>JAJJWW010003705.1:0-600000 GCA_023531295.1 Papaver armeniacum | reverse complement strand
ATTATTCTCGACCGAGATGAGAATTTGTCAACAAAATTGACCTCTGTCCGGACATGTGTTGGGAAATAGATTTGGGGAGTTGATAGCTTTAGTCTAAACATATACACCAGTTTGATGCCGAATAAGTTATAACAGGATACTGGCTGGTCTTTTTTTCTTTTTTTTTGGTGCAGTCTCGGAAGATGCAAGAAAGGGGATGGAAGCCACAGTGGTTTGAGAAGGATAAAGGAAGCGATACATACCAATATGCTGGTGGTTATTGGGAAGCAAGGGAAAAGGGGAACTGGGAATCTTGTCCTGATATCTTTGGCCAAGTTTCTAATGATCCACAAATGTTGGATTGAGTTTGAGTCTATATACTTCTGGCGATCGATGGGACACTCTTTTGCCCACTTATCTGTGAAATTGAACTTCGTCCGGATATGATTGGCTACAATTGTTGTTCTGGCCATTTTTCGAGCAGTCAAAAAGATATCAGGTGCAGCAGGTACATATGAAGAGTTAAAGATATCAGGTGCGGCAGGTACATATGAAGACGACAAAATTTGGTTGTCACCCTTGTAATAACAAAAGGAAAAAATATAGAATCTCATTTTTCAGTCACCCTTTTTTATCTCTATTACAATTGTTCAGGATTCATCTCCTTCTCTCATTCTCTTCTGTAAAGAGCATTTCTTTTTTGTAGGAGTTGCATTAGATACTGATTACTGATGCGGATACTAGTATCGGTAGTCTTCTTAAATCACATTAAGAAATACAATGATCTGTTCTGTCTGAACTTCTTAAATCACATAAAGAAACGTTGCTGTCAAAAAATTCCGGATTTAGAGTAGTGTACCATCCACGTCAATTGGAAAATAGTTCGAGGAGAAGTGGAAGTGTATCTTAAGTTCACTGTTCCACGAATCCATGTGAATGAAGGCGCATTAACTGACACACCAGTTAAAACTTCAAATAGACCTGAAAGGAACAACTCTCTCTTTCTGTCCGCGTTTCCCTTGTTAAATTGAATAATGCAAGGGTGAGCCGTCTTGTAATGTTGGAAGGCATGTGTTAAGAGGAATAATTGGAAATCCAACACCGCCGCATTCTAAGCACAACCAAACAGATTTTAATTATGTTTTCTTTCGGACAGGGCATGCACTCTTCTCCTCATGTTCCCTACAATCGTCACAGTTAACAGTTTCCGATGAACTAATTTTCCAAGACACTAAGTTGTTATCGAGTGATAATCGATAGTTCTACAGGGATATTACGGGCCTCTATATAGCCAATGATACAGTACAGCTGGACGTAGAAACTAATAAGTCAAGTCAACACTGACTGTTGTTGACTTGACACACACAGCTTATACTCATATGATCTGTTCATTTGTCAACTTCTGTCCGAGCGTCTTCTTTATTATGTAACCATTACATTGTATCCTAGCAGTTACTGGGGTTCAGTTCATACTTCATATTGTTTGAGCGCAAAACTTGGGAAGCTGTACAAATAGTAGACGGTACAGAAAGTTCTAAACCTATACTACAGAGCCGGTCCAGAGCCGGTGCAGAGTGTGCGACGCACAAGGCCCGACTCAGGGGAAAGCCACGTTGTTACTTATTATTAGGGCCTTGTCTCCAAGCCCAAACGTTTTTTACTCTATCCCATTTAGGGCTTTTTTTGTGTGTGTTGTCTCGGAAAAATATAAATTTACTATGAGGTTTTTTTTGTTGAATCCTGTTTTAGGACATACATATCAGGGCATACTAAACAAGGACAAAAATGGATTGCAGATAGTATTCAAAAGCCCCTTAACCAAATATTTTTTGTAATGACAAATCTGCCCTATCAGTGTTATGAGAATCTGCCCTATCAGTATTAATGTTAATTATAATGATTAGTTGTTAATAATCTTGATTAGTGATTAATATAAATGATTAGTGATTAAGATAATTAAGTTATAAAAGTTTGTGTTGATGATAAATTTTGAGGGAAAAAAAAAGTTAGTTTTTTTTTTTGTGGAGACAGGAAAGTGAGGGAAAAACTTGATTCAAGTAATCTCAAGGGATGAGGAGGGACAATATTCATCTAAAAAACCTAGGAAAATACACATCAACTACAATAATGATCCGGAAAGGACTGATTTCTTAAATTATGAGAATGATTTTACTGAAACTCAAGCTCAAACTCAAACTCAAATGCATGATGATGATTTTTATGAGCCAAATCCAGATGATGAGTACTTCGATGAGTAACCCGATGCTGGTAATACACAGGTATACTTCCTGATTATGTTTAATTTTATTTTTGTAGGTTAAAATCATTTAAAAATTGTATTTTTTCCACCATAGTTCGGCGAACCAGGTATAGGTCCGGCTTATCATCTGAACCCACCTGGTTCATTACAAATGATGAGCAGTTCGGCTTACTGAAATGTTTAAAATTATATATTTTAACTTCCCGCCTAATTGCTAGATCCTAGTTCGGCTTATTTGAAATTTTCATAACAAGTCGAACCTATTCCTGACAGTTGTTCGAAAAAAACTTGTTAATGGTTCGACTTATGTAATGAATATCGTAAGAGTCGAACCTTCAAAAGTACTAGGTTCGGTAGCATGTTTTCCTCTTATTCCTACCTTATTCAGTTTTTAACCTTTAACAAAGCACCAGTGTCACCATCAAACCCTAATGAAACCCTATCACAAAAAATCACAAATTCACTCAGACAAAACAAAATAAAAAAAGAACCCAAATTTATTCAATTTGGTTTATTTGTTGTCAAATAAGGGATCCTTAAACTTTATTTTTCTCAGGTTGCTCCAAAACCAGAGGAGGATGGGAAAGAGAGGGAGGTTCTTGTTTCTGTATAACAGTTTTTGCACCTGCAACACCAGGTGGATCAACTTAACCAAGAGATGGAGTTTGCTGTTTCTTTGGAAAAGTTTTTTCACTAGCAAGACCAGGTGAATCAGTTTAAATGGTTGTGTTGGAATCAAGTGCCTCTAGGAAAGAAGAGCAGACTACCTATAAATTAAAATTGGAAAAAGCGAAAGAAAATCAAATGGAACTCCAACGGCAGTTATATGAGCTCCAAATGTTGGTGTTAATATTTCAGTGTGAGTTTAGATCATGCAAATGTTCAAATGCGCAAATGGTTCAAACTGACAATTTGCAAGAGGAGCTGGCGAAAGAGGAAGCAAATGTATCCGAGGTACAGACAACAGTGGTTCCACATACTCCTTTGCTACCTAAGGTGTATAGACTTAAACCTGTATTTTTTTAGTTAGATAACACCATGAGCAAGTAAAATTTCAACTTTGTTGTGTGTTATCTTTGGACTTTTGCTTAACATGATTGTTCGACTGGGAAAAAGCTGTGTACCCATATTTTGGAGGTTGTGATTTCGATTAAGTGTGTTCTAAAATTAGTTTATCAGAAATTGTCAAGTGTGAGGATTGTAGGGATCATGCTAGTGAGAAGAGGGAAGGCAAAGTAAGGAGCAAGCATGAGAAGAACGATGCAGGCTTTGTGCAAAAGAAAACAGAATTAAAATCTATTTGGGTGTGCTTAGAATGTGGACATTTTTCTTGTGGCGGTGATGGATTTCCAAACATTCCTCCACATGCCTTCCAACATTACAAGACTTGTCGTCACCCTTACACCATTCAATTTATATAACTAATTCTTTTCCCCCGATAATTTCGTAACAATAACTACAATTCATAAAAATAAAAGTCGACTAAAAAAATGATGATGAAAACTCAAAAAATAGTCAACAATTATATTATAATAGTAAAATAATTTGTACTCATTATCAAACATGTTAAGTCGGTAATTCATAGTTAATTAATTTATATATAATTAGAAAAAGATTAAAGGTCATGTGTTTCTCTAATTTAAGTATAGTAGTATCTATATAAATAAAGTGTGCATGCATTGAACATCATATGAGGCAGTAGCCTTTATACAATTAATAAAAATAAATATCAACTAAAAAAATAAAAAATGATGATGAAAACTAAAGAAAATAGTTAATAGTTATATTATAATGGTAAAATAATTTGTACTCATTATCAATCATGTTAAGTCTGCAAGTCATAGTTAATTTATTTATATTAAATCAGGAAAATATTAGCAGTCATGTTTTACTCTAATTTAAGTATAATAGTATCTATTCTATATAAATATAATGTGCACGCATTGAACATCATCTGAGGCAGTAGCCTTTATACAATTAATAAAAAAAAAATATCAACTAGAAAAACATAAAAATGATGATGAAAACTCAGAAAAATAGTTAATAGTTGTATCATAATGGTTAAATAATTTATACTCATTATCAAACATGTTAAGTCGGTAATTCATAGTTTATTTATTTATATAGGAAATTTTTCTATACATGTCCGCCAACTTTTTCCCATTTACCGTGTCCTAAATCTTTAGATCATCATCATCATCTTCGGTTGAGAGAGGCTAGTTGTTTCCAAAAAATTACTAGTTTCTTATACATATATAAAGACTTTAAAAAATAAAAAAAAAATCGAGCATATTGGTGACACTTAAAAGGCCCAAATTTGAATTCCGCCTAGAGCCTCAGGAAACTATAAGACAACCCTGAGAACGGAGACCATTTCCATCATCGAAGAATCATAAATTCAATTTTGCTGAAATCGTTCATTCTCATGATCATAATGAAGTTCTGAAGCATTCGAGATTCAATAAACAGAGGTACATTCACGGTAACTTTAGTGATCCAATTGTTTAGTTGTTTTTGGTTGATTTTCCTGTTCTACTATAATTAAGGTTTTTGACATTTGATTGCAATTATTTGGCATGACTTTTAGTATGTATTTTTATGTCCAGTTATTTCTCGATAATAATTTGTATAAATTTTCTTTTCTTGATTCGGTGATTTACCCGTTTTTGATTTTCCGTCGTTCCAATCGGAAAATTAATCAGAATCTTCGTTGTGCCGGCCAATCTCAAGACTCCTTTTGGCACCCAAACTGAGAGAGAGTCAGACAATCTACTTATCATCATTGTTGTTTCTGTGTCTATCGTGCGACTATCATGAGAACTCATTTTTACACTATACTACCAGAACTATATTAAATGGACGAGGAGAATCCATATCTAGACCGAAAACCACAACGGAATCAACAACCCTATATCCCAAGGAGTCGGTTTCAGAAAGGTAAAATACGTTTTATTTTTTTCATATGAGTTTTTTTTATGCTACACAAGCATGTATTCAGTGTTTTCATTTCATTTTGCTGTTATAGTGTACACATGGGCACTTCGCTACACACTTTGGGATTGGTTCTTACACATATAAGCATCGTGTGGTCGGTTCAGCTAATAATATGGGTCATTTACATGCTTCTAAGCATACAATATATAAGGAAAATACATAAGGTACTACTTGTACAAAAGAAGATATTGATAGAAATTTGCGGTTTGTATCACTATGTGCGATCGTATTGACATGTGTAAATCTATTTTATCTATATCTTTTTTATTCTCACCGATACGCGCAATGGATGACCACTATTAACCAGTGGTTACACAAGAAAAAAATGGGCGAAGAGGTTCCCTAAGTGGTGGGTATGCAATACCATAATTAACTTGTCGGCATCATTTATGAAGTTCAAGACTTTACTTCTTGTACTATTGATTGGCAGTACCTGATAAACACGTAAGTGCTACATTTTATACCCATATTTATATTAGCTAGGACTCGATAATTTGGTTAAAAATATTATTTTAGTGCTTTTGTAGAAAGTACAAAGAAATCCATTCATCCGGAAAGAAAACATCTAAATGGAGATATATATGGCGTTCGCGACTCAAAACACCAATGTTGCAGTTCAGCGCAACAAAAGAGACCGAGCTCAAGAATCTAATTTTGCTGCACCACCTTACTACGTCACTGCCAGCAGAACAATTAAGGCCACTGGTGGCTAAGGAGCTAGAGGGACGTGGCAACTGTATACCATATATGTTCTGTTGGTCGATATATCTACAGGATAATCCAAAGCATCACTTTTTCTTTTTACAAAACAAAGAAAGAAATTCTCATTTCTCTATTCAGGCTGCTGTTGTCACCGAGGTGAAGATAGGTCATGGATCGATTAATGTTTTGAGTAAGGGAAGATGGTGTGGCTACTGAATGAATTGGAATTGGATCTCAATGAAGTTTTTCGAAGTCAAGGTTATGTGTGTTGGCTGAACTGCTATCGCTGAGTTCGGTGATTGCTGGTGGTTGCATTTGGATGGCACGCGAGAAGATGGGGGAGAAATACTGGTCGTTTTTGGCCTGAAGTTTATGCCGTGAAACCAGCAAGAAGAAGAGCTGTTGCCGTTGATTGTGTGGATGTATGGCCTGGATTGGAGAGTGTTTGGTTTCTTCAATGTGCTGGAGAACTTGGGTTCTCGTTTGATTTGAAATTGC
This sequence comes from Papaver armeniacum, assembly GCA_023531295.1. Classification (NCBI taxonomy): domain Eukaryota; kingdom Viridiplantae; phylum Streptophyta; class Magnoliopsida; order Ranunculales; family Papaveraceae; genus Papaver; species Papaver armeniacum. The sequence goes on along the minus strand of JAJJWW010003705.1, from coordinate 593,567 downwards.
AGGTGCAACTGAGCTACAGAAGGGAGCCAGATAAGCAGCAGCGTGGTACTTCTAGAGACAGAAATCTCAGACGCCTAGTGTTTGAGAAATTGGCTGAGAGAATACCGGAGAAGGGATGAAACTGAAGCAGCAACGGTAAGATGGTGATGGTTTCGATCAACGGGATATGGAGCTGTACTGTGGAATTGGGTTCTGCTGGTATGTATCAAATGAAGGAGAAGTTGGAAGCCGTACACAGTAGTGGTGGTATCGTTTATATGCAATGGGTTTCGTCTGGTGGTTAATGGCAGATGTAAACTGGAAGCTCTTGTGAAAATCTGGAAGTATAGGAGCTCAAAAATGAAAGAGGATTGGCAGAGAACGAAGGGAATGGTGGTGTTTCTCGTGCCTACGATGGGTGCAGTGGGATTTGAGATGGATTTCTTTGTAATGGAAGCAGTGGTATTGGTCGAGAAGTTATGAACATAGAAGGGATACTGGTGTTGGCTCGAGTGTGTATACATGGAGAATGCATGGAAGCAAGATTTGCTTTAAACTTTTAATGCTAAAAGAGATTAAGATTTTGAACAGCTGGTGTGCCGGTATAAAGAGAAGAACAAGAAGCCTGTCTGGTATAAGCGATGGAGGTTAATTCAGATTATGAAGACTTGGAATTTCGGTAATGGTGCTCAACGAGTTCTGGGACTGTGAAGATGACGACTGTTGGCTCAACAGCAGATTGGCAGATAGGCCGTGCATGAAGAGTTTATTTATTGGACGTGACTGAGATGATCTATGTGGTTTCAGTATAGCAAGTGGGTTGTGCTGAGTGATACGCTGGTGAAGATGCAAATAGACCAAGACGCAGGGAACAGTGAATCTCGGAGTGGATCTGCTGGTGGTATTGGGTTGGGTTCTATATGAGTTTTGCAAGCTAATTAAAGTCGAATTGCAGATGCGAAGAAGAGCAGTTACAACAAGTAATGGTTGTGTGATCGATGGCCAGTTCGATTCCGTTGGGAGTTTGGTATAAACTGTTCTTGATTAAACGATGGCGTTGATCATGCTGAATTAATGCATGTCTGTTGAACAACATTGAGTGGGATGAGCTCGTGTTAGCTCTATGAGCTGTTCAAGTGAAAACGAACCAGCGCTGCTGCCATAGTTGCCGTGGTTGACTCGAGAGATAAGCAGAAGGAAAGACTGGTCTTCTGGCGAGTCTGAGAAGGAACTGGAGTTGCACAGATTTGAAGTTAGGAGTTGGCCGTACTTTTTGGTAATGATCCGGATATATAAATCGGTTCAGGTAATGGGACTGGGCCTTTGGCAATTTGGATAGGTCGTAGTGGACTGTTCGTAGCAAGACTATAAAGAAAAGAGACGAACAGAAACTGGAAGGTGGAGATGGACTGTGGGGATGGCATGATTTGAATCGGTTTTGGTGGGTGCCGGAATGGTCTGGGAATAGCCGTTGATGTTGTGCATCCGGTGATTAGTCAGGTCACAGAAAGGGAGTAGGTGCTACACGGTTGGGAAGATATTTTGTAGTGAGTCTCATTTGGGAATTAGTTCAAAATATGGAAACAAAATCTCTTGATTTAAATGAGGATAAAATGAAATGGGAAAGAATCATCATATGTGGACACCTTGGTCTCGCAACTTCCCTTTCTTTGTGTCTAATTGAGAAATAAGGAAAGTCAAAATATTCATCTGGAACTGCATATGGAAAATGAACTTAACAAAGGGATATTGTACTCGTGAATTTTGGGGGTAAATCAAAGGCACGTGAAATGAAGATATCTTACCGTTCTTGAAAGAATTTAATTTTTACGTGGTTAGGGTGGGGCTGGAACGGCCACAACCGTAAACAGAATAGCTAGGGTTTGAAGTTTTCTTTTTCGATTCCGTTTCTTATTAGCTAGAGATTTTATTTTGATTTATTTGTGGCTTTTAAGAAAGCCATGACGAGCTAGATCCATGTTAGGATTTAGGTAGAACACAATTTTATTGTGAAAACTCTACATTTATATGCTTATTAATGAGTTGATTGATTAGTAGTTTTTCTTCATATATCTTGGTATTTAATTGCTCATGTGATTTTCTTGATTATTTATGCTTTTGAATTGATATTTCGTGCTTCGGTTAAATCCCTAGACGTGGTATGCAAGGATAGATGGGTAATGCTTTAGAATCACTACCCATGAAGCGAAGAAAATTACAGTGGAGAAACAGTATTTGAAAATGCATGGAGTATATATTTAATGTTTAGTAGAGTTTGCATAATTAATTGGTGGAAACCGAAAACCATAACAACTCATTCCATCTTGTTTATTGTCACGATTATTTGTTATTTTGTTTTGTTCGAATTTCTGAAAATCTTTAAAACATCTTCTATTTGGTTACTTAATTTTGGTATTAGTTGGTAGAATATTTCACACTCCTCGTGGGAACGACCTGTACTTGCCATTGTCTACTAGTTAGACGCTGTGCACTTGCAGTATTTTATTGTAGGTTTCCGATCCTACCGGTACCTCATTTACCGTGGTAGCAGCGATAGGACGTTCCCATCAGAGACGAGATCCTTCGGGGCTTACTGAAGGGGTTCAACACCTGTTTTTTTATATGTTTTTTCACATTTTTATCCGAGTATGTGGTAGGGGAGAAACATAATATTTTGTTTGCTGTAGTTTCCTTTGTCACTGCCTTTCTCTGTTCCATGTGTTCGGTGAGTGTTTTACATATTGATGTTTATCTTTTTGGGTGGTAAGATTGTTTATCTTCTTGGGCAGTAAGATTATTGACATTTAGGTCAATCACAAGGCCAGGTCTTTTAAATTTTTTTAACTACAATTGATCTTATGAAAGTAAAACTTACTGCACCTTGTCCTAGAAAGGAAAGGTTGTTTAATCCAAACAAGTCTTTTTAATTTTGGGTAGTAAGATTATTGACATTTAGGTCAATCACAACTCCATGTCTTTTTACTGGATACTATCTATACAGATTTACCCATTTATAATTAGAAGCCCATTCCCTTTACCCATTTTCTTATTTGCTTATTTTTCTGAAGTAAAAAATTAAAAAATAAACCCTTTATTACCCATTCATAATTAGTGCAATTCATCTGGAAAGCAGCGAAAATATACCTTTATGGAGATTATAGGTAATTCCAGCTTTTCATCTGGAAAGCACCAAATTCAATCTTACCAACAGGTATGCGAGTAGCTGTGGTTCTCCCTAACATTAATACTAAATGCAATCTTTGTAATGAGAATGAGGAATCCTTATCTCATCTTTTTCTCAAATGCAATTTTGCAATTCAGGTATGGATGCACCTAAATTTTGACATCAACTATGTAAAAGATGGGAAAACTTGTTTTCATGAATGGCTAAATGATTGGTTTCATGATAAAAGCAAAGGGGAAAGTATATTAGAATGGTCAGAGTCCTGTAGTATTGTTATATAACATATATGGAAAGCGAGATGCGAAATCACTTTTCTAAAAAAAAAATAGAATAGTGCCTACACTGCAAAACAGATTGTTCATTTTATAAATAATATCGTGAGGGTTAATAGACCAGGTTTATGCAAACATTTTTCTATGATCATATGAAGGATAAATCTCTACATATTATGGACAGGGAACCTGAAAAACATGTTAATTACTTAAGCATGAGAATGTCCATAGCCCTAACTATGCATCTTCCAATAAATACCTCTGGAATTGGAATAACTTTGATGGATTTTACAGGAAAAAAAATTGAGCAAGAGGATCTTTTGCAGATTGCATAAACAGGGAGCAACTAGAAGAAAAGGGGGCCGAAGCTGCCTTCCGATGGCCAACCGAATGCAGTGAATACAATATTACCTTTCAGAGTGACTCAGAACCCATTATAAAGCTGCTGATGGGAAGATACGCAAATGCGAGAGAACTACGCTACAACATTAGTGAAGACTTTTAAAATAACATAAACACTTGTATTAACTTCAAAGTTACTGCATTAATTTTACTTTCCAGATTTAGTATTAGAAAGGCAGCCAATATAGCGACTTTTTGTAATCTTAATGCTATTAAACACAATTGGACAGGAGAAGGCCTTTTAGCTATATTACATAACCTTTATATTGAAGAATATCGTACCCTTATAACAGTTAACGATCCTCAGATTTCTGAGAATCATTTTTATCAATATACTGTTGAGATTATTAGTCTCACATTGACTGGGCAATCTAAGATCCTACGGTTTATAATCCTTAGGACCTCTCCACTCATTGCCAATTGGTTTTGAGTTGGATGCCCATATTCTAACATGGTATCAGAGCAGACTATTTGCGACGAGTCATTTGACCGCGCCTTTACTCCGCATCACCCGATTTAATTGTCCAAGTGTTAGACCCAACGAAGGCTACACATGAGGGCGTGTGTTGATATTATTAGTCCCACATTGACTGCGCGATCTAAGATTCTGCATTTTATAATACTCAGGGCCTCTCCAATCATTGCCAATTGGTTTTGAGTAGGATGGCCATATTCTAACATATACGATACGAGGTTCTACCCTTTTGTATGAAAAATAAATAAAAATAATTAGTGCAATTAATTCTTTTTACCAGTAATAATAGCTAGATTGCTTTGGAGGTAACTCTTATGGGTACTCGAATAATTCTTCAAACTCTTTACTAGAGGATTTGTTCATGCAAACCTAGAGGGTTACCTTTAGCATAGTTTCCTCTGATTCCTATCTTATTCAGTTTTTTAACCTTTAACAAAGCACCAGTGTCACCATCAAACCCTATCACAAAAAATCACAAATTCACTCAGACAAAACAAAATAAAAAAAGAACCCAAATTTGTTCAATTTGGTTTATGTCAAATCAGGGATCCTTAAACTTTATTTGCTCAGGTTGCTCCAAAACCATAGGAGGATGGGAAAGAGAGGGAGGTTCTTATTTCTGTGGAACAGTTTTTGCACCTGCAACACCAGGTGGATCAGCTTAACCAAGAGATGGAGTTTGCTGTTTCTTTGGAAAAGTTTTTTCACTAGCAAGACCAGGTGAATCAGCTTAAATGGTTGTGTTGGAATCAAGTGCCTCTAGGAAAGAAGAGCAGACTACCTATAAATTAGAATTGGAAAAAGCAAAAGAAAATCAAATGGAACTCCAACGACAGTTATATGAGCTCCAAATGTTGGTGTTAATATTTCAGTGTGAGTTTAGATCATGCAAATGTTCAAATGCGCAAATGGTTCAAACTGACAATTTGCAAGAGGAGCTGGCGAAAGAGGAAGCAAATGTACCCGAGGTACAAAAAACAGTGGTTCCACATACTCCTTTGCTGCATAAGGCTTAAACCTGTATTTTTTTTAGTTAGATAACACCATGAGCAATTAAAATGTCAACTTTGTTGTGTGTTATCTTTGTACTTTTGCTTAACAGGATTGTTCGATTGGGAAAAAGCTATGTACCCAATATTTTGGAGGTTGTGGATTTCGATAAAGTGTGTTATAAAATTAGTTTATCAAAAATGGTTAAGTATGAGGATTGCATGGATCATGCTAGTGAGAAGAGGGAAGGCAAAGGAAGGAGCAAGCATGAGAAGAACGATGCAGGCTTTGTGCAAAAGAAAACATAATTAAAATCTATTTGGATGTGCTTAGAATGTGGACATTTTTCTTGTGGCGGTGATGGATTTCTAAACATTCCTCAAACACATGCCTTCCAACATTACAAGACCAGTCGTCACCCTTGCACCATTCAATTTATACAACTAATTCTTTTCCCCCGATAATTTCGTAACAATAACTACAATTCATAAAAATAAAAGTCGAATAAAAAATGATGATGAAAACTCAAAAAAATAGTTAACAATTATATTATAATGGTAAAATAATTTGTACTCATTATCAAACATGTTAAGTCGGCAATTCATAGTTAATTAATTTATATATAATTAGAAAAATATTAATGGTCTTGTGTTTCTCTTATTTAAGTATAGTAGTATCTATATAAATAAAGTGTGCATGCATTGAACATCATATGAGGCAGTAGCCTTTATACAATTAATAAAAATAAATATCAACTAAAAAAATAAAAAATGATGATGAAACCTCAAAAAAATAGTTAATAGTTATATTATAATGGTAAAATAATTTGTACTCATTATTAATCATGTTAAGTCAGCAAGTTATAGTTAATTTATTTATATTGAATCAGGAAAAGATTAGCGGTCATGTGTTTCTCTAATTTAAGTATAGTAGTATCGATTCTGTATAAATATAATGTGCACGCATTGAACATCATCTGAGGCAGTAGCCTTTATACAATTAATAAAAAAAATATCAACTAGAAAAACATAAAAATGATGATGAAAACTCAGAAAAGTAGTTAATAGTTGTATCATAATGGTTAAATAATTTATACTCATTATCAAACATGTTAAGTCGGCAAAGCATAGTTTATTTATTTATATAACAAATTATTCTATACATGTCCGCCAACTTTTTCCTATTTACCGTGTCCCAAATCTCTAGATCATCCTCGTCATCTTCGGTTGAGAGAGGCTAGTTGTTTCCAAAAAGGATCAATATCCTCAAATGGTATGATACCCTCCATGTACCGAAGTATGTCGTGGCGGCATGGAAGTCCCATAGATGTCTTCATTTTACAAACACACTCTTCCTCCAAGTTAGAGGACAATGACTCTATAAGTTAATCCCCGTAGCAATTTACTATCATAATCTTTGTGTTTGAACATACTTTATATTCAAATGCTACTTTAATTCTCACAACATCACTTTTAAAATATTCATTCATCGCATCGAATATCGTGACAAACAACGCAACTAAAAGATTCTTCTTCAACCGATAATGATCCGACTTTACCATAATTGTTTCTTGGTTGTCGAAGTGTTTGTGTCGATTGGTGAAACAGGACATAGACATTCCTTTATGAGGTTCCACGTCTTTGAGCAAATAAATAATGACGTCGGGGTAGTTGGTCCTCCAATGATCAATAAGCATTTCAACCTTTTCTTTGTATACTTCTTCGGTGATTGACCATACCAAAGATTCCCACTCGCCGGATAAACATGCCCAAAACCTCTCATTTTTGTCATACTCATTCATGAATTCTCTCTTTTTGGTTACTCGTTTTTCCTCCGGTACTTTAGCAATATTCTCTAATTCTTTCAACTTAAATGGTTGAATTATCGGTTGACATTTTTTCCTCACATTGTTCCATATATGAAACGTGCAAAGAAAGTTGGTTGCATCCGGAAATACCTTATTAACAGTATACATCAACGATGAATCTTGATCGGATACAAACACTTTCGGAAGAGCACCCACCCTAAGATTAACTTCAATTGTTCTAACCCCAAACATAACTTTCTTTCCTCTTGTTTTTCAAGAGACAAAAAAAACCACGGTGAACGGTGCTTTTGTCGACGTATGCAAAATTATGTTTACCAACGGCATATCATATTTGTTATTCTTGTACGTGCAATCCAATATAATAACTTATGGGAAGCAGAGAGGCAATTGGACGCATTCTGGGTGTGCAAGAAAAAGGTGTGTGACTTGACCTAAGTCATTCAACTTCTTTTGGCAAGCGTAATTATGCTTCACCGGCCCCTAACCACATCAATTATTGCATCACCATCCTACCTTGCAAATTATTTTTTCTCAAAGTAATTCTTGCATTATAGATAGTTTGCGTAGTCAAATTGTTATTTTTTTGTCCTCATTCAATTTACTAAGAATCTTAGATGGTGCCATATGTGATCATGTCATTTTATCTTCTTCGTGCATTTCGTTGGATTTGAGTCGTGCGACTTTTGCATGTCCGTGAAGGTGATAGGTGTAGAATACACCGTATCTACTATCTAGTAGTTACGCTTTCTTTGCTATTTTTCTTGTGAATTATGTACTTTACGTGTGTTTTTGAGTTATTAGGTACTCTGGAGTCGCACGGATGAAAAGAAGAAGAAACTATCCAAATTGAGCCAAAAGGACAAAATTGTCATTTCATGGGCGGACACTATCTGGAGCTGAGCCTAGGTTAAGGGGCAACTCTATGTAGAGAAATATAAAAACAAGCCAGCTAATGTTAAGGGGTGGCCACATGTTATTGGATGTCCCTTGGGGTGTCCCCTAGCCTGTGTAGAAGGGTATCCTTATCCATCCCCTACTTTTAACCCAACCCTAGTTCAGACAAGAAGATATTTCTCCTCTTCTCATTTACTCTTTTCTTTTTCACCTGAAATCGAGACTTAAGACAGCAGCCGCTGCTATTTCAAGAACAGATCGAGAAACACACAGAGGTAATGGGTTTGCTGGAATCGATGGAATGAAGAGGTACAATGAGACAGAGATGATGGGTTTCTGGTAATTGCTAAAATCGAAGCTCAGAAGAAATTATGGTTTGATGTCACGTCTGTGACAGAGAAGAAGTAGAGGATGAATTGATGAAACAGAGATGATGTTGCTTCGATTAATGGTGGTATTGATCGGCTCAACAGAGGAAGAAATTGGGTTTTGCTGTGATTCGAGAACTGAGATCGGTGATGGTCCGAGAACAAGAAGACCCTGACGCTGTTGATGGGCTATTATGATTGAAATTGATGTTCTGGTGGAATGGGTTTGTGGTAATTGTTGAAATTGATCTCAAATTGATCAGCAGATGAAGAATTTGCGTATGTTGTGGAGAAGCTGTATTGAATGGGTTGAAGCCAGATTGGAGTTGCATTGTGCAGGTGGAGCTGATGCTGGTGCTCTTAATGGTGTGTGTACTCTGGGATTTCTATGGGCTGAATAAGGAATGGCAGCTGTGGTGGTACTCAGGTGGAGCTACAATGTTTAAGAGTTGCATTGCAGGATTGAAGTGTCTTGGATGTTGATGGCAAAGGTTACGGTAGAGTGCTAGTAAAGAATGGATGCTTGTAATGCTGAGCTAATGTTGCAGGTTTGCTTGTGGCAGCTGTAATGATACTGAGATGATAAGCTAGCATCATGGCTGGTGGTATTGGCTGGTGCAGCTGAGCTAGAGCAGGTACTAGTGATGATAGATGGAGATGGCTCGATTGAGGACCAATTCAGGGCTCTGGTGGCTTGGTAAGCTGGCAAGATGGAGTGTAGGCTTGATGGAGGTTTGAGCTGCTGCTGCAATTAGTTGCAGCTGGGTTGGCCTGTGGCAATGAATGCAACTCAGATATTGAATTGTTGGTTCATGGCAGTGAGAAAGAGAAGCAAATGTTAGTGCGGGGAGATTGAGTCGTGGTAATCTTTGTTGTGCTCGAGGTTGAATGAGCGGGATATGGGGAGTCTTTGAGCGGGAGAACAGATGTTGCAGGGATATTTATGATGAAAGAATAGATGGTGGTGTTGGAATAGGTAAAGGCCAGGGAATGGAAATTGCAGGTTACATTGGGGATTTTGGTATTGAGTTGCAGTGGCCAAGCAGAAGTGCAAGCCATGAATGTTAGGTTGATGCTGTGTCAGGTGAATGAAGCATTGACAACAGGTTTATGCTGCATACTTCAAGACATGTAAGAATTGATGGTTGGAGTTGCAGCTGGTGGTGAGAAAAGAGCAGGCATGAATTGTAGGGTACAACTACAGATTTGTGGATTGAATGGTTTATGGCAGCAGGACATGATGGGATTTGTGCTGGTGATTCTCAACTGATTGGTGTGTGTTCAGGTAATGAGAAGGTGGTGCTATTGAAGCTGTTTTGGATAGTAATGCAGCTGAGGATTTGTGCTGGTAAGATGCAGGATGAACAACCATCTTGGCTGGCTTGTACTGGTAAAGCACAACCTTTGCACTACACACACAACATCTGGCCTGTGCAATGGTTCATGCTAAGCCCAGTCAGGCTAGTTAAAACCTGACTCAGCTGATTAGTCATCTAACTCATTGACTCGGCTGACTCACCTGATGAACCGGTCCGACCGAGTTGACCCGCCGATTTGACCGAGTTGACTCACTGAACCGGTGACCGGGCGGACTTTGCCGGTCACCTGAGATACTTTCCGGCCAAGTTCCGGCCACAATCCCAGTTTTCCGGCGACCACTTTTGGGACATATTTTCTACATGGGTTTCTCCTTCTTATCGGCTTGGTGGATTTTCATCTAATGGCCTTTGAAGACTAGACCTAATTTTAGAAGTTGGAGAAAAGCTATAAAGGGAAGGTCTTCTACAACTTATAATATAGATTATTCTTGGAATTTTGGAGAGCCGTTTTTGTTTACGCTTCTAGGGTTTGGTTTTGTTCTTCTTCTTCATTATTTTATTATTGAATATTGATTATGATGAACTCCATAGCTATGAGTAGCTAAACATATTATTGGTGATGGGATAAAAGTTGATTTCTCAACATGTTTTTGAATCTATAAATTAGTTTTGTCTCAATATTTTATTGTTTGTGATTCACAATTAATAGTGTTATAAGATTTGATAGTTTGTTTGGTTGAGTCCGGAATCAATCCGATTTACATTCATCTCTAGAGCTATATTAGGGTTTTCAATACGAAAAAGTTGTTTATCCCTGATTCTAAGTAGCATAATTGTGGGTAGTGCTTGTAGTGATATATCCTACTAGTCACAAGTGAATCATAACTTTTATTAAAATGTTTAGTGCTTTATACATTCGTTTGCATTGATTAGTCTTATTCCATAGAACTTATTGCTTTTAGGGGGTTAAATCTAATTGTGCTTTTACACTTTAGGTTGCTTTCTAAGAAGAATTCACATATGCATCTTTTAATGTAGTTGTGATGAAATCAGGGAATTAGCGGGTTATTCTTGCGATCAAGGTATCCTAGGACTATTAGTAAAATAAGAGATTAAAATACCAATTCTAATCATTGATGAAAATACATGTTTGTAAATGATACTATCCCATGACCGATATCTTCTCCTTATTGATTATTCCAACTATTTGCTTTGCTCTATTTTGTTTTTACTTTAATATTTCACTAAAACAACAAACATCCCCCCCCTTGGTTACCTTAGAAACTGAAAATTGCATAACAACAATTGCCTCTCTTGTGGATACGAAATCTTCCTTACCTTGTGATTCATTTAAATTTAGTGAGTAAGAAAGTGAAATTATTTTTGACGGATTGACAACCGATCAAATTTTGGCGCCGTTGCCGGGGAGGCATACGGCTTGTTATTGAGTTTTTAGTTTCTTTTTACAATTTCGCTTTTATCTTTGCTTTTCGGTTCTTGTCTTGTTTCTCACTTGTTTGCGAGAATTGTTTGCAGGTACCTAATCTCTGGCTTCTAAGGATTGGAATTATCCAAGGTGCGGGATAGCTACTCGACGAGGCACAATACTCCAACCAAGTCAAGACACAACGGACGAGCACGAGTTGGAAGTAGGAGAAGAGATTTTCCAACAACAAGAAGAAGAAGCAATGGGTGATGCAAATCGTTCACTCAAGGACTTAGCTTCTCATAGGCTTGATACACAACATGGGTGTATTCAAACGAACTCCACTTTTGAGATAAAGCCGGGGTTGCTTAGAGAATTACCAAAATTCCATGGCATGGTGAATGAAGACCCAAACAAACATCTTTTGGACTTCCACACCATTGTCACGGCTATGCTTCCAGCGAATGTTGAGGCGGATGGTGCAATGTTGAAAGTTTCCGTTTCTCTTTAATGGATAGTGCTAAGGATTGGTTGTACTATTTACCTCCCGGAAGTGTCACAACATGGAATGGATTGAAGAAACTCTTTTTGGAGAGATATTTTCCTGCATCAAAGGCTACTCAAATTCGCAAGGAGATTTGTGGGATGAAGCAAAATGTGGGAGAATCATTATATGAATGTTGGGAACGGTACAAGAGATTGGTTGCAAGCTGCCCTCACCACCAATTCAGTGACGCTATGATCATCCAATACTTCTATGAAGGACTCCAATCAAGTGATAGGAATCTTATTGACGCTGCGGGTGGTGGTGCACTAGTTAGCAAAACGGTGGCACAAGCTAGAGAGTTGATTGAAAACATGGCGACGAACTCACAACAATTCTTAAGTCGTGGGTCGGATGTGATTCTAAGAAGGGTGAGTGAAGTGAGCGAGGTGGAGGAACTTCGTCAACAAATGGGTAACATGACAACAATGTTGCAACAAGTTGCATCCGCGGTTATACCAAATTCTCCTCAATCTTATGAAGACGAGCAAGCTAATGCGATCTTTCCAAATCAACCAAGACGGTATGATCCCTACTCCAACACTTACAATCCGGGATGGAGAGATCACCCCAATTTTAGCTATGCCAACAAGCAAGGAGCGGTTCAACAACCTACCTTCAACTCTTCAAGTGGATTTCAATCTCAACAACAATAATTCCAGCCGAGACAACAATTTCAGCAACCTCAAGCACAACAATCAATGCAAAATCAAGGTTCCGATATTGATTCAAAGCTTCAAACCATGATGCAAGGCATTTCTACCATGTTCAAAGAGAGTCAACAAGAAACTAAGAGTGCTATCAAGGAGTTGCAAACAAAAATGGGCTCCATGGCTATTGAGTTGAACCAATTGAAGGCACAAAATAGGGGGAAACTCCCTTCTCAACCTATTAACCCAAAAGAGGGTGTCAATGCTATTACATTGAGAAGTGGTACACAACTTGTGCAACCGAAATTACTGATTCGGGCAAGGTGGAAACACCCAAGGAACCTGTTTTGGAGGAGAAAAATGAGGATACTCCCCAAACTTCTGAGGTACCTATTCCTAACTCTAAAACTCCGGTTTCTACTTATGTTCCTCCTTTACCTTTTCCTCGCAGATTTGCAAGTTCTAAGAAGGCGGAACTAGAAAAGGAGATTTTAGACGTTCTTAAAAAGATCCATGTGAACATACCACTCATTGATGCTATCAAGCAAGTTCCAAAGTATGCAAAGGTGTTGAAGGACTTGTGTACCAACAAACAAAGGCTCAAAGGTAATGAAGTGCTTAGTGTGGGGGAGAATGCTTGGCAATCTTACAACACAAACTCCCACTTAAGTGCAAGGATCCCTAGTAGTTTTGACATTCCCCACACAATTGGTAACAAAACATTTAATAAAGCTATGTTGGATTTAGGTGCATCCGTTAATGTTATGCCTGCGTCAATGTATAATTCACTTGATCTTGGTCCTCTTAAAAAGGCTGAAATTGTATTACAATTAGCCGATCGCTCTAATGTCTACCCAATGGGTATTGTTGAGGATGTTCTTGTGCGGGTTAATCAACTTGTATTTCCAAATGGACTTTTGTGTGTTAGAGATGGATGAAGGTTCACCGGACTCGTCTCTTCCATTGCTACTTGGGCGTCCCTTCATGAAAACGGCGAAAACCATAATTGATGTGGATAAGGGAACGTTGACCATGGAGTTTGATGGAGAAACAATACGTTTCAACATTTTCGAGACGATGAGATATCCTAGTGATGTCCACTCTTGTTTCTCCATTGATATTATGGATACATTGGCACAACAAATGTTTGAATTAAACGGTGATGATGCTTTGGAAACCGTGTTAACTACATCCATGGATAATGGTGTAGAGTGTGGTAATGAAGTCAAGGAAGCCCTTGGTGATCTTAATTCACTCCAAGGATGCCCGAAAACTCATAATATCTCTTTTATTTCTTTACCATGCAGTGATGAAAAGCTTGTACCTTCAATTATTAAATCTCCAAAGTTAGAATTGAAACCTCTTCCTGACCACCTTAAGTACTTGTACTTGGGTGATAATGAAGAGTTACCTGTGATTTTTTCTAATAAGCTTAATGATTTACAGGAGCAAAAACTTCTAAGGGTGCTAAGGAAGTACAAGACGGCCATAGGATGGACAATCGCCGATATCAAGGGTATAAGCCCTGCCGTTTGTATGCACAAAATTCGTTTGGAGGATGATGCAAAGCCTAAAAGGGACGCACAACGTCGTTTGAATCCTCCCATGATGGAAGTTGTGAAAAAGGAGATACTCAAGCTTTTGGAAGTGGGTGTTATCTACCCCATATCCGATAGCAAGTGGGTGAGCCCGGTACAAGTAGTACCAAAGAAATCAGGTGTGACGGTGGTGGAGAATGATAAGAATGAACTTGTCCCAACTCGTGTGCAAACCGGTTGGAGGGTTTGTATTGATTACAGGAAATTGAATGCCACCACTAGAAAAGATCAATTTCCATTACCTTTTATTGATCAAATGCTTGAACGTTTAGCTGGACACTCTTATTATTGCTTTCTTGATGGCTATTCAGGTTATAATCAGATTGTGATAGCGCCGGAGGACCAAGAGAAAACCACTTTCACTTGTCCTTTCGGTACTTTTGCTTATAGAAGGATGCCTTTTGGCTTATGCAATGCTCCGGCTACCTTTCAAAGGTGTATGGTAAGTATCTTTTCGGAATATGTTGAAAACATAATCGAAGTGTTCATGGATGACTTTAGTGTCTTTGGTGATTCATTTGACCTTTGCTTGAACAATTTGTCTCTAATCCTTGAACGATGTGTTGAAACAAATCTTGTGCTCAGTTGGGAGAAGTGCCATTTCATGGTAACTCATGGCATAGTTTTAGGCCATATAATATCTTCTAAAGGCTTGGAAGTTGATAAATCTAAGATAGACCTTATTCGTGCTCTAACCCCTCCCACTACGGTGAGGGAGATACGTTCTTTTCTTGGTCATGCAGGTTTCTATCGTAGATTCATCAAGGACTTTTCCAAGATAGCATCACCACTTTGTAACTTATTGCAAAAAGATGTGGTTTTTAACTTTGATGAAAAATGTATGGCGGCATTCAATCGTTTGAAAGAACTTTTGATTTCAGCCCCTATCATTAAACCACCGGATTGGAGTAAGCCTTTTGAACTCATGTGTGATGCTAGTGATTATGCGGTTGGTTCGGTGCTTGGGCAACGTGTGGGGAAGCTTCCTCATGCTATCTATTATGATTCTAGAACGTTAAATGAGGCTCAACAAAACTACACAACCACTGAAAAAGAGTTATTAGCCATTGTTTTTGCTTTAGAGAAGTTTCGCTCTTATCTAATTGGTACAAAAGTTGTTGTCTTTTCTGATCATACATCGCTTAAGTACTTGCTTACAAAGAAAGAGGCGAAACCGAGGCTCATACGGTGGATTTTACTCTTGCAAGAGTTTGATATTGAAATCAAAGACAAGAAATGGATTGAGAACACCGTTGCGGATCACTTGAGCCGACTTGCTGTGGACAAGGAGACTATCCCGTTGCGTGAAAGTTTCCCGGACGAGCAACTATTCTCAATTGCCTTTGGAGAACCATGGTATGCCGATATTGTTAATTACTTAGTTTCTAAACAAATCCCAAAGAACTTGTCTCGTCTTTGAGAGGACAAACTTAAGAGGTTAGGGAACCAATACATATGGGATGATCCATACTTATGGAAACATGGTAGTGACCAAGTAATACGAAGGTGCGTTCCCGAATCGAATTTAATTCTCTTGTCTTTTTGTCACTCTTATGCTTAGGAGGACATTTTGGGAGTAAGAGAACCGCTCACAAGGTACTTGAAAGTGGTTTTTATTGGCCAACTTTGTTTAAGGATGCACATATATTTTGTACAACTTGTGATAGGTGCCAAAGAACCGGCAATCTAGGTGTCCGAAATCAAATGCCACAAACTTTTATTCAATTTATTGAAGTTTTTGTTGTATGGGGTATTGATTTTATGGGGCCTTTTGTCAACTCCCATGGGAATTTTTATATCTTACTTGCGGTTGATTATGTCTCGAAATGGGTGGAAGCTAAACCCACCCCAACTAATGATTCTAAAGTGGTTTCAGATTTTGTGCAAGCTCATATTTTTGCAAGGTTTGGAATTCCAAGAGCCATAATTAGCGATGGGGGTTCTCACTTCAAAAACAGGATTTTGCAAAGCTTGTTGACGAGGTACAATGTGTCGCACAAGATTGCAACACCTTATCATCCCCAAACCAATGGACAAGCCGAGGTGTCTAACCGGGAGGTGAAATCTATTCTAGAAAAGACGGTGAACCCAACAAGGAAAGATTGGAGCATGCGACTTAATGATGCTTTGTGGGCGTATAGAACCGCATATAAAACACCTATTGGAATGTCTCCTTTTAGGCTTGTGTATGGTAAACCTTGTCACTTACCCGTGGAAATTGAGCATAAGGCGTTTTGGGCTATTAAACAATGCAACATGGAGATGGATGGGGCTGGAAAGCAAAGGAAGTTACAACTCCAAGAGCTAGAGGAGCTTCGCAATGATGCATTTGAAAGTTCACGGATTTACAAAGAAAAGACGAAAGCATTCCATGATAACATGATTTCTAGGAAACAATTTTGCATTGGGCAGAAAGTGCTTTTGTTTAATTCTCGCTTGCAATTATTTCCGGGTAAATTAAGGTCACGATGGATCGGACCTTTTATTGTTACTAATGTGTTTTCTCATTGTGCGAGTGGAAATTGTAGCATAGCTACGGGGAAAGAACTTAAAGTTAATTGGCACCGGTTGAAACCATATTATGAGAATTTCACTTCCGAAGTGGTGGAAGGAGTTAACTTTGTGGATGTGCTCCCTCTGGAGGAGTCATAGAAAGCAAGGAGATAGTCGGGCTGACGACTTTAAACCAAGCGCTAATTGGGAGGCAACCCAAAGGATGAGTATTTCTTGTCTTGTATTTATTTCTTTTCTTGTTTTTAGTTTTTCTTGTTTTGTTTTCTTTATTTTTTCTGATTTCTTATTAGGATTTCCCACCTTGACTTACTTTGGACGATTCAATTTACATTGAGGACAATGTAAGGTTTAAGTGTGGGGGAGTGGTTTATGTTGTAAGTTTTTGCAATTTAGTTTTTGCAATTTTTTCAACTTTTTTGTGAACTAGTGAATAAGAAAACTCCAACTTATGGTTAGTTTAGAGTCACATAGTATACATGTCGCTAAGATTACATCGAGAATCTCATACTAGTGACTGAACTTAGAGATGACAGAGAACATGATCGGGTTTCTTAATTGTATGAGAGTTAAAGTTGGATTTAACCATGCCAGTGGCAAATAAGGTGCAGGCTGAAATTCGGTATTAGAGCAGTGATCCCTTATAGTGGAGACTACCCAAGTTACATAATGTGAGGCACCAACCTTCAATTCTTTGAACCTGTCTAAATTTGTGCTTTTTGAGTGTGTGTCACCGTACGTAAATTCCGGGCAGAATGGTGAGCTGCCCAACTTCCCACCATAGAAGCACTATTTTGATCTCTTGAGTGCTATTTTTATCAACCATGTTGGTGACACCGAATTGCTAACTTACATACCACTTGTGATCTTGTTCGCAGTTAGCACCATCCACCTTATCTCTCTCTACACCAACAGTTCCATAGAAACACCATCATCATCAACAAGAGGAGCATCACAAATTCGAAGGAAAGTTGAGCACGTTCGAGGTTTACAAGCAACAGTACAAAAAATTGAGCAGATTTCAGGTTCAAGTAAAGCAACAAAACAAGGAGCAGAATTTTTATAAGTTGAAGACTAGTGTACAAGAGTGAAAATTATCAAGGATGAGAGTTCGAGAAATTTATGATATCAAGACATACAAGTTGTGAAGAATCAAGCGGTAAAGTACTTACACCATGGCCTTTGTACTTGCATTTTTATTTTTATTTTCAGTTTGTGTTTCTTTCTCTTGTCTAAAAAAAAAAAAAAAACCGGCGATGAGCTCCAAAGATGAGCACCGGCGACTGGAAGCTGGGGTTAATCAATGGATTGGTCTCATCCCTGTTGTGTTTTGATTTTCTTGTTTCCCCTGGCTTTCTTCTTCGTTTTTCCACGACTTTTGTTTTACTCCCTGGTTTTCGTTTTCCTTTTTGTTCTAGGGTTTTTTGAAAATTTATTTTTAGGGTTTGTGAAGATTTTCTTTCATGGCTGCATCTACACGAGTTCCTCGCTGTTCCCAGTTTCCTCAACAACATACCCCTGCACCTCTGCCATCTTCTACCTCTCATCGGATGCGTCAAAATACATCACCTTGTCTCGTCGAGGTTCTTTGCTTCCACGAGAATGGGTCTTGCCATTGCCCTTTCAAGAATTTTGATAGTCTGTCTTGATGGAGTTAATGGCGAGAGGTTATGCCGAGGATACTTCGCTCGCCATTTACGGGATAGACATTTTTCTACGGAAGATAAGAAGACTGTTTGCAGAGATATCATCTCCAATGATCTTCAAATTTATTGCGCCTGGGAAAGTGTCCTCCAACAGTCGCGTATGTGGTTGTGTAGTCTCTGCATGACTTTAACGCCTGGAGAACACCCTGTAAAGGTTTGGTAGGAGCTCTTCATGAAGCCATTGCAGGTCCTGTCAATGGAGCTTCAACTATTTCTCTCATACACGGTATTGTCAAGCCTTTGCCTGTTTTGAATGATATCGTTGCTGTCAGTGAATCTGTAGCTAGGAATGATGACTGTATTGCACCTTTGGAGCCTGGTGTTGCTGTTTGTAAAGTTGTAGCTAACACTGTTGACAGTTTTCACCTTTGTCGGAGTCTCGTTGTGGTTGGGGCTAGTGATGCGGAGCTGAGTCGATTAACGGGGTACAAGATGAGTCCTTCTCATTGTCACCGACTTGCTCAACGTTTGTCTTTCAAAGACGCTTTACCACGGTTTCAGTATACCTCATCAATGTAGGTTGGCCTTCTCTCGTACTTTGAAGACATGTTTGGACAATGTGCTTTGCAAGCCCGGTGATTTGATGGCACAGATTCGGTTATTGCTGCTCCCTATATGCACCTTAACGTTATACGGACCTAAGCGATCAGCTGAAGAGAAGTCTTCCAACAGAAACGACTTCAAATTGCAGCCATCCAACATGTCTTACTTGCTTGGAAGGAGCCAATGGGATGCTCTTCTCTGATTTCTAAGCTTCTTCGCCTCCCAATCCAACAACATTCAGCCAAACAAGACAACAAAAAGAAGTCAGAGGTGGCCAATTTAAGCGCGTGTTATAAGAAGATTGGGTATGGGCATTTTGCGGCTGCAATTCGCGTCTTGTCTTCAAACGGGTTGCACCACGCAGCGAGGATACCTTGGCAGATTTGCAATCCAAACACCCCGCAACCCCTCCACCTTCTATTCCGTTTGATGATGTTGTTTGTGACCCAATAACGGTTGACTCAAGGGCTGTTCTTGGTGCCATCAAGAGTTTTCCGAGAGGTACCTCTTGTGGACGTGATGGTTTACGTGCTCAACATTTATTAGACGCCTTGAGTGGGGCAGCAGCCGCAGTGGCAGACGAGTTAATGGCTTCGATTACTGGGGTTGTCAACCTTTGGTTGGCAGGTAAGTGCCCTAAGGTTCTGGGGGAACTTGTCGCTAGTGCACCCCTTACACCTCTACTCAAGCCCGGAGGTGGGCTCAGGCCAATCGCGGTTGGTACTATTTGGCGCCGGTTGGTCTCCAAGGTGGCTGCCTTTTCAGTTGGTAAAGACATGCTATCTTACCTGGGGGATTATCAATTTGGTGTTGGAGTCCCGGTGGGTGGGGAAGGTATACTTCATGCTGTCAATGGTTTGCTGGAGTTGAAAGGTCACTCGGATAGTATGTCAATGTTGCTTATTGATTTTTCGAATGCGTTCAACATGGTGAGCAGGTCTTGTCTTATTCAAGAGGTCCGGCTTCGCTACCTAGGTATTTCTCGTTGGGTTGAATTTTGTTATGCTAGGCCTGCTAAACTTTACTATGACCAATACATCTTGTCTTCTGCGCTCGGTGTTCAACAAGGTGATCCTCTCGGTCCTCTTTTGTTTGCTTTGACACTTCACCCTCTTGTGAAGTCTATTGCGTCTCGTTGTATGCTTGATTTGCATGCTTGGTATCTAGATGACGGCACTATCATCGGAGACACAATGGAGGTTGCCAAGGCTTTGAGTATCATCGAATCCGAAGGCCCGAGTAGAGGTCTTCATCTTAACATCAAGAAGACCGAGGTTTTTGGCCCACACCCGATCCACGCAAAGATGGAGTTAGGAGTTTTCCCCAGGATATTGGTAGGCCTAGCAAGGGAGTTAAGCTCTTGGGTGGACCCGTGAGTTTAGATTTGGACTTCATGAGTGACATGGTGCTTCATAGGGTGAATAAGACTATTCAACTAATGTCTGCTATCAAAAAGCTCAGGGACCCTCAGAGTGAGATGTTGTTACTTCGTTACTGTGTTGGGGTATCTAGATTATACTTTGCTATGCGTACAACTAATCCTAGCGACTTTGCATCGGGCTTGACCTCTTTGACGACCACTTGTTTCAATATCTGAGGCTTTTAATCACGGGTGATGGAGCTGGTTTTGGCCCTTTGCAACAGAGACTAGCTACACTTCCTATCAAAGATGGCGGTCTTGGCATATATACCATGGCGGACACTAGCACCTACTGTTATCTTGCCTCTCAAAGTCAGACTACCTCGGTGCGGAAGGCGATACTTGGTAGTTCTTTCTCTGATAATGGGGCTTCCTATTAGGCGGCTCTTGAAATTTCATTCGGGTATGTGGTTTTCCTCCCTCTTATTAAAGTCGATGACACTGCCCCCTTCTATGCATTCCCCGGCGATTGTTTATTTTGATGCGATCAAGAAGCAAATCCCAAACCAGTTTACTTTATCTGCAAGAGATTCCATTCTTTGGCAATATAACCAGATCAAACATGCCCAAGATTACCTTTTAGCTGTTCCGATCAGTGGTTTAGATCGGTGCCTTGGCCCCAGACAGTTCAGAGCGGTAGTTTGTTATCGTCTCGGTATCCCCTTATTTGTTGAGGATGGGTTGTGCTCCTGTTGCAATAGGCCTATGGATATTTTTGGTGATCACGCGCTTCATTGTGCCAAAGATGTGGGACTAAAGTTTCGTCATGACTTGGTTCGTGATGTAATTGCGAATATTTGTTACAAAGTCAAAAGTTCCTGCACGCAAAGAAGTTAATTTGGGTCTTTTATCAGATAATAACAAGGATTTACGTCCAGCGGATATCCTCGTTATCAACTGGGAAAACGGCCAAGATGTGTGTATGGATGTCACAGGTGTGTCACCCTTTACTGGCGATGGAGTTCGTGCTTTTGTCCCAGGCCAGGCTATTTCTAAAGCAATTTCGCGTAAACGCACTAAATATTTGAGTGAATGTGCTTCGCATGGTTATGGTTTGGGTGTTTTAGCTTTTACTACCTTAGGGGAACTTGGTGAAGATACTTTATGTTTTTTCAAGCGTCTGAAGAATTGTTTAATTAGTCATGACGTTGGTAGTGGTCTAGGTAGTTTTATTTTTCACTGATTAGGTGTCGTTATTCAAAAAGGGGTTGGTGCCCAGCTTGTTGCTAGGTTACCAGCTAAAAACTCTGTAATTCATATTTAAATAATAAGTTTTTATTTTCATATTAAAAAAAAAAATAGAAAAAAAAAAAATAAGAGAAAATTTTTAGGTTTGTTAATAGTTTTTATTATTTTGTTTTATTTTTATTTTGTATTTGTTTTATTTCTTATTTTCAAAAAAAAAAAATGAAAAAAAAAAATGAAAAAAAAAAAATAATAATAATTTTGGGTTTGTATAGTTTGTTTTTATTTTTGTATTCTTTCAATAAAGCCTATGGAAAGAAGGAATATCTATAATGAAGTTTCAAGCGACAAGGAATTTGAGGGAAAGAATCATATTGTCAAGATTCTACGAAGTTCAAGAGTTATCATCAAGAGTTGAAGACCGAAGACGAAGATGAAGACACCGATAGAAGACCGAAGACGTTTCTATGGATGCTGTGAGAGTGGTGCTAGCTGCACGCCGAACGGATACACGTAAGTAAGCATATTCCCACCTTCGTTAAATGGTTGATTTCCTTTCGAAGAGATCGTCGGAAAAATGGGTTTTCAAAAATATATAAAAGATGTGGGTTTTCAAAATACTTCAGAGGGTTTTTACCTTCCTACCATTCAACGTGTCGCAGATTCTCTCTTCATTCCAACCTGGACACATGTGTGACCCATAAAAAGTTGTTTATTATTGAGAGCAATATCATAAAACCCTTTCTTGTGAGGCGAGTCGAGACTTTTGATCACTCCGAACCCGAATTTATGTCGAGAAGGGATGGTTATCTCTCTCTCAACTTTTAAGAATGAGATTGTGTTCATTTATGTGTCTAACTTCTTATGACTAGTGTGCGGAATCTCTATGTCTTCTTAGCGCGTTGGATGCTATCATTACGGAGAACTAGTAAGTTGGAAAAATAGGTTTTGTGGGTATATCTCTAGTAAACCCTCACGAGACTATAACTCGTCCACTAGGGACACCTAGGGGTTTAAAGGCTTGTTATTTATGCTAAAAGTGACCGTAGCCTCGACGACACGGAGTTGTTGTATTTTATTGTTTTGTTTGATTTGCTCGAGGACTAGCAAAGTCTAAGTGTGGGGGAATCTGATAGGTGTAGAATACACCGTATCTACTATCTAGTAGTTACGCTTTCTTTGCTATTTTTCTTGTGAATTATGTACTTTACGTGTGTTTTTGAGTTATTAGGTACTCTGGAGTCGCACGGACGAAAAGAAGAAGAAACTATCCAAATTGAGCCAAAAGGACAAAATTGTCATTTCATGGGCGGACACTATCTGGAGCTGAGCCTAGGTTAAGGGGCAACTCTATGTAGAGAAATATAAAAACAAGCCAGCTGATGTTAAGGGGTGGCCACATGTTATTGGATATCCCTTGGGGTGTCCCCTAGCCTGTGTAGAAGGGTATCCTTATCCATCCCTACTTTTAACCCAACCCTAGTTCAGACAAGAAGATATTTCTCCTCTTCTCATTTACTCTTTTCTTTTTCACCTGAAATCGAGACTTAAGACAGCAGCCGCTGCTATTTCAAGAACAGATCGAGAAACACACAGAGGTAATGGGTTTGCTGGAATCGATGGAATGAAGAGGTACAACGAGACATAGGTGATGGGTTTCTGGTAATTGCTAAAATCGAAGCTCAGAAGAAATTATGGTTTGATGTCACGTCTGTGACAGAGAAGAAGTAGAGAGGATGAATTGATGAAACATAGATGATGTTGCTTCGATTAATGGTGGTATTGATCGGCTCAACAGAGGAAGAAATTGGGTTTTGCTGTGATTCGAGAACTGAGATCGGTGATGGTCTGAGAACAAGAAGACCCTGACGCTGTTGATGGGCTATTATGATTGAAATTGATGTTCTGGTGGAATGGGTTTGTGGTAATTGTTGAAATTGATCTCAAATTGATCAGCAGATAAAGAATTTGCGTATGTTGTGGAGAAGCTGTATTGAATGGGTTGAAGCCAGATTGGAGTTGCATTGTGCAGGTGGAGCTGATGCTGGTGCTCTTAATAGTGTGTGTACTCTGGGATTTCTATGGGCTGAATAAGGAATGGCAGCTGTGGTGGTACTCAGGTGGAGCTACAATGTTTCTGAGTTGCATTGCAGGATTGAAGTGTACTGGATGTTGATGGCAAAGGTTCTGGTAGAGTGCTAGTAAAGAATGGATGCTTGTAATGCTGAGCTAATGTTACAGGTTTGCTTGTGGCAGCTGTAATGATGCTGAGATGAGAAGCTAGCATCATGGCTGGTGGTATTGGTGGTGCAAACAGCTAGAGCAGTACTAGTGATGATAGATGGAGATGGCTCAGTTGAGGACCAATTCAGAGCTCGGTGGCTTGGTAAGCTGGCAAGATGGAGTGTAGGCTTGATGGAGGTTTGAGCTGCTGCTGCAATTAGTTGCAGCTGGGTTGGCCTGTGGCAATGAATGCAACTCAGATATTGAATTGTTGGTTCATGGCAGTGAGAAAGAGAAGCAAATGTTAGTGCAGGGGAGATTGAGCTGTGGTAATGCTGTTGTGCTCTGAGGTTGAATGAGCAGGATATGGGAGTGCCGAACTGGGAGAACAGATGTTGCAGGGATATTTATGATGAAAGAATAGATGGTGGTGTTGGAATAGGTAAAGGCCAGGGAATGGAAATTGCAGGTTACATTGGGGATTTTGGTCTTGAGTTGCAAAGTGTGGCAAGGTATACAAGCCATGAATGTTAGGTTGATGTCAGTCGGTGAATGAAGCATTGACAACAGGTTTATGCTGCATACTTCAAGACAGGGAAGAATTGATGGTTGGAGTTGCATCTGGTGGTGAGAAAAGAGCAGGCATGAATTGTAGGGTATAACTACAGATTTGTGGATTGAATAGTTTATGGCAGCAGGACATGATGGGATTTGTGTTGGTGATTCTCAACTGATTGGTGTGTGTTCAGGTAATGAGAAGGTGGTGCTATTGAAGCTGTTTTGGATAGTAATGCAGCTGAGGATTTGTGCTGGTAAGATGCAGGATGAACAACCATCTTGGCTGGCTTGTACTGGTTAAGCACAACCATTGCACTACACACACAGCATCTGGCCTGTGCAATGGTTCATGCTAAGCCCAGTCAGGCTAGTTAGAACCTGACTCAGCTGATTAGTCATCTAACTCATTGACTCGGCTGACTCACCTGATGAACCGGTCCGACCGAGTTGACCCGCCGATTTGACCGAGTTGACTCACTGAACCGGTGACCGGGCGGACTTTGCCGGTCACCTGAGATATTTTCCGGCGACTTTTCCGGCCAAGTTCCGGCCACAATCCCGGTTTTCCGGCGACCACTTTTGGGACATATTTTCTACATGGGTTTCTCCTTCTTATGGGCTTGGTGGATTTTCATCTAATGGACTTTGAAGACTAGACCTAATTTTAGAAGTTGGAGAAAAGCTATAAAGGGAAGGTCTTCTACAACTTATAATATAGATTATTCTTGGAATTTTGGAGAGCCGTTTTTGTTTACGCTTCTAGGGTTTGGTTTTGTTCTTCTTCTTCTTCCTTATTTTATTATTGAATATTGATTATGATGAACTCCATAGCTATGAGTAGCTAAACATATTATTGGTGATGGGATAAAAGTTGATTTCTCAACATGTTTTTGAATCTATAAATTAGTTTTGTCTCAATATTTTATTGTTTGTGATTCACAATTAATAGTGTTATAAGATTTGATAGTTTGTTTGGTTGAGTCCTAATCAATCCGATTTACATTCATCTCTAGAGCTATATTAGGGTTTTCAATACGAAAAAGTTGTTTATCCCTGATTCTAAGTAGCATAATTGTGGGTAGTGCTTGTAGTGATATATCCTACTAGTCACAAGTGAATCATAACTTTTGTTAAAATGTTTAGTGCTTTTATACATTCGTTTGCATTGATTAGTCTTATTCCATAGAACTTATTGCTTTTAGGGGGTTAAATCTAATTGTGCTTTTACACTTTAGGTTGCTTTCTAAGAAGAATTCACATATGCATCTTTTAATGTAGTTGTGATGAAATCAGGGAATTAGCGGGTTATTCTTGCGATCAAGGTATCCTAGGACTATTAGTAAAATAAGAGATTAAAATACCAATTCTAATCATTGATGAAAATACATGTTTGTAAATGATACTATCCCATGACCGATATCTTCTCCTTATTGATTATTCCAACTATTTGCTTTGCTCTATTTTGTTTTTACTTTAATATTTCACTAAAACAACAAACATCCCCCCCTTGGTTACCTTAGAAACTGAAAATTGCATAACAACAATTGCCTCTCTGTGGATACGAAATCTTCCTTACCTTGTGATTCATTTAAATTTAGTGAGTAAGAAAGTGAAATTATTTTTGACGGATTGACAACCGATCAAATTTTGGCGCCGTTGCCGGGGAGGCATACGGCTTGTTATTGAGTTTTTAGTTTCTTTTTACAATTTCTGCTTTTATCTTTGCTTTTCGGTTCTTGTCTTGTTTCTCACTTGTTTGCGAGAATTGTTTGCAGGTACCTAATCTCTGGCTTCTAAGGATTGGAATTATCCAAGGTGCGGGATAGCTACTCGACGAGGCACAATACTCCAACCAAGTCAAGACACAACGGACGAGCACGAGTTGGAAGTAGGAGAAGAGATTTTCCAACAACAAGAAGAAGAAGCAATGGGTGATGCAAATCGTTCACTCAAGGACTTAGCTTCTCATAGGCTTGATACACAACAGGGGTGTATTCAAACGAACTCTACTTTTGAGATAAAGCCGGGGTTGCTTAGAGAATTACCAAAATTCCATGGCATGGTGAATGAAGACCCAAACAAACATCTTTGGACTTCCACACCATTGTCACGGCTATGCTTCCAGCGAATGTTGAGGCGGATGGTGCAATGTTGAAAGTTTTCCGTTTCTCTTTAATGGATAGTGCTAAGGATTGGTTGTACTATTTACCTCCCGGAAGTGTCACAACATGGAATGGATTGAAGAAACTCTTTTTGGAGAGATATTTTCCTGCATCAAAGGCTACTCAAATTCGCAAGGAGATTTGTGGGATGAAGCAAAATGTGGGAGAATCATTATATGAATGTTGGGAACGGTACAAGAGATTGGTTGCAAGCTGCCCTCACCACCAATTCAGTGACGCTATGATCATCCAATACTTCTATGAAGGACTCCAATCAAGTGATAGGAATCTTATTGACGCTGCGGGTGGTGGTGCACTAGTTAGCAAAACGGTGGCACAAGCTAGAGAGTTGATTGAAAACATGGCGGCGAACTCACAACAATTCTTAAGTCGTGGGTCGGATGTGATTCTAAGAAGGGTGAGTGAAGTGAGCGAGGTGGCGGAACTTCGTCAACAAATGGGTAACATGACAGCAATGTTGCAACAAGTTGCATCCGCGGTTATACCAAATTCTCCTCAATCTTATGAAGACGAGCAAGCTAATGCGATCTTTCCAAATCAACCAAGACGGTATGATCCCTACTCCAACACTTACAATCCGGGATGGAGAGATCACCCCAATTTTAGCTATGCCAGCAAGCAAGGAGCGGTTCAACAACCTACCTTCAACTCTTCAAGTGGATTTCAATCTCAACAACAACAATTCCAGTAGAGACAACAATTTCGGAACCTCAAGCACAACAATCAATGCAAAATCAAGGTTCCGATATTGATTCAAAGCTTCAAACCATGATGCAAGGCATTTCTACCATGTTCAAAGAGAGTCAACAAGAAACTAAGAGTGCTATCAAGGAGTTGCAAACACAAATGGGCTCCATGGCTATTGAGTTGAACCAATTGAAGGCACAAAATAGTGGGAAACTCCCTTCTCAACCTATTAACCCAAAAGAGGGTGTCAATGCTATTACATTGAGAAGTGGTACACAACTTGTGCAACCCGAAATTACTGATTCGGGCAAGGTGGAAACACCCAAGGAACCTGTTTTGGAGGAGAAAAATGAGGATACTCCCCAAACTTCTGAGGTACCTATTCCTAACTCTAAAACTCCGGTTTCTACTTATGTTCCTCCTTTACCTTTTCCTCGCAGATTTGCAAGTTCTAAGAAGGCGGAACTAGAAAAGGAGATTTTAGACGTTCTTAAAAAGATCCATGTGAACATACCACTCATTGATGCTATCAAGCAAGTTCCAAAGTATGCAAAGGTGTTGAAGGACTTGTGTACCAACAAACAAAGGCTCAAAGGTAATGAAGTGCTTAGTGTGGGGGAGAATGCTTCGGCAATCTTACAACACAAACTCCCACTTAAGTGCAAGGATCCCTAGTAGTTTTGACATTCCGTCACAATTGGTAACAAAACATTTAACAAAGCTATGTTGGATTTAGGTGCATCCGTTAATGTTATGCCTGCGTCAATGTATAATTCACTTGATCTTGGTCCTCTTAAAAAGGCTGAAATTGTATTACAATTAGCCGATCGCTCTAATGTCTACCCAATGGGTATTGTTGAGGATGTTCTTGTGCAGGTTAATCAAATTGTATTTCCAGCGGACTTTTGTGTGTTAGAGATGGATGAAGGTTCACTGGACTCGTCTCTTCCATTGCTACTTGGGCGTCCCTTCATGAAAACGGCGAAAACCATAATTGATGTGGATAAGGGAACGTTGACCATGGAGTTTGATGGAGAAACAATACGTTTCAACATTTTCGAGACGATGAGATATCCTAGTGATGTCCACTCTTGTTTCTCCATTGATGTTATGGATACATTGGCACAACAAATGTTTGAATTAAACGGTGATGATGCTTTGGAAACCGTGTTAACTACATCCATGGATAATGGTGTAGAGTGTGGTAATGAAGTCAAGGAAGCCCTTGGTGATCTTAATTCACTCCAAGGATGCCCGAAAACTCATAATATCTCTTTTATTTCTTTACCATGCAGTGATGAAAAGCTTGTACCTTTAATTATTAAATCTCCAAAGTTAGAATTGAAACCTCTTCCCGACCACCTTAAGTACTTGTACTTGGGTGATAATGAAGAGTTACCTGTGATTGTTTCTAATAAGCTTAATGATTTACAGGAGAAAAAACTTCTAAGGGTGCTAAGGAAGTACAAGACGGCCATAGGATGGACAATCGCCGATATCAAGGGTATAAGCCCTGCCGTTTGTATGCACAAAATTCGTTTGGAGGATGATGCAAAGCCTAAAAGGGACGCACAACGTCGTTTGAATCCTCCCGTGATGGAAGTTGTGAAAAAGGAGATACTCAAGCTTTTGGAAGTGGGTGTTATCTACCCCATATCCGATAGCAAGTGGGTGAGCCCGGTACAAGGAGTACCAAAGAAATCAGGTGTGACGGTGGTGGAGAATGATAAGAATGAACTTTTCCCAACTCGTGTGCAAACCGGTTGGAGGGTTTGTATTGATTACGAGAAATGAATGCCACCACTAGAAAAGATCACTTTCCATTACCTTTTATTGATCAAATGCTTGAACGTTTAGCCGGACACTCTTATTATTGCTTTCTTGATGGCTATTCGGGTTATAATCAGATTGTGATAGCGCCGGAGGACCAAGAGAAAACCACTTTCACTTGTCTTTTCGGTATTTTTGCTTATAGAAGGATGCCTTTTGGCTTATGCAATGCTCGGCTACCTTTCAAAGGTGTATGGTAAGTATCTTTTCTAATATGTTGAAAACATAATCGAAGTGTTCATGGATGACTTTAGTGTCTTTGGTGATTCATTTGACCTTTGCTTGAACAATTTGTCTCTAATCCTTGAACGATATGTTGAAACAAATCTTGTGCTCAGTTGGGAGAAGTGCCATTTCATGGTAACTCATGGCATAGTTTTAGGCCATATAATATCTTCTAAAGGCTTGGAAGTTGATAAATCTAAGATAGACCTTATTCGTGCTCTAACCCCTCCCACTACGGTGAGGGAGATACGTTCTTTTCTTGGTCATGCAGGTTTCTATCGTAGATTCATCAAGGACTTTTCCAAGATAGCATCACCACTTTGTAACTTATTGCAAAAAGATGTGGTTTTTAACTTTGATGAAAAATGTATGGCGGCATTCAATCGTTTGAAAGAACTTTTGATTTCAGCCCCTATCATTAAACCACCGGATTGGAGTAAGACTTTTGAACTCATGTGTGATGCTAGTGATTATGCGGTTGGTGCGGTGCTTGGGCAACGTGTGGGGAAGCTTCCTCATGCTATCTATTATGCTTCTAGAACGTTAAATGAGGCTCAACAAAACTACACAACCACTGAAAAAGAGTTATTAGCCATTGTTTTTGCTTTAGAGAAGTTTCGCTCTTATCTAATTGGTACAAAAGTTGTTGTCTTTTCTGATCATGCATCGCTTAAGTACTTGCTTACAAAGAAAGAGGCGAAACCGAGGCTCATACGGTGGATTTTACTCTTGCAAGAGTTTGATATTGAAATCAAAGACAAGAAAGGTATTGAGAACACCGTTGCGGATCACTTGAGCCGACTTGCTTGTGGACAAGGAGACTATCCCGTTGCGTGAAAGTTTCCTGACGAGCAACTATTCTCAATTGCCTTTGGAGAACCATGGTATGCCGATATTGTTAATTACTTAGTTTCTAAACAAATCCCAAAGAACTTGTCTCGTCTTTGAGAGGGACAAACTTAAGAGGTTAGGGAACCAATACATATGGGATGATCCATACTTATGGAAACATGGTAGTGACCAAGTAATACGAAGGTGCGTTCCCCGAATCAATTTAATTCTATCTTGTCTTTTTGTCACTCTTATGCTTGCGGAGGACATTTTGGGAGTAAGAGAACCGCTCACAAGGTACTTGAAAGTGGTTTTTATTGGCCAACTTTGTTTAAGGATGCACATATATTTTGTACAACTTGTGATAGGTGCCAAAGAACCGGCAATCTAGGTGTCCGAAATCAAATGCCACAAACTTTTATTCAATTTATTGAAGTTTTTGTTGTATGGGGTATTGATTTTATGGGGCCTTTTGTCAACTCCCATGGGAATTTTTATATCTTACTTGCGGTTGATTATGTCTCGAAATGGGTGGAAGCTAAACCCACCCCAACTAATGATTCTAAAGTGGTTTTGATTTTGTGCAAGCTCATATTTTTGCAAGGTTTGGAATTCCAAGAGCCATAATTAGCGATGGGGGTTCTCACTTCAAAAAAGATTTTGCAAAGCTTGTTGACGAGGTACAATGTGTCGCACAAGATTGCAACACCTTATCATCCCCAAACCAATGGACAAGCCGAGGTGTCTAACTGGGAGGTGAAATCTATTCTAGAAAAGACGGTGAACCCAACAAGGAAAGATTGGAGCATGCGACTTAATGATGCTTTGTGGGCGTATAGAACCGCATATAAAACACCTATTGGAATGTCTCCTTTTAGGCTTGTGTATGGTAAACCTTGTCACTTACCGTGGAAATTGAGCATAAGGCGTTTTGGGCTATTAAACAATGCAACATGGAGATGGATGGGGCTGGAAAGCAAAGGAAGTTACAACTCCAAGAGCTAGAGGAGCTTCGCAATGATGCATTTGAAAGTTCACGGATTTACAAAGAAAAGACGAAAGCATTCCATGATAACATGATTTCTAGGAAACAATTTTGCATTGGGCGCGAAAGTGCTTTTGTTTAATTCTCGCTTGCAATTATTTTCGGGTAAATTAAGGTCACGATGGATCGGACCTTTTATTGTTACTAATGTGTTTTCTCATTGTGCGATGGAAATTCGTAGCATAGCTACGGGAAAGAACTTAAAGTTAATGGGCACCGGTTGAAACCATATTATGAGAATTTCACTTCCGAAGTGGTGGAAGGAGTTAGCTTTGTGGATGTGCTCCCTCTGGAGGAGTCATAGAAAGCAAGGAGATAGTCGGTGACGACTTTAAACCAAGCGCTAATTGGGAGGCAACCCAAAGGATGAGTATTTCTTGTCTTGTATTTATTTCTTTTCTTGTTTTTAGTTTTTCTTGTTTTGTTTTCTTTATTTTTTCTGATTTCTTATTAGGATTTCCCACCTTGACTTACTTTGGACGATTCAATTTACATTGAGGACAATGTAAGGTTTAAGTGTGGGGGAGTGGTTTATGTTGTAAGTTTTTGCAATTTTTTCAACTTTTTTGTGAACTAGTGAATAAAAAAACTCCAACTTATGGTTAGTTTAGAGTCACATAGTATACATGTCGCTAAGATTACATCGAGAATCTCATACTAGTGACTGAACTTAGAGATGACGAGAGAACATGATCGGGTTTCTTAATTGTATGAGAGTTAAAGTTGGATTTAACCATGCCAGTGGCAAATAAGGTGCAGGCTGAAATTCGGTATTAGAGCAGTGATCCCTTATAGTGGAGACTACCCAAGTTACATAATGTGAGGCACCAACCTTCAATTCTTTGAACCTGTCTAAATTTGTGCTTTTTGAGTGTGTGTCACCGTACGTAAATTCCGGGCAGAATGGTGAGCTGCCCAACTTCCCACCATAGAAGCACTATTTTGATCTCTTGAGTGCTATTTTTATCAACCATGTTGGTGACACTGAATTGCTAACTTACATACCACTTGTGATCTTGTTCGCAGTTAGCACCATCCACCTTATCTCTCTCTACACCAACAGGTCCATAGAAACACCATCATCATCAACAAGAGGAGCATCACAAATTCGAAGAAAAGTTGAGCACGTTCGAGGTTTACAAGCAACAGTACAAAAATTGAGCAGATTTCAGGTTCAAGGAGCAGAATTTTTATAAGTTGAAGACTAGTGTACAAGAGTGAAAATTATCAAGGATGAGAGTTCGAGAAATTTATGATATCAAGACATACAAGTTGTGAAGAATCAAGCGGTAAAGTACTTACACCATGGCCTTTGTACTTGCATTTTTATTTGTATTTTTTTTTGTTTGTGTTTCTTTCTCTTGTCTCAAAAAAAAAAAAAAATTTAAAAAAAAAAAGAAAAAAAAGAAGGAAAAAAAAAAAAGAGAAAATTTTTAGGTTTGTTAATAGTTTTTATTATTTTGTATTTGTTTTATTTCTTATTTTCAAAAAAAAAAAAAAAAAAATAATTTTGGGTTTGTATAGTTTGTTTTTATTTTTGTATTCTTTCAATAAAGCCTATGGAAAGAAGGAATATCTATAATGAAGTTTCAAGCGACAAGGAATTTGAGGGAAAGAATCATATTGTCAAGATTCTCGTTCAAGAGTTATCATCAAGAGTTGAAGACCGAAGAGCGAAGATGAAGACACCGATAGAAGACCGAAGACGTTTCTATGGATCTTGTGAGAGTGGTGCTAGGCTTTTGCACACAACGGATACACGGTAAGTAAGCATATTCCCACCTTCGTTAAATGGTTGATTTCCTTTCGAAGAGATCGTCGGGAAAAATGGGTTTTCAAAAATATATAAAAGATGTGGGTTTTCAAAATACTTCGGAGGGTTTTACCTTCCTACCATTCAACGTGTCGCAGGATTCTCTCTTCATTCCAACCTTGGACACATGTGTGACCCATAAAAAGCCGTTTATTATTGAGAGCAATATCATAAAACCCTTTCTTGTGAGGCGATCGAGACTTTTGATCACTCCGAACCCGAATTTATGTCGAAGGGATGGTTATCTCTCTCTCAACTTTTAAGAATGAGATTGTGTTCATTTATGTGTCTAACTTCTTATGACTAGTGTGCGGGAATCTCTATGTCTTCTTAGCGCGTTGGATGCTATCATTACGGAGAACTAGTAAGTTGGAAAAATAGGTTTTGTGGGTATATCTCTAGTAAACCCTCACGAGACTATAACTCGTCCACTAGGGAAACCTAGGGGTTTAAAGGCTTGTTATTTATGCTAAAAGTGACCGTAGACTCGACGACACGGAGTTGTTGTATTTTATTGTTTTGTTTGATTTGCTCGAGGACTAGCAAAGTCTAAGTGTGGGTGAATCTGATAGGTGTAGAATACACCGTATCTACTATCTAGTAGTTACGCTTTCTTTGCTATTTTTCTTGTGAATTATGTACTTTACGTGTGTTTTTGAGTTATTAGGTACTCCGGAGTCGCACGGACGAAAGAAGAAGAAACTATCCAAATTGAGCCAAAAGGACAAAATTGTCATTTCATGGGCGGACACTATCTCGGAGTGAGCCTAGGTTAAGGGGCAACTCTATGTAGAAAATATAAAAACAAGCCACTGATGTTAAGGGGTGGCCACATGTTATTGGATATCCTTAGGGTGTCCCCTTAGCACATGTAGAAGGGTATCCTTATCCATCCCTACTTTTAACCCAACCCTAGTTCAGACAAGAAGATATTTCTCCTCTTCTCATTTACTCTTTTCTTTTTCACCTGAAATCGAGACTTAAGACATACGGACCGCTATTTCAAGAACAGATCGAGAAACACACGAGGTAATGGGTTTCTTTGGAATCGATGGAATGAAGAGGTACAACGAGACATAGGTGATGGGTTTACTGTAATTGCTAAAATCGAAGATCGAGAAGAAATTATGGTTTGATGTCACGTCTCGTGACGAGAGAAGAAGTAGAGAGGATGAATTGATGAAACATAGATGATGTTGCTTCGATTAATGGTGGTATTGATCGGCTCAACGAGAGGAAGAAATTGGGTTTCTTTGTGATTCGAGAACCGAGATCGGTGATGGTCAAGAACAAGAAGACCACACGCTGATGATGGGCTATTATGATTGAAATTGATGTTACGGTGGAATGGGTTTGTGGTAATTGTTGAAATTGATCTCAAATTGATCGCGGATAAAGAATTTGCGTATGTTGTGGAGAAGGCAGTGTATTGAATGGGTTGAAGCAGATTGGAGTTGCATTGTGCGAGTGGAGTGATCTTTGGTGCTCTTAATAGTGTGTGTACTTTCACGGGATTTCTATGGCCAATAAGGAATGGCATTTGTGGTGGTACTCGGAGTGGAGCTACAATGTTTCGAGTTGCATTGCGGGATTGAAGTGTCTTGGATGTTGATGGCAAAGGTTCTGGTAGAGTGCTAGTAAAGAATGGATGCTTGTAATGCTGAGCTAATGTTACAGGTTTGCTTGTGGCAGCTGTAATGATGCTGAGATGAGAAGCTAGCATCATGGCTGGTGGTATTAATTTGTGCGGTGAGCTAGAAAGCAGTACTAGTGATGATAGATGGAGATGGCTCGGTTGAGGACCAATTCGGGGCTCTGTGGCTTGGTAGGCCGGGCAAGATGGAGTGTAGGCTTGATGGAGGTTTGGCTATGCTTGCAATTAGTTGCACTGGTTGCCTGTGGCAATGAATGCAACTCAGATATTGAATTGTTGGTTCATGGCAGTGAGAAAGAGAAGCAAATGTTAGTGCAGGGGAGATTGAGCTGTGGTAATGCTGTTGTTCTCTGAGGTTGAATGAGCAGGATATGGGAGTGCCGAACTGGGAGAATGATGTTGCAGGGATATTTATGATGAAAGAATAGATGGTGGTGTTGGAATAGGTAAAGGCCAGGGAATGGAATTGCAGGTTACATTGGGGATTTTGGTCTTGAGTTATAGTGGCCAAGCGAGTACAAGCCATGAATGTTAGGTTGATCTTTGTGTCGAGTGAATGAAGCATTGACAACGGGTTTATGCTGCATACTTCAAGACGGGGGAAGAATTGATGGTTGGAGTTGCATCGATCCGGTGAGAAAAGAAGCGAGGCATGAATTGTAGGGTATAACTTCTGATTTGTGGATTGAATAGTTTATGGCGACAGGACATGATGGGATTTGTGTTGGTGATTCTCAACTGATTGGTGTGTGTTCGGGTAATGAGAAGGTGGTGCTATATTGAAAGAATTTGTTTTGGATAGTAATGCAACAGGATTTGTCTTCAGTAAGATGCGGGATGAACAACCATCTTGGTCGGCTTGTCTTGGTAAAGCACAACCATTGCACTACACACACAAGATCCTTTTTGTGCAATGGTTCATGCTAAGCCCAGTCAGGCTAGTTAGAACCTGACTCAGCTGATTAGTCATCTAACTCATTGACTCGGCTGACTCACCTGATGAACCGGTCCGACCGAGTTGACCCGCCGATTTGACTGAGTTGACTCACTGAACCGGTGACCGGACGGACTTTGCCGGTCACCTGAGATATTTTCCGGCGACTTTTTCTACCAAGTTGAGCCACAATCCCGGTTTCAGCGACCACTTTTGGGACATATTTTCTACATGGGTTTTCTCCTTCTTATGGGCTTGGTGGATTTTCATCTAATGGACTTTGAAGACTAGACCTAATTTTAGAAGTTGGAGAAAAGCTATAAAGGGAAGGTCTTCTACAACTTATAATATAGATTATTCTTGGAATTTTGGAGAGCCGTTTTTGTTTACGCTTCTAGGGTTTGGTTTTGTTCTTCTTCTTCTTCATTATTTTATTATTGAATATTGATTATGATGAACTCCATAGCTATGAGTAGCTAAACATATTATTGGTGATGGGATAAAAGTTGATTTCTCAACATGTTTTTGAATCTATAAATTAGTTTTGTCTCAATATTTTATTGTTTGTGATTCACAATTAATAGTGTTATAAGATTTGATAGTTTGTTTGGTTGAGTCCGGAATCAATCCGATTTACATTCATCTCTAGAGCTATATTAGGGTTTTCAATACGAAAAGTTGTTTATCCCGATTCTAAGTAGCATAATTGTGGGTAGTGCTTGTAGTGATATATCCTACTAGTCACAAGTGAATCATAACTTTTGTTAAAATGTTTAGTGCTTTTATACATTCGTTTGCATTGATTAGTCTTATTCCATAGAACTTATTGCTTTTAGGGGGTTAAATCTAATTGTGCTTTTACACTTTAGGTTGCTTTCTAAGAAGAATTCACATATGCATCTTTTAATGTAGTTGTGATGAAATCGGGGGAATTAGCGGGTTATTCTTGCGATCAAGGTATCCTAGGACTATTAGTAAAATAAGAGATTAAAATACCAATTCTAATCATTGATGAAAATACATGTTTGTAAATGATACTATCCCATGACCATATCTTCTCCTTATTGATTATTCCAACTATTTGCTTTGCTCTATTTTGTTTTTACTTTAATATTTCACTAAAACAACAAACATCCCCCCTTGGTTACCTTAGAAACTGAAAATTGCATAACAACAATTGCCTCTCTGTGGATACGAAATCTTCCTTACCTTGTGCTTCATTTAAATTTAGTGAGTGAGAAAGTGAAATTATTTTTGACGGATTGACAACCGATCAGAAGGTCAAGTGGAGGTGGTTATGGCGACAATCCATAGTTTTATTCATAACTCAATATTCTTCATCTTTGTTGAGGGAGTTATTCTTGAGCTTGAAAACGATCTTGAAAGGGCACTTTGTTTTCCTCGTCTTTGTCCTATTTGAAAAAGTGGGGGTACAACAACCTCACCCAATATTTCGATTAGCAATCTGTATGGAATAACTCTAATATACTTTTAAGAGAATCAACTAGACAATCAGACTCAATCTTAATATAAGGTATATCAAGGCGTTAATATCTCTATCTCCCGATTTGATCTTTACTCAAGCAAATGGAAATCTGCGAGTCTTTATCAAATACTAGAGAGATAAACTTGGATGGTACCAAAGACCAATATCCAAGTGTCAATCAATCTAAATCAACAACCAAAGGTTGGATATTCTAATTGATTGATCTTAACGCACAACCTGTGATATTTCAATTATATAACAAAATATAATGCGGAATATAAATAACACTGACACCAGAAGTTTTGTTAACGAGGAAACCGCAAATGCAGAAAAACCCCGGGACCTAGTCCCGATTGAACACCACACTGTATTAAGCCGCTACAGACACTAGCCTACTACAAACTAACTTCGGTCTGGACTGTAGTTGAACCTTAATCAATCTCACAATGATTCAAGGTACAGTTGCGCTCCTTACGTCTCTGATTCCAGCAGGATACTACGCACTTGATTCCCTTAGCTGATCTCACCCACAAGTAAGAGTTGCTACGACCCAAAGTCGAAGACTTCAATAAATAAATCTGTATCACGCAGAAAAGTCTATGATAATAGATAAATCTGTCTCCCACAGATAAACCTATGAGTTTTGTTCCGTCTTTTGATAAATCAAGGTGAACAGGAACTAATTGATAACCCGGAATTATATTCCCGAAGAACAGCCTAGTATTATCAATCACCTCACAATAATCAAAATCGTATGGTAGCGAAACTAGATATTTTGGAATCACAAACGATGAGACGAAGATATTTGTGATTTATTTTTATCTTGCCCTATCGGAGATATAATCTCAAGTAAATTATTCAATTTAACTCGTACGATAGAAAATGGCAAGATTAAATCTCTCAACTACAAGAAAGTAGTTTCGTCTGGCTTCACAATCCCAATGAAGTCTTTCAGTCGTTAACCTACAGGGTCTCGAGAAGAAACCTAAGGTTAAAGGAGAATCGACTCTAGCAAAACCAACCAGTATCACACAGGAGGTGTGGGGATTATTTTTTCCAGTTGCTAGATGTCTCATTTATATAGTTTTCAAATCAGGGTTTGCAATCTAAGTTACCTTGGTAACAAAGCATTCAATAATCACCGTTAGATGAAAAAACCTGATTCAACCAAGCTAATATCTGTAGTAGCAGGAAATCCTACACTACACCCCTCACAAGAATCTATACAATCAAACCATTTTAAGATGAACAATCATAATTCTTATTGATTAAATTTTTGAATTTTTACAAGATGAAATGGAAAATGGGTTGAAGAATTTCAATCACTCTAAACTTTCTCTCTCTTAATGACTTGCCCAACACTCGAAAAAGCTCCCCCTCTCAATAGGCCCGTTCGGCTCTTTATATAGGGTATTACATTGTGGATGACAGCTAAGATGTCCTTTATTTTCGGGAATGACTTGCGAAGTGTCGCATGTATACAACTGCATAATCTCGCGACACTCCTAGATCTCGCTAGGTCTTCACACCTTTCTCATGTTCTGGCTTTCGTCATCCATTGCATCACTTATTTTACTCGTCTGTGACGCCTTCGCTATGTAACATTTATGGATTTCGCAGAGGTGTTGGTGTTGCGATATTCTGATCCTACATCTTGCCTCTTCTCATGTCTTCTCTGCGAAGGAGAGAATGTCATGAGAATTGATAAGCTTTTCAAACTGCCGCAACTGTTCATCCTTATCTTGGTAATTTGATTCCGTACTTTTACACAAAATCTATAATACATGTCTCTTCCTCCACCCATTTCTTGACACGTCTCTTTCAACCGTTACTTCTCACCCATTCACGTCTCTTCTCGCATTAAATGCGTTTATCTTCTCAAGAATTCTTCTCTATATATAGTTTTCTTATCCTCCTCTTCTTATTTTTTACTTTCTCTCTGCAATTTTTCTTCAATTCTCCTCCGTAACTTCCGCTTCTGCTACTGTAAATTTTCTTTTTTCCTTTGATCTTCAACTCCTTAACCATTCCCATAATCTGAAAATGGCTCCATCTGGTCGTAGATATGAAGTTCTCTTGGGAGAGGCTCAAAAGGATTTACAAGAGAAAGATTTCACATTATCCACTATTCCCCATCAAGAATCTTCATCTATTCTCTCCGCCAAATTATTTACTGATCACTGTTATGATAATCAAAAGATCATAATATCGCTAGGTCAGATTCTCGCCGGCCTTCCAATTCCTCTCTACAACCCTGAATTTCCTTTGTTTTATGAAATTCTTGCTCACGAGAAATTCTCGCGAGCTGTCTACCAATTAAGTGGAGATTGTATCCGCTTAATGCTTGAGTTCGCCAACCGTGGCGCTGGTAAGGGGTCTCTTTATTCTAATGCAGTCAGAGATCCTAAATTTGTAGACTTAGAGATATTCACTGAGAAGTATTCAGTAGAGAGTTTCTTTGAAAATTATGAAGAAATAAACATGAAGAACGATAGAACTCGCTGGGGTGCACGTTTGAAGAGAAGAGAAAATATCCCCACCGACAAAGTACTTATGCAGGATATTGATTGGCATTCTGGCAAGAACAATGTTCCTCGCCATTCCAAAGACGACAAATGGTGTGTCTTTCCGCTATTTTTGAATGGACCTTATATTTCAGGTTCGAATGTACTCCCTGCGAATCTCGCCAACTATTAACCTTGGGTATTTAATTGGACCGAGAAAGCTAAAGAGGTGTGCTTCCCGAATTTTGCTCAGTTTGTAATTATTATTTCTTTTTACATCTACTAATCTTGCGAAATTTTCAGATTGTTAAATTGAGAAAAAGTTACGAGAGAAATCCTAAGGCGAGTACTGGCAATTCTCCATCGATCACGGATGAAGTAAGAAATAATTTTCTTCATTATTTTTAACAATATTGTTGCCTCTGTTTCTTATCTTCATTCGTGTGCGAAGGTTGGCGTTGAAGTTGTTGAAGAAGAGGATATTTAAGCCGCGAAAGCTAAAGGCAAGGGTAAAATTCCTCTTCGCAAGAAGAAATCTGCTGCTCCACCTTCTAAAAAACGGAAGATCCATTCTTCTTCTCGCTCTAGTCCTCAATCCAGCGAGAGTTCTGATGAAGATAATGATGATGTTGACATCTCTTTCGCAAAGGAGAATCATCCAACTGAATCTTCTATGGCGCAACTATCTAGTATCTTCTTTGACTCTATGCAAGGAATTGGAGATGATCATCTATCTGCCACATGCGAGGCTCTTGCAAATATCTGCGATGCTCCCTTATTAGAGGATGATGATTCTTTTCGTGGGGTATCCAGAGCAGTGACTCCCAGTTTCCTAAACGCACTTGGTGCCTTGGTATGTCCGTATTTCCTTATTTCTGCAAGATTTCAATTATAAACCTCATCTTGACGATTTCTTTACTTTCCTTTACAGTCTGGGAGAGCTTCCTTTGTTGTTGCCTCAGATCTTGAGAAAAGGCGCAACGTTCTCGAAAATAAAAACCTTCAAC
Source organism: Papaver armeniacum (assembly GCA_023531295.1). NCBI lineage: Eukaryota > Viridiplantae > Streptophyta > Magnoliopsida > Ranunculales > Papaveraceae > Papaver > Papaver armeniacum. Next base: position 553,293 of record JAJJWW010003705.1, on the reverse strand, counting down.
TTCACAAGAAGAATGAAGAATTGGAAGCTGAAGTCGTTGCTCTTCGCAAGAGAGATAAAGAATTCGAAAGTGAAACTGTTATTCTTCGCGAAAAGACCAAACAACTGGAAGTTGCATCCTCTTCTCAGAAGGACAAGATATCTAGCCTTCAAAGCGTCAATCAACAACTTTATGGTATAAGATTTTTCCTTTCTCCTTCGTATTGTTCTCTAGTTTTTTTTTTTTTTTTTTTTTTTTCATCTGACTTATCATTTTCGCAGACGTTTATAATCTTTCTGATGAAGCCATCTTCTCCACTCATTTCCTGAACCTATGGATAATGATGCTCTTCTCGTTCACCTCAATAATTCTGTAAATAGTTTTTCAAACGACAAAATTAGGTCTCTTCCTCTAGAAAAACTCCAATCCAAATTCCGCCTCTTAGAACTTGATCATAGATCTAGCTTGGGTCTAGCCAACCAACTTAAACGTCTATATCTTAATTCCCAAGAGAAAATTAATACTTTAAGAAAGAAAATTAGTGATCTTATAGATGACAAAGATCGCATCGCTAATCAAGGTGCCCAGGCATTAGCGAAATTTCAAAAAACTCTTCTTGAAGTTCAAGTTGAACGGGATGAATCCATTCACCAAAATTCTATACTTAGCGAAAGAGAGAATCAAATTCGTTCCCTTCTTCTCATAAACAATGATGATGAGTTTGCTTGGGCTGCGAAAGTTCTAGATAACGCCAGAAATAATTTAGGTGTTAATATTAGCCTTCAAGTTGAGCATACGGCCTTGATTAGGGATATGGTTTCTGACAGAGAAGGTTGTTAATCATTCTTCTTTACTTAATTGTTTATTATATATGAAGCTGTCATTAGGTTGCTGATTCATTGTTCTACATTCGCAGAGGCTGAGAAGAGATTTCGAAAAGAATTGAAGAACTTGAATCCGAAAAGAACAACTTGCAAAGGACTTCTCTCTTCGCAATGACAAGTATTCCAAGTTGAAGAAGCAACTACAAATTACTGTGGCAAATTTCAAAAATGATGCTGTTCTCTTTCGCAATTAGACTATTAAGACAGTTTGCGATGACAACAGTATTCCTCATTCTTTATACCCTTGTCTTCTTGACAAAATCCCTGAGAACATGCCTTCTTTGGATATCTCTGATAGCGATGCTAGCGAAGAAGAATCTGATGAAGATAATGAAGTAGAAGGATCCGATGAAGAAGAAGAATCAAACAAGAAATAACTCTATTTTCTTCTTTCTCTTTTTGTAACATCTGTACATTTATCCTTTTAATCTTCCATTTTTATAATCTCTTATTGTAAGTTTCTTGGATCTTCAAATACAAATTCTACTTTTGTTGTCCCTTTCTGCACATGTTAAAAAAGCAATTCTTTTTTGCAATATAGTTAATCAATATTATGAGTGCGTAAATCTATCATATGAAAATAAATAACATATTCTCGATCTATTCATTCCCATACTTGCCTCTGTTATTTGTTTTCAAATGAATGATTAAGCAAATAACCTTTAGATGGTAACATGCGTTAGTCTCGCAACTGTTGCTGCTCAACTCTCACGAGAGAATGTTTCTTGGTTGTTTTCAAGATCTCATTTTTTCTTTTTCTTTTGTGTGGTCTTATTTTGCCTTCCTAGTTAAAGTTCTTATTGTGCCACCTCTTGTTATTGCGACAAAATCGCAGGATGTCTTTACACTTTCATGTAGCGATGCTAGCGAAGAAGAATCTGATGAAGATAATGAAGTAGAAGGATCCGATGAAGAAAAAGAATCAAACAAGAAATAGCTCCATTTTCTTCTTTCTCTTTTTGTAACATCTGTACATTTATCCTTTTAATCTTCCATTTTTATAATCTCTTATTGTAAGTTTCTTGGATCTTCAAATACAAATTCTACTTTTGTTGTCCCTTTACGCACATGTTAAAAAGCAATTCTTTTTGCAATATAGTTAATCAATATTATGAGTGCGTAAATCTATCATATGAAAATAAATAACATATTCTCGATCTATTCATTCCCATACTTGCCTCTGTTATTTGTTTTCAAATGAATGATTAAGCAAATAACCTTTAGATGGTAACATGCCTTAGTCTCGCAACTGTTGCTGCTCAACTCTCGCGAGAGAATGTTTCTTGGTTGTTTTCAAGATCTCATTTTTTCTTTTTCTTTTGTGTGGTCTTATTTTTCCTTCCTAGTTAAAGTTCTTATTGCGTCACCTCTTGTTATTGCGACAAAATCGCAGGATGTCTTTACACTTTCATGTAAAGACCCATTGATTTTGCCTTATCATTTCTTAGTATTGTTGCCTCTGCAGGATAATTTTATTGCGACAATATGACAGGCCTAGATTTTCTTGCGAGAATAAAGCCCCATGACATTGCCGTCTTGCGACGAAATCGCAGGACGTCCTTACATTTTCATGTACTGACCCATTGATCTCGTCAATTCTTTGTCTTTTGTATTATTGCCTCTTCAGGATCATCGCACAAATATGACAAGCCTAAATTTTCTTGCGAAAATAAAGCCTCATGACATTTGCGTCTTATGACACTTATCAGCTCCCTAATGGAGGGTGCCGCCCTTATCATCTCCCTGGTTGCCCCTTCAAGGAGACGTACATCTGCCATACAAGACTAGATCCTCCCATCCGGTCTTAACAACAACCAGTTGATTTCGCAGCCTCTTATCCCTTTTACTTATAGGGCTTATGGTTACGAGACTGCACCCTAAGTGGAGTTTTCTTCGGTCCGAGTGCAACATATGCCAAGACTTGCCAAGAATGGCCGAGACACTTCAAATGCCCCAGGCACTCTTGGCTCAACCGTGTACCTCGGCGCCTTGATCATATGCTGACTCCTTAGAAGAGACCCTCGGTCGTCCAACCAGGGTATACCCTTATATATATAGTTGGAAATCCAAGGTATCTCTTCTGGACGGGCTTTATTGACCCCAAATCTCCATGGCCCAGGTTCCAGGGGCGGTGTAACCTTTTCCCTGAGCCATGTTTAGCAGGTACCCCCTTTTATGACGTACTTTAGGTCTTACATTTGCCTCTTACGAAATTTTGATTCGCGAACTAGGGTGTACGCCATAGCAGGTTCGCCCCATTCTGATATGTCATTGATTTTTGGATCATTTCTTGTCATCATCTTTGCGAAAGTTTCATGTATTCTTTCTTCAATTATCATAATATTTGCATCTTCATCCTGTCTTTATCACTCAAAAGTTCAAAAAGTTTTTTTTTTTTTTTTTGAACATCTTTCGCAATCCTAAAATCAATCATTCACTCCTTACGCCTCTTACTTCTGTTGCTCTCAGTTTCAGCATTTTTCAAATTTCCTTGTACTGCTTTCCCTTTTGAGATCATCGCTATTTCCATCTTTCTCCAGGCATTGGTTTCGTAACGTATTTTCTTCTCTCATTTCTATTGCGTCTACCATCAATCTTTCCCTTCTTTGTTCTTCTTTGATTTTTTTCTTCCAGTTCTTCCTCTGTGCAGCTCTTTCCTCGCAAAACTCCACATCAACTTCATAGCATTTCTATCCCTCAATCCAATCCCCTTTTATGACTCCAACACCACTGGGATGAGGAAATTTGATGCACTAATGATAAGTCGATGCTACACCAAAAATCTCATGTAACCAAGGTTGCCCGATCAATGCGTTATAAGGGGACTCCACATCGACTATGCATAACAAAATTTCAGTTGATAATCCTTTCAATGGTATTCTCATATGAACTTCTCCTTTAGGTTTATTAGCTGTACCATTGAAACCATAGATCTTGTAAGTTAAAGGTATCAGATCTTCATCCTTCCCTCCCATAGTCTTGTAAGTATGGTAAAAAAGGATATTTACAGAGCTTCCAGTATCGATTAAGATTCTATTGATTGCCCATGAATTTTCTGCCTCATCATCTTCATCATCCTTGGGTTTTGGGTTAATCTCCAACCTTACCACTAACGGGTTTTCATGTATCTCTCCATCCTCAGGTACCTCTTCTGCGGTAAAAGAAATAATCTGCTTTTGCCATTCCTTTAGTGGCGATGTCTTCGCGATGTTCATTATTTCTCTATTGTCAGCATCTCTTGCGAAAACCCTACTGAGAACGCTATCATGAAAGTCTTCAACAGTCCTGTACGAATGTACAATAGAATTGCAAAACAGATTCTTGGCTTTCGCTCGAACTTGTATTACAAATGTTTCTCCTCCTTTTGTTGTGTTTACCCTATGAATTTCTGGTGGTGATGGTAATGGTTGAGATTGAGGTTTAGGTTGATTTTTTAGAAATTGATTTAGTTTCCCTTGGTATATCATTCTGAGAATGATTCTTTTTTATATTTATGCAATCATTTGTTTAGTGTCCATGAAAATGGTGATAAAAACAAAATTCATGACTTCTGTCACCCGGAGGCGGTTCATTTCCCATGTTCCATGGCGCAAGTATATTTTCCATCAAGATTATAGCTTCCCATATTTTCTCCACACTAGCATTCAGTGGTGGCATCTTGATTTCTTCCCATACTACCCTGTGATTTCGCTGTCCTCTATGATAACTCTGCCTCTGACTTCCATAAGTTTCTTGTGGCTGATCAAGTCTTTGAATTTTTTTATTTCCGCCACGGTTATAGAAATTTCCCTCTCTTTCAAATTCTTCCTAATCACGACTCCCCATGGCTACTAACTTTTGTTGTCCATCACTCGTCATTCTTTCTTTCTGCCCCTGCGAGGTGCTCGCTACTGTGTTTATTAATTTAGGTAACAAGCTTGCATTCGCAACACTTGAATTCGTGTTTGCAACTGGGTATGATTCCATCTCATTTTGCTTTTCCTCTAGAGCAATGTACTCCTCCTGAAGTTCTCGCAATTCAGTCATTGTGATTGTATTCTTGATTCTAAAGACCTGAATGTATAACAGATTGGTTGCGAACATTGCGTTAATGAATGATAAAATGAGATATCTCTCATCCACACGACCAGCCATATCACTACACATTGTCTTCCACCTCACGGTCAGATGTTTCAATCTTTCGCCAACCCTTTGTTTTAACCCAAATACATCTTCAATACCCTAATATGAGGAATTATTACTTATGTACGCCCCTAAAAATATAGCTTGTAAATGGTTGAATGATGTGATTGTGTTTCTTGGTAAACCTTCAAACCATTTCAGGGCTTCTCCTGTCAAACTTGATGCAAAATACTTGCACAATATAGCATCATGGTTCTCCCACTGTAGCATACATCTCACATAAGCTTTGATGTGTTGTACCGCGCAAGTTGTTCCATCAAAAATGCTGGTTAACGCAGGTAAATTGCACTTTGGGGGTATTCCTCCTAGTTGTACTTCATGTGTGAATGGAGTTTTCGCAGCTTCTTCTATGGCTTCATCCAATTGTCTCTTTCCTCCTTCACTTTTATTGTTTAGCATTACTCTCATTTCTGCTAATTCTCTCAAGATTTGTTCATTTATATCAGAATTTGGATCCACTGGTCTTTTTAGCTCCGCCTCTCTTCTTCTGCGCTCATATCTATTTTGACTTTCTTGATCATCATTCTCTTCTCGTCCTTCTCTGCGATCTTCACTTTCATTTCTCTCATGAATTCGCACACCGTTATATCTATCATTTTCTCTTCTCTGCTGCCTGTCGGCTCTCCTTTGTACTCTTTCATATTCTTCATTGATATTACCATTGTTGCGATTTTGTTCTCGCCTTCTTTCTCGATTGTCATGATTGTTCTGGCGAATTGCCTCTTGTAGTTCCTGTTCTTCCATTTCTGTTCTCAATCTTTCCCTCTCGCAAGCTAGACGTGCTTGTTTGGTATAGTGTCTTTCAATTTCATCTTCAATTTCTTTTTGCTTCCTCCGTGCTTCTCTTCCATGCAATATTCTTCTTCCTTCTTCCCGATTTTCTTCATCGCTTGGATTATTTCGCCCCTGACATTGCCTATTTCCTTGATTTCTGTTATTTTTCCCATTTTGAAGAGTCTCAGGTCGTGGGATATAATGATCTTCCATTATCTCTCTTCTTTCACAATGTTCTTCGCTTGGATTTTGTATTTCTTCTCGATTTTCTTCATTAGCATTTTCTGTAGGTAATGTTCTCATCACTTCTTCTCTAACTGATCTTGAGCTTGACCTTGTAGTGCTTCTCGACCTTCTATTTTCTAGTCTCATGTTTTCCATTCTCAACTCGTGATTTTGTCTTGTCAAGTTTGCACGTTCTTCCGCTTCCAATCGTCTTTCCTCATGTATTGTTTGTCTTAATGCCTCTAATGCTGCGATTTCTTCATTTTCATGAATTATTTCTCCAATCACTTCCTGGTCTCTCTCTCCTCTCGTCCATTGTTGACCAATTGCTGTTCTTCTCCCCTTTCATCCATAGAGTCTGATCTCCAAGTATGCACGCTCACTCTATCATAATCCACAGTTCTATTTGGTACTTCTTGAATTGGCGGTTGAATTTGATTTTATTCATTATTCCTTGTGTTCATTCTTGAGGATTCCCCCATTTCATTTCTCCCTTCTCCAGCAAGTCTCCTACTCCTTCTAACAGTTGTTGGTTGTTCTGATGCATGTCTTCTTCTTCTAGCCATTTCTCAGTTTCGGTAGATTGTTGAAAATTATATGAAATTCCTTCTCTATTACTCCAAATTCTTCCAAATCACAATGTCAATCTTCACTCACTCCCTGTTTCTAGCGCCAATATGTAGTAGCAGGAAATCCTACACTACACCCCTCACAAGAATCTATATAATCAAACCATTTTAAGATGAACAATCATAATTCTTATTGATTAAATTTTTGAATGTTTACAAGATGAAATGGAAAATGGGTTGAAGAATTTCAATCACTCTAAACTTTCTCTCTCTTAATGACTTGCCCAACACTCGAAAAAGCTCTCCATCTCAATAGGCCCGTTCGGCTCTTTATATAGGGTATTACATAGTGGATGACAGCTAAGCTGTCCTTTATTTTCGGGAATGACTTGCGAAGTGTCGCATGTATACAACTGCATAATCTCGCGACACTCCTAGATCTCGCTAGGTCTTCACACCTTTCTCATGCTCTGGCTGTCGTCATCCATTGCGTCACTTATTTTACTCGTCTGCGACGCCTTCGCTATGTAACATTTATGGATTTCGCAGAGGTGTTGGTGTTGCGATATTCTGATCCTACATATTGCCTCTTCTCATGTCTTCTCTGCGAAGGAGAGAATGTCATGAGAATTGATAAGCTTTTCAAACTGCCGCAACTGTTCATCCTTATCTGTTAGGTAATTTGACTTCGTACTTTTACACAAAATCTATAATACGTGTCTCTTCCTCCACCCATTTCTTGACACGTCTCTTTCAACCGTTACTTCTCACCCATTCACGTCTCTTCTCGCATTAAATGCGTTTATCTTCTCAAGAATTCTTCTCTATATATAGTTTTCTCATCCTCCTCTTCTTCTTTTTTACTTTCTCTCTGCAATTTTTCTTCAATTCTCCTCCGTAACTTCCGCTTCTGCTACTGTAAATTTTCTTTTTTCCTTTGATCTTCAACTCTTTAATCATTCCCATACTCTGAAAATGGCTCCATCTGGTCGTAGATATGAAGTTCTCCTGGGAGAGGCTCAAAAGGATTTACAAGAGAAAGATTTCAACCGTTAGATCGAAACTTAGCTTGTCACACACAAATGAAATGTATTCATTTAGTTTTGAGTAACCGTACCTAAACGTGTACACTTAGTTGGTTCACAAATAGTTAACCAATGGTTAGCCATATGAGCACTTTCATATTAACCGTATTCATCTTTCTCATAACTAGTTCAAATGACTCATAAGAACTAGTTCAAGAGTTGTTCAATTGCTTAGGTCTTTATTCATAGACACAATTGAAACAAAATCGGGTTGATCCACTTGAATCAATTCATGAACAATATAGCCACGGTTTGCAAAGATTGCATTCCTTATAATTTATTGTTTTAAGCTCATGAACTACAGATTTGAGAAATACCGACTTGGGTACCCGTAACGGGTATGCGTACCTTTAGCTACCGGATTTGAGTTTACAAACTCAACGAAATTTTCGGTTCGAAAACTTCCGTGGGTACGCGTCGAGTATGCGTGCGTACCTAAGGTGACTGGTTTACTAGTTTGCAAACTTACAAACTCCAGCAGAAATTTTTGGTATGAAAACTTCCGTGGGTACGCGTACTCAAACTGTCTCCTTCACCAATACCGCATGCACACACTTGGTTTTCGGCAAATGGATTTATACACTAATGTGCAAACACACTATATATGCTTATATTCATAGTTGGTAATCTCAACTCTACATTTAAATCATTGAAAAATTCTTCTATAATGTTATAACAATCGTTATTCATGACTATCTTCATCAAAGCTATTTTCAAGATTGAAACGTCATCATGACTTTCGTCACGGGTAAAGATGAAAATGGTTAAAGCAAAAGCAAAAGCTCACCAACACATATTTCGATAAAAATATTCGCGAGTAAACTCGGCTCGAAATAGCAAATGTGTATGTATGAAAACTATCATACTTATACGACTTTGTCTCAAGAAAAGGAGATAGAGTTGACTTTTGAGTGACAGATAGTTCAAGTCTCCACATACCTTTTTGTTGGATGAAGTTCCACTTATTCCTCGAGTAGTTCTTCGTCTTCATAAGATGATCACCATGGAGTCTGGAGCTCAACTGCACTTAACTATCCTAGACCGAGACTTAGTCATAAGTAAACTAGAAATCAAGACATATAGTTTTGATCACTAATATTGACAAACATGCTTGAGATAGCAACGCATGCGATTTCGACCGAGCAGTGCTCTAACAATCTCCCCCTTCGTCAATTTTAGTGACAAAACTATCAATACATATGGATTACAAAAAAGATAAAACTTTGTAGCTTCTCGTCCACATGCTTGACCTCCTTGGCGCTTCAACATTACTCGAAAACTTCATCTTTTCCTAGTACTCCCATGATTCCAAAGGTTGTAAGTTCAGCATCATAGTTGTTGAAGTTCCGTAGCCATAACAATGAGAAAACAAAAGCTCTCGATCATTGTTACAATGTCATAGTATTATTACACAACATCAAAGTTCTCATATCACAACTTCGACAACAATACTATGGTGATATGTATCACTCCCCCTTAGTCAATACTTCGTATCAACACGAAAACCACTCCCCCTTACATAATGATCCGAAAACCATATGTATTTGTAGTGTGAACTACATATTAATTCTCCCCCCTTTTGTCAATAAAATTGGCAAAGGTACGAAAACGGGATTCTAATAAAAATTTTCATGGGGACACTTCAAGACCAAAGAAAAGTACATATCAACTTTGTTTAGATGCAATCTTAAAGCCGAAGCTAAATGCATTCATCACGGAGTTTATAAAGATACAAGATAACTCCTCAAATATTCCACAGCCGTACTCCCCACAAAGATATGGCAACTAAGCACAAGTTCAAAAGAACTCTCCCCCATTTGATGTCATTCCCGAAAGAACAACAAGAGCGACCTTAATTTTACGAGAAAAGAAGGAGTTCTTTGGACACCAAAAACCACAAAATGATTTTGTATCAAAAATTCTCATTTAAACTAACCACAAGAGAACCCATGATTAATTTAATCGGAATACACAACCAAAATAATCACAAACGAATCTATGATTAATCTAGTTGGAAATGCTCACACAAGAAGACTCATGGAGCCGTACAGTATATACATAAAATATGGATCAGGGAAGATCAATACTGAGGAATATACAAGGATTCATTCTATTTTCCATAACTATTTCCATAATGACATATAATAGACATAATCCTTGTAAACAAAAGATTTTAACCAATCTTCCATCAATAAATGACATAATAGGCTTAACTTTTGTTTGTCAAAAGTTCATCGATCTTGTATCAATAAATGCATATCGACATATAAACGAGATAACTTTTGACAACGTACGGGACAATAATAGTTCACGGACGCAAACGCACATATCCCATAACACATTGCAATATATAAAACCATAAAGATTAATACTGCAAAAATCATCTTCCAAACCAAACTTTAGAATTTTAAAAAATAAATCTAAAAACATGAAGATGAAAACATTGGACATAGCTATGTGTCAATAATGGTGTTTATGGGTGAAAACTATTCCTGCCGGATTTGGTAATTTGGGGTGTGTGGATGAGGAATGAATCTAAACCCTAAGCAAATGCACTGCGTGGTGAGTGCTTGTAGATTCAGGAAATCAATCTGTGCAAGTCCGTCCTAAACCAAGAAATGGCCGTTCCAGACTTGTTTCGGTCACAAAGTGAAGGAGATGGGGTTTATCTTAGGGAGGGAAGCGAAAAAGGTGTTGAGATTGTGAAGGTGTTGGCTTGTTTATGGCTTGTAACAGAAAGGTGAGCAAGCTTACGATTGATGCAAGCAGGCTCTGGGTGTTTTGTATTAACACTTGGTTTCTGTCTTATCTGGACTTGTTCTGTTGTATTGGAAATAGGGAGGAGAACCTATTTATACAAGTCATTTGAGCCTTATTCACGTCTCTCGCGGGAAGTGGACGAAGTGGAGTGATGGAGTAGTGGAGTTGTGTGTTGGTGTTACACGACCAGTCTTGCCCACTTCTCCTGTCACCTCTAACGGTCCATGACTTCGACACGTTCTTGTGATGGCGCATTTACGCCGCACGTCGTAAACCGCACCAATACCCCAATATGTATCCCCCGCCTTTGTGACATGATTGATGTCCTGAATGTGTGGATCGTGGGACCCACAAAAGTAGCATGTAATGCTAAATTGAATAATTGCGTTATTCAGGAAGTTGATAGTTGTGAAGTATCGTGTGTATTTTATGCAGGTACTGCATCATGGTGTGGTAAAGTGACGGGTGATGATCACCATGACGCCTCATCGACCGCTTAACTCCCGACCGAGTTGTATAACCAAGCGGTGAATTTGGACGGACGAGATGATCTTTGAGACACTCATCTGCGACTGTTAATGGAATTAGGGTTTTTGAAGAGGTGCGCAAGCATCACTCTTCAGCTTGGACGAATCCAAGCTTGGGATACAATTTTGACAGGGCCGATCGTGCATGTGTGTAGACGACATGACGGTGTAGGCGGCTATACCTCATTGTCTCGTGAAAGTGTGATCTGGGCCACTCAATTTATCCGGTGAAGTTGAGTGGTCGAGATCAATTTGCAACAGGCATCTGGTGCCGCAAAAGCCGCACATCGTGCCAACTCGGGCAAGACCGACCAAGCTTGGTCGGTCTTGCCCAATCCGTCCGGGGTGTAGGTGGTAGGCTGGTATTCACGTCTATACCTGACTGTCCCATGAAAACGTGATCTAAGCCACTCAAATCATCCGGTGAAGTTGAGTGGCCGAGATTAATTTGCAATTTGGGAAGTGTGACCACGCTAGTTTGGGCGGACGATTTGGGATAACCAGGCATGATATGCCTTGGCCGATCAGGTGAGGGGATAGATGGGACCACGATCGTCATGCTTGGTATGACCGGACTCGCTAATCTAACTGGGACCCTCCATTCGTGCGGGAGAAGATGGACGCTCGTGATACTCAAAACCCTAATTTTGGGTTTCACGGCCGTGCGTCATGCTCGTTCGTCGGGCGCACGATTGGGTTGACCAACCATGGTTGGTCCTGACCGATAGGTCATGTATGTAGGCGGGCCCACGGTGATTGTGTTGACATGCTCCGGGCCCTTTGAATCTACATCTACACCCTCCATATATACCTGCGAAGATGGATGATTGAGACTGTTTTGCGACACATGTAATATGCCGCAAACCTAATTTAGGTTTTCCGTTCATACCGCTCTGGTTTGGACGTTTTGGCAAGCTATGCCAATCTTTTGGGAGGCCGACCATGCGGGGCCCGCGTTGGTTCAAGAGCGAATATTCCATACCTCGCTTGGGGTTATGGAATTGATCCGGGTCATCCAATCATGCTTTGGTGGAGTTGGATGATCGTGATCATTTCCGGGATCGATACTGACAAATCTGGATGCTCAATCGGGCTAGTATAACACACCGAGAGTTGCTCAATCGGGCTAATATAACACACCGAGAGTCACTTGTACGGGTATTTCGTACATGCTTTCATTATAATGCTTGGAGATTCGTGTTGCTCTGAGAGTAACACTCGATTCGTCATGCGGACCGATAATGAGTACAGAAATACAAGGTCAAGTTACGCATTAATTAATAATGTCAAATTCACAGGGTATATGGGATTGTTGCTACATGCTCCAACCTGGATGAATTTCGTGTATTTAATTCACAGAATGGGATTGTTGCCACATTCTCCATTCTAGGTGAATTAGTAAAGTGAAGGAGTATCCAACACTTATTAATGGCTTTATCTTTTACAAGATGTTAGCGCATAATTTTCTAGATTTACAATTTTAACCTTAAATGAAAATCCACCATCAACATTAAGTCCCCTGCCTAGCACGTAATGGTTACACCATTGTGGGGTAGGCATGAAATAGTGACAGTTAAAGACAAAGATTATGAGATAAGGTTAGATGTTACCAGGAGAGACGGGTCATCCTGTCCTTGGAGCATGTCACGTTCAAGAGGCGTCCAGCGAGTGTTCCCAAGCATGATGTCGGTTTTGCCTATTTCGATGGACCGTTACGCCCGTTTGGCTTGGGGCTCACCGCACCCGCTGATCGAACGTGGGCTTGATGTGCTGTTAGGTTAATCGTGGGTCCGCCGCGTCTTGTTTGATCGAACGTGGGACCCAATGTAAGCATGATTGATTCGAACATGGGCAGATGTGCATGCTTCGATCAAATGCGGGACCACCGTGTACATGTTTCAAACGTCGGCCATGTCCTGTGCCTACTTTGACCGTACGGTTCATGTACTTGCTCGAGTGTCATCTTGCTACTTCGACCAAACACCGAGCCAGCTAGCTTGACTAAACACCGACTTGATGCTTTGACCAAACACCGCCTTGCTGTTTGAAAGCATTGAAGCGGCTTCCTGAGCAGGCCCGGGAGAGTGTTGAAGTGTTGGAGCTGAAACGCCTTCTTCTGGAGAGACAGAGCTTTGTTTGGGGATGGCCGTGTCTGCAGTTCGACCAACTGGGATGGGATCAAGTGGGACCCGCCGCATGCCCGGATCAACATCGACCCGTGTTTCGACCGAAAACCGCCTGTTGCGTGCGTCTGTTTTATTCGAATACCAGCCTTGTGACTTTGATCAATACCTGACTTGAAACTTGAGCAATACCGGACTTGTGACTTGATCAATACCGGGACTTGTTACTTGATCAATACCAGACTTGAAACTTGAGCAATACCGGACTTGAAACTTGAGCAATACCGGACTTGAAACTTGAGCAATACCGGACTTGTGACTTGATCAACACCGGACTTGAAACTTGAGCAATACCGGACTTGAAACTTGAGCAATACCGGACTTGTGACTTGATCAACACCGGTGTTTGGACCCAATACCAGCCTTGTGTACTCCAACGTGAATGTGTGTTTTGTCGTGTGTGACTACACATCTCACGTATTTTTATACAAGTACTGCCTCATGTCTTTTATTGTAGAATGAAGAAAAGAACTCCTGTTGAGATATCTTCTGGGGTAATCTTTGGTGCCAAGTCGGGGAGGTGTTGACGAGCTTCAAAGATATGCCGAACATTGATGATGAGTTGTTCACCGCGCCCTTTCAACTATATGAAAATATCCGTCCCACAAGATAACCCTTCTCCTATCGACTTCAAGGTTTTTCATGCTTCACTGGGCCCTCATGAAGGATGGATGAGACGTATGTTGAGCAATGAGTACATCAAAGATAACTTGAACAGGGCGCAGATTATTGATGCAGCTTGAGTGTTGAGACGGCTTGAGAGGATGTTAAAGTGGTTTCTGGTGCGAACGTTGAGGTGGATCCTGGAGAGCGTGTTTAAGAAGGATTCTGAAGCGAACGTGGGTCCCGGAGAGAGCGTTGAGTCGGCTCTTGAATAGACCATTGCAACAACTTCTGCTAGAGGGAGCGTTGAAGTGTTTCCCTCTTCAGTTCGATTTACCCTTGCGAATTCCATGCTGCTTGACTGACCATCTCTCATGTTGAAGAATTCCTTGACTGACGGTGAAGGAATTTCATTCTGAGCCTCAGTCCCCAAGCGTGGTTTACATGGTTTGTTCGTAGTTGTTGTTGTCGAGCCAGATATGGAATATCTTGGACATTATTTCATCATTATGGGAGTCGTGCATGTGGTACTGGAGTTGGAGTTGACGGACGCGCATGATGTTGTATCTCGGTGGTTTTCCTCTTGCTGCTCCAGGGACCTGCTTACAAAAGGCTGAAGGTTGTATCGCCTGTTGGTGAGATATATGCCTCTATAAACATTATGAGGCTCTTTATTACCAAAGAGGCACAGTTCTTTCTATCGGGGCATATGTTGTTGTAGATGAGCGTTCAACAGCTCCAGAGGATGACCAAAAGCACGGATTCTCCAACATAGCATGATATACATGTACCACTGTCTGATAAAGTGACTCGCCCGGGTCTTGTTCGACCATTGTCTGATAGAGTGACTCGCCCGGATCTTGCTCGATATGACGCGTGGATATCGTTATCTTCTTGAGGCTGCTCCCTTGAGGTATCGTCTCCAGTGGAAGATTGCCGTCATAGAGCGTTGATACGTTGCGCCGGCATTCTTTAAACCAAATGGCAGTATGGTATAATAAAAATTTCCGAGAGGAGTTTGAAAATCTATCTTACTTGCATCATGCTCGTACATCCTTATCTGGTTGTAGCCTCTACATCCATCCATGGAGGAGAACATGCCGTGTCCGCTGGTTGCATCTATTAACATGTCGATGTTAGGTAGAGGAGGATCGTTTTTGAGCAAAGACTGTTCAAGTCTCTGAAGTCTATGCAACACCTGATCTATCCATTTCCTCTTGTCTGAACTACAACTGTTTAACCGACTTGGATCCAGGTATGACATGTAGATGATGGGTGACCATTTTCATCTAAATTCGACATTTCTTCATATCTCCAAGCGAATATGTCCTGGTACTCTTTGAGAAGTTCCACGAGCTTCGTGCGTTTATCCATACACAAGGTTGAGCTGATGGAGATAGGCCTAGGAGATTCCTCAACGGTTTCAATCTTATCAGTTGTGGAGTTGGTGCCATCTTGCAGCTGTTGTGGAGCATCTAGCACTTGTTCTTGTGGTTCGTTGCTGTTGTAGCATTCCATTGGGTGGAGAGATCGGGTAACATCTCCCCGCTAATTGATAATGGCGGTGTCGGTATACCGTTTTCCCTTTCTGGTCACGACTGCCACAAAAGTTCGTTCCCTCTTCGTGTGAACGTGGGTCGTGGCTTCACGGGATGGAGAAGAATGCTTAAGTCAAGAAAGATGCATCGTGGGTTTTAGCCCCCAATGATGCAAGCCGGTCTTCTTCTCGAATTGACGCCCACGTGGGAAGTGGGACGCAACGAACTTGTCCGATTCTTTCCGCGAGCTTCTCCCGTATGTCTTTGGTTTGGTTTCCCTCGAAGTCCGTCATTGTGGTATGCTTCCGTACGACCTTGCCTGGGAGAACCTTGGATGTCCTGAGAGTCTTGAGAGTAATCACATTCAAAGACGCTCCCGTGTAGATAAGGGCCGTCTTGAACTCTGAATACTTGATGCGTGCGGTGACATGTAGGGCACGGTCGTGACCTTCCTCTGGTTGATTGCAGCAAAACGTCTCCCGCGCCGATTCTTTCGAGAGGTGTGAAAGTTTGCATAAACTTTCCACTAGAGAAATCACTTCCGATCTACCGGCCTCTGGTTCATAGTGAAACTATTGACTTGAGGAGGATCGTTGTGAGGATCAGTCCCCAGTGTAGGAGTCTCCATGACAGGACCGCTCATATCTGATATCGCTTCACAGGACCGCTCATATCTGATATCGCTTCTTTGATCAGGTCCATGGAGATCCGCGCCGCTGAAGTACCTTCTCCGGTGCGTTGAATGTGTTTCTTTTTTGCTCCAGGGGATGTCGCGGCTCTTGTGGCAATCGATCAGTTAATGTCTTAAGAAAAGTGAGTACCTCTTTCTGAGTTGCGGCCATATCCGTTTGAGTCTTAGCAAGAACTTCCGGCTTCTCCATCAAGTCTGCAATGGTAATGGGGAATGGTCCTCCTCTCGTCCCTCCGGCTCCTCGTCCTGATGAAGGAGTGGAAGTTGTTGCTCGGTGACTACCAGAGGTGTTACTCTTGATGAGATGCAGGGATTTGCGACTGCTCTGGCTCTGGTGATGGGAGGTGTTACACTTACTAGAACATCTCCTGCTACGCTGGCTCTGGTGGTAGAAGTGACGGCTCCATAAGATGTATTAACCACGGTAGCTCCACTGACAGGTACATCGACACCGGGAGTGTTATTCACACTAGCTCCATCAGAATTGATTGTTGATCCAGACCTGAGTTCTGCCATCTTGAAATGGATTGATGATTGAATTGGTCCTAAGATCTACCCTTTTTGAAATTGATAAAATTGAATCGGATTTTGACTTTACAACCGAGAGATTAACCTCCCACTGTGGTCGCCAATTGTTTATGGGTGAAAACTATTCCTGTCGAATTTGGTAATTTGGGGTGTGTGGATGAGGAATGAATCTAAACCCTAAACAAATGCACTGCGCGGTAAATGCTTGTGATTCAGGAAATCAATCTGTGCAAGTCCGGCCTAAACCAAGAAATGACCGTTCCAGACTTGTTTCGGTCACAAAGTGAAGGAGATGGGGTTGATCTTAGGGAGGGAAGCGAAGAAGGTGTTGAGATTGTGAAGGTGTTGGCTTGTTTATGACTTGTAACAGAAAGGTGAGCAAGCTTACGATTGATGGAAGCAGGCTCTGGGTGTTTTGTATTAACACTTGGTCTCTGTCTTGTCTGGACTTGTTCTGTTGTGTTGGAAATGGGGAGGAGAACCTATTTATACAAGTCATTTGAGCCTTATTCACGTCTCTCGTGGGAAGTGGAGGAAGTGGAGTGATGGAGTAGTGGAGTTGTGTGTTGGTGTTATACGACCAGTCTTGCCCACTTCTCCTGTCACCTCTAACCGTCCATTATTTCCTGACACGTTCTTGTGATGGCGCATTGCACGCTGCACGATGTAAACCGCCAGACCAATACCCCAGTATGTATCCCCCAGTTTGTGACATGATTGATGTCTGGAATGTGTGGATCGTGGGACCCACAAAAGTAGCATGTAATGCTAAATTGAATAATTGTGTTATTCAGGAAGTTGATACTTGTGAAGTATCATGTGTATTTTATGTAGGTACTGCATCATGGTGTGGTAAAGTGACGGGTGATGATCACCATGACGCCTCACTGACCAATTAACTCCTGACCAGGGTTGTATAACCAAACCAGTGAAGTTGGACGGACGAGATGATCTTTGAGACATTCATCTGCGAGCGTTAATGGAATTAGGGTTTTTGGAGAGGTGCGCAAGCATCACTCTTCAGCTTGGACGAATCCAAGCTTGGGATACAATTTTGACAGGGCCGATCGTGCATGTGTGTAGACGACATGACGGTGTAGGCGCCTATACCTCATTATCTCGTGAAAGTGTGATCTGGGCCACTCAATTTATCCGGTGAAGTTGAGTGGTCGAGATCAATTTGCAATAGGGATCTGGTGCCGCAAAAGTCGCGCATCGTGCCAACTTCGGGCGCACGCTTCAAGACGACCAAGCTTGGTCGGTCTTGCCAAATCTGTCCGGCGTGTAAGTGGTAGGCTGGTATTCACGCCTATACCTGACTGTCCCATGAAAACGTGATCTAAGCCACTCAAATCGTCCGGTGAAGTTGAGTGGTTGAGATTAGTTTGCAATTTGGGAAGTGTGACCACGCTAGTTGGGGCGGACGATTTTGGGATAACCAGGCATGATATGCCTTGGCCGATCGAGTGAGGGGATGACGGGCCCACGGTGGTCATGTTTGGTATGACCGGAATCGCTTAATCTAATCTAGGACCCTCCATTCGTGCCTGAGAAGATGGACGCTCGTGATGCTCAAAACCCTAATTTTGGGTTTTACTACGTGCGTCATGCTCTGTTCGGCGCACGAATTTGGATGACCAACCATGGTTGGTCCCGACCGATTAGTCGGGTATGTAGGCGGGCCACGGTGATTGTGTTGACATGCTCCGGCCCTTTGAATCTACATCTACACCCTCCATATATACCTGCGAAAATGGATGGTTGAGACCTGTTTCGACACATGTAATATGCCGCAAAACCCTAATTTAGGGTTTTCCGTCCATACCGCTCTGGTTTGGACGTTTTGGCAAGCAATGCCAATCTTTGGGAGGCCGACCATACGGGGCCGCGTTGGTTCGGCAGAATGAATATTCCATACCTGCTTGGGGGTTATGGAATTGATCTGGGTCATCCAATCATGCTGGTGGAGTTGGATGATCGTGATCATTTCCAGACTGATACAGACAGTCCGAGAGTTGATCGGGCTAGTATAACACACCGAGAGTTGCTCAATCGGGCTAGTATAACACACCGAGAGTCAGCCTGTACGGGTATTTCGTACATTCTTTCATTATAATGCTTGGAGATTCGTGTTGCTCTGCTGAGAGTAACACTTAGTCGTCATGCCGCACTGATAATGAGTACAGGAAATACAAGGCTAGTTACGCATTAATTAATAATGCTGTAAATTCACAGGGTATATGGGATTGTTGCTACATGCTCCAACCTGGATGAATTTCGTGTATTTAATTCACATAATGGGATTGTTGCCACATGCTCCATTCTACGAGAATTAGTAAAGTGAAGGAGTATCCAACACTTATTAATGGATTTATCTTTTACAAGATGTTAGCGCATAATTTTCTGGCTTTTACAATTTTAACCTTAAATGAAAATCCACCATCAACAAATGGCTATTCCAAACCCTAGTTATTCTTCTTAAACAAAAAAAAAGAATAAAAATCTTTTTAAGAAGTTTCCTAGAAAAAAAAAAACAATTCAACGCCAATATTAAAGAGGCATGAGAAAACTACTCATCACCTTCATCTTCGGAGACCATGAAGGTGGAAAGAACCTTGTCCAAGTCTTCTTTAATATCGGGGTACTTGGTGGCAATCACAAGTAATTGTTCTTGGACACAACTCACTTTGGTATTCAATTTACAAACACCTTTGTAAATTTGGCGAAAAAGCTTCGTAGAAGGATCACTCGAGCCATTAGTTGTGTCACACCTTTGTCTCTTGCAAGCATACTCCTTCATTTGATTGAATGTACACGGCCGAACAAGTTCCAATGGGTTCAATGGAGAAGTTGCGACAAATACGCTCAATCAAGCATGGATAGCCTAACTTCTTGTCAAAGGAAGTCATGTCTAACATTTGAAAGATAATGAATCCACAAATTTCAAGACCTTTGGTTTCCTTCACAAGGTGTAATAGACCAATTCTGCAAACTCACGACTCCAACGAGATTTCTCAATCGTGGAAGGACAAAGGTTAGAAATACCCAATTTTCCAAAAGACTTTAGAGGAAAATATAATTGATTAGGAGGAAATTTTCCTCCATCCCACACAACACTTTTACCACAAATACCTAACCAAAAAAGGCTATTTATGAAGATAGTCTGCACAATACCCATGCATCTTAGTTCTAGGGTCCAAAACAAGGGGCAAAGAAAGAAAAAAACAAAGGGCAACGAAAGAACACGCAAAAAAGAAATACTCATGTAAAAGTGTTTGTGATTGACAATCCATCTAAGAACAATAAGAAATTAGCTAGATCACCAGGAACACTTTGCCAAAAGTATACCTATTCAATTCTCACTCAACTACGATTTTTGTAAGTGAGATTTCAACCTTGTGATTAATTTACACAAGTATGAGCCTTCAGCTCATTAAATGAACATCGCCTTTGGTTATACTTATTTCTTCGAGACTTTGAAGAAAAACCATTATGATGTGAACAGTTGTCATAAACATTGTTGTTACCAAAAAATGACCCATAGTATCGGTTCTTACCAGAAGATTTTTGGTGAGAGATGGTTGACAGCCTGCTGACGATTTCTTTATACCCTTAATTATCTCCTTTAGGTTATTTCTTATATCATCATTTTTGCTCTTTTTCCTTGATACATTGTTCACATCATCAGAATTATTATCTCCTCTGTAGCAAAAGAAGGATTTCTGATCTTTTCTTAGACGGTTTGTCAAACATCTGTTATGCAGCTTTGAGAGACCCATTGAACTGATTTTCCTGGTAGGATACACAGGATGAGTACTGAAACCATTTGGTTTACACATACTATTTTCAGTTACACCTTTGAGAATTAAGTCCAAGGTGTGTTGAAATTGAACGAGGTTCTTGTTATTCAACATCGGGTTCCCTTTTTGAACAACATGCTCTTTTGACCTGCAAAAGAGACATACTTTCTGATCAAACGAGTGATTAGAATGTTTCGTCCTGACACCTTCATCTAAGGATTTCTTCCTCCCATGTGATGTGCAACATCTTTGAACAACGAAGATTGCAGGCACATCCTTTTTAATTGGAAGAGATTCCGGTTTTACTTCTGAACCAGGAGCACTTTTGGTATTAAGAGAAGTAGATGATATAGTGGATTGTTTGAAGCATCCTTGAATCAAGAGTTTATTCAAAAGATGTTCAATTTCAAAAACATACTTTTCAATAGGAGTCTTAAGAAGGATTTGTGAAGGCAGAGCTTCTGTGTTTTTGGAATTTCCTTCTCTTACTATACCAAGAAGAGCATTGACATATTTTTTTAACCGATTAAATTTATTAGCTTGGATTCTAAAAAGATTTAGAATCAGTTCACTCTCTTCAACTGTTTCCCTTCCATTAATATAGATAGACTCCTTTGAAGGATAATCGGAAGGACACATGTCAGTGTCTGTCTGTCTCGTTTGAACACTAAGTTCGTCTATATTTGAGATTGAAGAATCTTTCTCTTTAATAGAATTAGTCGAGACAAAAATTTTGTCCCTGATGATGTGTTTATCAGAGATAGTACTATTTTCCATAGAGTCAGATCGCCACAAACACAAACTTGTAAGGTCTTTAAACGTGTTTGCCTGCTCTGATACCAATTGAAAAAGCGGGGGTACAACAACCTCACCCAATATTCCGATTAGCAATCTGTATGGACTAACTCTAATATACTTTTAAGAGAATCAACTAGACAAATGACTCAATCTTAATAAAAAGTATATCAAGGAGTTAATATCTCTATCTCCCGATTTGATCTTTACTAAAGCAAATGGAAATCTGCGAGTCTTTATCAAATACTAGAGAGATAAACTTGGATGGTACCAAAGACCAATATCCAAGTGTCAATCAATGTAAATCAAGAACCAAAGGTTGGATATTCTAATTGATTGATCTTAACGCACAACTTGTGATATTTCAATTATATAACAAAATATAATGCGGAATAGAAATAACACGTACACACCTGTAAGTTTTGTCAACGAGGAAACCGCAAATGCGAGAAAAATCCCGGACCTAGTCCAGATTGAACACCACACTGTATTAAGCCGCTACAGACACTAGCCTACTACAAAATAACTTCGGTCTGGACTGTAGTTGAACCCTAATCAATCTCACACTGATTCAAGGTATAGTTGCGCTCCTTACGTCTCTGATCCCAGCAGGATACTACGCACTTGATATCCTTAGCTGATCTCACCCACAACTAAGAGTTGCTACGACCCAAAGTCGAAGACTTCAATAAAAAAATCTGTATCACACAGAAAAGTCTATGATAATAGATAAATCTGTCTCCCACAGATAAACCTATGAGTTTTGTTCCGTCTTTTGATAAATCAAGGTGAACAGGAACTAATTGATAACCCGGACTTATATTCCCGAAGAACAACCTAGTAATATCAATCACCTCATAATAATCTAAATCGTATGGTTGCAAAACTAGATATTGTGGAATCACAAACGATGAGACGAAGATGTTTGTGATTTCTTTTTATCTTGCCCTATCGGAGATATAATCTCAAGTCAATTATTCAATTGAACTCGTATGCGATAGAAAATGGCAAGATCATATCGCTCAACTACAAGAAAGTAGTTTCGTCTGGCTTCACAATCCCAATGAAGTCTTTCAGTCGTTAACCTACAGGGTCTCGAGAAGAAACCTAAGGTTAAATGAGAATCGACTCTAGCAAAACCAACCGGTATCATACAGGAGGCGTGGGGATTAGTTTTTCCAGTTGCTAGATGTCTCCTTTATATAGTTTTCAAATCAGGGTTTGCAATCTAAGTTACCTTGGTAACAAAGCATTCAATAATCACCGTTAGATGAAAAACCTGATTCAACCAAGCTAATATCTTTCAACCGTTAGATCGAAACTTAGCTTGTCACACACAAATGAAAGGTATTTATTTAGGTTTGAGTAACCGTATCTAAACGTGTACACTTAGTTGGTTCATAAATAGTTAACCAATGGTTAGCCATATGAGCACTTTCATATTAACCATATTCACCTTTCTCATAACTAGTTCAAATGACTCACAAGAACTAGTTCAAGAGTTGTTCAATTGCTTAGGTCTTTATTCATAGACACAATTGAAACAAAATCGGTGGATCCACTTGAATCAATTCATGAACAATATAGCCATGGTTTGCAAAGATTGCATTCCTTATAATTTATTATTTTAAGCTCATGAACTACCGATTTGAGAAATAACCAGCTTGGGTACGCGTACGAGTATGCGTACATTAGCTACCGGATTTGAGTTTACAAACTCAGCATAAATTTTCGATTCGAAAACTTCCATGGGTACGCGTACGGGTATGCGTACCTAAGGTGACTGGTTTACTAGTTTGCAAACTTACAAACTCCAGCAGAAATTTTTCGGTATGAAAACTTCTGTGTGTACGCATACTCAACCTGTCTCGTTCACCAATACCGCATGCACACATATGCGCGCACTTGGTTTCCGGCACATGTATTTATACACTAATGTGCGAACACACTTACATGCTTATATTCATAGTTTGTAATCTCAACTCTAGATTTCAATCATTGAAACATTCTTCTATAATGTTATAACAATCGTTATTCACGACTATCGTCATCAAAGCTATTTACAAGATTGAAACGTCATCATGACTTTCGTCACAGGTAAAGATGAAAATGGTTAAAGCAAAAGCTCACCAACACATATTTCGAGAAAAAGATTCGCGAGTAAACTCGGCTCGAAATAGCAAATGTGTATGTATGAAAACTATCATACTTATACGACTTTGTCTCAAGAATAGGAGATAGAGTAGACTTTTGAGTGACCGATAAGTTCAAGTCTCCACATACCTTTTTGTCGGATAAAGTTCCACTTATTCCTCAAGTAGTTCGTCGTCTTCGTAAGATGATCGCCATGGAGTCTGGAGCTCAACTGCACTTAACTATCCTAGACCGAGACTTAGTCATAAGTAAACTAGAAATCAAGACATATAGTTTTGATCACTAATATTGACAAACATGCTTGAGATAGCAACGCATGCGAGTTCGACCGAGCAGTGCTCTAACACTATTGTTTCTCCCTGTCTTCCCAATATATACAGAAGCCTTTCTAGACTTGTTATCGCCGATTCCATTTCACTCACAAATCATTTCAAACCGATCCTTTCGGCTTTGTTGTCCACAAACTACCACGCAATTTATTTTCATTGCGTGTTCCTCAGCCCAAGCCCTTGCTTTAGGTTTACTTTTCCATGTTTACGTTCATTCAAAAACAAATAATTAGTAAGAAAAACTTTGGAATATTCCGACACCATGAAGGTAAACACCAAATTCTTACATAACAAATCATTTTGGAAGTAATCCTTCATATATTCGTGAATTACGTCTACAGTATCCGGTTGATCGTCCATCTGTACAGGTTCACCAAGCACGATCTACAAAAATATCACAAGGTAAGATATTACGAAAAAAAATTAATGATAAGGTTCAGTATATATACTAATTAACTAACAAGCATAAGCACGAAATCCCAATTATTTCCCAAATCGATGACAAAAATCCAATCACGAGATGTAACAGGAAAGGAATAATTTCATTTTTACGAGATAAACGGAAAAACCAAGAAGATTTAGAAATCACCAGAATAGTTTTCTACAACTTAGTTCTAAAAATACTTCCCCTTCAGCTAGACTTAATGTTTGAACCAATATTAAAATCAAAAGGAGGTAAGATTCTAGAGTTAGCAAATCATATAAAAATCAGATGAAAATCAAACCAAACCCTAACTATCGATCTAACAAGTATTGAACTTAATTGACTTACACAAGATTGGTTGTACTTGGACGAGTTTTGATGGCAATAAAGTTCTAATATCAATGGAGTTTTAGTGTCTGCAGAGCTTTCTTAGATCTAGATGCAGAAGTAAATCGAGAAGATGATGAAAAAGGGCAAAGTAAAGAACATTTTGTGGTTCGAAAAAGAGAGAAGTACGTGTGAGCAGGTCAAAATGTCAAGCGTGGACTTATACCAATACGCTTCTAAGTCGGTCAAACTATGGGTTAAATAAGAGTCAAAAGTGTTTCCATCCACACATGTGACTCGCATGCCTAAACTATCTGCAGTTGCTACTCGCAACTGAACTTGGGCCGTTGCGAGTTTAACAACTGAAATAAGATGTTGCTAAAATTTGGCAACTGTTTTATAGTTGCAAATTAGCAACAACTCTATCTCTGTTGCTAATCTGGGTTGCTAAATCCATAATTTGGCGTAGTGTATTATTTACTTAGCTTTATTTGTAACCTACAAACAAAACCCCCCATCTGTGACATTTGACAACTGAAAACTCCCCGCTCTTCGTGGGAACGATCCTTGTTTCCATTATATTACCTGTTAATTGTGTGGAAATAAGTGATTTAATTTGTTGCACTCACGACACGCACCAAATTTTGGCGCCGCTGCCGGGGAGCAGTTAGTAGCTTTTAGTTGTTAATTATTTGTTTTTATTTTTATTACTTGATTTTTCTTTAGTTTAGTTTTATTTTTGTTATTATCTATTTTAATTTATATTTTTCGTTTTTATTCTTGTTTTTAAATTCTATTATTAGTTTTTGATATTGCTTTCTAGATTTTGTTTGATTCAGGTACCTTGATCTCTGGCACCAAAACAGTGGGATTACCCTAGGTGCGGCATTCAAACTCGTAGGGGTACTGTACTACAAGCACATCAGTGGGGGAAACAAGATCCGAAGTTAGAAGAAATGGTGAACGAAAATCCTCCACCTCCGGAGAAGAAGTTGAGAGAATTGACATCTCCATGCTTAGATTCACAACCATTGTGTATTACCCTCACTGATACAGTGGAACTAAAGTCAAATTCGCTTCACCGTTTATCGAAGTTCAAAGGAATTCCAGGCGAAGATCCGAACCGGCATCTTACGGTATTTCAGAATGTAGTGACCAGTCTACGACAGGGTACCTGAGAAAAAGAAACGAATATGTTGCAGGCTTTCCCATTCTCATTGTTAGACCAGGCTGATGCATGGTTGTATTACCTTCCTTCTGGAAGTATTGCAACTTGGTCTGAAATGAAGAAACTATTCTTAGAGAAGTATTTTCGTGCTTACAATGTTGCATCAATCCGAAAGGAAATCAGTGGTATCATGCAGATTACGGGGAGAGACTCTTTATGAATATTGGAAAAGGTACAAAAGGTTGTTGGCAAGCTTCCCGCACCACAACATCACTCCATCACTCACCATTCAATATTTATATGAAGGGTTAATTCCAGAACAGAGGTGTTTGATTGATGCAACATCAGGTGGTGCACTTAGTGAAAAGACGTTCTCACAAGCAACTAGTCTGATTGAGAGTATGGCTTCAAACACGCAACAATTTTATACCAGAAATTACTCAAATATCAAAAAAGTTAGTGAGATAGGAGGGTCTTCACAATAAAAGCAGCGGTTGAACAATATAGAGAGGGTAGTACAACGAATGGTTGCCGTTATTATTCCTCCTAATGAGGAAGAGGCTGAACAGGTGAATGATGTCTTCCCTAATCAAAGGCCAAGGTATGATCCCTACTCTAATACTTATAACCCTGGTTGGAAAGATCATCCAAATTTCAGTTATGCAAATAAGCAAGCTGCAGTTCCTAACCCGTATGCGTGGCCAAGTGGTTTTCAACAACCAAAATCTCAAGCTCAACCACAGAGTCAAAGCCTTAATATTGTTGAAAAATTAAATGCTATGATGCAAGGAATCACATCCTTATTTCAACAAAATCAACAGAAAACCGATTCTGCTATTAAGGATTTGCATACTCAAATAGGGCAATTGGCAACCGATATGAATAATATGAAGGCTCGGGTATCAACTAAACTTCCATCTCAATATTTTGTTAATCCTAAAGGTCATGTTAATGCAGTGATGTTGAGAAGTGGAAATCAGTTAGAGCCTAATCAGCGGAATCGGGTAAGTGATTATTTAGACCAGAATTCGCAACTGGAATCGGTCCCAAAACCGATTACGAATTCGAGTTTAAACAGAGAAGAAGAGGTGCAAACCGAACCCAAGGAAAAGACACTTTCAACTGGCCAACCAAAGGTTTCGGTTCCAGCACATGTTACACCACCTCCTTTTCCTAGTCGTTTTGCTAAGTCTAAAAAGCAAGCTCAAGATAAAGAAATAATGGAGATCTTCAGCAAGTTGCAAGTCAACATTCCATTTATTGAGGCCATCAGAACTGTACCTAGGTGGGCTAAATTTCTGAAGGATTTGTGTACAAAAAATGATAGGTTGATTGCCAATGAGGTTTCTTAGGTAGGCGAACGTGCTTCTGCTATGTTATTAAAGAAGATGCCTACAAAGTGCAAAGACCTTGGGGGTTTCACGGTACCAATTACTGTTGGTACTAAGAGGTTTGAGTGTGCTTTACTTGATTTAGGTGCATCCATAAGTGTTATGTCAACTGATATTTATGATTATTTGAATCTTGGACCTTTACAGGAGACAGAGATAGTCATTCAATTGGCAAACAAGTCTAATATTTATCCTAAGGGACTTGTAGAAGATGTGTAAGTCCAAGTGAATGAATTAATCTTTCCAGTTGATTTCTTTGTTGTGGATATGCAGAATGGAGAATCTTGTTCATCTACTTCTTTACTTTTAGGGAGAATGTTTATGAAAAGTGCAAAAACGAAAATTGATGTCGATAGCGGGACACTCACTATGGAGTTTGATAAAGTGTTAGAGCATTGCTCGGTCGAACTCGCATGTGTTGCTATCTCAAGCATGTTTGTCACTGTTAGTGATCAAAACTATAAGTTTTTATTTCTAGTTTACTATAGCTAAGTCTCAGACTAGGATAGAAAGTGTAGTTGAGCTCAAGAACTCCATGGCAATCATCATACAAGTCGAAGAACTACTCAAGGAACCGGTGGAACTTCATCGACTAAAAGGTATGTGGAGACTTGAACTTATCTATCACTCAAAAGTATATCTACTCTATCTCCTATTTTGAGACAAAAGTCGTTTTGCTATATAGACTTTGATTATACACGTTTGCTATTTCGAGCCGAGTTTATCTCACCTATCTATTTCTCGAAATATGTGTTGGTAAGCTTTTGCTTTGGCTAAGTTCATCTTTACCTAGTGACGAAAGTCATGATATGTTTCGATCACTTTGAAAATTGCTTACTTTGATGAAAAATAGTTTGTGAATAACAACTATATAATAACGTCCTCTAAGAATGTTTCAATGATTGAAATTGAGAGTTTAGATTATATAACCAATGTTGGATATAAGCATTGGGTGGTAACACATATATGTATAAGTCCTTTTTCCTTGAACCGAAGTTTGCGAACTTTGTTGATCAAGAGAACCGGAACAAGAGCTGTGAACTCAGTCCGCGAACTGGCGGAAGTTTTCGACCCGAGAAATCCTGCTAGAGTTTGAGAACTCCTTCCGGGAACTTAAGTCCGCGAACTAAGTCTGCGAACTTAAGTTGGTTATATCGAAAGACGATTGTTTGTGAACTTATATTTATATTAACCAAGGAATGCAAAATGCAAACCGCGGCTATAAAGTTTATGAACCGGTTCGAGTGAATCAAATAGTTTTTGTTTCGATTGTGTCTTGTGTAGTTACATAAGATTTCCTTGTAATTGAACAACTCTCTAACTAGTTCATTTGATTCTTTTGAACTAGTTATGGTGAAGAAGAATATGGTTGATATGAAAATGCTCATATGGCTAACTATTTGGTTAACTATTGTTGAACCAACAAATGTACATGTTTGGGTACAGTTACACAAACCTAAAATCGTGCATTTCATTTGTGTGTAACAAGCTATGTTTTCGATCCAATGGTTGAAAGATATTAGCTTGAATCTAATTAGGTTTTCATCTAACGGTGAATATTGAATGCTTTGTTACTAAGCTAACATTGATTGCAAACCCTGATTTGAAAGACTATATAAGGGAGAACTATAGTAACTGGGAAACCTAATCCCCACACCTTCTGTGTGATACTAGTTGTATTAGCTAGAGTCGATTCTCCTTTAACCTTAGGTTTCTTATTGAAAACCAGGTTAACAACTTAAAGACTTCATTGGGATTGTGAAGCCAGACCGATACTACTTTCTCGTAGTTGTGTGATATGATCTTGCTGATTCTATCGTGTTGAGTACAATCGTAACGATTGGCTTGAGATTAATATCTCCGATAGGCAAGATATAAAAGTAGTCACAAACATCTTCGTCTCATCGTTTGTGATTCCACAATTTCTTCTTTCGCCGCGTCGATTAAGATTATTGTGAGGTGATTGATAATACTAGGATGTTCTTCGGGAATATAAGTCCGGGTTATCAATTGGTTCATGTTCACCTTGATTTACCAAAAGACGGAACAAAACTTGTAGGTTTATCTGTGGGAGACAGATTTATCTATTATCATAAACTTTTCTGTGTGATATAGATTTGCTTATTAATTAAAGTCTTCGACTTTGGGTCGTAGCAACTCTTAGTTGTGGGTGAGATCAGCTAAGGAAATCAAGTGCGTAGTATCCTGCTGGGATCAGAGACGTAAGGAGCGCAATTGTACCTTAGATCAGTGTGAGAATGATTGGGGTTCAACTACAGTCCAAACCGAAGTTAGTTCGTAGTAGGCTAGTGTCTGTAGCGGCTTAATACAGTGTGTGTTCAATTTGGACTAGGTCCCGGGGTTTTTCTGCATTTGCGGTTTCCTCGTTAACAAAATTATGCTGTCTTAGCTATTTATATTCCGCATTATATTTTGTTATATAATTAAAATATCACAGGTTGTGCGTTTGAATCAATCAATTGGAAATCCGACCTTTGGTTGTTGATTGGAAATTGATTGATCCTTGAACACTGTTCTTTGGTACCGTTCAAGTGTTTTCTCTTGTATTCAATTAGACTCGCAGATTTCTATTTGCTTGAGAAAGAATTGAATCAAGAAAGAGAGATATAACTCTTTGATATACTTTATTAAGATTGAGTCTATTTGATTCTCTTGAAAGTATATTGGAGTTTGTCCATACAAATTTCTAATCGAAATATTGGGTGAGGTTGTTGTACCCCCGCTTTTTCATAAAGAGATCATAAAATTTAATATTTTTGAAGCTATGCGTTACCCTAGTGATATCCATGTTGTATTTTCTATTGATGTTATTGACTCGTTATCCCATCAAATGCTTGAATTGAGTAGAGAAGATGAACTTGATGTTGTGTTACAACAAAGTAACGATACAAATGTTTACGGTGTTTCGGACCTGGACGTTAATGTATATGATGATATTTTAGAAATCTGTGGTGCTTTAACAACATTGCAAAATACCCATTCGGGTAATGTTTCATATATATCTTTACCCGTTATTGATGAAATTCCTTTTCTTTCTTTTGTGCAGGCACCTAAACTTGAACCGAGACCTCTTCCAGATCACTTAAAGTATGCTTACTTGGAAGAGTTACCAGTCATTATTGCAAAGAACCTCACAAAAATGCAGGAAGAAAGGCTAATTAGGGTCCTTAGAGAATACAAAATAGCCATTGGTTGGACTATTGCTGAAATTAAAGGTATTAGTCCATTAATGTGTATGCATCGGATCCTAATGGAAGATAATTCCAAGACAATACGTGATGCTCAGCGTAGGCTTAATCCTCCTATGATGGAGGTTGTGAAGAAGAAATCCTCATATTGCTAAGTATGGGGGTGATTTACCTAATTTCTGACAGCAAATGGTTTAGTCCAGTGCAAGTGGTGCCGAAGAAATTAGGTGTTACTGTTGTCAGAAATCAGGATGATGAACTTGTTCCTACACGAGTTCAAACAGTATGGAGAGTGTGCATTGACTACAGAAAGCTTAATTCCGCTACCCACAAGGATCACTTTCCTTTGCCTTTAATTGATCAGATGTTAGAGAGGTTGGTTGGACACTCACATTATTGCTTTCTAGACGGTTATTCAGGATACAATCATATTGTAATCGCACCATAGGACCAGGAGAAGACCACTTTCACGTGTCCTTTCGGTACATTTGCCTACAGACGTATGACATTTGGTCTTTACAATGCACCTGCCACTTTTTAGAGGTGTATGATTAGTATATTTTCTGACTATGTGGAGTGCATCATTGAGGTATTTATGGATGATTTTAGTGTTTATGGTGATTCTTTTGATATTTGCTTAGCAAATCTTGAACTTGTTTTAAAAAGATGCATAGACACTAATCTTGTGCTTAATTGGGAAAAATGTCACTTTATGGTAAACCATGGTATAGTGTTAGGCCACATTGTATCCTCTCAGGGGTTAGAGGTGGACAAAGCAAAGATAGACTTGATTAGAAACTTAAAATACCCCACTTCGGTGAAGGAGATTCGCTCGTTTCTTGGTCATGCAGGTTTTTACAGAAGGTTTATCAAAGATTTCTCCATAATCTCAATGCCGTTGTGAAAATTATTACAAAAAGAGGTTCCTTTTAACTTTTATCAGGAGTGTAAGGATGCCTTTAATAGATTGAATGAATTATTGACTACTGCACTAATTATTAAGTCACCATATTGGAACTTGACATTCGAGTAAATGTGTGATGCAAGTGACTATGCAGTAGGTGCCGTATTGGGTCAAAACGTAGGCAAGTTATCACATGTGATTTACTACGCTTCTCAAACCCTTAATGAGGCACAAATCAACTACTCTACTACCGAAAAGAGTTGCTGGATATAGTGTTCGCACTAGAAAAATTCAGATCTTATTTGGTAGGTACAAAAGTGATTGTATATTCTGATCACGTAGCACTTAGATACCTACTAAAGAAGAAAGAATCCAAACCAAGGCTAATTCGGTGGATCCTTCTGTTGCAAGAATTTGAGCTAGAAATTAGAGAAAAGAAAGGTGTTGATAATACAATGGCAGATCATCTTAGTAGAATTATTGTTTCGGATGAAGTACTTCCCTTGCAAGATCGTTTTCCGGACGAACAACTTTTTCTACAGATGCTTCAACACCTTGGTACGCAGATATTGTTAACTACTTGGTTATTGGACGAGTTCCCAGTACGATGTCCAATTTTCAAAAACTAAAGCTTAAGAAAATAGCCAAGCAGTATGTTTGGGATGAGCCCTACTTGTAGAAACACTGTTCTGATCAGATTATCTGCAGGTGCGTACTTGACTCTGAATTTCAATCCATTATTTGTTTTTTTCATTCTTTTTGGTGCTAAACGTACCGCTCTCAAAGTTCTTGAGAGTGGCTTTTATTGGCCCACTTTATTTGAGGATGCATATATTTTCTGTAAATCTTGTGATCGGTGTCAACGGACAGGCAATCTAGGTGCTTGAAATCAAATGCCACTCACACCGATTCTTGCTATAGAATTATTCGATGTCTGGGGAATTGATTTTATGGATCCTTTTGTAAATTCGTTTGGAAAATTTTATATACTTCTTGCTGTGGATTATGTGTCGAAATGGGTGGAAGCTAAAGCCACCCATACTAATGATTCTCAAGTTGTTTGTGAGTTTGTGAAGGAAAATATTTTCTCTAGGCATGGTACACCACGAGTGATTATCAGTGATGGAGGCTCGCATTTCAAGAAATCCTTCCATGCTCTCTTCAAGAAGTACAACATTACTCACAAGATTGGTACGCCTTACCACCCACAAACTAGTGGGAAAGCTGAAGTTTTGAATCGTGAGATTAAGTTCATTCTTGAGAAAACCATCAATTTTACCAGAAAAGGTTGGAGCTTAAGACTCAATGATGCATTATGGGCGTACCAAACTGCATATAAGACACTGATTGGCATGTCTCCATATCGGTTCATCTATGGTAAGGCTTGTCATCTCCCGGTTGAATTAGAACACAAGGCATTTTGGGCAGTTAATATGTGAAACATGGAGTACGACGAAGCCGGAAATCAAAGGAAACTACAAATTAATGAGCTAGAGGAGATACGTAACGATGCTTACGAAAGTTCTCGTATATACAAGGAGAAGACTAAACTCTTTCATGACAAGATGATTTCTCGAAAGAATTTATTGTGGGACAGAAAGTTCTTTTATTTATACTCGTCTTTGTTTATTTCCTGGTAAGCTAAGGTCCAGATGGATTGGACCTTTTGTTGTTACTAATGTGTTTCCTTATGGTGCAGTTGAGATTACTAGTACCAAAACCGGGGTAATTTCCAAGGTTAATGGTCATATATTGAAGCCATATTATGAAACCTTTTCAAAGGAGAATGTGTACGTGATTGGACTTCAAGATTTTCCCCCTATGGAGGAATAACTGGAATATCAAGTCGGGCTGACGACATTAAACCAAGCGCTAAATGGGAGGCAACCCATCGGTTTTGTATCTCTATCCCTTTTGTTTTTGTTTGATTTTTATTTGTTTTATAGTTTGCATATCATATTTTTCATTCCCATCTTAAATTGTTACAAAGTCTTATATCTTTAATGAATGTTTTTGACGGAAAGCTATTTTTCGTCAGAAAATTTTGACTGCGCACTTGTTACGAAAACAGCTCTCGAGACTTCATTTGAAGTCCGATTTGAGTGGTTGACCCCAACTTTTAAAGAGGACAGACTCGTATTTCTTTTTCAAAAAGAAAATATGAATTCGGAGTCTGTTAAGTTGGACCGATTGGCCTGGATATTTGAGTTTCGGTAAATTTTCAGAACCTTTTCAGACTGCGCGTCTGTCAGTCCGGAGGCTATAACTGTCAGACCATTTATCGAAACATTGTGCCCTTTTAAAAAGTTATACAAAATACGTAGGCGAACAACTTTTATCAAGGAAAATTTTCCAAATTCCTCACCGGAATGTACAGTTTTCAAGTATTCCAGGCTGTTGTGTCAGAAAATCAGAAATTTCGGGTTTTGAACATTGAGGACAATGTAGAGGTTAAGTGTGGGGGAGTAGTTAAGCATGTTTTGGTAGTATATTAGTATTAATATTCACTTTTGCAGGATGTTTTTATTATTTTTATTTCTTCAAAAAAAAAAAAAAAAAAAAAAAAAAACTCTATGATTTCTTGGCCTTTTGAAAGTTCATCTATTTGAGGTTTTTGAGCTAACTAGGATGACACCAAATTTTACTTCCGGGCTAATAATTTCTATTATTTTGGCTATAGAATTTATTATTATATCCAAGAAAACTCAGTTGCTAGAAATAACATGATAGTAGTTGAAAACATCAAGACAAGAACTTGTGCATGCATTACTCGTAAGTTGTATTCTATCAATTTTGAATCACCTTCTTTTTACTTTTGCAGTATATGTTTCTCTAAGTGATTTATTGGGACTCTAGTACTGCCATGGATATTGTCGCGAGGAAAAATTGTTGATTGAGATAGAAGCCCCAAAGATAATGAAAACCGATCAAATTAGTTGGTTATATGTAGTTTATGGTGAAGATTTTATCCTAAGAAACAATGTTTTACATTTTTTTAAAGGAAGTAAGTTTGTGAACTTGTTTAATGAATTGAAAGGGAAATCAATAGGTATATTGATCCTTGTAATTGGTGTAACCGATCCTAGTGACTGGTATGACCGATCACAAGTAGGTACCAAAATAAAAACCAGGCTTGATTACCACATCACTACTATTTGTAGCAAATCCAAAATATTTGAGGTGGTATTCGACACTTGATGGCAGAAGTGTGTGTTCTCCCTGTCTCCATCGCCTAAACAAGCGTGGAATACAGGATCAATGGGAACTATCATGAGTATGTCGTTGGATCCAAAAGATCCATATTTGTCAGGTTGTCGATGAATTGAGCGAAACTACATCATTATTTATTGCGAATCTGAATCAAAAGGATTTGATGTGGGCATACTGAAGTGAAACCTATAATCATTATTTAGCAAGTCAAAAAGACTATTGATGAAGTTCTCGATACTTGGATAGCAGTATGTGTGAAACATTGTCCCAGTCTCCGTCGCCTAAACAAGCATGGAATGCAGGATCTAAGGAAACTATCACATACTTGCTGAAAAGAACATGCACTTAGATAGTATCTAATCATGTTGTCGAGTTAAATGGGTGCTTATCTCAACTAGTGCGCTAACATATATATATATATATATATATCCGTTGACGACATTCATACAAGTACTATGGGTAACATCGTTTATCTATCCATGTGATTCAAGTATAAATAGATACGCTAGTAATATGCGTAACGTCGAAAGATATTGCATCAAGTATATGTCTATGACTATCTTAGTAGAGTTTACTTATTTTTATGAATATCACACACAAGAAATTTCTTATGTGTGATCATTTGAATTCATGTGGGATATTGATAGCTAAAGAACATTTGTTGGCTATAATTATTTTGCTTTCTCATTGTCAATCCTTAATTGCTTTTTTTTTGTGGCTAGAATTTGGAGTAGGTTTTGTGGGTATACCTCTTGTAAACCCTCACGAGACTACAACTCGTACACTAGGGACACCTAGGGTTTAAAGGCATGTTGCATTAGCTGAGTGCAACCGTTTTCTCAACGACATGGAGTTGTTGTATTTAGGATTAGTTTTATTTAGTCTGCTCGAGGACTAGCAAAAGCTAAGTGTGGGGGAATTTGATAAGTGCATAATTTACTATACTTTTGTTATCAATTCCATGTTTGTATTTGCTATGTTTCTTTCATATTTCCTTGTAGTACTATTGTTTTATTTTGTTTGTGTTATCAGGTAGAATCATCCAAAAGGAGCGAAAGAGTGCTAAAGCGGACATAAACGTGAGCTTGGACTAAGGACCTGTAGGAACTCGACCAAATTCAGGAGTATTTAACTGTATTTTGTATAGAATGAAGAGAAAAAAAGAACTCAAAAATGCAAAAGTTGTGGGCAAAACCGTATGGATCAAATAAAGCCCAATTCCTGCCTACGTGTGTGACCAAGTACTAGGATCGGTTCCCCCCTCCAAGAAGTGACGAAAATACTTGCCAAAATTATTTTTCTTAGTTCTGAAGTATTTCCAAACCCAAATATTCTTAGGGATATTTAAAGATACTTAAAAATACTTTTAAAGAGAGTTCCAAGTACCGAACAGAGATTTTATCAAGAGATACGGAAGTGGAGACAAGAAGACAAGGACAAAAAGCTTGGGTTTTGAGTTCTTCCATAACCGAAACTATTTATCTTTGATTTTATCATATGTATATCATGGGTTTTACTAAATCAATGAGTAGCTAAACCCTTATTTGATTGAGGATGAATTCTAAGTTCTAAACATGATTTGATTTAATATATGAATCTATTTTGATTTCTTCATATGATTATCGTTTGTTTCTACTATGATTAATATTTATGATTGATTGATTGATTGATTTAGGTAGCCTACTAAACTGATCCCTTGATTGATTTATTTCTAGTAACGGGTTAGGATATCCGTAATTGTTGAATAACCCTTACACAAGTAGAAAATGTGAGACCTTGCAGAGGGATTATGTGGAGCAATCGCGTGTAGAAATAATACTAGTAAGTGAACCGATCTTACCGAGTTTAACTTCTGGGACCGAACCTAGATTCATAAACCCTAAAGCATTTGATTGAGTTACATCTTGTAAGCGTACCTCAAGGTGGCTCAGACGGATATAATCCAATAGCTAAGCGTACCTGTTATTCGGTGATATTAGGAGTCTTGGGGGTAGCTAAGCATACCTGTTACCCTACGGTTGGTGATAATCAATGATTAATGACGAATAGATAATTATATTACTTTGATGAATGTTTAAGTAACGAAGAAGGATTCCTCGATCATACTCCTCATACTTGATTACATCTTAATTTATTTGCTTTTCTTTATTTGCAACCTACAAACAAAACCCCCCATTTGTACATTTGACAACTGAAAACTCCCTGCTCTTCGTGGGAACGATCCTTGCTTCCATTATATTACCAATTAATTGTGTGGAAATAAGTGGTTTAATTTGTTGCACTCACGACACGCACCAATTTACTATTTAAATCTCATTTTTGTTTTTTTCCTATATCCCCCAATTGCGCGTTCTTTTCAAAACTATGGTCACCTTAATAAGTTTTATTATTTTGGCTTAGGTTAAATATCGGAATTTGATGAAGGTATTGGTATGTTTTTTAGAGACTAGAATTCGTTTGGTTGCTCACGAGTAAATTTTTAATGGAATAATAATGCGTATGTAAAACCATCATCCTCCCCTTTTTGTATTAGTTGTTTGAATATTGAAACCAAAAGTTCAGGAGCACTTACATATTTGCATGTCCTGACTTTTCTACCCATCGATCATAAGGATATTGAGTCCGCCGACATACTTTTATATTGTGAAAGTATTGGATTTTGGAGAAGCAACGTTAAATCCACTAGGCCAAACCTAGATAGACACACCAGATCAAGAATACTGTCAAACTAGCCAATTTACTAATAAAAGCGATGTTTATAGTTTTAGTGTGGTTCCTTGTTAAACTCTTAACATGATAAAAACTCATGTCTCAAAGTCGATTCAAAGAACATATAAATCTTGCGTCATTTTTTCTTGATGCAGTGAAAAAAAAACTTATTGAATCTCAAATAGAAATAAAAAACCACAAGCATGTCATGTATAGCAGTTGCAGAGTTTGCGAAGAGATGCTCAACAAGAAGAGTGGAGAAATACTTTCTATGTGTTATTTGAAGGTATGCAACATCAAAATTACGTTATTTACAATTATATTTTTACGATGCCACATGTTAAGAATGAGATAAAATTTTAGACCTCCATGGGCTTCCACGAGATATAAGTAGTATATATCGTTGATTATTATCACCTACAATCGAGTTAGTGCAATAGTAAAGGGTGGATTACCATAGGCCTGATGTCTCATGTTCGAATCTCTTTACACTCTTAGATATTTTTCATAGCAAGTTAGCCAAAATCGTTAGTCAAATAAGGAATAATATGAATTATAAAAGACACGATTTAAGTGAATGATCCAAATTAGATAATATTCGAACTGAATCGTACGATTTTCAAATAACGAGCAATTAGGGGATTATTTTACTAATTGTGGGATATAAATTACTATCCCCATCCAATAGTTTATGCTAAGGGGTGTTGTTTGGGAGTGGAAATACGAAACAACCCTTAAAAAAAACTAAATCAAACCTGAAAAACGGGGTACAACAACCACACCCAACAATTCGTTTGGCAATCTGAGAGGACTTACTCCAATATACTTTCTAGAGAATCAACAAGACAGTCAGACTCAATCTATAAGAAAAGTATATCAAAGAGTTTATATCTCTATCTCTCTATTCAATCTGCAATCAACAAATAGAAATTCGCGAGCCCAATTGAATATAAGAGAAGTAACTTGAACGGTACTAAAGACCAATGTTCAAGGATCAATCAATTTCAATCAAAAACCAAAGGTTGGATTTCCCAATTGAACGATTCCATGCACAACCTGTGATATTTCAATTATATAACAAAATATAATGCAGAAAAGAAATAACACATACACCAGAATTTTGTTAACGAGGAAAACCGCAAATGCAAAAAAAAACCCCGGGTCCTAGTCCAGTTTTGAACACCACACTGTATTAAGCTCCTATAGACACTAGCCTACTACCAATGAACTTCGGACTGGACTGTAGTTGAACCCTAATCAGTCTCACACTGATTTAAGGTATAGTTGCGTTCCTTACGTCTCTGACCCCAACAGGATACTATGCACTTGATTCCCTTAGCTAATCTCACCCACAACTAAGAGTTTCTACGACCCAAAGTCGAAGACTTGATAAACAAATCCGTCTCACACAGAAAAGTCTATTGGAATAGATAAATCTGTCTCCCACAGAAATACCTATGAGTTTTGTTCCGTCTTTTGATAAATCAAGGTGAACATGAACCATTTGATAAACCAGTCTTATACTCCCGAAGAACAATCTAGTATTATCAATCACCTCACAATAATCTAAATCGTAAGGAAGCAAAACTAGATATTGTGGAATCACAAACGATGAGATGAAGGTGTTTGTGATTACTTTTTATCTTGCCTATCGGAGATTAAATCTCGAGCAAATCTTAGAGAAGATAGTACTCACACGATAGATAGAATCAGGCAAAATCAGAACATGCAACTACAGAGAAAATAGTTGGGTCTAGCTTCACAATCCCAATGAAGTCTTTAAGTCGTTAACCAACAGGGTTTCGTGAAAAACCTAAGGTTAAAGGAGAATCAACTCTAGCTATACAACTAGTAACATAAAGAAGTGTGGGGATTAGGTTTCCCAGTTGCTAGGGTTCTCCTTTATATAGTTTTCAAATTAGGTCTTGCAATCTAAGTTACCTTGGTAACAAAGCATGCAATATTCACCGTTAGATGAAAACCTTATTAAACCCAAGCTAATATCTTTCAACCGTTAGATCGAACTTAGCTTGTTACAAAAATGAAATGTACCCTCATTTAGGTTTAGTAACCGTACCTAAACGTGTACACCATGTTGGCTCAATAATAGTTAACCGAAGTTAGCCATATGAACACTCTCATATCAACCTTATTCATCTTAACCATAACTAGTTCAAATGACTCAAATGAAGCTAGTTAAAGAGTTGTTCAATTGCTATATTCTCATAGAAGTATACAAGTACACAATTGAAGCAAAATTGGTTTGATTCACTCGAATCAATTCATGAACATTATAACCACGGTTTGCAAAGATTGCATTCCTTATTATATAAATGTTTAAGTTCATGTACATAACCGATTTTAGAACTTTAACCTTCAAGTATGCAAATGTGTACGCATACTTGAAATACCCGGACCAAGATTGGGTTTCGCTAGTACGCAAATGGGTACGCGTACTTCCAATCCCAGCAGAAATTATCGGACATGAACCTCACGCCAGTACGCGAACGGGTACGCATATTTAGGTTCCCGGATTTCTCAAGCCAATATGTACGCATACTATAGTTACCGGACATGGATTACATATGTGCAAGAGTACACAACATGTCATAATCCAATAATGGTTAAGTTTCCTAAACTCTTATTTCAATCATTGAAACTTTCTTAGAGGATGACAATAGCCGTTTTCACACACTATTAGCATCAAAGTAATTTTTAAGCTATTGAAATAATTATAACGAATCATTCCAAGTTTACACCAAATGATTGTATCATACAAACCATGTAAGATGTTACTAGGAAATTTTCACATGATCATCGTTTGACTTGCGTCAAGAATATAAAATGAACTTGGTCGAAGCGAAATCTTTCCAACACATATTTCGAGAAATATGTAAGCGAGTTAAACTCAGCTCGAAATCTCAAATGTGTATAATAGAAAACTATATCGTAACACGACTTATGTCTCAATATAGGAGATAGAGTAGAAATATACTTTCAAGGTGATAGATGAGTTTCAGTCTCCACATACCCTTTGTTGATAAAGTTCCTAAAGCTCTCCTTAGTAGTTCTTCGTCTTCAAATGATGAACGTCGTGAAGTCTAAGGCTCAACTACACAATCTATGTCCTAGTCCAAGACATCTATAAGTAGACTAAAAATCAAGACTTATAGTTTTGATCACTAACATTGACAAACATGCTTGAGATAGCAACGCATGCGAGTTTGACCGAGCAATGCTCTAACAAAACCTAAATATTCCCCACTCCTTTTTAAATACTAAATATTCCCCACTCCCTTTCAAATTCTCTTCTCTTTCTCTACTGGCTCTTCACATTGCAAACGATTTTTTTTTATTTACATTTGGAAGTGATGAAGACCATGCCGGAAATGATGAAGACCATTTTGGAAGTGATGAAGACCATGCCGGAAATGATGAAGACCATGCCGGAAGTGATGAAGACTATGCCGAAAGTGATGAAGAACATGCAGCATTGTATTAGTGATGAACACCATGCCGGAAGTGATAAAGAGCATGATGAAAAATGGTGCTGAAAAAGCGGGGTTACAACAACCACACCCAACAATTCATTTGGCAATCTGAGAGGACTTACTCCAATACTTTAAAGAGAATCAACTAGACAGTCAGACTCAATCTTTATGAAAGTATATCAAAGAGTTTATATCTCTATCTCTCAATTCAATCTGCAATCAACAAATAGAAATTTGCGAGCCCGATTGAATATAAGAGAAGTAACTTGAACGGTATCAAAGACAAATATTATGGGATCAATCTGTTAGAGCACTGCTCGGTCGAACTCGCATGCATTGCTATCTCAAGCATGTTTGTCAATGTTAGTGATCAAAACTATAAGTCTTGATTTGTATTCTACCATAGCTAAGTCTCGGAATAGGATAGAAAGTGTAGTTGAGCTCAAGAACTCCATGGCAATCATCATACAAGACGAATAACTACTCAAGGAACTGGTGGAACTTCATCGACTAAAATGTATGTGGAGACTTGAACTTATCTATCACTCAAAAGTCTATCTACTCTATCTCCTATCTTTGAGACAAAAGTCATTTTTCTATATAGACTTTGATTATACACATTTTCTATTTCGAGCTGAGTTTATCTCGCTTATCTATTTCTCGAAATATGTGTTGGTAAGCTTTCGCTTTGGCCAAGTTCATCTTTACCTAGTGACGAAAGTCATGTTATGTTTCAATCACTTTGAAAATTGCTTTGACGAAAAATAGTTTGTGAATAACAACTATATAATAACGTCCTCTAAGAATGTTTCAGTGATTGAAATGAGAGTTTAGACTATATAACCATTGTTGGATATAAGCATTGTGTGGCAACACATATATGTATAAGTCCATTTTCCTTGAACCGAAGTATGCGTAATTTGTTGATCAGGAAAACCGGAACAAGAGCTGTGAACTCAGTCCGCGAACTGGCGGAAGTTCTCATCCCGAGAATATCTGTTGGAGTTTGTGAACTCCTTCCAGGAACTTAAGTCCGCGAACTAAGTCTGCGAACTTAAGTTGGTTATATCTAAAGA
Organism: Papaver armeniacum; assembly: GCA_023531295.1. Classification (NCBI taxonomy): domain Eukaryota; kingdom Viridiplantae; phylum Streptophyta; class Magnoliopsida; order Ranunculales; family Papaveraceae; genus Papaver; species Papaver armeniacum. The sequence continues at coordinate 511,778 of JAJJWW010003705.1, read as the reverse complement.
CGATTTTTTGTGAACTTATATATATATTAACTAAGGAATGCAAAATGCAAACCATGGCTATAAAGTTCATGAATCGATTCAAGTGAATCAAATCATTTTGCTTCGATTGTGTCTTGTGTAGTTACATAAGATTTATACAATTGAAAAACTCTCTAACTAGTTCATTTGAGTCATTTGAACTAGTTATGGTGAAGAAGAATATGGTTGATATGAAAATGCTCATATGGCTAACCATTTGGTTAACTATTGTTGAACCAACAAATGTACATGTTTGGGTATGGTTATACACGTTGCAATGAATTTAACCAACGCCTATATCCGTTGGGAATATGGCGTAGAAAATGTTTGTGCAACGTATATAAACGTTGGTCAACCTGTTGACCAACGTTTTATTTTTCTATTTGAGCAACGGATTCTTAAATTTGTGCAACGCTTATATTAATTTAGCTAACGTATTATACTAATTTTAGCAACATTTATATACGTTGAAAAACTATTTACAGATACCAAAAAAAAAATTCTGACAATAGTAGCAGATTTCTGCACGTGAATATTCACAATCAAGAACATTTGATTTATCATTTTTACATCACCATCAAGAACATAATTTTCTCATAAATTAGGTTTTCAAACTCTAGAAGTGTAGATACAAAACCCATAGAATTAATTGGGGTGATTTAAAAAAGAAACAACAATCTACAGAATACCACTAAATTTCAGATTACCTAACTTAGCTCAAGAACCCTAGTTTCTGAATTTGAAAGATCAAACATCAGTAAGTATAAATCAGTCAGCTTCAGTTGTTAATAAGCTCTATATTGAACAATCTTTTTAACACCAGCGCTACCAATGCCCTCATGATTCAACCCCTGGCAGTTCAGAGTTTTTGATTGGTTGGTGCATATACTTGGTTGTGAAATTGTATTTTACAAAACTTAAAAAGGTTAACTACCATAGACAATCTTTCCAATAAGCAACAGAACTTACAGAATTTATAGCGCCTAGGTTTTGGTTTCGAAACTCGTTAAGGATATATTCGAGTTATCTTTATCTTCAGTGTATACAATCTTACATGAACACCTGGAAAACATAGTCCCATCTTTGGTAAGTGACCTTCTAAGCTGTATGGATATTAGTAGAATGACAGTTATGGAAGTAACATCGATTCTAATTCTTAGACCATCTCAGCATGATAGGAAGCATCAGGTTGATAGCGTTAGAGCCATGAAAGGAAGCAAATGAAGGAATTTAGAATGTTATAGCTCAAAAGAATCACCTTATGAGGAAAAGATAACTTGCTCCACATTTAGATTCGTACACACCAGGGAGATTTTTGCTTATAGTCTCAAAGAATTTGATACCACACTCGTTAGCAAGTGCTTGAACTTTGGCGGTGGGCACTGCCGAAATAAAGAAAAAGAAAAGTCATAAGTAATTACTAGAAATTAAAACAAATTTGAAATAAATAAATAAAAGTGATATCAGCTCTAACAGGTTTAGGAATAAAAAGTCATGAAGGATGCTAATAATAACCACGTGCTTCAAAATCTCGAAGTGTTAGAAAAGGAATGAGCAAAAATTACAATATTTATTACAAGGGTCTGCAGTTTTAATTAAGAATAAACTCTCACCCCAGTTGAAAAACATGACCAACAATTGTTTAATGGTCGTAAATCACAACCAACAATGGAACTGAAATAACATCACACAAAGGTGATCCCAAGCAGCATAAAGACATTAAAATCTCACCATGTTTTGGTGTAGTAGTAAAAGTAGCAGCTGATCCAGTTGAACCTAGGAAAGAATATGAAAGACATGTTTACAAATTCAGCAAAGAACCCTAACGAAGTAATCAACCATCTATTATCTCAGGCGCCTAATCATCGCAGGGCTCCTCTTCCTTTGGATCCTTCACTTACAAAGATTTTAGGCAACAATTATTATAAGTTGCATCTTCATAATTTAGTTCGTTCTGTTCACTAGCGATGACTATCACTTCCGTCACTTTTCGTGAAATATAACTGATGAAGTATTGGGAAGAAAACTTAAACCGAGAATTAGGAACTGCTAATTAGAAAATCTCACCTCTTCAACGGGAGTTGGCTTATAAAGATTACCAGGACTCTTCAATTGAAAAAAAAAAAGAAAAAAGAGAAAAGTAGTTGCTTATGCAATAAGCATAATAACATTGCTTGAAGTGAAGCACAGCTGGAAACATTACACCATGACAGACATCAGGGAAATCCTAAATTCACCACTGCACCTGCCTGTTGAATGGATAAGCCCATTTTAATTGCATTTACACTAGAATACTAGATCGATACAATATGTATGTGAACAACTCTCAAGCAACAAATCAATAGTATATGTAATAACATACCAGTAGGTAGGCCATGTGAAAAATGCCAATTGCCTATATTGGACAATAAGATCAACATGACATGAATTAGCATCAGTTACATGACACAGCCAGATTGCACGATAAGAACAGCAAACATGAGTTAGCATCAGTTACAGAACATATTAGAATAGTACATTTACAAGTCCCACAAGCAAAATACAACTTACTCAGTGGCATATCCTAAACGCCAGGTCAAAGGTGCTATACCCAGCAAGCTAAGGAAGAACTCCCAACCTTGACACCACATAAACAAACCAATCAATCTCTACAACAACAAAAAACTGACCTGCCTAAGATAGACGTGTCTAACGGCTGAGTCGATATACTACTTAACAGGCTGACCAGAAGAAATCATGTATCCATCTTTGAACTTCATTGACTTTGCACGAGCTTCTGCAAGTTCCATACAAAATAACCTGTTTATCCATTACAATGTCGAAGCTTAATATAATATCAAACAGACCAAAGGGAAAAGACTGGATATAAGGAAGAATAACTAGTAGTTGTACCTCGCAACCCTTGGTACCAGTTTTCATGACAAATCTCAGAACACCATAGCATGCCCTAAAAATAGAAACTCCATTAGCGACATAAAATGAGCTTTTAAAATTCATAAATTAGACATCTACAATACATTTTCTGGCCCGCAGAAACAGAGCAAGCAGACACTAGTATAAGGATTGATATTTATGCACAATGTTCCATACAAAATAACTTGTTGAACTACTACAATATTGAAGCTTAATATCAAATCAAACAACCCAGAGGAGAAAGACTAGATATAAGGAAGAATAAAAGTAGTACCTCGCAACCCTTGGTACCAGTTTTCATGACAAATCTCAAAATACCATAGAAGGCCCTAAACATAGAAACTCCATTAGTGACATACAATGAGCTTTTAAAATTCATAAATTAGACATCTGCAATACGTTGTCTAGGGTTTTAGTGAAATGGTTCAAAGTATGTGTAACCTTCAAATGTTGCTCGAGTATCCTCCTCCTCTGACGCTGAATGCGGACAACTTTTGGCAATTTCACGAACCTATGCAAATCCTTTTTTGGAGGCAGCGCACCACCAATGCCAAACTGTTTTGGACGCTTTTCAAATAAAGGATTCACAACCTTATCCTGCAAGATGAAAATTCCATCTTCAGCGAGGAAAGCTACACTATAGTAATAACTTCTTTGGTAAAATATACACAAGAATATCAAACTTACAGTCTTCTTCTTCGCCGCCACTGGTGCCTTCACCCTATTTTGGGAGCCTGACAAAATAGTAAATTACACAAAACAAGGTCAAACTAGCTGCAGAACATTCACATCTAACACGAAATCACACCTACGTATAACAAGCTCACCAAAAAGCTTGAGCAATAACACATAAAACTATGTTATTAAATTTCTCAGCATATAGAATAAAATTGTTCTCAGGGATATCTAACAATTCGTATCCTCCTTTTCACATACAAATCCAAAAACCAACTTAATTTTTGATCAAGACCAAAATACAAACAATATCTAAAGAGTTAATAGTTTAGGTTTTATACCAAGAGCAATATTGAGTTCTAGTAGCTCTAATGTAACATCAGTACGCGTGGGTGTAACCCTACCTTCAATACTCTGCCATAACCCTTTCTAAGTTTCAACTGCTTCCTTCAGGGAAGAATCCTCTCATTCACCATCCATGCACAACCATCTCTTGGACACACATCTAACTCTGTAAGACTCATTTTTTCAATTTTATTCAACTCCACCTACAATAAAAACAGTGAAGGTTTCATTAATTTAGATGAAAATTTGATAAATAAGGGAACAATTAAGTTTTAATATGCATAAAAATAAACAGTAAACTTGAAATATACATAACACTACTCCTTCTCACTTTCTAATTGTTGTATAAAGTCCTAATTTATCTTCTTAAGTAGTCAACGATGTGAAAATCCATCATTTCTGAATAACCAAAGGACCATTCTTCTCAAAATCAGTAAGGGATCATCAAGAGATACTAAAACAACCATATTAACCCAACATAACCCCACGAATCTCATATTTCTAAGCAACTAAATTCTATTAAGATAAACCAACAACACCCGAATGATTCTGCCTGCTTACAAATTCCACAATAAAACCTTCACAATCAATAAAACCATATTTGAGATATTTGGTAATCAAAATAAAAAATCAAATTCAAAGAAATCAAAAGAATAGTTTTTTAGGGATTATAAAGGAGAAATACATAGGGTTTGAAACAAAATGGGTTACCTAAGATTGAGATTTATTTCATAAGGATGGCCTTTGATTTGTGAGATGAGTTAAAGAGATTTCACAAATCAAATTCAATTAAAACCTAAATCTGAAAAAATAAGAAATTGAACAGCTTAAACTCAGTCTTACCAAAACCCATCTCACAAATCATATTTGTTTAAGAGATCTCACAAACTGGGTTAAATTTCAGAAATATGGCTTTTAATTTTTAAGGATCCAGTGAGGTTTCAAGAGATATTGGCTTAGAAAAATGAAGAGAAGAAACGAAAACAAGAGAACATTTTTTTCTTTTTTTTCTTTTGAGAGTCGGATAAGAAAATAGACTAAGAGGTAGGTTAATAATATAAGGTTTTTTTATATACATTTAAGCCCTCAATCATTTAATTTATGTACGAGCGTGACCTTTTTTCTTTTCTTTTTTATCGCTATCTACTATTTGACCAACGGATTTAACTTGTGAGCAACGTAAAATGGTTTACAACGTGAATATCCATTGCACACTCAAAAACTAAAATGTTGGAAAAACCTGAATATGGTGTAGATACACAACCTAAAATCGTGCATTTTATTTGTGTGTAATAAGCTAAGTTTTCGATCCAACGGTTGAAAGATATTAGCTTGAATCTAATCAGGTTTTCATTTAACAGTGAATATTGAATGCTTTGTTACTAAGCTAACATTGATTGCAACCCTGATTTGAAAGACTATATAAGGGAGAACTCTAGCAACTGGGAAACCTAATCTCCACACCTCCTGTGTGATACTAGTTGTATTAGCTAGAGTCGATTCTCCTTTAACCTTAGGTTTCTTCTTGAAAACCAGGTTAACGACTTAAAGACTTCATTGGGATTGTGAAGCCGGACCGATACTACTTTCTTGTAGTTCCGTGATCTGATCTTGCCGATTCTATCGTGTTGAGTACAATCGTAACGATTGGCTTGAGATTAATATCTCCGATAGGCAAGATATAAAAGTAGTCACAAACATCTTCGTCTCATCGTTTGTGATTCCACAATATCTTCTTTCATTAGCGTCGATTAAGATTTTTGTGAGGTGATTGATAATACTAGGCTGTTCTTCGGGAATATAAGTCCGGGTTATTAATTGGTTCCTGTTCACCTTGATTTATCAAAAGACGGAACAAAACTTGTAGGTATTTCTGTGGGAGACATATTTATCTATTACTGTAGACTTTTTTGTATGATACGGATTTGTTTATTAAAGTCTTCGACTTTGGGTCGTAGCAACTCTTAGTTGTGGGTGAGATCATCTAAGGGAATCAAGTGCGCAGTATCTGATCGCGGTCGTAAGCGTCAAAAATAAATTACACTTTCTTACTACTCAAAATATATAATGAAGCAAGGGCAAGAAAGGATCGTTCCCATAGAGAGGTCTAGGTTGTCAAATTGTTATGGTTCCCTATAAATAACACCGGTAGTTTTGTGATTGTGTAAATAAAAATAAACGAAAAGAAAACAAAGTACACAAATCAAGGATGTGAAAATATTGGATAAAGGTTTCATCTTCAATTGTAAACAAGTTTATGAATATATGAATAGAATTCGTATTTAATCTCACTATCATCAAAAGCCATAGAATACCTTATTGCAAGAATACTCCGTAATTTCCTAATTCATCAACACACACATTAGAGCTGTGTATGTGAATTCTACCTAAAGAATAACCTAACGCCTTGCGCTAATTAAGTTCAATTCCTAGGAGCATTAAGTTTCAGAAATAGGCTAATCAATGCAATTGAAATACATTGCGCAAACAATTCGAACAAAGGTCAATTTCTACATATGACTACAAGGATGTATCACTACAACCTAGAATCATATCATGCTACTCGTATTCAAGGTTATCGCTCGATGAAAACCCTAAAATAGCTATAGATATGGATGTGAGTTCAATCAATTCTAGACTTAACTAAACAAACATTCAATCATATTGCAATACATCAATCATGCAATTATTATAACCCGTAGAAATCAAACGATAATATTGAGAGAAAACTAATTCATAAGAATCATAACTTGTTTGCAAAATCCAACTACATCTTCAACCAATAATAAAAACTTAGTTACTTGTGTTTTTGGAAATCATCATAGAAAGTTTAGAAGAACCTATCATGTGAAACCCTAGAACAAAAGTAGAAGTCTCCCTCATGGAGATATTAGGTTTAGAGAAAAGGTTTTCTATTTATATGCTTCTCCCCAAAAGGATACTCTTTCCAAGTTTAGGTTTTCTCAAAACCCATCTCCAAGTGGTCCACCAAGCCCATGTGTGGAAAATAAGTTTCCGGAATTTTTGGGTTCAAAACGGGTTGTCGGTTTTGCTGACGTCATCACCGGAATCCGGTCACCGGTCACCGGAAAATTTGTCTCCGACCACCTGAACCATCGGAAACTGTCACCAGCAAGTGCACACTCCCAGCAGCTCATCTCCATATCTCTGCAATTCAAACAATCACAAAATACCATCTAAACCATTCCTTGTTCTTGCGAAAACGCGCCCAAAAGCGTGACCCGTAGCTCATATGTCCGGCCGTCGACTCTTGCATCCAACACATACCCGCTTCGCGATTCACTGAAACATTACGATCCCCACTCTCGGTTCCGAAATCCGATAGCCGGAAGTAGTACCATCGGCTCACCATTCGACCAAGATGAAACGGGTGTAACATTCGACCTAGCTTTTAGTTATAAAGGAGTGGGTGCCCCTTAACGAACCGTAGCCTGTCTTTAGCAATTCTGTCAGCAAGTTACCCCTTATCCTCGGCTAGGCTCTCAATAGCACTTCCCTTTTAACCAAAATCTGGCTACCCCTAACATGTGGCTGGGCTCCCATTAGTATTAGCCGATGAAATAACCTAGGTTTACCATATTAGTCTTAGAGTTCTCCTTTTGCCCATAACTTCTTCATACAAGCTCTGAATGACTCCGTTCTTTCGCCACTGTCTTCATCTTCTCGTCCTATACACAATGAAAAGTAGAAATCTTGTATTTGAACGAGTTCCACTGGGTCTTTGGCCCCTCTTCACTTGTGACTTCACTTTTGTAGCCATTTCCACTCCTTTTTGCTCCAAATGACTCCATTGCACCTAATAAACTCAAAAGTAAACATAAGATACATAATTTACAAGAAAACTCGCAAAGATAGCATAAATACTAGATATTAAATACGGTGTATTCTACACCTATCAGTATCCTGCTGGGATCAGAGACGTAAGGAGCGCAACTGTACCTTGGATAGATGTGAGATTGATTGGGGTTCAACTACAGTCCAGACCGATGTTAGTTTGTAGTAGGCTAGTGTCTGTAGTGGCTTAATACAGTGTGTGTTCAATCTGGACTAGGTCCCGAGGTTTTTATGCATTTGCGGTTTTCTCGTTAATAAAACTTCTGGTGTCTGTGTTATTTATATTCCGCATTATATTTTGTTATATAATTGAAATATCATAGGTTGTGCGTTGTATTGATCAATTGTGAAATCCAACCTTTGGTTGTTGATTAGAAATTGATTGATCCTTGGATATTGGTGTTTGGTACCATCCAAGTTTATATCTCTTGTATTTGATAAAGTCTTACAGATTTATATTTGTTTGAGCATAAATCAAATCGAGAGATAGAGAAATTAACTCTTTGATATACTTTATTAAGATTGAGTCTAGTTGATTCTCTTGAAAGTATATTAGAGTTTGTCCATACAGATTGCTAATCGAAATATTGGGTGAGGTTGTTGTACCCCCGCTTTTTCAATTGGTATCGGAGCAGGCAAACATATTAAATACCTCATAAGTTTGTGTTTGTAGCGATCTGAATATGGACGAGTCTATCTCTAATAACGCACCAATTCAGAAATTACCAGATGATTCTGAAAGCTTGGATTCACCTGAGAGAACTGTCACATCTAAGTCAATTTCTAAACATTCTCTTGATGTAAAAGCTGTTGATTGGGAAACACTCCTAGAAGAATAGTTGGATGAACTTTCTGATGAAGGTGATTCAGATATTGATAGAGATGTTGATGAGGAAGTCTCAGAGTATGTTAAGTTTTTGGATATGTGGAAAATGAAGAAGATTACAACTTCTCATGTCACACCTCTTCTGACTCCTCTCTGTCGAGAAAACAAGATATTGAAAAGGATTTACGGAGGTCTTTATGGTCGGAATCGCTCTTGCGAATCGGTCCTCAAAGATACCGAGGAAACCCTGAGTAGAAAGTCACTTGAATGTGATCGTGTATATCAAAAATACTTCTTATTGGAAGAGAAACTTGCAGAAACTGAAGGAAGGATTAACTCTCAGCAAGCAAGTTTTGATGACAGAGAGAAAGCGTTTATCTCGCTCGAGAAAAACTCCTTGAGGCTGATTTAGCTACTGCTCTTGATAAAATCAAAATGTCAGAAGATGACTTGAAAAGGTTTAATACTAGTTCAAGCAAATTAACCACTATGCTAGGAGCAAGTAAAAATCATCGTGATACACGAGGATTGGGCTATAAGGGTATAGATGCTCCAAGTATTAGCAAATAGGTAAAATTTGTCAAGGCTAGTGATACTTCTCAACAAAAGATTTCCATTGATGGAAAAAGTGAAATACCTTTAACGGCGGTTAAGGTTCAAAAATGCAAAGTATATCAACCTCCAAAGTCAGCACACAGAGATCGAGGTAAGAATATTCCTTATGTTTGCCACTATTTCGGAAATAAAGGTCACTTGGAAAGGAGATGTCGTTTCCGTATAAGGAATGAGAAACTTCATGATGTTCTTGTTTGGGCATCACAAGAAGTTGTGAAACCAAGATCATATGTTAAGACTAATCCCATTAAAGTTACAGGTTGAAACTGTCCAAACCTTAGGCAAAGGAATCAATACTGTGATAATCCTAGTTTTTCCTATAAACGTCATACGAATCCTTTTCACAATCGTAATGGTTATCAAAAGGATAACTTCGTAAAGACGAAGACAAGATCCGATGCTCCTAATTGGAGAAATACTAACTTGCAAAAGAATAGTCAATCCAATTCTCTACCGAGAAATCCTGAAGAGAGTAATGGGAAAAAGGTTTCGGTTGTTCCTAAATGCACTCAGAAGTGGGTACCATAGAAATCCAATGATGCTTTGAGTGTGAAAAGGAATGATCTTCCAGAAAATTCCATGACTATGGAGAAGGCAGTATCCATGATGTTGGAACTTAACAAGTTTTTTGGAAAAATGGAATTGGATGTGAAAGGTTCTAAAAGCGATCTATTTCATGATAATCCAAAGGTCACTTGTGGTGAGCAAGACATTGTTCACCCCAACACAACTTGATTATGTTGTAAGTGCATCCTCACCAAGGAATGCCCTGCTATGTATACGGTGAGGGAAGCACGAGAACTGGGGCACACATATTAAGTTGGGTATGATTTTGAATGTTTGGTAGTAGAATTCGATCGGATTCTTTTAAAAAGGTATGTCTCTAAACTTGAGAAAGTTTTATGATGATCTATGTACCTTGCTTATTGTTCATTTCTACTTAACTTGATCTGTGTTTAAGGTTCTTAAACGTTTAGGTTTGAAAATAATAGTTCGGGATGTTTGGACTTCATGGAACACCTACCACGTATGCATAACATCATTTAGAATCAAAATCCAGGGGTTTAAGTATGCATACCCGTTTGCATACTGCTCCAGGTCATGAAAATTCGTTTGCAAACCCGTATGCATACTTGCCTGTATACGTCGATATTCGGTAAACTTGTTTTAGTCGTATCTTCTTCGTCCGAACTCGGATTGACCTCATTATTTTTGCATTCTCTTCCTCTTTGAATTTGCTTCAAAATGGAGATGAGAAACCTTGAATTTGGATGAGTTAAGATTGGTATTTGTCCCGTCTCTTGTTTTTGAGTGTTTTGCTCTGTTTCGTCGCACTTGTTCCACTTATCTTGGACTTGGGCACTTGGATTCTTGGAGTACTACTCTTCTAAGCTAATTTGTAGCTTTTACAAGAATGTTGGTGGTAAATAACAAAGAAGGGAGTTCAAGAATGGGCAGTAGCACGCATTGCTATGAGATTCTTGAATGTTCACAATCATCCTTTGTGAACTATGGTGCATGGACGTTAATGACTTTGTGTGTTCTTCTTTGTTAAGAAAATCTTTTTATACGCATTTGGTAACTATTCTTGGTTTAAATACGGGCAAAAAAGATTGATTCTACCCTCTAAGGACAAATCATCTTATATGTGCATTACGAGTTTGTCTTGATGCCTGGGAAACTTCTTATGAGAATTTATTCTTGTTTTTGGGAAGGATTACTAGAGTTTGGAATAGAAATTATTGTGAGTACACATAGCTATGTCCAACGATTTTCATCTTCAATGTTTTTAGATTTATTTATTTAAATTCTAAATTGTTTGGAAGATGATTTTTGCAGTATTAATCTTTATGGTTTTATATGTTGCAATTTGTTATATGATATGTGTGTTTGCGTCCGTGAACTGTGACTGTCCCATACCTTGTCAAAAGTTAAGTCTTTCATATGTCGATATGCATGTATTGATAAAAGAAGGAATGAACTTTTGACAATACAAAAGTTATGCCTATTATGTCAACTATTGATGGAAGATAGGTTAAAATCTTTTGTTTACAAGGATTATGTCTATTGTATGTCATTGTGCGAATAATGATGGAAAATAGAATGAATCCTTGTGTACTCCACAGTATTGATCTTCCCTGATCCATATTCTTATGTCTATACTGTGAGGCTCCGTAAGTTCTCTTATGTCGAGCATGGCCAATTAAATTAATCACATTTTTGTGGTAAATTTGATTGTATATTTCCGATTAGACTAATTATGGGTTCTCTTATGATTAATCTAATTGAGTATTTTTGGATTCAAATTCATACTCGTCTGTGATTTGTTATGTCCAAAGAAATCCTTCTTTTCTTTTGAAATTAAGGTCGCTCTTGTTGTTCTTTCGGGAATGACATATTATGGGGGAGTGTTCTTAATTGAACTTGTGTTTAATCGCCAAATCTTTGTGGGGAGTGCGGCTGTGGAATATTATAGGGGTTATCTTGTATATTTATAAACTCCTTGATGAATGCATTTAGCTTCGGCTATATGATTGCATCTAAATAAGATGATATGTGCTTTCTTTTGCTCATGAAATGTCTCTTTTGAAAATTTCATTAGGATCCCGTTTTCTTACCTTTGCCAATTTTATAGACAAAAAGGGGGAGAATTAATATGTAGTTCACACTACATATACATATGGTTTTCGGATCATTATGTAAGGGGGAGTGGTTTGCATATGAGATGGAGTATTGACTAAGGGGGAGTGATACATATCACCATAGTATTGTTGTCGAAGTTGTGATACAATTAAACAAGGATGTTGTGTAATAATACTATAAAACTGTATAACAATGATCGAGAATGCTTGTTTTCTCATTGTTATAGCTACGGATTTTCAACAACGATGATGCTGAACTTACAACCTTTGGGATCATTGGAGTACTTGGAAGTGACGAAGATTTTGAGTAATGTTGAAGATTAGGCATGTGGAAGAAGAGCTACAAAAGTTTATTTATCTATTTTTTGTATTCCATATGCATTGATAGTTTTGTCACTAAAATTGACAAAGGGGGAGATTTTTAGAGCACTGCTCGGTCGAACTCGCATGCGTTGTTATCTCAAGCATGTTTGTCAATGTTAGTGATCAAAACTATAAGTCTTGATTTCTAGTCTACTATAGCTAAGTCTCGGACTAGGATATAAAGTGTAGTTGAGCTCAAGAACTCCATGGCGATCATCATACAAGATGAAGAACTACTCAAGGAGCTGGTGGAACTTCATCGACTAAAAGGTATGTGGAGACTTGAACTTATCTATCACTCAAACGTCTATCTACTCTATCTCCTACCTTGAGACAAAAATTGTTTTACTATATACACTTTGATTATACACATTTGTTATTTCGAGCCGAGTTCATCTCGCTTATCTATTTCTCGAAATATGTGTTGGTAAGCTTTCGCTTTGGCCAAGTTCATCTTTACCTAGTGACGAAATTCATGTTATGTTTCAATTACTTGAAAATGGCTTTGACAAAAAATAGTTTGTGAATAACAACTATATAACGTCCTCTAAGAATGTTTCAATGATTTAAATGAAAGTTTAGATTATATAACCATTGTTGGATATAAGCATTGTGTGGAAACGCATACATGTATAAGTCCTTATTCCTTGAACCAAAGTATGCTTACTTTCTTTTGCTCGAGAAACCGGAACAAGAGTCGCGAACCCGGTCCACGTCTTTATCGAGAGGTTCTCTTCAGAAAAATCGATGGAGTTTGTAAACTTGTTACAAAATTATTCCGGGTACTTAAGTCCGCGTACTTAGGTTGGTTATATTATAAAAACGATTATTTGTGAACTTATACTTGTATTAACTAAGGAATGCAAGTTTGCAAATCGTGGCTATAAAGTTCATGAATCGATTCGAGTGAATCAAATCGTTTTTGCTTCGATTGTGTCTTGTATACTTATATAAGATCTAAGCAATTGAACAACTCTCTAAATAGTTCATTTGAGTCATTTGAACTAGTTATGGTGAAGAAGAATATGGTTAATATGAAAGTGCTCATATGGCTAACCATTTGGTTAACTATTGTTGAACCAACAAATGTACATGTTTGGGTATGGTTACACAAACCTAAAAACGTGCAGTTCATTTGTGTGTAACAAGCTAAGTTTTCGATCTAACGGTTGAAAGATATTAGCTTGAATCTAATCAGGTTTTCATCTAACAGTGAATATTGAATGCTTTGTTACTAAGCTAACATTGATTGCAAACCACGATTTGAAAGACTATATAAGGAGAACTCTAATAACTGGGAAACCTAATCCCCACACCTCCTGTGTGATACTAGTTGTATAAGCTAGAGTTGATTCTCCTTTAACCTTAGGTTTTTACCGAGACCCTGTAGGTTAACGACTTGAAGACTTCATTGGGATTGTGAAGCCGGACCGATACTACTTTCTTATAGTTGTGTGATTTATCAAAAGACTGAACAAAACTCGTAGGTATTTCTGTGGGAGACGTTTATCTATTACCATAGACTTTTACGTGTGATCTGATTTGTTTATTAAAGTCTTAGACTTTGGAGTCGTAGCAACTCTTAGTTGTGGGTGAGATCATCTAAGGGAATCAAGTGCGTAGTATCCTGCTGGGATCAGAGATGTAAGGAGCGTAACTATACCTTGGATCAGTGTGCGATTGATTGGGGTTCAACTACAGTCCATACCGAAGTTAGTTTGTAGTAGGCTAGTGTCTGTAGCGGCTTAATACAATATGTTTTCAATCTGGACTAGGTCCCGGGTTTTTCTGCATTTGCGGTTTCCTGTTTAACAAAACTTCTGGTGTCTGTGTTATTTATTTTTTGCATTATATTTTGTTATATAATTTAAATATCACAGGTTGTGCGTTAAGTTCAATCAATTAGAATATCCAACCTTTGGTTGTTGATTTACATTGATTGACACTTAGATATTGGTCTTTGGTACCATCCAAGTTATCCCTCTTGTATTTAATTAAAATCGCATATTTCTATTTGCTTGAGTAAGAATTAAATCGAGAGATGGAGATATTATTACTCTTTGATATACTTTATTAAGATTGAATCTAGTTGATTCTCTTGAAAGTATATTGGAGTTAGTCCATACATATTGCTAATCGAAATATTGGGTGTGGTTGTTGTACCCCCGCTTTTTCAATTGGTATCAGAGCAGGCAAACACGTTTAAAGACCTTACAAGTCTGTGTTTGTATGGATCTGACTCTATGGACAAAAATTCTATCTCCATAAATGTACCACCAGTCTTCGATGACTCAAACTACTTATGGTGGAAAATTGTTATGCGTGCTTTTCTTCAAGCTCGTGATTTTCAAACATGGGTACGCGTTGTTAATGGCTATGATACTTCGGTTAATATAGAAGGCGATGTATATATACCAAAGGATATAGGTAGATATAGTCTTGTAGATGGTGGATTTTCAACAAAGGTTAAAACAGTAAACTCATGAGGCATGTTTTCGACACGGCTTTCAGGCATGCAACGATTCATATTTTACGAAGCCATGATGAATATATTTTCGAAAAGCCTCCAATAGCTGAGCATTCAATCCCTGGCATTTCGTCGTGACCTCTATGCAGAATAACATATTTGGGCGGTTCTCCGTAGATTGAGAGCTTAACGCCTTCAGGACGTCGGTGATACTTACTGTTTCCTGACTGCAGAAGAGAGACCCACATACACATAGAAGAATAGTTGGGCGGCGGACGCCTTCAGGACGTCGGTGACACTCACTGTTCCTGATTATGTGGAGAGACCGTGTATAGATTCAGGCGGTTCTCCGTAGATCGAGAACACTAATGCTTTCAGGTTGAAAACAACACCGTGACTCCGTGACTATGCACCATTCAGAATGGATGTGATGCTTTAACTGGCTAATATCTTTTCTGCAATAGATTAATTCTGCCATGACATTCACCACTGAATTCCCAGAATGATCTACAATTGCTCCTATTCCATGGACGAATCCACGGCCTGATCCCATGGAATGGCAATAAAAACTGCGCCTATTCCATGGTCGAATCCACGGCCTGATCCCATAGAACGACAATAACAATTGCTCCAATTCTATAATCGAATCCACGGCTTGATCTCATAGAATGACAATAAAACAAATGTGCTATCTCATTACTCCGATTTCATGATCGAATCCACTGATCTCATGAAATGGTAATGCATAATCTTAATTACTCCGATTCTCTGGTCGAATCCGCGATCCAATAGGATGGTAATGCTTGTTTTATTATTCTGAATTCATAGTCAAATCCACGGCCGATCCTATGAATTAATAATGAACAACTATTCATTTTATTACTCTGTTTCATGAATTATTCTCCACTGAATTTCATAAATTAGTAATAAATACTCAACAACCGGGCATCTGGACCATCACTGAGTAAGCCCCACAAAAAAATGGTGCAAGTGTACTCGACAATGATGCACGATCGAGCACCCGGGATGCACGAACGAGCATCCAAAAACGTGAAACAATGAGGAATCCTTCACAAAACAGGAGAAAGCATTAAATAATAATAAAATAATGAGAGGCGCTCAGGGTGGGCCCACCGGCCGGCCGGCCGTGCCCTAGCCATGGTCACTCTGTGCCTTTCCCATTATTTTCTTATTTTTGTTATTTCGTGAACTCACGAAAACTCCTTGGTTTTAACAACTTTCCTTGTTTTTGCAAAACTCGTGAATTCTCCATAACTTTGTGGATTCACCAAATAATATTATAAAATAAGGAAAGGCGTGGGACCGGGTAACCCAGCCGTCCGGCCATGCCCAAGCCGTGGTCAGTCCCACAACACTGTCAGACGCCTAATCAACAAGCAGTACAAAGTTGAAGCCTCCATGAATGTTGCTGAAGGGAGCAAGAGGAAAGCCGAGGGACAACAACATAAGAATGCCTCTTCGATGTCTCACCCTCCGAAAGCTCCAAGGAAGGACAACCGGACTAGAAATGCACAATCACCGAATCAGCAGAATGATCAGGAAGTACCTGATTTCCCTTTTCCTATTGAGAAAGTGATCGAACTACTAGAACTTTGGATCCAAGATGGTGCAATCAAGCTACCTCCTGTCAAGAAGGAACCAACCGCAGACCAAATGGAAAATGCACTCTATTGCCATTTCCATAGGTACGTTAGCCATCCAACAAGTGACTGTAGAAATTTTAAACGCATATTCAAAGAGAAGGCCGACTCAGGAGAACGGGATTGAAGGAGTGCACAGAAATCCTCTCCCAATTAGAACATTCTCACCCTCCGAACAACCGGTCAAGGAAGCGGTTCAATCCTTGATCAAGCATGTCTGCGAGTTGTTGTATCTGTCAAAGGCCCAGAGAAATGATATGTTTGCCGTACTGAACCATATTGTGTCGGGGAAACGGCTAACAATCCAGCAGACACTCCCTGAACCTCCAGTAAAAAATGAGGAAATGTACAACTGGGAACTTCTCACTATGGTGCACCTCAAGGGAAATGAATTCAAACGAGCATTGGTCGAAGTTGGCACTGCTGTTAACATAATTCCTTTGAAAACTCTCAGAGCTGCTGGTATCACTCGTGAAGAAGCAACTCGTGCTCCTATCTCAGTCAGAGATCATGAAGGAATCCCTAGAGATGCTTATGGCTACATCATTCTCAACATAAGAAATGATTCAACCTGGACGGAAACTAAATTCTTCATAATTAAGGAAGATCCTGGATATGACATGATTCTTGGGCGAGCGTGGATTCATGATGGAAAAATTGTTGCGATATCTTCATCTTCAGTTGTACAATTCTCCATCGAAGAATGCTCTGATTCGGAAGATGATCAACCCTTCGAGCATTTGGGAAAAGTCGAAGCCTTGATAGAACTCACACAAAGACCTGGGGAGGGTGCCCACGAATTCGTCAGAAGTTTCGCACTCAGGCAAGTCTAATTTCCCCTCATGCATATATACTATCGACTTTCAAATATGCTACCTTCGTCCGGGGACTCAATCTTACTCATGGCCAAGCTATCATCAAATTCTATGAGTGGATAGTCTCGCCTCAGATGTACTACACTGCATGGTTGGAGTCTCTTCCAACTAAGCACCCCATTGAAAGATTCATCGCTGAAGATATGGCTCAATTTGACAAGCGATATCCAGCATACCCTTTCTTGCGTGAATGTCCACATGTGTCGCAGAATTGGAAAGCTCCACCAACGTGGAATCCACGAGGAATTCCAAACCAGTAGAAGATATTTAAGGCACGGGCAACCAAGCCTAACAAATTTCATGAAGGAGATTTGGTTCTTAATGAAACCAGATGTAATTTACATTCCACAAAGAGTTCTAACTGGGAAGGACCTTTTATGATTGCTAAGTCAGTTGCTGGAGGATACTACAAATTGGCTGACATTAAGGGCAAGACGAGTATACCAGTGATTCATGAAAATTGGCTCAAGATTTTCGACGCATGAAGCATTCAGCATTGAGTGTTTTATGTCCAAAGCAAACGCTCAAAACATCTGACGTTTTGCATCTTAGGATTTTCTTTTGCTTGTATTTTTAAATTCCTCCAAAATGTGTGCATACTTGCACCCAGTATTTGAAATTCAGCAATCTATCAAAGTTCTTTATTTAAGAAAAATCTCTATCAAATCCAAAATCCAAAAGAAAATCCTCAGTCATTCATAAATTCAAAACCTATCAAAAATCAAAACCCAAATAAAATCTTACATCTCTCAGAAGTTCAATGTTCATGAGATTATGGAAAAGAAATTAAAGGAAGCTGTCAAAGAAGGATTTTTGCTTCTCGGATTCTCCAAGACTTGCAAAGCCGCTTTCTCCAACTCCGAAATTTTCGGTCACTCGGAATCTCGGTCATTTTTTTTATCACATCATCACTAGTAAAAGGAATGTTCATCACTACTGCATCCTTGATGGTGTTGATCTTCTGATGGAGCCACTTCAAATTAAAGCCAAGTCTCTCAGAATTCTTCAAGTTGTACTCCCAATCAAAGAGTACATCTCGAGTCACGGTACTTCTGTCCCTGGTACGAATATCATCTATAACACGTAACATGCTCTCTACTTGCCTTGTCAATAAATAGCTATGCTCTGGATCTTTCATAACAACAAAGTGGCCATACATCTTCCACAATTTCTCGTACATAGCAGCATACTCAGTGGGAACGCTAAATCCACCAAATAACGTGTGATTTGGGAGTGTCTCACTGAATGGAGGAGTAAAATCAATCCCTGCATTGGGATATTCATGCACTATTATACGCTTCTCAATTACTGGAGCAGCGTCAATAATCATAGAGACAACTTCAGTCGAAACAGCTTCTACCATTCTTGATTCGGGTTCCACCATCTCAGGCACAATGGGAGTTTCCTCTACCTACACGGCATCAACAACCAGCACTTCATGACCCTGAGGTGCAGGGATGGGAGTCTCATCACCGACGGCTCCAGGATTGCCCAAACCGTCATTATTGGATCCGCTATTCCCAACTTTAACATTTGGCACCTAATGTGAAGATTACATGGGATTAGAATGATTCAAGCGTGGAAACCCAATACAACCATAAAATTAAGAAAGTAAGTGAACTAACATCATCCAAGTTCCTTATTATGCATCTAAGACATGCACAAGTAGTGTGAAAGTTATGAAACACGTTTTCAAACAAGCTCAGCTGAAGAAAGTCTACACTGCCCTGTGTTCAATGAAGAACTGGGAGAAATTGGTAAGGAATCTATAGTTGGGTTATGCACCATTCTCTTCATATGGAAGTCCTCTACAACATGTCAAAATTTCATAACAATCGTATGAACGAGCAAGGATATGTGGCCAAAACATTGGGCAACATGCAATCTGGAAAAATCCTGAAAGTCTCCTGGAACTTTATTGTTTCGCCTTTTTCAGGCCCTAAACATGCTCAAAAGTCAAAAGGCTTCTGTTAAAGATAGGAAATTTCCTGTTCTTGAAGATACATATTCAGATATCGAAAATCCGACTCTAAACGAGGGTTCTACGGTGTCTTTACTAAAAGCTGAAGTCTGAAATTTCCTGGTGACGTATTTCGGCAAAATTACTCATATACTTGCATGGATTTTCACTCATTCATTCATAAATCGGCAACATCATATATCTATGAGGAGGTCACAAGAGGAATACTTACTAGGGGAGTCTCTAAACCATTTGAGGGTTCGGGAATGTTGGAGTCTCCGTTGGCGACTCCGTTATCTTCATTTGGTTCAGGATTTCGGGAACTCTCCATGTTTCCATGACTCAAGGAAGAGAGTGCTTCATCAAGATGCTGCTTGTCTGCAATGATTTCCTCCTGAATATATCAACAACAATTAGCACTAGTTCATTCAAAGGCATATCACAATGATTAGAGCAAAAAGGGAATACTTACGTCGACTTCTTCGTCAGTACTGGATCCCTAAATTATTCGACCAGGAGAAAAAGGAAGACCATCGATAACAGATAGAGCAAAATTCTGAAACGAATTATCAATTTTCTTTCAAGATCCTAATAATATGGACGAAAGTCACAATGGCAAAGAAAGGCGCTAACAACTCACCAAAGAAGCGGCAGGAGACTGTATATTGTTCGGTATCATCCTATGAGATGTCTTGATCCTTCCTTCTCCTCCCTGAGGACTTTCTTGAAGGTTTGGAGAGTTTACATCAATTCGAGGTCTCACAGCACGGACATCCTATCACAGGGTCAACAATACAATTAAAAGTGTGATTGACATACTTTGGCTAAAATTATAAAAAGGCACTCGCCCGTGTTGCATTTGGAGACGTATTCCTTTTGTCACAACTGGAAAGGTATTTCATCCTGGGTCGACCAGAAATCATGACAGAGGAAGGGAACTCTCGAACCGGGGACTTCACATCCATTGCAAACTTGTACACACGCTCAAATTCTTTGACGCCTTGGTCTATGTAACTCCGGGGTTACGAACGTATCTCGGTCGTAACATGGAAATAAATAATCGTTTCCTTCCACATGCGTTCGATCTAAGTGAGCCTTCGGTGTACTCAATCTCTCGGCTTATTTGTTCGATGACTCAGAATACACTGATCAAGACCCATCTGTCTAGCCGCTCTATCAACGTTGTATTCTTCTACCTGGAATTCTCCATTCATTACTGATATCAAGAAACCAGGAGTACAAATCAAGACAAAAGATCTCTCTCCTTCGCTCAGACCAGCACCAGTACTCAACATGATATTCTTTTTAGTAGTATTGAAAGTGATCAATTGTGAGAAGAGAGAAGGAACCGACACCCAGGGGCGAAAGTTGAACTCGGATTCAATGCATATCTTATATTGTGGTTGCTTTTTAGACCAACGCATGATCCTGGCGTTATTGTTCTCAAGAAAGGCATGACGAGTATCGACCTTAGGTCCTTGCAAGATGCTGCGGTGAATTGGGGCGTAACTCTCGAGATGCTCCCACATCAAGGCTTGGAGGAACATGGTATTGTCATATGTCTCGACTTTCATGAAGCCATCAGAGATACTAGAGTCTATAACTAAAGAATCTAAATTGGCGAACAATGAACCCAAGAATAGACTGCCAATGGGAAGTTTCTCACCTTTGGCCATCTTTATGGCAAAACGAATTACGAACGACTTCAACAAATGTCCACAATCTTCAAAGATATCCCCGAGAGCTACGAGGCATAAGAAGGCAGTGATTGTTAAGGTGTCATCAACCTGTTCTTCGAAATCCTATCTCTCGACCCACCGTATGATAACCATTGAGCATAACAGGATACGGGTGACTCATTGAATTCGTGCATCTTGGCCTCCAAAAAATTAGATATCTCCTTCTCCTCTGCTGAAAGTTTTTCGGGGAAATTACCGGTAATTAGAAGGTGCAACAAAGCAGCTACATCTTCTAAAGTAATGGTGAATTATCCCCATCTACATATGAACGTGTGAGTAGGAACACACCAACAGGCGAGCAAAGCTACCATACCTGGTATATCATGGTTGATGACTAAATCTCCAGCAGCTTGAATGGCTCGTGTCACCTGGGCACGATCCAACATGGTCCTCACACGGATACGACATAGCATGTGTCTTGCCCATCTAGAGAAATGCATCAAAGGTTTTCTTGAAAGCTTGAACTCCACATGAGAAGCCGAAAAGTGTTTCCCTTGCAAACAAAACCGAATTACAGCTTGAGGAGACACCAACTTATTCAGAGTAGTGCTCTTAGGATCTATTTGCAGTCGAAACGAGGAGACTAAGGGACGCTTTTCAGGCCTATATAGATACACAAAAAATTTGTCCTCAGCAGTTGGAAGGTTCTTAGTCTTGGAACTTTCCTCTTTCTCCTTAGAAACCTTAGGATCACCGTTTGGAGGAACCATCATCTCTGGAAGATGCGTGTGTGGAAACATCCTCTCTCGAAGAAATATCATCTTCAGAAGCGCTACGGGATTGAACCATTTTGCAAAAATTGCTGTGAAATCCATGCACGAATTTCATCAACACAATGGAATTAAAGCAACAAAACAATTATAATGCTCATATCAACGTCTACAAAAATGGTAATCCTTAACTCTTACCTATTTACGATTTCACGAACTTAGTGATAACAACGTAAAACCCCAAAACTTGCTCGTTCTTTCAATCCTACAAAGCCGAGCATAAAACATATTATTCAAGAGTCAACACTGACTTCTCAAGAAGCTATGAATAATTCACATAACTTTCCATTTGAACATTCGCTGATTTCTACGCGTACATACACTATAAAATCACTAAAATCATATATACACTACGAATTCATCAACTCATAAATTGTTTGCTTTCAACAATTTTTCATAAACCAAAACTTGATTTATATTTAATGAAACGTGAGTAACTCACTGTTGATGGTGGTTTTTAACTTAGGGATAAAGTCGTAAACCCTAGTCAGACAGTGACGTCATAGAACTTGAGTAATAATGTCCAAACCAAGCATATTTATTGAACCCTTTAATTTGTCTGCGAGAAAATTACCATGGTACCTTTTTTTAATGCTAATTAGGGTTTTGACAAGCCAAAACCCTAATTCTCACACCGCACGTGCGAATGGCTCATCATGCCAGCCACATCTTACCGCGCCAAGGCATGCCAACCATGCTAGCCGCACCCCTGTGCCAATGGCAAACCATGCCAGCCACACCTACCCCTGTGCCAATGGCAAACCATGCCAGCCACACCTACCCCTGTGCCAATGGCAAACCATGCCAGCCACACCTACTGCGCCAAGGCATGCCAACCATGCTAGCCGCACCCCTGTGCCAATGGCAAACCATGCCAGCCACACCTACTGCGCCAAGGCATGCCAATCGTGCTAGCCGCACCCCTGTGCCAATGGCAAACCATGCCAGCCACACCTAATGCGCCAAGGCATGCCAACCGTGATAGCCGCACCCCTGTACCAATGGCAAACCATGCCAGCCACACCTACCAAACCCTGGGCCCCGCCATGCCAAGCCAAACCATTCACGCCAAACCCTTGGCCCCACATGCCAAGACAAACCGCACCTTGCCTTGGCCCTAGCCATGCTATCCGCACCATGCGCCCTTGGCCCCGCCATGCCAAGCCAAACCATTCACGCCAAACCCTTGGCCCCACATGCCAAGTCAAACCGCACCTTTCCTTGGCCCTAGCCATGCTATCCGCACCATGCGCCCTTGGCATGCCAAGCCCTTGGCCTCGCCATGCCAAGACAAACCATTCACGCTAAACCCTTGGCTCCACATGCCAAGCCCAACCGCACCTTGCCTTGGACCTAGCCATGCTAGCCGCACCATGCGCCCTTGGCCCTGCCATGCCAAGCTAAACCATTCACGCCAAACCCTTAGCCCCACATGCCAAGCCAAACCGCACCTTGCCTTGGCCCTAGCCATGCTAGCCGCACCATGCGCTCATGGCATGCCAATCCCTTGGCCCCGCCATGCCAAGCCAAACCATGCCATGCCAACGGCATGCCGCGCCACCATGCTGGCCTTCCATACGCGGCTACCAAAACGAAGGCGTGCGACAATCAACGGTCCCCCTTCAATCCCAGGAACAAATCCTAGCCATCCAAGTTTACCAGACAACGCGTGGTAACCTTTGGCCCGAAAACCTAAATTTGGCCGCGCCAAACCATGCAATGCCGATGGCATGCCAACCTAGCCGCGCCACCTTGCTGGCCTTCCCTACGCGGCTACCAAAGCGAAGGCGTGCGACAATCAACGGTCCCCCTTCAATCCCAGGACCAAATCCTAGCCATCCAAGGTTACCAGAAAACGCGTAGTAACCTTTGGACCAAAAACCTAAATTTGGCCGCGCCAAACCATGCCATGCCAACCTAGCCGCGCCACCTTGCTGGCCTTCCCTACACGGCTACCAAAACGAAGGCGTGCGACAATCAACAGTCGCCCTTCAATCCCAGGAGCAAATCCTAGTCGTCCGAGGTTACCAGACAACACATGGTAACCTTTGACCCAAATCCCTAGCTTGGCTACACCAAACTGCGCCAAGGCATGCCATGCCAACGGCATGCCAACCTTGTCGCGCCATATGCTGGCCTTCCATATACTGCCACCAAAACAAAAGCGTGTAACGATCAACAACTACCTCTCGTCTTAAGATGCAAAATCTCGACCGTCGAAGGTCACCAAGCTAGCGAGTCTCCCAAGCACGACTTGGCAGGCAACAACAACATGCTACATGTTTTCCACAAAAACATTCGAGACATCAACACATATTGTAGGATCATAATATCGCAACGTACAAGGCTCGCGGGATTAATAAACGACGGTGTCGCGAGGGAGTCGCAGGGAGCTACAATAAACGACGCGATGAATAACGACACCCAAAACAATTGGAAGACACAAAACCTGGCGAGAGTTAAGAAGTGTCGCGAGAATGAATATTCGTGCATTTGCGACACTTCGCGAGACATTCCCGAAAATAAAGGATAGCTTAGCTGTCATCCATTATGTATTACCCTATATAAAGGGGGCAATGAGTCTGTTGAAAGGGGGATCTTTTTGGGGGGAATTGTTGAGCAAGTCATTAGGAGAGAGAAAGTTTAAGAGTGTTTTAACTTCTAAGTGTAATTCTATTTTCCTGTGTAAACACTTCATGAACTCAATCAATAAATATTCTTGATCTTACATCTTTCAATGGATTAATTAAGCAAAATTGAGTAAGGGGTGTAGTGTGGGATTTCCCGCAACTACATATGCGCTAGAAACAGGGACGGAGCAGTGATTGACGTAGAAATTGGAAAGAATTTGGATTAACAGAAAAAAGATTTGGAGAAGATACTCAAGAATTCATTGAAAAAGAAAAATGGCTAGAAGAAGAAATGTACAAGGGCAACCAACGATTGTAAGAAGAAGTGGGAGACTTGCTGGAGAAAGGAGGAATGAAACAGGAGAATCGTCAAGGATGAATAGGAGAAATGATGGAGAAGATCAAAATCAGCCACCGATCTCCCCAGTAGCAAACGCGGCTGAGAATTATGATAGAGTAAGTGTACATACTTGGAGGTCTGATTCTGAAGACGAAAGGGAAGAGGAGCAGCAGTTGGTGAACAATGGACAAGGAGGAGGAGAGCAAGGTATGAATGGAGAAGTGAATCCAGGAAACGAAGAGATCGCAGCGTTAGAAAGATTGAGACAAACTATACATGAAGAGAGACGACTAGAGGCAGAGGAACGAGCAAACTTGACAAGACAGAATCATGAGTTGAGGATGGAAAATATGAGATTGCAAAATAGGAGATCAAGAAGTAGTGTGAGATCAAGTTCAAGATCGATTAGGGAAGAAAGAAGGAGAGTTTTGCCAACAGAAAGTACCGAAGAAGAAAACCAACAAGAAACACAAAATCCAAGCACGGAGCATGGCGAGAGAAGAGGGGAGATGGAAGATCGTTATGTTCCTCAGCCCGAAAATCTTCGAGATGAGCGGAATAGGGAAAATCAAGGAAACATGCAACTCCAAGGGCCGAATGACCCAGCTGCTGAAGAAAGAATAATCTTGCACGGGAGAGAAGAATTGAGAAGAAACCGAGAGATTGAGGATGACATTGAGAGGCACTACATTGAACAAGCACGGTTAGCTCGCGAGAGAGAAAGGATAAGAGCAGAAATGGAAAATCAAGAGATGGAAGAGGCAATCCGGCAGAATAACCATGACAACCGAGAAAGAAGGAGGGAACAAAATCGTACCAATAGAAATATTAATGAAGAATATGAGAGGGCGCAGATGAGAGCTGAGAGACAGCCAAGAAGAGAGAACAACCGATATAATGGCGTGCGAATTGAAGAAAGAAACGAAGAAGAGCGTCGCGAGGGAAAGGAGAGAAGAAAATAACGAGCAAGAAGGTCAAAACAGGCACGAGCGTAGAAGGAGAGAAGCAGAGCTGAAAAGACCAGTGAGAATCAAATTAAGAGGCAAATGAACAAATCTTAAGAGAATCGGCTGAAATGAGAGGATTGCCGAACAATAGAAGGGAAGGAGGAAGGAAACAATTGGACGAAGCCATCGCAGAAGCTGCGAAGAATCCCTTCACGCTAGAAGTACAGATGGGAGGAATACCTCCTAAGTGGAATCTTCCTGCATTAACAAACATCTTCGATGGAACAACCTGTGCGGTACAACATATCAAGGCCTATATGAGGTGTATGTTGCAGGGGGAGAATCATGATGCTATACTGTGCAAATATTTCGCATCAAGCCTAATAGGAGAAGCACTAAAATGGTTTGAGGGTCTACCAAGGAACACAATCACATCATTTAATCATTTACAAGCCACATTCCTGGGAGCATACATAAGTAACAACTCTTCACGACCAAGTATTGAAGATGTATTCGGGTTGAAACAAAGGGTTGGCGAGAGCTTAAGGCAGTTGACAATAAGATGGAGAACCATGTGTAGCGAAATGGCAGGACGGGTTGAGGAAAGATATCTCATCCTCTCATTTGTGAATGCTCTCTTCGCGACTAACTTGTTATACATTCAAATTTTTAGAATCAAAAATACAATCACGATGGCGTAATCTGCAGAGTTACGGGAAGAATATATCGCCTTAGAAGAAAGACATAATGAAATGAATTCTTATCCGATCGCGAACACAAACTCGAATGCTCGCGAACGCAAGATTGTTGCCTCAATTCATAAATACAATGGCGAGCACTTCGCAAGGACAAGCAAGCAGGGAAGGCTGATGAGGGACAGGCGGAAGATAGTAGCCATGGGAAGCCACGACCAAGAAGAGTTTGAACGAGAAAAGAACTACTACAACCGTAATAAACAATAATAAGATTCGGAGGCTAGATCATGTGCAAGAAACTTACGGTGGACGAAGGCAATATAACCATGGAGGGCGGAGAAGTCGCGAGAATAGTATGGGAACAGTTAAGATGCCTCCACCGAATGCTAGTGTGGAAAAGATCTCGGAAGCTATACTTGTGATGGAAGATGTACCAAAGACCTTGGAACGTGGGAATGGAACCACCGCCAAAGCGATGTAAGTCATGAGTTTTGTTCTTACCATCGCTTCCATGGACATCAAACAAACGACTGCGAAACGTAAAGAGAATTATTCTCGGGATGATTGATCAAGGAAAGTCAATCACTTTCTAAAGGGAGAAGAAAAAGGCCGGACATTACCACCACCACCGAAATGCACGAGCAAGTGTCGGCGAAAGGAAAGGAAACATTTGTGATAGAAGTCGGAACAAAAGCTAAAAATTTGAATTGCAACTCTATCGTCCACTCTTATCGCACAATCGAAGATTTTCATGACAACGTGCTCGGAGAGTCTTTGCGAGAGATGCTAACGATAAAGAAATAATGAGTCGGCGAGAACGACGCAGATTAGAAAAGTGGCAGTGAAGACTATTTCTTTCTCTGCAGATGAAGTGCCAAAAGGAAAAGAAACACATGATAGCCCGTTAGTTGTGAAACTAGAGATTAACCCAAAACCGGTTGATGGAGAAGATGATGAAGCGAGAAGATTGTCCGGGCGATCAACCGAATCCTAATCGACACCTAAGTTCGGTGAATATTCTTTTTTACCATACTTACAAGACGATGGGAGGAAAGGATGAGGATTTGATCGCCCTCGACATACAAGATATATGGCTTTAATGGCACTGCAAACAAACCAAAGGGAGAGGCTCGCATGAGAATACCTCTACAAGGATTATCAACTAATGTTTTATTCGCGTGTGGTTGACGTGGAATCTCCGTATAATGCGCTGATTGGGAGGCCATGGCTTCATGAAATCTTGGGGGTCGCATCAACATACCACCAATGTATAAAATTTCCACATCCAAATGGCATTGGTATTATACAGGGAGATTGGAAGGAGTCGCAACAATGTCACGAGGTTGATGTAGAAAGCTGCAAGAAAGAAATGCCA
Organism: Papaver armeniacum; assembly: GCA_023531295.1. Lineage (NCBI taxonomy): Eukaryota > Viridiplantae > Streptophyta > Magnoliopsida > Ranunculales > Papaveraceae > Papaver > Papaver armeniacum. The sequence continues at coordinate 484,067 of JAJJWW010003705.1, read as the reverse complement.
AAAGAAAGGGTTGGAAGCAACATGTGAGAGATGAGCGAGAGAAAGGAAAAAGCTGATGGTGGATGCTATAGAAGTAAGGACTGAACATACCTCGCGAGGTGAATGCCTGGAGGCAGGCGAATATTATGATAATAAAGAAACGAAGGATATGAAGAACAAAAGGCATAAGAAATGAATAATCAACAAAAACAGGAGAAAAAGTAGCAATTGAAGCAATGATGTGCGAGAATCTCGCAGCCAAGAGAAAGAAAGAAAAATGAAAATACAACAAATGAAATGAAATTTTTGCGAATACTTCGTAAACAAATATCGGCAAATAATGAAACATAAACGATTGAATGACTTAGCAAAGATGAATGAGTAAATGAATGGGACGAACCTTTATGGCGTACACCCTAGTTCGCGAATAACATTTCGTAAGAGGCAAATGTAAGACCTAAAGTACGTCATATAAGGGGGTATCTCTCGACATGGCTCAGGGGAAAGGTTACACCGCTCCTGAAGCCTGAGTCATGAAAGTTTGGGGCCCATGAAAGCCTATCCGGAAGAGGTACCTTGGATTCCCAACTATATATATAAGGTTATACCCTGGTTGGGCGACCGAGGGTCTCTTCTTAGGAGTCAGTGTATGCTCAAGGCGCCGAGGTACACGGTTGAGCCGAGTGCCCGGATGGATGAACCTACCACCGGCCATTCTTGGCAAGTCTTGGCATATGTTGCACTCGCCCAAGAAAACTCCACTTAGGGTGCAGCCTCGTAACCATAAACCCTATAGGTATAAGGGATAAGAGGCTGCGAAAACAACTTGGTTGTTGTTAAGACCGGATGGGAGGAGCTAGTCTTGTATGGCCGATGTTTCGCCTCCTTGAAGGGGCAACCGGGGAGATGATAAGGCGACGCTCTCCATTAGGGGGGGTGTCAAAACAGACGCAAATGTCATAAGGCTATGTTTTCGCAAGAGAATTTAGGCTTGTCATATTTGTGCAATGATCCTGCAGAGGCAATAATACTAACGCGAGGGTAAGGCGAGATCAATGGGTCTTTACACGACAGTGTACGGACGTCCCGCGATTTCGTCGCACGACGCAATGTCATGGGGCTTTATGTTCGCAAGGATATCTAGACCTGTCATATTGTCGCAACTAAAACATCCTGCAGAGGCAAAAATACTTGGAAAATGATAAGGCAAGATCAATGGGTCTTTACATGCAAGTGTAAAGACGTCCTGCGATTTTGTCGCGATGAAAGGTGGCGGGGAAGACCTCTAATTAGGGAGGTCGACTTGGAAGACCACACAAAATGATAAGGCAAGGTCAATGGGCCATTGCATGAAAATGTAAAGGCGGCTTGCGACCTTGTCGCAACAAGAAAAGATAAACAAAGACTACCGAAATGGTAAGGTGAGACAAGTAGGATTCTTGATTTATAAAGATACCCGCGACCTCGTCGCAACGATATGTTTCAATAACGAGAGGCAAAATACATGATGACAACTAAAATCTTTCATCCGAAGATAAATAACGAGAGGCAAGTATGGGAATGGAAAAGATGGAATATTGTTATTCATCTTCGATGAAAAAGTTATACATCAATAATATTAGCCAATTATATTACAAAGAAGAACTACCAAAAAGGGGAGTAAAGATTGAATTTAGAGGGAACAATCAAGAAGTACACTATAATAAAGAGATACGAAATGTACGGATATTACAGAGACGGTGAAAGAAAACAAAAAGAACTATCTCTTTGGTGATTCTTCTCCTTCATCCGATTCTTCGATCCTATTATTCTCATCGCGTAATTTTCTTCTTCGCCGGCCTCACTATCGAAACGTCCGAGACAGGCGATTCTCGGGAACCTTTTCAAGAAGCCGGGGGATATGAATGCGAGAGGATATTGTGGTCCTTACAAACATACTCCATGGCTCCATTACGAAAACGAACAACATCATTATTAAAGTTCTCCACCTGCGTTAGAAATTGTTTCTTCAACTTGAAATATTTATTCTCGCGAAGGAGAGACTCTTTGCGAGCCGTTCTTTTTCGGTTTCGAGTTCTTCAATTCTCATTGGAAAATTCTGGCGAGTTGTTCTTTTTCGATTCAAGTTCTCTAATTCTAACCCGAAGCCTCTTCTCGGATTCTCGCAAATAAGCAACAACAAGTTAATAATTTACAAGCAATATTACAAAAGTAAGAAGCGATGAAGGTATAATAAATAACCTTCTCTATCGGATATCATATCCTTAATCAAGGAAGTATGCTCGGCATGAAGACTAACATCAACACCTAGGTTATTCCTGGCATTATCTAAAACTTTCGCAGCCCGTGCGAATTCATCATCACTATTAATAACAAGAAGAGAACGAACTTGCTCTTATCGTTTGCTTAAGTATGGTATTTTGATGAAGGAGTTCATCTCGTTCAACTTGCACACCAAGAAGATATTTGTGGAATTCTCGCTAACGCCTTGTGCACCTCTCATTAGTAATGCGATCGTTCTCATCTATGAGATCACTAATTTTCTTCCTTAAAGTCTTGATTTTCTTCTCGGAATCAAGGTACATTCGTTTAAAGCGATTAGTTAAATTTAAACTAGATCTGTGTTCGATCTCTAAGAGATGATGTTTGGATTGAAGATCCTTTAATGAAACGAGGTTAGTTTTATTTGAGGAACTACTTAGAGATTGATTGAGGTGAGTAAGAAGGACATCATCATTCATAGGCTCGGGAAATGAATGGAGAAGAATGGATTCTTCGGAGAGATTATATACGTCTGCGAGAATAATAGTCAGACAAAGAAAGATAGAAGATAACATGACAAGGATTTGAGAATTGAAAATTACTATACCGTAAAGTTGCTGATTTGAGTTCTGAAGAGTAGATACTCTATCCTTTTGGGAGTCCGGATCGGCTTCTAATTTTTGAACCCTATCGCGAGATGACGCGACTTGACTTCCAACTCTTGGGTCTTTTTGTTCAATTGTAAATTTCTCTTTTCAAGATTATTGCGTCTTCTCTCGAGATCTGAGGCAACTACAAAAGAAGTTCTTCCAACCTATGAAAGAAGATAGAAAAACCGTTAATGCATATATATTTAAAAATTTAAAATTAACAGGGAAATATGACTACATGCATACCAAAGACCCAAGTGCGTTCAAGAAGTCAGGAGACACAGTTCTAGAGGCTCCATTGAAAGAATTATTGCCCTCTAGTAAAGCGAAGATTACACACATTTGTGAGAACCCCGCAAAGGGAAGCTAGGGGAGCATCTCCCATTCCTTGGAAAGAGTCTGAGAAGATGCTAGATAACTGATCCATAGAAGAACCGGCCAATGGAATCTCTTTAGTAGGAGAGGGATTCGAATCACGATTATCCTCGTCATAAGATTCGGAGCTTGAGCTAAGGCGAGAAGAAGACCAGTCTTTCGTTTCTTAGTTAAGGGAGCAGAAGATCTACCTTTGCGAACGACGGTTTTATCCTTACTTTTAATCTTCGCGGCTGCAGCTTCTTCAACTTCAACCTTCGCATACGGTTAAAGATAAGAAACAGAGGCAACCTTCGCATACGGTTAAAGATAAGAAACAGAGGCAACAATATTGTTTAACAAAATAACAAAGGAAATGTTTCTTACTTCACTCGTAGCGATCGAAGTATCGTCGAGTACTCTCCAACGGGTCATCCTTGTAACTTCTTCTCAATCAGCGATCCGAAAAATTCCACAAAATCAGCAAATATAAAAAGAAATTTGCGAGGGCAAGATTTGAAGTGGAAAACATACCTCTTTTGCCTTATCGGGCCATTTGAATTCCCAAGGATGATATCCTGCGAGATTCGCAGGGAAGAATATGCGAACCCGCGATGTAAGGGCCATTTAAAATCAAGGGTACAACCCACCACTTCTCATCCTTGGAGTGGCGAGGAGAAGTATTATTGCCGGGTGCCGATCAATATCTTGCATGAGTAATTTATCCTCGGGGACATTATCCTTCTTTTTCGGGCGAATGCCCCAAATGAGATTTCACATTCCTCATCTTGATCACCGAATAATTTTCAAAAAAGTTCTCTACAGTGTATTTCTCGAAGATCTATTTCCAAGTTTGCGAATCGGGGTTTCTAACAAAGTATTAGGGTATAAAGATCCTTTGCCAAAGACCACGGTTCGCGAACTCAAGCATTAGGCGAATGCAATCGCCACATAATTGATAAACGGCCCGAGAGAATTTTTCATGGGCCAAGATTTCATAAAATAAGGGCATCTCGGGATTGTATAAGGGAATGGGAAGTCCTGCGAGAAGCTGACCTAGCGAGACTATAATTTTTTGATCATCACATTGATGATCAGAAAACAGCTTTGCAGAAAGGATAGATGAAGGTTCTTGATCAGGAATGGTTGATAGAGTAAAACCCTTCTCAAGCAATTTCTGTTGAACTTCATCAAAAGAAGCTTTGTATGCACGACTAATGAAAGCCATTATCAGTATGGGAATGGATGGGAGGTTGGAGATTAGGATCGGCGTTAGAAGGGATGAAGAAAAGATTTACAAGAGCGGAGCGCAAATTGCGGAAGGAGAGAGTCAAGAAGAGTTGCAGAGAGAAACTAAAGGAAGAAAAGAGGAGGAAAAGAAAACTATATATAGAAAAATTAAAAAGATTCTTGAGAAAAACGAGGGCATTTAATGCGAGAAGAGACACGAACGGTCGAGAATAAACGGTTGGAAGAGACGTGTCAAGAAAAGACTTTAATAGTCAAAATCTGTGTAATAGTACGGAGCCGAAACAGATAAAGATAAGTAGTTGCGGCAAATCAAAATATTGATTCTCATGACATTCTCCCCCTCGCAGAGGAGATGTAAGGAGAGACAGGAGATGGAACTTCATATATATACCACAAAGAAGCTTCGGAACTTCGCTAAAAGAATAGAGGCAAGTACGTACTTTTCAAGAAAAATATTCTTTCGCTCGTTCCTTCACCAATTGAAACCAAGGAATATTACAAACAACGAATTTTTCCTTCAAAACGCTCTTCAAGCAATATTCAAGGAAAAAGAGGCAAGATGTAGGATCATAATATCGCAACGTACAAGGCTCGCGGGATTAATAAACGACGGTGTCGCGAGGGAGTCGCAGGGAGCTACAATAAACGACGCGATGAATAACGACACCCAAAACAATTGGAAGACACAAAACCTGGCGAGAGTTAAGAAGTGTCGCGAGAATGAATATTCGTGCATTTGCGACACTTCGCGAGACATTCCCGAAAATAAAGGATAGCTTAGCTGTCATCCATTATGTATTACCCTATATAAAGGGCACAATGAGTCTGTTGAAAGGGGGATCTTTTTGGGGGAATTGTTGAGCAAGTCATTAGGAGAGAGAAAGTTTAAGAGTGTTTTAACTTCTAAGTGTAATTCTATTTTCCTGTGTAAACACTTCATGAACTCAATCAATAAATATTCTTGATCTTACATCTTTCAATGGATTAATTAAGCAAAATTGAGTAAGGGGTGTAGTGTGGGATTTCCCGCAACTACACATATCACAAACTGGGGGATCCTCTTTGGGTATTAGTTTGGCGGTTTACAGCGTGCGGCGTACACTACGCCTGTCATAAGGAAGTGTCACAAGGATGAGGCGGTTAGTAAATACAGGGAGTTAATGGTGAAACGTTCTTTTTATGGAACATCAATTCCATGCGTTAACGGTTTTATGGAACATCAATTCCATGCGTTAACGTTACCACCTCCTCCCATTTACTCACCCATTTTTCCATTCCTTAATGATACCAGAGTACATTTCACTTCGACTTGTATAAATAGGTCTTACCTATTTCCACCGAACAAGTTCAAGTTCGAAAGAGCATACACCACTCGAGAAAACGTTTGCTAGCTTTTCATACGTTAGCTTCCCACTTTCGATACAAGTCGTAACACAACAACTCTTCCCGAATCAACTATTCGGTCTCATCACTTTCCTTGCTTCCCTCCCCAAAACCAACCCATTCTCCCCCACTTTGTGACCGAAGCAAGTCTGGAACGGCCATTTCTTGGTTTATGCCGGACTTGTACAGATTGATCTCTCGAATCTAAAGTACTCCCTTGCAGTACATTGTTTAGGGTTTAAATTCGTATCTCAACCACACACCCGAAATTACCGAAATCTACATAAACCATTTTCACCCACAAACAATTGGCGACCACAGTGGGAGATTGATCTATCGGTCCCAATATCAATTTCAGAGTACGTTTCTCTAACTCAGGAGGATGGCTGGTTTCAGGACTGAATCTGTGCACTCAAGTTCCACTCAGGCGAACGGCAATATTTCATTCCCCAACACAACACCCCACGATGCAATCGACGAAGGAATCCCAAGGCTGGATGACTTGGTGCGGGTTCAGGAGATCCACACCAAGAATATGGGTCTGATGAAAGATGCGATTAACGCCATACTGGACTTCCTCATCAACCTAACAGCAGAATTGAACGATTCACTTGCCCCGGAGACTCCAGAACTGGGGACTAACATCCCGAACGATCGCTCTCAAGTCAACATCTTCACCACTAATCAGAAACCCGTCATCTAGGAAGCGGCCTCACTGGTGGAAAACTTATGTGAACTCTTACATCTTTCAAAGGATCAATGGATGAAGACGTTCACCGCCATCAATCGAATAGCATTAAGTGTGTCCTTGGTTCCTTCACGCTTGGAAACGTCAAGAACGCGCGGTTTTGTCCGTCAACACTTTCACGTTTGAACGACGACATGATGGCGAGAGGAGGCCATAACCGTGCCCTACATGTCACAGCCCGTATCAAGGACGTGGAATTCAAAAGAGCTCTCATCGACACATGATCATCCTCCAACGTTGTTACCCTCAGGACGCTCAGAACGGCCAGGGTGCGGCCGAGCGAAGTTGTATGATAGTCCACTACAATGACCGATTTCGAAGGCAACCAAACCAGTACGTATGGGTACGTCAACCTGAATCTATCAGTGGGACCTGTCCAGTCAAAAGTAAGGTTCAGGGTACTCGAGAAGAAGCCAGATTACCACATAATATTGGGAAGACCATGGCTCCATGACAACAGAATCATTCCTTCGACGTATCACCAGTGCTTGAAAACCATGTTAAACGGAGAAGTCATTCGCATCGCTGCATCATTATCTCCTTATGCGCCGATCTGTGGCATGGAGATTTTTAAACCAAGGCAGGACCCGCTGGCCACATCTAATATGGCTCACCATACTCCACTGCCAAAGTGGACGTCCATTGAAGAAAAGATGGTCTTGCACAACTTCACGGAGAAACCAGGTCTCATGTCACCCCTTCGAAAGAGAGACACGTCAGCCTCCGCTTGTCGAGCCAGGGTCCGGCTTACACCCATAGCAAGCGAGGACGGGCTTTCATTATGGGTCATGATGAAAAATAGAAAGCCGTATATCAGCGCCGCTGTTAGAAATTAACAGGGGAGACTACCACACAGTCTCTCCGCCCCATGGGACGCAAGTGTAGTAACGAGCCATAAGAAGAAGTACCTGATGTTGCGCTACAAGACGGGACCAACTCTACTATGGACGAACTTGAGGTTGTTAATGTCGGGAGTGAAGAATCTCCACGACCCATCTTGATAAGCTCGACTCTGTGCGCAGACGAACGTGTAAAGCTGGTAGACCTCCTCAAGGAATATCAAGACGTATTCGCATGAACATACGAGGAAATGCCCGGCTTGGACGAAAGACTGGTCACTCATCATTTACACGTGATACCCGGATCCAAACCAGTCAAGCAAACCCCGCGACAATTCTGGCATGATGTAGAAGAACAGATTAAAGTAGAGATTCAAAAACTACTAGCGGATGGTTTCATCAAACCGATTCACCACCCTACTTGACTGGCCAACGTTGTTCCGGTAAAAAAAAAGAATGGTCAGATCAGGTGCTGTGTCGATTTTAGAGATTTGAACAAGTGTTGCCCTAAAGACGATTTTACACTCCCCAACATTGACATGTTGGTAGACGCCACCAGTGGACATGGTATGTTCTCTTTTATGGACGGATACAGCGGCTACAACCAAATAAAGATGTACGAACACGACGCAAGTAAGACGGCTTTTCGAACCCCTCTTGGAAATTTTTGCTATAATGTGATGCCCTTCGGTTTGAAAAACGCTGGCGCTACATACCAACGCGCCATGACCACCATTTTTCACGATATGATGCACAAGCAAGTCGAAGATTATGTAGATGACATAGTAGTCAAGACAAGAACTCGGGAAACCCATGCATGAATTCTGCGGCAGGTATTCGAAAGATGTCGCAAGTACAAGTTGAAGATGAATCCATTGAAATGTGCTTTTGGTGTTTCTTCGGGCAAGTTCCTAGGTTTCCAGGTGACTGCCGAGGGAATTAAAGCTGACCCAGTCAAAACACAAGCCATCCTCACGATTCCACCACCGCGAACCGTGAAAGAGATCCAGAGTTTCATGGGTAAAATAAACTACATTCGCTACTTCATATCAGGATTGGCTCAACTTTTTACTTCGTTTACCCCCTTACTGAAGAAAGGAGAAAGCTTTGTCTGGACCACACTACACAACAAGAAGCGTTCCGAAAAATTCAGCAAATATTATCTTCTCCAGCCATCATGAAATCACCCATACAAGGAAGACCGTTACACCTTTACACTGCATTTAGCGACACTGCTGTCGGAGCTCTCCTCGCCCAAGAAGATGACGAAGGGATTGAGCATTCCATATACTAATTCAGTCAAACATTAAGAGATGCCGAACTCAGATATCCCAAAGCGGAAAAGGCGTGCTTAGCTTTGATCCACTCCATCCAGAAATTCAGGCATTACCTACTGTACAATAAAGTGGTGCTGATATCTAAATCTGATCTGGTAAAGTTCCTCCTCTCAAAACCGTCCCTGATAGGGAGACCGGCCAAATGGCTCCTCCAGATGTCAGAGTTCGATATAACTTGCGCGTCCCCGAGAGCCATCAAAGGGAAAGTAGTTGCGGATTTACTGGCGGCGTTTCCGGGAGAGAATACCGTGGCACTACACGAGAACCTCCTAGAGACTTTCCAGAAATCTCTTTCATCCAAGAAGAAACATGGCTACTATTCTTCGACGGCTCCGCTACTCCTAACAACGGTACTGGAGGGTCAGGTGTGCTTCTAGTATCCCCAGCTGGTGAAGTATTTTTGCACTCCTTCAAGCTAGACTTCCCCTGCACCAATAATTTAGCAGAATATGAAGCCTTTCTCATCGGGCTGTCCTTGGCTAAACGAGTTGGAGCCACACGGCTGGAAATAAGTGGGGACTCTAAATTACTTTTCAACCAGGTGAACGGGGTATACACACTGAAAGAAGTAACCTTGGCCCCATACAGAGCCGAGGCACAAAAACTGCTTAACTACTTCGCCGACGCGACCATAACACATATTCGGCATAGCGGAAACCAACACGCTTATTGCCTAGCCACGCTAGCATCAAAACTGCAATTTGAAGGTTTTGAGGAAACTTCAAAGTAAGGAAGAGTTCGTTTCCACAGAGAGGCAATTATTGTTATGCAATTTTCAGTTTCTAATGTAACTGTTTATGGGTGAAAACTACTCCTGCTGGATTTGGTAATTTGGGGTGTGTGGATGAGGAATGAATCTAAACCCTAAACAAATGCACTGCGCGGTGAGTGCATGTAGATTCGGAAGTCAATCTGTGCAAGTCCGGCCTAAACCAAGAAATAGCCGTTCCAGACTTGTTTCGGTCACAAAGTGAAGGAGATGGGGTTGATCTTAGGGAGGTAAGCGAAGAAGGTGTTGAGATTGTGAAGGTATTGGCTATGAATGACTTATAACAGAAAGATGAGCAGGCTTACGATTGATGCAAGCAGGCTCTGAGTGTTGGAATACGTTTTGTATTAACACTTGCCTCTGTTGTTTTTCCCTTGTTTTTGGAAATAGGGCGGAGAACCTATTTATACAAGTCATTGAGCCTTATTCACGTCTCTCGTGGGAAGTGGAGGAAGTGGAGTGATGGAGTAGTGGAGTTGTGCGTCGGTGTCACACGACCAGTCTTGCCCACTTCTCTTGTTCATCTCTAACCGTCCATGACTCCCTAACACGTTCTTGTGATGGCGCGTTGCACGCCGCACGCCTGTAAACCGCCGACCAATACCCCGATATGTATCCCCCGTTTGTGACATGATTGATGTCTCTGGAATGTGTGGATCGTGAATCCACGAAAGGTAGCATGTAATGCTAATTTGAATAATGCGTTATTCGGGAAGTTGATACTTGTGAAGTATCGTGTGTATTTTATGCGAGTGCGCATTATGGTGTGGTAAAGTGATGGGTGGTGACGCCTCACTGACCAATTAACTCCTAACCAGGGTTGTATAACCAAGCTGGTGAAGTTGGACGGACGAGATGATCTTTGAGACACTCATCTGCAACCGTTAATGAATTAGGGTTTTTGAAGAGGTGCGCAAGCATCACTCTTGACTTGGTCGAAACCAAGCATGGGAAGGGTTTTGGAAAGGACCGACCCAGGGCATGCGTGTAGACGACATGCCTGTACATGTCCATATCTCACTGTCCCATGAAGGTGCGATCTAGGCCACTCAATTTGACTTGCAAAGTTGAGTGGTTGAGATCGGTTTGCGGCAGAAATCCATTGCCGCAAAGGAATTGAAAACCAGGTGACATTCCTAGTTTGGGCGCGCGTTCCAAGACGACCAATCTTGGTCGGTCTTGGTCGATCGATCTGCAGCGCTGGTGGTAGGCTGGTGTTCACACCTATACCCGACTATCCCATGAAAACGTGATCTAAGCCACTCAAATCGTCCTAAGTGAAGTTGAGTGGTCGAGATCGATTTGCAATTTGGGAAGTGTAACCACGCAAGTTTGGAGTCGTTTTGGGATGGCCAGGCATGATATGCCTTGGCCGATCAAGTGAGGGGATAGACGGGCCCACGGTGGTCATGCTGGTATGACCGGACCTGCTTAATCTAATCTGGGACCCTCCATTCGTGCCGGAGAAGATGGACGCTCGTGATGCTAGAAACCCTAATTTTGGCTTTCACGGCCGTGTGACCATGCTCTTTTTTTGGGCGTATGAATTGGGACGACCAACCATGGTTGGTCCTGACCGATTGGTCAAGTATGTAGGCGGGACCACGGTGATTGTGTTGACATGCTCTGGGCCCTTTGAATCTACATCTACACCCTCCATCTATACCTGCGAAGATGGATGGTTGAGACTATTTTGCGACACATGTAATATGCCGCAAACCCTAATTTAGGGTTTTCCGCCCATACGCTCTGGTTGGACGTTTTGGCAAGCTAGGCCAATCTCTGGGGAGGCCGACCATGCGGGGTCCACATCGGTTCGGCAGTGGATATCCCATACCTGCTTGGGGGTGATGGGATTGATGCTGGGTCATCCAATCATGCTTGTGGAGTTGGATGATCGTGATCATATCCCGGTCGATACGGTCGGTCCGGATGCTCAATCGGGCTAGTATAACACTCAGAGAGGGGCTCAATCGGGCTAGTATAACACCGAGAGTCGGCCCCGTACGGGTATTTCGTACATGGTTTCATTATAATGCTTGGAGGTTCGTGTTGCTCTGTAAGAGTAACACTCAGTCGTCATGCCGCACTGATAATGAGTACAGGAAGTACAAGGCTGATTGTGGATTAATTAATAATGCTAGAAATTCACAGGGTATATGAGATTGTTGCCACATGCTCCAACCTGGATGAATTTCATGTATTCACAGAATGGGATTGTTGCCACATGCTCCATTCTTGGTGAATTAAGTGAGGGAGTATCCAACACTTATTAATGGCTTTATCTTTTACAAGATTGCAGCGCATAGTTTTCTGGTTTTTTATAATTTTAACCTTAAATGAAAATCCACCATCAACATTAAGTCCCCTGCCTAGCACATAATGGTTACACTATTGTGGGGTAGGCATGAGATGGTGACAGTTAAAGACAAAGCTTATGAGACAAAGTTAGATGTTACCAGGAGAGACGGGTCATCCTGTCCTTGTAGCATGTCACGTTCAAGAGGCGTCCGGCGAGTGTTCCCCTAGCATGATGTCGGTCTTGCACCGCTTGATGGACTATTACGCCTGTTTCGTTCGTGGGGATACTGCACCTGCTTGATCGAACGTGGGCTTGATGTGCCTGTTTCGGTTAATCGTGGGACCGTTGTGTCAGCTTGATCGAACGTGGGACCCGATGTGAGCAAGCTTAATTTTTTTTTAAAAATGAACCTTGTGTGCTCAAATGTAAATATGGGTCCTGTAGAAAGCGTTGAAGCAACTTCTGGGGAAGGCCCGGGAGAGCGTTGAAGTGTTGGAGCTGAAACGCCTTCGGCTGTGTCTGCTTCGACCAATCTGGGGTTGGGATCAAGTGGGACCCGCCGCGTGCCTGACTGAACGTCGACCCTGTGTTTCGACTGAAAACCAGCCCTTCTACGTGCGCCTGTTTTATTCGAATACCAGCCTTGTGACTTTGATCAATACCATACTTGAAACTTGTGCAATACCGGACTTGAAACTTGAGCAATACCGGACTTGTGACTTGATCAATACCGGACTTGAGCAATACCGGTGTTTGGACCCAATACCAGCCTTGTGTACTCCAACGTGAATGTTTGTTATGTCGTGTGTGACTACACATCTCACGCGTTTTTATACAAGTACTGACTCCTGTCTTTTATTGTAGAATAAAGAAAAGAACTCCTGTTGAGATGTCTTCTGGGGATAATGCTGGTGCCAAGTCAGGAGGTGTTGGAAGCTTCAAAGATATGCCGAACATTGATGATGAGTTTTTCACCGCGCCCTTTCAACTATATGAAAATATCCGTTCCACATGATAACCCTCCTCCTATCGACTTCGGGGTTTTCATGCTCACTGGTCCTCATGAAGGATGGATGAGACGTATGTTGAGCAATGAGTACATCAAAGATAAATTGACCAGGCGCAGATTATTGAGGTAGCGTGAGTGTTGAAACGACTCAAGAGGATGTTAAAGTGGCTTACAGTGCGAACGTTGAGGTGGATCCTGGAGAGAGTGTTGAAGCGGGATTCTCAGCGAACGGGGTCCCCGAGAGAGCATTGAGGCGGCTCTTGAATAGACCATTGAAGCGACTTTCTGCTGGAGGGAGCATTGAAGTGGCTTCCTCTTCAGTTCGATTTACCCTTGGGAATTCCATGATTCTTGACTAACCATCTTTCTCGTGTTGAAGAAGTCCTTGAATGACGGTGAAGGAACTTCATGCTGAGCCTCAGTCCCCAAGCGTGGTTTACATGGTTTGTTTGTAGTGGTTGTTGTCGAGCCGGGTATGGAATATCTTGGACGTTGTTTCATCATTGTGGGAGTCGTGCATGTGGTACTTGGAGTTGGAGTTGGCGGACGCGCAGGATGTTGTATCTCGGTAGTTTTCCTCTTGGTGCTTCGAGGAACCGCTTGCGTAAGGTTGAAGGTTGTATCGCTTGTTGGTGAGATATATGCCCCTACGAACATTATGAGGCTCTTCATTCTTCGGGCAGGCCTGGTTCTTTCTATCGTGGCATATGTTGTTGTAGATGAGCGTTCAACGACTCCAGAGGATGACCAAAAGCGCGAGATTTTCCAATATAGCTTGATAGACATGTACCAGCATGCGATAAAGTGACTACTTTGAATCTTGTTCGACCACCGCTGATAGAGTGACTCGACGGATCTTGCTCGATATGACGCGTGGACATCATTATCTTCTTGAGGCTGTTCTCTTGAGGTATCGACTCCGGTGGAAGATTGCCAGAGCGTTGATACGTTGCACCGGCATTCTTTAAACTAAATGGCAGTATGGTATAATAAAAATTTTCCGAGAGGAGTTCGAAAAGCTATCTTACTTGCGTCATGCTCATACATCCTTATCTGGTTGTAGCCGCTACATCCATCCATGGAGGAGAACATGCCGTGTCCGCTGGTTGCATCTACTAACATGTCGATGTTAGGTTGAGGAGGATCGTTTTGGAGCAAAGACTGTTCAAGTCTCCGAAGTCTATGCAAGACTGATCTATCCATTTTCCTATCTCGCAATTGTTTAACCGACTTGGATCCAGGTATGACATGTAGATGGTGGGTGACCAATTTTCATCTAAATCCGGCATTTCTTCATATCTCCAAGCGAATGTCTTGGTACTCTTTGAGAAGTTCCACGAGCTTCGTGCGTTTATCCGTACTCAAGGTTGAGCTGATGGAGATAGGACTAGGAGATTCCCCAACAATTTCAATCTTATCGGTTGTGGAGTTGGTGCCATCTTGCAGTGTTGTGGAGCATCTAGCACTTGTTCTTGTGGTTCGTTCTTTGTTGTAGCATTCCATTGGGTGGAGAGATCATAAGTCTCCCCTGCTAATTGATAATGGCAGTGTCGGTATACCGTTTTCCCTTTCTGGTCACGACTCGCCACAAAAGTTCGTTCCCTCTTCGTGTGAACGTGTGTCGTGGCTTCACAAGATGGAGAAGAATATTTCGTCAGCAAAGATGCATCGTGGGTTTTATCCCTCAATGATGCAAGCCGGTATTCTTCCTTAATTGATGCCTACGTGGGGAGTGGGATGCAACGAACTTGTCTGATTCTTTCCGCGGAGCCTCTCTCGTATGTGCTGGTTTGGTTTCCCTCGAAGTCCGTCATTGTGGTGGGCTGACGTATAATCTTGCATGGGCTAACCTTGGCTGTCCTGAGAGTCTTGAGAGTAATCACATTCGAAGATGCTCCTGTGTCGATGAGGGACCTCCTGAACTCTGAACCCTTGATGCGTGCGGTAACATGTAGGGCCCGGTTGTGACCTTCCTCTGCCATCATGTCGTCTTCTGTAAATGTAACATTATTTACAGATGTTTCCGATGCAGTTAGGACTCTGGACGTGAAGGAGTCGGGTGTACGTCCAGAGCTATTTTATTAATTGCAGCAAACGTCTCTGCTCGTTGATTCTTCGAGAGGTGCAAGAGTTCACACAAGCTTTCCACTAGAGATGCCGCTTCCTGATCCACTGGTCTCTGGTTCATAGTAAAGCTGTGGATCTGAGGAGGATCGTTGTGAGGATCAGTCCCCAATGTAGGAATCTCCATGACTGGACCGTTCATATCTGATGTCGCTTCTTTGATCGAGTCCATGTAGGTCCATGCAGCTAAAATATCTTCTCCGGGTGCGTTGAATGCGTTACTTGTTGGCTCCAGGGGACGTCGCGGCTTGCTTCTCCATCAAGTCTGCAATGGTAATGGACGGTGGTCCTCCTCTCGTCCCTCCGGCTCCTCGTCCTGATGAAGGAGTGAAAGTTTTTGCTCTGGTGACCACCGGAGGCGTTACACTTGAGGAGATGCCGGGATTCGCGGCTGCTCTGGCTCTGGTGATGGGAGGCGTTACACCTCTCTGCTCCGCTAGCGTTGGTGATAAAAGTGACGGCTCCACGAGATGTATTGACCACGGTAGCTCCACCGACAGGTACATCGACACCGGAGTGTTATCTACACTAGCTCCATCGAATTGATTGCTTGATCCGGACACGAGTTCCACCATCTTGAAATGAATTGTTGATTGAATTGGTTCTAAGATCTACCTTTTTTTTAAATTGATGAAATTGAATCGGATTTCGAAGAAATTGACTTTACAACCGAAAGATTAACCTCCCGCTGTGGTCGCCAATTGTTTATGGGTGAAAACTACTCCTGCCGGATTTGGTAATTTGGGGTGTGTGGATGAGGAATGAATCTAAACCCTAAACAAATGCACTGCGCGGTGAGTGCTTGTAGATTCGGAAGTCAATCTGTGCAAGTCCGGCCTAAACCAAGAAATGGCCGTTCCAGACTTGTTTCGGTCACAAAGTGAAGGAGATGGGGTTGATCTTAGGGAGGGAAGCAAAGAAGGTGTTGAGATTGTGAAGGTATTGGCTATGAATGACTTGTAACAGAAAGATGAGCAGGCTTACGATTGATGCAAGCAGGCTCTGAGTGTTGGAATACGTTTTTTATTAACACTTGTTGTTTTTCCCTTGTTTTTGGAAATAGGGCGAAGAACCTATTTATACAAGTCATTGAGCCTTATTCACGTCTCTCGTGGGAAGTGGAGTGATGGAGTAGTGGAGTTGTGCGTCGGTGCCACACGACCAGTCTTGCCCACTTCTCTTGTTCATCTCTAACCGTCCATGACTCCTTAACACGTTCTTGTGATGGCGCGTTGCACGCTGCACGCTGTAAACCGCCAGACCAATACCCCAGTATGTATCCCCCAGTTTGTGACATGATTGATGTCTGGAATGTGTGGATCGTGAATCCACGAAAGGTAGCATGTAATGCTAATTTGAATAACTGCGTTATTCAGGAAGTTGATACTTGTAAAGTATCGTGTGTATTTTATGCAGTCTTGCATCATGGTGTGGTAAAGTGATGGGTGGTGACGCCTCACCGGCCAATTAACTCCGACCAGGGTTGTATAACCAAGCTGGTGAAGTTGGACGGACGAGATGATCTTTGAGACACTCATCTGCGACCGTTAATGAATTAGGGTTTTTGAAGAGGTGCGCAAGCATCACTCTTCAGCTTGGTCGAAACCAAGCATGGGAAGGGTTTTGGAAAGGACCGACCGGGCATGCGTGTAGACGATATGCCGGTGTACACGTCCATATCTCACTGTCCCATGAAGGTGTGATCTAGGCCACTCAATTTGACCGGCAAAGTTGAGTGGTTGAGATCGGTTTGCGGCAGAAATCCATTGCCGCAAAGGAATTGAAAACCGCGTGACATTCCTAGTTTGGGCGCGCGTTCCAAGACGACCAATCTTGGTCGGTCTTGGTCGATCAGTCTGGCGCGCTGGTGGTAGGCTGGTGTTCACACCTATACCTGACTATCCCATGAAAACGTGATCTAAGACACTCAAATCTTCCGGTGAAGTTGAGTGGTCGAGATCAGTTTGCAATTTAGGAAGTGTAACCACGCAAGTTTGGACTGCGTTTTGGGATGGCCAGGCATGATAGATCAAGTGAGGGGATAGACGGGCCCACGGTGGTCATCTTTGGTATGACCGGACACCTTAATCTAATCTGGGACCCTCCATTCGTGCCGGAGAAGATGGACGCTCGTGATGCTCGAAACCCTAATTTTGGCTTTCACGGCCGTGTGACCATGCTATTTTTTTGGGCGTACGAATTGGGACGACCAACCATGGTTGGTCCTGACCGATTGGTCAAGTATGTAGGCGGGCCCACGGTGATTGTGTTGACATGCTCTGGGCCGTTTGAATCTACATCTACACCCTCCATCTATACCTGCGAAGATGGATGGTTGAGACTGTTTTGCGACACATGTAATATGCCGCAAACCCTAATTTAGGGTTTTCCGCCCATACGCTCTGGTTTGGACGTTTTAGCAAGCTAGGCCAATCTCTGGGGAGGCCGACCATGCGGGGTCCGCATCGGTTCGGCAGTGGATATCCCATACCTGCTTGGGGGTGATGGGATTGATCTTGGTCATCCAATCATGCTTGTGGAGTTGGATGACTGTGATCATATCCGGACTGATAAGGTCAGTCCGGATGCTCAATCGGCTAGTATAACACTCCGAGAGGGCTCAATCGGGCTAGTATAACACACCGAGAGTCGGCTGTGCGGGTATTTCGTACATGGTTTCATTATAATGCTTGGAGGTTCGTGTTGCTCGTAAGAGTAACACTCGGTCGTCATGCCGCACCGATAATGAGTACAGGAAATACAAGGCTGATTGTGCATTAATTAATAATGCTAGAAATTCACAGGGTATATGGGATTGTTGCCACATGCTCCAACCTGGATGAATTTCATGTATTCACAGAATGGGATTGTTGCCACATGCTTCATTTTTGGTGAATTAAGTGAGGGAGTATCCAACACTTATTAATGGCTTTATCTTTTACAAGATGTCAGCGCATAGTTTTCTGGTTTTTTACAATTTTAACCTTAAATGAAAATCCACCATCAACAGTAACCAAGGGGGGATGTTTGTTGTTTTAACGAAATACTAAAGTAAAAATAAAATAAAGCAAAGCAAATAATTGGAATAATCAATAAGGAGAAGATATTGGTCACGGGATAGTATCATTCACAAACATGTATTTTCATCAATGATTAGAATTGATAATTTAATCTCTCATCTACTAAAAGTCTTAGGATACCTTGATCGCAAGTATATCCCGCTAATTCCCTGATTTCATCACAACCACATTAAAAGATGCATATGTGAATTCTTCCTAGAAAGCAACCTAAAGTGTAAAAGCACAATTAGATTTAACTCCCTAAAAGCAATAAGTTCTATGGAATAAGACTAATCAATGCAAACGAATGTGTAAAATCACTAATCGTTTTAACAAAAGTTATGATTCACTTGTGACTAGTAGGATATATCACTACAAGCACTACCCACAATTATGCTACTTAGAATCAGGGATACACAACTTTTTCGTATTGAAAACCCTAATATAGCTCTAGAGATGAATGTAAATCGGATTGATTCCGGACTCAACCAAACAAACTATCAAATCATATAACACTATTAATTGTGAATCACAAATAATAAAATATTGAGACAAAACTAATTCATTGAATCATATAACATATTGAGAAATCAACTTTATCTCATAACCAATAATATGTTTAGCTACTCATAGCTATGGAGTTCATCATAAAAAATATTAATTGAAAAGAAGAAGATGAACAAAAGCAAACCCTAGAAGCGTAAACAAAACCGGCTCTCCAAAGTTCCAAGAATAATATGTGTTGTCAAAAGTTGTAGAAGTCTTTCCTTTAAATAGCTCACTTGTTTCCAAAATTAGGTCTAATCTTCAAAGGTCCAAAAGAAAGAAGTCCACCAAGCCCATGTGTAAGAAAAACCCATGTAAAAACTCTGCCCAAAAACGATCGCCGGAAAACTGGTATTGTGGTCGGAATTTGGCCGGAATCCGGCGCCAGAAAGTATCTCAGGTGACCGGCAAAGTCCGATCGGTCACCGGTCAAATATAACGGTCAATCGTTAAAACTAACGGTCAAGATAACAAAACTAACGGACATTGAGTCAGGTGCTGATTTTGGACCGAGTCAGCTTTGAGTTATCTGACTAGTCCTAGGACAGGCCAATTGCACGGGCCTAAGTCTTACATGAGCCATAGCATCTGTGTTGCACCATTGTGGTGCATCACACTTCACTCCATCCATCTTGAATTCAAACTGCCAACAGTACCAACACCATTTCTACATCTTCCTTAGGCCACCTGCAATTCAGTTCCAGCTACTGCCTTCGACAAACCAATCCCATCACCAAATCAATCATCCTTGGCTACACAGCTCACCATTTAGCACATCACTTAACTCAGAAAATCATCTATTTGCAGCTCTATTACCACCAGCCAGTTCTCCACCATTCTACACATAACTACTGCCATCTTGTAGCTTCAATTGCAATCCATCACTAAAAATCAACATAAAAGCAGGCACACAACTCAAACTATCTGAACTGCAACATCAGCTTTCCTCTGCATCATTTCCACTCCCTTCTTATAGCAGACAGAACACCACCGCACTCTTCTTGAGCTTCAATTCAGCTAAGTCTAACATTCATTAGCCCCATGAGTTGTCACAAATACTGCAACCAACCCACTTTCCACCTGCAATTGCTTACAGCTGCACAGGCCACTAGAACCCATTAGCTCACTGTAGTTGCAGGAAATCCTACACTACACCCCTCACTAGAATTCACACAACTAATCCATTTGAAGATGAATAACTATGAATTTTATTAATTATTTTCTTGAAATGTTTACAAAGGAAGATAGAACAGATCTAAAGAAGTTACAATCACTCCAAATTTTCTCTCTCCTAATGACTTGCTTAACAATTCAAAAAGAACCTTCTCTACAATAGACTTACTCAACCCTTTATATAGGGTATTACATAGTGGATGACAGCTAAGTTGTCCTTTATTTTCGGGAATGACTCGCGAAGTATCGCAAGTGTATAAGTGTTCGTCCTTGCGACACTCCTAAATCTCGCTAAATCTTCACACCTTTCTCATGTTACGTCATTGTCGTCATCCATTGCGTCATTTATATTATTCTCCAGCGACGTCTTCGCAATACTGTCGTTTATTAATCTCGTGAGATATTGATGTCGCGATATTCCGATCCTACATCTTGCCTCTTCTCATGTCTTCTCTGCGAAGAAGAGAATGTCATGAGAACCAATATTTTGAAATGCCGCAACATCTCATCTTTATCTGTTTTTAATCCCGTACTTTTACACGGAACTTATTACAGATGTTTCTTCTTCCATTCTTTTCTTGACACGTCTCTTTCAACCGTTTATTCTTGACCATTCATGTCCCATCTCGCATTAAATGCATTTGTTTTCTCGAGGATTCTTCTCTCTATATATAGTTTTCTCACCATTCTCTTCTTCTCTTTTATTTTCCCTCTGCAACTTTCCTTCAACTTTCTTCCTCCGCAATTTGCGCTCCTGCTACTGTAAATCTTCCCTTTTTTCATTCTCTTGATCTTCAATTCTCCATTCATTCCCATACTCTAATAATGGCTTCACTTGGTCGTACATATAAACCCCTTTTTAATGAAGCTCAAAAGAATTTTCAAGAGAAGGGCTTCACCCTATCAACCATTCCTGATCAAGAATCTTCATCTATACTTTCTGCAAAACTGTTTTCTGATCATCAATGTGATGATCAGAAAATCATAATCTCGCTAGGTCAAATCCTCGCGGGACTTCCCATTCCTCTCTACAATCCCGAGATGCCTTTATTCTATGAAATTCTTGCTCATGAGAAATTCTCGCGAGCTATTTTTCAATTAAGCGGCGATTGCATCCGTCTAATGCTAGAATTCGCCAACCGTGGCGCTGGTAAGGGATCTTTATATCCTGATGATGTCAAAGATCCTAGATTCGCAAATTTAAATATAGTCGCTGAGAAGTATACCGTAGAAAACTTTTTTGAAAATTATGCGGTAATAAACATGAGAAATGATAAATCTCGCTGGGGAGCTCGATTGAAGAGAAAAGATAATATTCCCAGTGACAAGCTGCTTATGCAAGATATTGACTGGCACTCGGGCAAAAATAATGTTCCTCGACATTCCAAAGATGAGAAGTGGTGGGTTGTTCCTTTATTTTTGAACGGACCTTATATAGCAGGTTCACATGTACTCCCTGCGAATCTCGCGGACTATCATCCTTGGGAATTCAAGTGGCCCGAGAAGGCAAAAGAGGTATATTTCCTATTTCAGGTTTGCTTTTGCAATATTTCCTTCCTCTTATATTTACTAGATTTGCAAAATTTTCAGATTGTCAAATTGAGAAAGAGTTATAAAAGAAATCCAAAGGCGAGTACCCTGGCGATACTCCGATCAATCACGGATGAAGTAAGAAATATTTTCTTTTGTTATTTTAAACAATATTGTTGCCTCTGTTTCTTATCTTCATTCGTGTGCGAAGGTTGGCGTTGAAGAAATTGATGTTCCCGAAGCTGCGAAGACTTAAAGGCAAAAATAAAATCACTTCTCGCAAGGATAAATTTTCTGGTCCATCTTCTAAAAAACGGAAAATCCAACCCTCTTCTCATTCTAGTTCCCAATCCAGCAAGGATTCTGGCGAAGATGAAAATGAGATTGGCACTTCTTTTGCAAAGGAGAGTCATCCGGTCGAATCTGCTATGGCGCAATTGTCTAGTATCTTCTGATTCTATGATTGGGAGATGATCATTTATCTGCTACTTGCGAAGCTCTCTCTAATATTTGCGATGCCCCCCTGCTAGTGGATAATGATTCTTTTCGCGGAGTTTCCCGAACAATGACTCCCAGTTTCTTAAATGCTCTCAATGCTTTGGTATGTTCATATTCCTTTGTTTCTCTGTGACTTCGATTATAAGCTTTATCTTAACAATTTCTTTACTTTCCTTTATAGTCTGGGAGAGCTTCCTTTGTTGTTGCCTCAGATCTCGAGAAAAGATGCGACAATCTTGAAAAGAAAAATCTCCAACTTAAAGAGAAGATCCAAGAACTAGAAACTGAAGTTGCGATGTCTCGCAAGAAAGATGAAAAAATTCAACAATTGGAAGTTGAGTCTACTTCTCAGAAGGATAAAATATCTACTCTTCAAAGTGCAAATCAACAACTTTATGGTATAACACCCTCCTTTTTTCTTCATTTCTATTTTGCCATTTACTTTTCTTTGCCTGACTTATTATTTTCGCAGACATTTATAATCTTTCTGACGAAGCCATCCTTCTCCATTCATTCCCTGAACCTATGGATGATGATGCTCTTCTCGCCCATCTCAATGAGTCCTTAAGTAGTTCTTCAAACAAAATTAATTCTCTCTCATTAAATGAACTTTGAACCAAATTTCACCTTTTAGAAATTGAACATAGATCTAGTTTAGGTTTAGCCAACCGATTTAAACAAATGTATCTTGACTCCCATGAAAAAACTAACACTTTAAGGGATAAAATTAGTAGCCTTATAGATGACAAAGATCGCATTGCTAATAAAGGCGCACAGGCATTAGAAAATTTTCAAAAATCTCTCCTCGAAGTACAAATTGAACGAGATGCATCTCTTCGCCAAAATGCCATACTTAACGAACGAGAAAATCAAATTCGTTCGCTTCTTGTTATAAATAATGACGGTGAATTCTCTTGGGCTGCGAAGGTTCTAGATAATGCCAGAAATAACTTAGGTGTTGATGTTAGTCTTTATGCCGAGCATACTGCCTTGGTTAAAGATATGATTTCTGACAGAGAAGGTTGTTTATTATTCTTTTTTACTTTATTACTTCTTTTTTCTGTAGTATTGCTATTAACTTATTGTCACTTGTTTGCGAAGGCCGAGAAGAGATTTCGGACAAGGATTGAAGAACTTGAATCAAAAAGAACAACTCGCAAAGGACCTCTCTATTCGTGACAACAAGTATTCCAAGTTGAAGAAACAACTGCAAGCTACAGTAGCGAATTTTAATAACGATGCTGTTCGTTTTCGCAATCAAACTATTGAGGCAGTCTGCAATGATCACCACATTCCTCTTAGTTCATACCCTTGTCGTCTTGATGATATTCCTGAAAATATGCCTTTCTCGGACGTTTCTGATAGTGAAGCTAGCGAAGAAGAAGAGTCTGGCGAAGAGAATGATGGAATCGAAGAATCTGACAAAGAAGAAGAATCCTCAAAGAAATAACTTCTTTTTCTTCTTTCACTTCTTGTAATATCTGTATATATACCCTTTTAATCTTCCATTTCTGTAACCCCTTATTGTAAATTTCTTGGATTACTAAATATGAATTCAACCTTTGTTTTCTTTTTACTTGCATATTAATCAAGCAATTCTTCTTTGTAATACAACCGACCAAACATTATGAATGCATAAATCTATCATGTGGAAATGAATAACAAGATTTTATCCTATTCATTCCCATACTTGCCTCTGTTATTTATTTTCAAATGAGAGATTTGATCAATTATCTCTGAGTAATGAAACTTCTGTGCTTTGCCCTTATTTTTGATAACTCCCGGAAGAAATATAATCATTTTCGCAAGCATATTTGCTTCCTCAATTTTTTGTGTGGCTATATCTTTATTTATGTTGAAGTTCAACATTGCGACAAGATCGCAGGATGTCTTCACAAGTGAAGAAATCTATTGATCTTGCCTTATCATTGCTTGTGTGGTCTTATTTTTCCTTCCTAATTAAAGGTCTTATTTCGCCACCCCTCGTTGCGACAAAATCGCAGGACTTCTTTACATTTTTCATGTAATGACCCATTGACCTTGTCTTATCATTTCTTAAGTATTTTTGCCTCTGCAGGATATTTTACTTGCGACAATATGACAGGCTTAAATATTCTTGCGAATTTAAAACCCCATGACATTGTCGTCTTTGCGACGTGATCGCAGGACGTTTTTGCATTTTCATGTAAAAACCCATTGATCTCGCCTTATCTTTGCGTTAGTATTATTGCCTCTTCAGGATCATCGCACAAATATGACAAGCCTAAATTTCCTTGCGAAAATAAAGCCTCATGACATTTGCGTCTTTTGACACTTCTCAGCTCCCTAATGGAGGGTGCCGCCCTTATCTTCTCCCCGGTTGCCCCTTCAAGGAGGCGTACATCGGCCATACAAGACTAGCTCCTCCCATCCGGTCTTAACAACAACCAGTTGTTTTCGCAGCCTCTTATCCCTTATACCTATATGGTTTATGGTTACGAGACTGCACCCTAAGTGGAGTTTTCTTCGGGCCGAGTGCAGCATATACCAAGACTTGCCAAGAATGTCCGAGACACTTCAAATTCCCCAGGCACTCTTGGCTCAACCGTGTACCTCGGCGCCTTGAGCATACACTGACTCCTTGGAAGAGACCCTCGGGCGTCCAACCAGGGTATAACCTTATATATATAGTTGGAAATCCAAGGTATCTCTCCCGGATAGGCTTTCATGGGCCCCAAATTTCCATGACCCAGGTTCCAGGAGCGGTGTAACCTTTCCCCTGAGCCATGTCAAGAGATACCCCCTTATATGACGCACTTTAGGTCTTACATTTGCCTCTTGCGAAGTATCATTCGCGAACTAGGGTGTACGCCATAAAGGTTCGTCCCATTCACTCACTCTTTCATTTTTGTTAATTCATTCAATCATTCATTTTTGGTTATATACTTTGTTTGCGAGATATTCGCACAATCTTACTTTGTTTTTTGTAATCTCATTTCAATTCTTCAATCAGATTTTCATACATTCTTGATAGCGAGATTCTCGCGCATTGCTTCTCCAACTATTATTTATTTCTCTTGCTCTTGATATAACTTTGTCACTAATTTTGATGATAACGATTATTCATTTCTTACATCTTCTGCTCATGCTACTCTCTCGCCTCTGCACCATTCAAACCTCTTAATGATTCCTTTCCATCATAATTTTCAACTGCCTTTATGCACCTGTTTCGCAATGTATCTTCAGCTCTTGTATTTATGTTATCCATCATCAACCTTTCTCTTCTCAAAACAAATTTTTGGCTTTCGCTCCAACTTCTATTACAAATGTTTCTTTTCCTTTTGCTGATTTTGTCCTGTGCATTTCTGGTGGTGGTGGTGGTAATGGTTGAACTTTCTCTTCACTTTTTAGAAAATGATTCAGCTTTCCTTGGTCAATCATTCTGAGGATGATCCTTTTTATGTTTCTGCAATCATTTGTTAGATGTCCATGAAAGCGGTGGTAAGAGCAGAATTCGTGACTTTTATCACCTGGTGGTGGTTCACTCCCCATGTTCCATGGTGCGGGTATATTTTCCATCAAGAGTATAGCTTCCCATATTTTTTTCACACTAGTATTTAGTGGTGGCATTTTGATTTCTTCCCATACTACTCTGTGACGTCGCTGCCCTCCATGATAATTCTGCCTTTGACTTCCATAAGTTTCTTGCGTATGATCAAGTCTTTGAATTTTGTTATTGCCGCCACGGTTGTAATAGTTCCTTTCTCTTTCATATTCTTCTTGATCACGGCTTCCCATAGCTACTATCTTTGGTTGTCCATCATCTATTATCCTTTCTTGTTGACCTTGCGAAGTGCTCGCCACTGTGTTTATCAGTTTGGGTAATAGGCTTGCATTCGCAGCATTTGAACTTGTATTCGCAATTGGATACGATTCCATCTCGTTTTGCCTTTCCTCTAGAGCAATATATTCTTCTTGAAGTTCTCGCAACTCAGTCATCGTGATTGTATTCTTGACTCTAAAAATTTGAATATATAACAAATTGGTTGCGAACATAGCATTTATGAACGATAGAATAAGATATCTTTCATCCACTCTTCCAGCCATTTCTCTACACATCGTTTTCCATCTTACAGTTAAATGTTTCAAACTTTCGCCAACTCTTTGTTTCAAAATTGGAATACATCTTCAATACCTGGTCGCGAAGAGTTGTTACTTATATATGCCCCTAAGAATATAGCTTGTAAATGGTTAAATGACGTGATTGTGTCTCTTGGTAAACCCTCAAACCATCAATGCTTCTCCTGTTAAACTTGATGCAAAGTATTTGCACAGTATGGCATCATGATTTTCCCATTGTAACATACATCTCACATAAGCTTTGATGTGTTGTATCGCACAAGTTGTTCCATCAAAAATGCTGGTTAATGCAGGTAAATTGCATTTTGGGGGTATTCCTCCTAACTGCACTTCTAATGTAAAGGGAGTTTTCGCAGCCTCTTCGATGGCCTCATCCAATTGTCTTCTTCCTCCTCCCCTTCTACTTGCTCAAAGATTCCTCTCATTTCTGCCAATTCTCTCAAGATTTGTTCATTTGCCTCAGAATTCGAATCTATTGGTCTTTTTAATTATGCCTCTCTCCTTCTGCGTTCATGTCTACTTAGATTTTCCATCATTCTCTTCTCTTCTTTCTCTGCGATTTTCTCCTTCACCTCTTTCACGAATTTTCACACCATTATATCTATCATTTTATTTTCTTGGTTGTCTATCAGTTCTCCTTTGTGTTCTTTCATATTCTTCATTGATATTTCCATTATTGCGATTTTGTTCGCGCCTTCTTTCTCGATTGTCATGATTATTCTGCCGAATTGCTTCTTCCAATTCTCGTTCTTCCATTTCTGCTCTTAATCTTTCCCTTTCGCAAGCTAGACGCGCTTGTTCAATATAATGCCTTTCGATGTCATCTTCAATCTCCTTTTGTTTCCTCCGTGTTTCTCTCCCATGCAATATTCTCCTTCCTTCTTCTTGATTTTCTTCACCAATTAGATTATTCTGCTCTTGACGCTGCCTATTTTCTTGATTTTGGCCATTCTGCAGAATTTCAGGATGTGGAATATAACGATTTTCTACTACTTCTCTTCTCTCGCAACATCCTTCACCGAGATTTGGCTCTCTTTCTAAATTTTCTCCATTAACATTTTCTACAGGTAATGTTCTTCTCATATCCTCTCTAATTGATCCTGATCTTGACCTGGTATTACTTCTTGACCTTCTATTCTGCAACCTCATATTTTCCATTCTTAATTCATGGTTTTGCCTTGTTAAATTTGCACGTTCTTCCGCTTCTAACCGCCTTTCTTCATGTATTGTTTGCCTCAATGCTTCTAATGCTGCGATTTCTTCATTTCCACAAATTGTTTCTCCCATCTCTTCTCGATTTCTCTCCTCTTGTCCATTATTTATCAATTGTTGTACTTCTTCTCTTTCCTCCATAGAATCTGATCTCCATGTATGCACACTCTCTCTATCATAATCTATTATTCTATTCGGTGCTGGTTGAATTAGTGGTTGAATTTGACCTTCTTCTCCATCTCTTGCGTTTATTCTTGAGGGTTCACCTACTTCATTTCTCCTTTCTCCAGCTAATCTCCTGCTTCTTCTAACAGTCGTTGGTTGTTCTGATGCATTCCTTCTTCTAGCCATTTCTTAATTTTGGTAAACTGTTGAAAATTATATGAAATTTCTTCCCTACTACTCCAAATTCCTTCAAATCACGATGTCGATCCTTACTCTCTCCCTGTTTCTAGCGCCATTATGTAGTTGCAGGAAATCCTACACTACACCCCTCACTAGAATTCACACAACTAATCCATTTGAAGATGAATAACTATGAATTTTATTAATTATTTTCTTGAAATGTTTACAAAGGAAGATAGAACAGATCTAAAGAAGTTACAATCACTCCAAATTTTCTCTCTCCTAATGACTTGCTTAACAATTCAAAAAGAACCTTCTCTACAACAGACTTACTCAACCCTTTATATAGGGTATTACATAGTGGATGACAGCTAAGTTGTCCTTTATTTTCGGGAATGACTCGCGAAGTATCGCAAGTGTATAAGTGTTCGTCCTCGCGACACTCCTAAATCTCGCTAAATCTTCACACCTTTCTCATGTTCTGGCTGTCGTCATCCATTGCGTCATTTATATTATTCTCCAGTGACGTCTTCGCAATACTGTCGTTTATTAATCTCGCGAGATATTGATGTCGTGATATTCTGATCCTACACTCACTCTGCATTTCACCTCTTTGTTGATTTCTGGTCTTAAAACTCCACCATCTTGCACTGCATCACTAAGTCATAGCATTTCAGCTCGCCACCTGCTACTTTCTCAACCTGTCACTGCCGACTCTCGCATCCGATTCGAGCCATTGCCTGCAATTACATCTCGAGCCATCATACATTGCTCCATTCTAACTCAAAGAACATTCTCCCATCTGTGAGCACTACACAACACCTCCAACCTGCAATGCCCGCCGTTAGCTTGCATATCACTAGTTAGCCACAACCATTGCTCCTAGCTACACCAACAACGAAACTGCAGCTGCGACATGCCTGCAAAGCCATCTCCTCATCTCAGCTGTAATTCCATTTCTGCCAAAACCATGGAAACACACATAACAGCACCACTACCTGCTATCATTTCTAGTTCCACCACCAGATTCCATCTCTGCAATCAGCTCCAACATTAACATCACATTTAGTTCATTCACTACTCTCAATCCTGTAGCTTCAACTCAAGACCACCCTAGCAGCCAACACCATGAGCTCAATCTCCTGCAGTTCATGATTCATCTGAGTCTCAACAGCCCCCAACATCCATGGCAATCCATCACCATCTTCATTGAGTTCAAGACCCTTTCTTCTCTGACTCACAAAACTTCAAGACAACCAACACAACCCAAATCTCCATTTCCCTCAGGGAATATTCAACACTCAAACCCATATTCAAATTCATCACTATAAACTCCATTAATCCATGGCAGTAACACTCTAAACTCTTGAAATCAAATCGATCTCAAACAACCGCAGAAACAATCTCTCCGTCATTTCGACCAACTTCAAACCCTAACTCTTCCTGTGATTTTCTCCTCATCACCTCCTTGAATTCGTCTCTTGATTTCACGATTCACAACACTCCAATCTTCAAGAAAATCTTTAATTCGACAGCAGCACAAATTAGGGCAGATTCCATTTCTTCCATAATTCGAATCAACATCTCAATTGTCTCATATTTCTCCCCATTTCAATCTCAACAGAAAAACCCCCATTTAATCTCCATCGATCCATCAAATTTTCTCAATCTCTCGGATTTGATTGTGCTGCCATAGTTACTCCTCTTTGAATTTCAGACGAGAAAGATCGAGAGATGATTTCTCTCGACTTACGGGTTGTGTAAGAAATGAAGGTGGATATAGCCACCCAGGTCTGGCAGATAAGGGTTACCCAGAAATAGGAAAAAGGGCCTCCCAGTTCTTGCATGGCTTGTCGGTTTCGCGGAACTGATTACCTATTCACTTCTTTGCTCAACCGTAGCTAGCTTCGCTCGCCTGTGAATTGGTCTTTTCGCTCTTTTTCGCTTTAAATGGGTGTTTTCTTCTCCTTTTGTTCTCGGTGACTCCATTGCACCTATAAAACTCAAAAGCAAACATAAGATACATAATTCACACAAAAAATAGCAAAGAAAGCATAAACTCTAGATAGTAAATACGGTGTATTCTACACCTATCAAATTCCCCCACACTTAGACTTTGCTAGTCCTCGAGCAAATCAAACAAAACAAAACTTATTTTAAAGAATACATACAACTCCGTGTCGTCGAGGCTACGGTTACTCTTAGCATAAATAACAAGCCTTTGAACCCCTAGGTGTCCCTAGTGGACGAGTTATAGTCTCGTGAGGGTTTACTAGAGATATACCCACAAAACCTATTTTTCCAACTTACTAGTTCTCCGAAATGATAGCATCTAGCGTGCTAAGAAGACATAGAGATTCTGCACACTAGTCATAAGAAGTTAGACACATAAAGGAACACAATCTCATCCTTAAAAGTTGAGAGAGAAATAACCATCCCTTATCGAAAGAAATTCGAGTTCGGGGTGATCGAAAGTCTCGACTCTGCCTCACAAGAAAGGGTTTTATGAAATTGCTCTCAATAATAAACAACTTTTTATGGGTCACACATGTGTCCAGGTAGGAATGAAGAGAGAATCCTGCGACACGTTGAATGGTAGGAAGGTAAAAACCCTCCGAAATATTTTAAAAACCCACATCTTTATCATTTTTGAAAACCCATTTTTCTGACGATCTCTAAGAAAGGAAATCAACCACTTAACGAAGGTGGGAATATGCTTACTTACCTCGTTATCCGTTCGGCGTGCATCTAGCACCACTCTCACAGCATCCATAGAAACGTCTTCGGTCTTCAATCGGTGTCTTCATCTTCGTCTTCGGTCTTCAACTCTTGATGATAACTCTTGAACTTCGTAGAATCTTGACAATATGATTCTTTCCCTCGAATTCCTTGTCGCTTGAAACTTCATTATAGATATTCCTTCTTTCCATTGGCTTTATTGAAAGAATACAAAACTAAAAACGAACTATACAAACCCAAAATATATATATATTTTTATTATTATTATTTTTCTTTTTTCTTTTTCTGTTTTTTTTTATTTATCATTTTTTTAATCAATAAAAAATAAAAAAAATACAAAATAAAAACGAAATAAAACAATAAAACTAGTAATGAACCTAAAGATTTTCTCTTGTCTTTTTTTTTTCTTTTTTTTTTTTTCATTCATTTTTTTTTTCGAGACAAGAGAAAATAAAATACAATAAGATAAAATAAAACAAAAATGTAAGTACAAAGGCCATGGTGTAAGTACTTTACCGCTTGATTCTTCACAACTCGTATGTCTTGATATCATAAACTTCTCGAACTCTCATCTTTGTAATCTTCGCTCTTGTACAGTAGTCTTCAACTTATAAAAATTCTGCTCCTTATCTTGTTGCTTTACTCGAATCTAAAATATGCTCATTTCTGTATTGTTGCTTGTAAACCTTGAACGTCTTCAACTTTCCTTCAAATTTGTGATGCTCCTCTTGTTGATGTTGATGGTGTTTCTATGGACCTGTTGGTGTAGAGAGATAATGTGGATGGTGCTAATCTATGAACAAGATTACAAGTGGTATGTAAGTTAGCAATTCGATGTCACCATCATGGTTGATAAAAATAGCACTCAAGAGATCAAAATAGCGCTTTTATGGTGGGAGGTTGGCAGCTCACCATTCTGCCCGGAATTTACGTACGGTGACACACACTCTAAAAGCACAAATTTAGACAGGTACAAAGAATTGAAGGTTGGTGCCTCACATTATGTAACACAAGCTTCCAACCCGGTGCATACGCACCGGCATAACAAAATTTTATGATGAGACAAATCTCATTTTACCATACAATTTAGTTTTAATCAAGTCATCAAAAGAATTTATCCTTGACTTAACTGAGGATTGTTTCAGTTCCGTTATTTCAATTATATTTGTAAGTTGGTGAATTTACATGAGTAATTGAAATGCTTTTATCCCTTTTTCCCATCAACATATATAAGAATAGTTTTATACCATCACTCACATAAACAAAAATATATGCAGAACTCTTCAAATAACACTGGTAGTTTTTTCGGTTTTTTCCTTGTCCCAAATGAAACTTCCATAGTGCTAAAGAACATTTTCTCGACATTTTCCCCCTTGTATCCAAGTTTATTTCTCGAGAGTTAACCACAATGCTTGCTGTGATTTTAACTATATATACAACCATTCAAATTCATTAGACATTTTCCTGGTTTCCACATGCTCTCGTTCTCTGTTCAAGTCCTTTTTTCTCTAGAATAGAATTTTGAATGCGCTTGATCAAGAACTTCCATGAACTTTAGTACTTTACCATATATATACCCCTAAAGAAAAAGAAATCATCTATCCATCATGACAAATGCATGATCTTATTAAAATTGGTTAAGAAAGCGACACAACTGTATCAAAGAGGTAGATAAATTAAGCAATATGAACTAAGCTAATGGATACACGATAACATTAACCAATAAGCATCTTACTGGCTCAAATCATTGCCTAACTTGTTTCAGACTATACACTGAGTAGTTTTGTACATAACTAAATTGCTTGCTATTTGATGGAGTAACAATTGGTTTGTGCTATAAATAGAGAAACTGATTTCTTTAATATTTTTCATTCATGTCAGTTAGAGCAGTCAAGGATATGATCGTTTAATCACTATGACCAAAGTTTTTTGATGCATGTTTACACCTTACAATTGGGGGAGGAAATTTCCGCTTTTGTTCCCAGACCCATTTTGTTGTAAATTCTGCATATATCAACTGCCTTGCATTCATATATTCTTATTTGCATTCATTGTTGTATGATCATTGTAAGTTCAAGATATGTTAGATTAAACGGATCAACTTAATCGTCCCATTAACAAAAGATTATTTGTTGTTCACCTGGTAAAGGAAAAGACAATCTCTCGCAGATTCTCATATATTGTCCGGTTCAGTGCCATTGTATTTGTCCCAGCGACCGCCTTCCAGTAAACTAAGAAATCACCAACAATAGCATCGAGTCATCAACCCATGTTCGGTTTGCAGTTTTATTTTATTTTAGAAAACGCTTTGAGATTTTATTGCTTTGCTTGGGCTGTGCATCATTCATTAGTTCTCCACATGCTTGGCCATGTGCATCATATTTGGTATTCTAACATCATATCCTTTCACTTTTTGTATCTGCATCCTATTGTCTGAAATTCAAATCACCTTATTTTATGTGAGAATCATTATCGCCAGAAAATGAAAACATCCTTCAATTCGTTATGTAAAGTTAGATAAGATTTCAAAATGGTGTTTTGGGTAATTCTAACCCATCTCAATCTGGACTTTTCACTATGCGCATTAACGCCGACTAAATATTCTTGGAACACTCAACGCCAAGAGTTTAGGCCTTCATTTCTTCGTTGATGTGATCAGCGTGAAAAAAAAAAAAAAAATCATGCATGGAAACCTCCTTACGATTTTCCTTCTTTGGTTGATGTGAATCTAACGTTATTAACTTGTCTTGATTCTCATTTGACTACTCGAAGAGATTTTTTGAAAGTAAACAACTCGAGGAAATTGATAGAACGAAATGAGAAACGTTGTCAAAGTTTAACGTTGTTTTATACTCCAAAGAAAAGAAGATGTCGCTTGGGAACGAAGGGAAGTAACGCTTCTTCTAGTGGAAGTATGTATCTAATGAAAGTGTGCCTTTCAGAATATTTTTGCCAAAAGGTTTCAATTTGGGAAATGATGTGGAACTGATGAACTGTTTTATGGCGCTGAAATGGCGATGACATGGAAAAATAGTGCTGATGTCGCTTAACTAAATTCAAGAGAGATTGTAACGTCGACATGTGGCGGTTTTTGGTTCTCTTATTATGAAGAAGTATATTCTGTATTCACAACTTTTGAAAGCAAAAACTGCTTGTTATGGGTAGTTGTGACGATTGGATCAATCGATGAGTATCCCCATTTTTGTTTTTCCTATATGGTTCTTGTGTAAGGGTATGTGTGTGTTCAGTAAACTTGATGACATGGCGTTGACATTTTGACGTGGCTTATTCTGTTTCTTTGAAAACGTAGTGACTTTTGGATTTGCCTTTTGGAACTGTAGTGACTCTTGGAATTATAAATTAGTGTGTATTGACATGGTGATGATTTGGAAAGAATCGATGATGTTAAGTGGTCACTCTTGGGCGTCTAAGTTTTTCAAAACTTAAATGTGTGCAAATCCCAAAGCTTTTGTTGGAAAGGTTTCTGACGTAGTTTTTAAATCTAAATGCAAACTGGTTCCTTATGGAAGAGTTTAAGAAGTTTTGAAATATGAACACCGAACGATCATGATAATTTGGAGAGATGGGAATGGGATGATGTGCCTCAAACACAATAAGTTTGTTTTCGGTGGTGCAACTATGTTTTCGGCTAGGATAGCATTAAATATCTTATAAAAGGTCATTTTAGAAGAAGTTTGTGAAAAGGCATGTAAGGATGAATTTTGTTCAACGGTTGTGTCTTTTAAGATATTGATGACGTAGCGATGACTTGTCAAGAAGTGATTACATGGCTTCACCACAAATCAGAATGATTGTGGGGACGACATGTGGCGTTTTGGGGTCTCTTATTATAAAGAAAGATGGGTAGTCTCCACTATAGGGGATCACTACTCTAATACCGAATTCAGTCTGCACCTTATTTTCCACTGGCATGGTTAAATCCAACTTTAACTCTCATACAATTAAGAAACCCGATCATGTTCTCTCATCATCTCTAAGTTCAGTCACTCTTATGAGATTCTCGATGTAATCTTAGCGACATGTATACTATGTGACTCTAAACTAACTACAAGTTGGAGTTTTCTTATTCACTAGTTTACACAAAAGTTGAAAATTCAAAAATTTACAACGCAAACCACTCCCCCACACTTAAACTTTACATTGTCCTCAATGTAAATTGAATCGTCCAAAGTAAGTTAAGGTGGGAAATTCTAACAAGAAATCAGAAAAAATAAAAAACAAGACACGAAAAAGCTAAAAACAAGACAAGAAATACTCATCCTTTGGGTTGCCTCCCAATTAGCGCTTGGTTTAAAGTCGTCACCAGACTATCTCCTTTTGCTGTCTATGACTCCTCCGGAGGGAGCACATCCACAAAGTTAACTCCTTCCACCACTTCGAAGTGAAATTCTCATAATATGGTTTCAACCGGTGCCCATTAACTTTAAGTTTCTTTCCGTAGCTATGCTACGAATTTCCACTGCACCATGAGAAAACACATTAGTAACAATAAAAGGTCCGATCCATCGTGACCTTAATTTACCCGGAAATAATTGCAAGCGAGAATTAAACAAAAGAACTTTCTTCCCAATGCAAAATTGTTTCCTAGAAATCATGTTATCATGAAATGCTTTCGTCTTTTCCTTATAAATGCGTGAGCTTTCAAATGCATCATTGCGAAGCTCCTCTAGCTCTTGGAGTTGTAACTTCCTTTGCTTTCCATCCCCATCCATCTCCATATTGCATTGCTTAATAGCCCAAAACGCCTTATGCTCAATTTCAACGGGTAAATGACAAGGTTTACCATACACAAGCCTAAAGGGAGACATCCCGATAGGTGTCTTGTATGCGGTTCTATAAGCCCACAAAGCATCATTAAGTCGCATGCTCCAATCTTTCCTTGTTGGGTTCACCGTCTTTTTTATAATAGACTTCACCTCTCGGTTAGAAACCTCGGCTTGTCCATTTGTTTGGGGATGATAAGGTGTTGCAATCTTGTGCGACACATTGTACTTCGTCAACAAGCTTTGTAAAATCCTGTTTTTGAAGTGAGAACCCCCATCGCTAATTATGGCTCTTGGAATTCCAAACCTTGCAAAAATATTAGCTTGCACAAAATCAAAACCACTTTAGAATCATTAGTAGGGGTGGCCTTAGCTTCCACCCATTTCGAGACATAATCAACCGCAAGTAAGATATAAAAATTCCCATGGGAGTTGACAAAATGCCCCATAAAATCAATACCCCATACATCAAAAACTTCAATAAATTGAATATAAGTTTGTGGCATTTGATTTCGGGCACCTAGATTGCCAGTTCTTTGGCACCTATCACAAGTTGTACAAAATATATGTGCATCCTTAAACAAAGTTGGCCAATAAAAACCACTTTCAAGTACCTTGTGAGCGGTTCTCTTACTCCCAAAATGTCCTCCGCAAGCATAGGAGTGACAAAAAGACAAGATAGAATTAAATTCGTATTCTGAACGCACCTTCGTATTACTTGGTCACTACCATGTTTCCACAAGTATGGATCATCCCATATGTATTGGCTTCCTAACTTCTTAAGTTTGTCCCTCTCAAAGACGAGACAAGTTCTTTGGGATTTGTTTAGAAACTAAGTAATTGACAATATCAAAGATACCATGGTTCTCCAAAGGCAATTGAGAATAGTTGCTCATCCGGGAAACTTTCACGCAACGGGATAGTCTCCTTGTCCACATCAAGACGGCTCAAGTGATCCGCGACGGTGTTCTCAATTCCTTTCTTGTCTTTGATCTCAATATCAAACTCTTGCAAGAGTAATATCCATCGTATGAGCCTCGATTTCGCCTCTTTCTTTGTAAGCAAGTACTTAAGCGCTGCATGATCAGAAAAGACAACAACTTTTGTACCAATTAGATAAGAGCGAAACTTTTCTAAAGCAAAAACAATGGCTAATAACTCTTTTTCAGTGGTTGTGTAATTTTGTTGGGCCTCATTTAACGTTCTAGAAGCATAATAGATAGCATGAGGTATCTTCCCCACACGTTGCCCAAGCACCGCACCAACCGCATAGTCACTTGCATCACACATGAGCTCAAAAGGCTTGCTTCAATCCGGTGGTTTAATGATAGGGGCTGAAATCAAAAGTTCTTTCAAACGATTGAATGCCGCCATACACTTTTCATCAAAGTTAAAAACCACATCTTTTTGCAATAAGTTACAAAGTGGTGATGCTATCTTGGAAAAGTCCTTGATGAACCTACAATAAAAACCCGCATGACCAAGAAAAGAACGTATCTCCCTCACCGTAGTGGGAGGGGTTAGAGCACGAATAAGGTCTATCTTAGATTTATCGACTTCCAAGCCTTTAGAAGATATTATATGGCCTAAAACTATGCCATGAGTTACCATGAAATGGCACTTCTCCCAATTTAGCACAAGATTTGTTTCAACACATCGTTCAAGGATTAGAGACAAATTGTTCAAGCAAAGGTCAAATGAATCACCAAAGACACTAAAATCGTCCATGAACACTTCGATTATGTTTTCAACATATTCCGAAAAGATACTTACCATACACCTTTGAAAGGTAGCTGGAGCATTGCATAAGCCAAAAGGCATCCTTCTATAAGCAAAAGTACCGAAAGGACAAGTGAAAGTGGTTTTCTCTTGGTTCTCCTAGGCGCTATCACAATCTGATTATAACCTCGAATAGCCATCAAGAAAGCAATAATAAGAGTGTCCACTAAACGTTCAAGCATTTGATCAATAAAGGGTAAAGGAAAGTGATCTTTTCTAGTAGTGGCATTCAATTTCCTGTAATCAATACAAACCCTCCAACCGGTTTGCACACGAGTTGGGACAAGTTCGTTCTTATCATTCTCCACCACTGTCACACCTGATTTCTTTGGTACTACTTGTAGGGCTCACCCACTTGCTATCGGATATGGGGTAGATAACACCCACGTCCAAAAGCTTGAGTATCTCCTTTTTCACAACTTCCATCATGGGAGGATTCAAACGACGTTGTGCTTCCCTTTTAGGCTTTGCATCATCCTCCAAACGAATTTTGTGCATACAAACGGCAGGGCTTATACCCTTGATATCGGCAATTGTCCATCCTATGGCCGTCTTGTACTTCCTTAGCACCCTTAGAAGTTTTTGCTCCTGTAAATCACTAAGCTCATTAGAAACAATCACAGTAACTCTTCATTATCACCCAAGTACAAGTACTTTAGGTGATCGGGAAGAGGTTTCAATTCTAAAATTGGAGTTTAACAATTGAAGGTACAAGCTTTTCATCACTGCATGGTAAAGAAATAAAAGAGATATTATGAGTTTCCGGGCATCCTTGTAGTGAATTAAGATCACCAAGGGATTCCTTGACTTCATTACCACACTCTACACCATTATCCATGGATGTAGTTAACACGGTTTCCAAAGCATCATCGCCATTTAATTCAAACATTTGTTGTGCCAATGTATCCATAACATCAATGGAGAAACAAGAGTGGACATCACTAGGATATCTCATCGTCTCGAAAATGTTGAAACGTATTGTTTCTCCATCAAACTCCATAGTTAGCGTTCCCTTGTCCACATCAATAATGGTTTTCGCCGTTTTCATGAAAGGACGCCCAAGTAGCAATGGAAGAGATGAGTCCGGTGAACCTTCATCCATCTCTAACACGCAAAAGTCAGCTGGAAATACAAGTTGATTAACCTGCACAAGAACATCCTCAACAATACCCATTAGGTAGACATTAGAGCGATCGGCTAATTGCAATACAATTTCAGCCTTTTTGAGAGGACCAAGATCAAGTGAATTATACATTGATGCAAGCATAACATTAACGGATGCACCTAAATCCAACATAGCTTTGTTAAATATTGTGTTACCAATTGTGACGGGAATGTCAAAACTACCGGGATCCTTGCACTTAAGTGGGAGTTTGTGTTGTAAGATTGCCGAAGCGTTCTCCCCCACACTAAGCACTTCATTACCTTTGAGCCTTTGATTATTGGTACACAAGTCCTTCAACACCTTTGCATACTTTGGAACTTGCTTAATAGCATCAATGAGTGATATGTTCACATGGATCTTCTTTAGAACGTCTAAAATCTCCTTTTCTAATTCCGCCTTCTTAGATTTTGCAAATCTGCGAGGAAAAGGTAAAGGAGGAACATAAGTAGAAACCGGAGTTTTAGAGTTAGGAATAGGTACCTCAGAAGTTTGGGGAGAATCCTAATTCTTCTCCTCCAAAACAGGTTCCTTTGGTGTGTCCACCTTGCCCGAATCAGTAACCTCGGGTTGCACAAGTTGTGTACCATTTCTCAATGTAATAGCATTGACACCCTCTTTTGGGTTAATAGGTTGAGAAGGGAGTTTCCCACTATTTTGTTCCTTCAATTGGTTCAACTCAATAGCCATGGAGCCCATTTGTGTTTGCAATTCCTTAATAGCACTCTTAGTTTCTTGTTGACTTTCTTTGAACATGGTGGAAATGCCTTGCATCATTGTTTGAAGCTTTGAATCAATATCATAACCTTGATCTTGCATTGATTGTTGTGCTTGTGGTTGCTGAAATTATTGTTGTTGCGGTTGAAATCCACTTGGACGGTTGAAAGTAGGTTGTTGAATTGCACCTTGCTTGTTGGCATAGCTAAAATTGGGGTGATCTCTCCATCCGAGAGTGTAAGTGTTGGAGTAGGGATCATACCGTCTTTGTTGATTTGGAAAGATCGCATTAGTTTGCTCATCTTCATAACATCGAGGATAACTTGGTATAACCGCGGCTGTAACTTGTTGCATCATTGCTGACATGTTACCCATTTGTTGACGAAGTTCCTCAAC
This sequence comes from Papaver armeniacum, assembly GCA_023531295.1. Taxonomy (NCBI): domain Eukaryota; kingdom Viridiplantae; phylum Streptophyta; class Magnoliopsida; order Ranunculales; family Papaveraceae; genus Papaver; species Papaver armeniacum. The sequence continues at coordinate 445,001 of JAJJWW010003705.1, read as the reverse complement.
CTCGCTCACTTCATTCACCCTTCTTAGAATCACATCCGAACCACGACTCAAGAATTGTTGTGAGTTCGCTGCCATGTTCTCAATCAACTCTCTAGCTTGTGCCACCGTCTTGTTCACTAGTGCACCACCACCCGCAGCGTCAAGAAGATTCCTATCACTTGATTGAGTCCTTCATAGAAGTATTGGATGATCATAGCGTCACCGAATTGGTGGTGAGGGCAGCTTGCCACCAATCTCTTGTATCGTTCCCAACATTCATATAAGGATTCTCCCACATTTTGCTTCATCCCACAAATCTCCTTGCGAATTTGAGTAGCCTTTGATGCAGGAAAATATCTCTCTAAAAAGAGTTTCTTCAACCCATTCCATGTTGTGACACTTCCGGAAGGTAAATAGTACAACCAATCCTTAGCACTATCCATCAAAGAGAAACGGAAAACTTTCAACATTGCACCACCCGCCTCTACATCCGCTAGAAGCATGGCCATGAAAATGGTGTGGAAGTCCATAAGATGTTTGTTTGGGTCTTCATTCACCATGCCATGGAACTTTGGTAATTCTCTAAGCAACCCCGGCTTAATCTCAAAAGTAGAGTCCGTTTGAATACACCCCTGTTGTGTATCAAGCTTATGAGAAGCTAACTCCTTGAGTGAACGATTTGCATCACCCATTGCTTCTTCTTCTTGTTGGAAAGTTTATTCTCCTACTTCCAACTCTTGTTCGTCCGTTGCGTCTTGACTTGGTTGGAGTATTGTGCCTCTTCGAGTAGCTATCCCGCACCTTGGATAATTCCAATCTTTAGAAGCCAGAGATTAGGTACCTGAAAACAATTCTCGCAAACAAGTGAGAAACAAGACAAGAAACAAAAAGCAAAGATAAAAGTAGAAATTGTAAAAAGAAACTAAAAACTTAATAACAAGCCGTATGCCTCCCCGGCAGCGGAACCAAAATTTTATCGGTTGTCAATCCGTCAAAAATAATTTCACTTTCTTACTCACTAAATATGGATGAAGTACAAAGTAAGGAAGAGTTCGTTTCCACAGAGAGGCAATTGTTGTTATGCAATTTTCAGTTTCTAATGTAACCAAGGGGGGATGTTTGTTGTTTTAACGAAATACTAAAGTAAAAATAAAATAAAGCAAAGCAAATAATTGGAATAATCAATAAGGAGAAGATATTGGTCACGGATAGTATCATTCACAAACATGTATTTTCATCAATGATTAGAATTGATAATTTAATCTCTCATCTACTAAAAGTCCTAGGATACCTTGATCGCAAGTATATCCCGCTAATTCCCGATTTCATCACAACCACATTAAAAGATGCATATGTGAATTCTTCCTAGAAAGCAACCTAAAGTGTAAAAGCACAATTAGATTTAACTCCCTAAAAGCAATAAGTTCTATGGAATAAGACTAATCAATGCAAACGAATGTGTAAAAGCACTAATCGTTTTAACAAAAGTTATGATTCACTTGTGACTAGTAGGATATATCACTACAAGCACTACCCACAATTATGCTACTTAGAATCGGATAAACAACTTTTTCGTATTGAAAACCCTAATATAGCTCTAGAGATGAATGTAAATCGGATTGATTCCGGACTCAACCAAACAAACTATCAAATCATATAACACTATTAATTGTGAATCACAAACAATAAAATATTGAGACAAAACTAATTCATTGAATCATATAACATATTGAGAAATCAACTTTATCCCATAACCAATAATATGTTTAGCTACTCATAGCTATGGAGTTCATCATAAAAAATATTAATTGAAAAGAAGAAGATGAACAAAATCAAACCCTAGAAGCGTAAACAAAACCGGCTCTCCAAAGTTCCAAGAATAATATGTGTTGTCAAAAGTTGTAGAAGTCTTTCCTTTAAATAGCTCACTTGTTTCCAAAATTAGGTCTAATCTTCAAAGGTCCAAAAGAAAGAAGTCCACCAAGCCCATGTGTGACAAAAACCCATGCAAAAACTTTGCCCAAAAACGGTCATGGAAAACTGGTATTGTGGTGGAATTTGGCCATTTAATCCGGCACCGGAAAGTATCTCAGGTGACCGGCAAAGTCCGCCCGGTCACAGGTCAAATATAACGGTCAAGATAACAGAACTAACGGACATTGAGTCAGTCTTGAATGTCGGACCGAGTCATTTTGAGTTATCCGACTAGTCCTGGACAAAGCCAATTGCATGTGCCTAAGTCTTACATGAGCCATAGCATATGTGTTGCACCATTGTGGTGCATCACACTTCACTCCAGCCATCTTGAATTCAAATTGCCAATAGTACCACCACCATTTCTACATATTCCTTAGGCCACCGGCAATTCAGTTCCAGCTACTGCCTTCGAAAAACCAATCCCATCACCAAATCAATCATCCTTGGCTACACAACTCACCATTTTGCGCATCACTTAACTCGGAAAATCATCTATTTGCAGCTCCATTACCACCATCCAGTTCTCCACCATTCTACACATAACTACTGCCATCTTGTAGCTTCAATTGCAATCCATCACTAAAAATCAACATCAAAGCAGGCTCACAACTTAAACTATCTGAACTGCAACATCAGCTTTCCTCTGCATCATTTCCACTCCCTTCTTATAGCAGACAGAACACCACCGCACTCTTCTTGAGCTTCAATTCAGCTAAGTCTAACATTCATTAGCCCCCTGAGTTGTCACAAATACTGCAACCAACCCACTTTCCACCTGCAATTGCTTACAGCTGCACAGGCCACTAGAACCCATTAGCTCACTCTGCATTTCACCTCTTTGTTGATTTCTGGTCTTAAAACTCCACCATCTTGCACTGCATCACTAAGTCATAGCATTTCAGCTCGCCACCTGCTGCTTTCTCAACCTGTCACTGCCGACTCTCGCATCCGATTCGAGCCATTGCCTGCAATTGCATCTCAGGCCATCATACATTGTTCCATTCTAACTCAGCAACATTCTCCCATCTGTGAGCACTACACAACACCTCCAACCTGCAATACACTGCCAGTACTAGCTTGCATATCACTAGTTAGCCACAACCATTGCTCCTAGATGCACCACCAACGAAACTGCAGCTGCGACATGCCTGCAAAGCCATCTCCTCATCTCAGCTGTAATTCCATTTCTGCCAAAACCATGGCAACACACATAACAGCACCACTACCTGCTATCATTTCTAGTTCCACCACCAGATTTCATCTCTGCAATCAGCTCCAACATTAACATCACATTTAGTTCATTCACTACTCTCAATCCTGTAGCTTCAACTCAAGACCACCCTAGCAGCCAACACCATGAGCTCAATCTCCTGCAGTTCATGATTCATCTGAGTCTCAACATCCCCCAACATCCATGGCAATCCATCACCATCTTCATTGAGTTCAAGACCCTTTATTCTCTGACTCACAAAACTTCAAGACAACCAACACAACCCAAATCTCCATTTCACTCAGGGAAGATTCAACACTCAAACCCATATTCAAATTCATCACTACAAACTCCATTAATCCATGGCAGTAACACTCCAAACTCTTGAAATCAAATCGATCTCAAACAACCGCAGAAACAATCTCTCCGTCATTTCGACCAACTTCAAACCCTAACTCTTCCTGTGATTTTCTCCTCATCACCTCCTTGAATTCGTCTCTTGACTTCACGATTCACAACACTCCAATCTTCAAGAACATCTTTAATTCGACAACAGCACAAATTATGGAAGATTCTATTTCTTCCATAATTCGAATCAACATCTCAATCGTCTCATATTTCTCCCCATTTCAATCTCAACATAAAAACCCCCATTTAATCTCCATCGATCCATCAAATTTTCTCAATCTCTCGGATTTGATTGTGCTGCCATAGTTACTCCTCTCTGAATTTCAGACGAGAAAGATCGAGAGATGATTTCTCTCGACTTACGGGTTGTGTAAGAAATGAAGGTGGATATATCCACCCGTGTCCGGCGATAAGGGGTTACCCGAAATAGGAAAAAGGGCCTCCCGGTTCTTGCATGGCTTGTCGGTTTCAACGAACGATTACCTATTCACTTCTTTGCTCAACCGTAGCTAGCTTAGCTGCTTTGTGAATTGGTCTTTTTCGCTTTAAATGGGTGATTTCTTCTCCTTTTGTTCTCGGTGACTCCATTGCACCTATAAAACTCAAAAGCAAACATAAGATACATAATTCACACGAAAAATAACAAAGAAAGCATAAACTCTAGATAGTAAATATGGTGTATTCTACACCTATCAAAACCGTAGCTTCAACATGGCTTTCACAACCCGAAGAGCATGAAGCTGATGACAGGAGAACACCAATCACCCAAGAACTTAATAGCTCACTTTTCCAGGGAAAGGTCAGTCTCAAAACCTTACAAAATTTCTTCATGCTCCGAGGGGTGCTATATCATCGGAATCCAGACGGTTCCTTGTCAAGATGTCTTGGGGAGGGAGAAGCACAACAACAACTCGACCGCGTCCACAATGAGATCTGCGGGAAAACATTAGTGGTAACACTCTATCGCCGTTTGCAACACCTTGGATACTACTGGCCAGAAATGGAAGCTCAATCTCGGTTACTTCAAAAAACCTGTTCCAACTGTCAAGCGCCGCCACATCAATTAGAAGTTTTCAATGTTTGTCACGCTGGGGACTGGAAGAAGCCATACATCGGTTACCTTCGCGACGACATACTCCCCACCAATAAGAAGGATACATCCAAGATAAAATAAAGGTACGAGAGATTCGTATTCCACGAAGGAATTTTATATCATAAAATCTTTGGAGGAAGTTTGCTACGATGTTTAAACGAAACAGAAATCCCGATCATGCTGAAAGAGATGCACGAAGGCGAACATCAAGGAAAACGGAAATTATTCTTCAGATACACGAGAAATACTACTGGCCAACCATGGAAGATGATGCAGCTATTTTCGTTCAGAGGTGCAAAAAATGTCAAATTCACGGAAACCTTATCCATGTACCGGCGACTCCCCTGCATTCAATAAGCAGTCCGTGGCTCTTTCACAGCTGGGGACTCGACATCATTGGAAAGATCAATCTGCCGTCCTCAAAGCATCACGAGTACATAATAACAGCAACCGAATATTTCACCAAATGGGTTGAAGCCATACCCTTACGAGGGACGAATGGAATCACAATCGCGATATTCATTAAAGAGTACACTATCTGCCGATTTGGCGTGCCTAAACATATCATCACCGACAGCGGCACTCCTTCCGCAAACAAGCAAGTACGGGAGTTACTCGAAGAATACGTAATTAAGCAAGTCTTATCCACCGTTTACTACCCTCAAGGGAACGGACAGGATGAAAGCACCAACAAAACTTTGATCTGAATCCTCAGTCGGACGGTGCATGATAATCCTCGGACATGGCATGAGCAATTGCTAATGGCACTCTGGGCGTACCGAACGTCTCCAAGAAGTTCCACCGGAGCCTCTCCCTACTCCCTTGTTTACTAAGCAGACGCCATCCTCCCAGCCGGGAAGACAAAATCCCATCGGCTAGATTGCCGAAGCAAGTGGAGTTCGATGGAATGAAGCTGAAGCGTTGAACGCCGGAGTTGCATAATTAGACATCGTAGATTTCAGAAGATCCAAGGCGGAAAAGCATGCACAAGCATACAGAAATATGGTTTCCAGAGCATATAACAAAACCGTGAAGCCTTGGGTTTTTCAGGTGGGAGATTTAGTACTGAAGACTGCCAAGCACATTCAGTAGGACGCGTCCGCACCAAAATTCTCCGCAAAGTGGGAGGGGACTTATATAGTCACGAAATCATACAACAGTGGGTACTACAAAGTCATTAAAGAAGACGGAGGAAAACTGGAAGCAGTCATCAACGGAAAATGGCTTAAGGCATACTACGCCTGACCATCACCTCGCGCCCCGCCATATCACAAACACGGATAGCCAGGCATCTTTCCACTTTTCTTCCACATCTCAAATATCAAGTCTCTTTTCTTTGTTTGATTGAAGAAAACCAATAAAATTCTCTTATTCTTTCAAAAAAAAATACAAAAAAAAAGAGAGCAAAAACATGCTTAAAACCCGAAAAGAAACCAAACATCTCACAACTACATAGCTCAGAAAAGCCCATCCAACAGATTATAATCCCTCGAAAGCGTTATATTTAACCGGCTTTGATACCTTTCAGTCCTACTCTTCAAGTTCCGGATTGAATCTTCCACTTTCTGTGACTCCATGGCTAAAGCTTTCTCCTCTTCCAGAATAGCTTTCGTAGCAGGGACCATGCCGAGTTAATACCACTCACAACTTTCACAATGTCAAGACGATGTCACAACCAACTAACGTTGAACTTCAGAGATTCACAGGTAGACACCATGTTCTCCCACTTTGAATGGTTGCTTCTGCGAAAGCACGGATATACATACTCTCCATTTCAACGACCATCGGCAAGAGACAATTTACTATGGAAACGAAAGCGGATAAACAATATTGCACCACGCTCCCGGGTGGCAATATGGCCATATACCCTCCATATCTTTGTGCAAAGAGTCTCGAATTCTTTCCGCACTTTGAAACCCACCAACGTTTCTAGTTAGAGGAAAGACACCTCATGCGGGTTCCGAACGACAAACCCGCATTGGGATACTCATTGCAAGAAATTCCTAAGTCGGCGTTCTCAAGTCTCGAACGGTTGGTAGGATCGGGCTCGAAGAAAAAGGGGTAGCCAAATCATCTTCATCAATAATGGTAACGCACGCTCCAATGGGATATCTCTACACGTGAAGAAAACTTTTGTCATTCATCGCAAATAATAAAACGCATGTTGATCCATAAGAACATACCGGTATGATCTTCTTGACTCGAATGACTCGGATGGGGGAATTGTTGCAAGAGTCAGGCCTCGCGCGTTTGACTGGAGAACTTAGTTGGATCGGGGATGATTCACTTTTGATCGACGTGATGAAGAAAGGTGGACTCAACGAGAGGAAATCTTTGTTGCAAAACTGGGAAGACGATGTAACTTCACCGGCGTAAATACTGTGGAAACCCTAAAGGAGGAAAGAGAAACACAGACTGAATAGGAGGAACATGATGGTATCACGACTGGGAAATCAGCCTCAAACGAAGCCCCTCATCAAAACCCTAATGAAAGCCAGGCGAGATAGGAAGGTGTAATACTTTAACGTTTGAAAGAGGAAAGGACTTCCCATGTCGAGCAAGGAAAAGAGGCAACCGGGCCCGCGAAGACAAATCATCAATTTGTCCGTACACGCCTCACCGTGCCTTGCCATAGGCATACCATGCCAAGCCGTCCGCGCATGCTCTGCCCTTCCAAGACCGTGCCATGCATTTGCCCCACATGCCAAAGCCGACTGTCATGCTTGGTCTCTCCAAGTTGCCTGCCACGCCAAGTCCAAGCCAGCGTAACGCTTGCCCCTCCTTTCCGAACCATACTGACGCCAACAACTCGCCGACCCAGCGGCACGATGTTCCCTAGCCCAGCCAAGGTGATGCATATCCAGACTAAGATGACAATTTTTATCTCGCCACACTATGGTCCGCACCACCAGTATAATTTATGCAAGGCCGCCAAAACGGGAAGCGCGAACTCTCCTTACCTCTCGAATAAGGTTAGTCGGACTTTCCTGACCATCTTGCATGTCCTACGTTTCGATTTTGTCCTCGTCTGTCACCATCATATGCTTACCTCGCAACAAGGCACCTGTTCCGAGCTAAGCAGGGGACTTAATGTTGATGGTGGTTTTTAACTTAGGGGTAAAGTCGTAAAACCCTAGTCAGACAGTGACGTCACAGAACTTGAGTAATAATGTCCAAACCAAGCACATTTATTGAACCCTTTAATTTGTCTGCGAGAAAATTACCAGGGTACCTTTTTATAATGCTAATTAGGGTTTCGACAAGCCAAAACCCTAATTCTCACACCGCACGTGCCAATGGATCATCATGCCAGCCACATCTTACCGCGCCAAGGCATGCTAACCATGCTAGCCGCACCCCTGTGCCAATGGCAAACCATGCCAGCCACACCTACCGCGCCAAGGCATGCCAACCATGCTAGCCGCACCCCTGTGCCAATGGAAAACCATGCCAGACACACCTACCGCACCAAGGCATGCCAACCATGCTAGTTGCACCCCTGTGCCAATGGAAAACTATGCCATCCACACCTACCCCTGTGCCAATGGCAAACCATGCCAGCCACACCTACCGCGCCAAGGCATGCCAAACGTGCTAGCCGCACCCCTGTGCCAATGGAAAACCATGCCAGACACACCTACTGCGCCAAGGCATGCCAACCGTGCTAGCCGTACCCCTGTACCAATGGCAAACCATTCCAGCCACACCTACCAAACCCTTGGCCACGCCATGCCAAGCCAAACCATCCACGCCAAACCCTTGGCCCCACATGCCAAGCCAAATCGCACCTTGTCTTGGCCCTAGCCATGCTAGCCGCACCATGCGCCCTTGGCATGCCAAGCCCTTGGCCCCGTCATGCCAAGCCAAACCATTCACTCCAAACTCTTGGCCCCACATGCCAAGCCAAACCGCACCTTGCCTTGGCCCTAGCCATGCTAGCCGCACCATGCTCCAAGGCATGCCAAGCCCTTGGCCCCGCCATGCCAACGGCATGCCGCGCCACCATGCTGGCCTTCCCTACGCGGCTACCAAAACGAAGGCGTGCGACAATCAACGGTCCTCCTTCAATCCCAGGAGAAAATCCTAGCCATCTCAGGTTACCAGACAACGCGTGGTAACCATTGGCCCGAAAACCTAAATTTGGCCGCGCCAAACCATGCCATGCCAACGGCATGCCAACCTAGTCGCGCCACCTTGCTGGCTGATGCGCGTCGTTTACACAGCAAATTAATTACTTCTTTCCACACTATTAACTGGTAATATAATGGCAAGGAGTTCGTTCCCACGAAGAGCAGGGAGTTTTTAGTTGTTTAAAAAGTAACCAAAAGGGGGTTTTTTAGATTTTAAATCAAAGTAATTGACAAAAGAAAATATAAAAGATTTGTTGTAAATTATGAGAAGAAAGAAGACTAGGAATCCTTCGCCGTCACCGAATCTGAAACTTAATTGAATACAAGTTTATCTATTGTTGAATTTATATTGTTACCAACCGTAGAATAGTAATAAGCTCGCTATCCCCCTGATTCCCGTTGTCACTTTGGATACGGAAGCGCTCGACTACCGGTTTCTATCCAAATAACCCACCAAAAATAAGCTCTCAAGGTGTAGATTAACGAATGCTTTACACTCGTGAATCAAAGTTGATCCTAGCATCGAACACATAGGCTCGGCCAGCTTACTAGTGTTATCTTTATACACAATTGCTTAACGTAATCCCTCTATCGCCTCTTGCGATTTACTACTTCTGTAAAGAATTGAGTGACAATTACACGTATCACCAACCCCAATACTAGTAGAAGAATTATTGATTGGTTAATTTAATTGATCACTTTAAATAACCCCTCAATATTCTTAAACATTAAAAATAATAAAGATAATCAACAAATAAATAAAACTTGAAATAAACTTGGTTTAAGAAATTAAAGCTTCATTGTTCAGGACTTTGAAATCATCCCTAATCAAAAAGAAGTTTAGCTACTCATAGCTAAAAAGAATTCTACAAATAAATAAAAGAGAAAGAATAAAAATAGAATTAAATATAAAAACTCACAAGAAAAGCCAGGAGCAAAACTTTATTTCTCTCTCTGTTTCGTCTTCTAGCTAGAGAAAAGAATAATAAAGAAGAAGATGATATTTTTCTTTTGGTTTAGGTAGCTATTTATAGGCATCAAATACCCTAGCCGATCCACAAAAGTCGCACAAGATAGAGATTCAAAGTCGGTGATAGTTATCACAAAATAGGTTCTGATTATTGGGCGCGACGCAGTATATTCTAGTATCGCGCAAATATCTTCTCGATCCATTCGATCCTCTCGAGAACTCTTTGTATCCTAATATGTACCGTCGATCTATCCAGCCCCAATGCTCCGCGATACACATATCTTCACTTCTCCAAAACGCGCAAAAAAACTTCCGCAAATCGCATCGCAAAAAGAATGAGTCCACCACGTGCTCACCTTATCCCTCCTTTATTTGTACGACTCTTGAACTTCTTATCCACACCGTCACCGCCATGTTCTTCCGTCATCACCGTTATCATAAGCTATCGAAGTAACTTCAGCCTCATCATATTCAATCACTTCTCTATTAGCATCAACCACGGACCGAGATCCTTCTCCATAACTCACTTGATCATTTCCCGCCATCATCAAAGCCATCCGCAGTTCATCTTCATTGTTCAAACATCATTGGAACTCAAGCTCTCCACACTTCCATGTTTCACACTCCATCTCTCCTTTTCCTCGTTTCGATCAACGCCCACCAAGAATAACAAAGTCTTTTGCTCATATCTTCCCTAGCTCCCAGTGAATCGCGATGCTAATCTTCATCATCTACAATACCATCAAATCAAATCAATGGCGGTAACTCAACGGACCACTAAATGATCAATCACCAAAGCAATCCCAAGTCTTCTAACTCGAGCTACTACACCCCATTGAAATGTTCGAATTCGAGAATCACTCAAAATCGTCACATCTTGATCATCACGATCATCGGCATCATCATCTCCCCGAACACCTTTCGAGCCCTCTGCGATTTGAAATCGGACTCTACCCAAGATTCATATCATTCACCCGAGCCCAAAGTGATGTATTCAAATTTGAATATCACTATTGATCAAATCCATCGCCATCGTGATCATCATGATCATCAGAATCAGTCTGCCATTTCCTGTGTTTTGTTTAGGAAGAGGGAAGACGAAGTGCCCCGAGTAATGAAGGCGGGTGCCTTCATCATATTTTGAATTTCTGCTCCCCCTTTGTAAAAGACCTGACTGCCTTTAGCACTTCCCTTGAACTTGACTACCCCTTAACAGGAAGGTGTCCCTTATCATCCTTTGGGATACCAATAGCGCTTCCCTTGGAAAATGACCATTTTGTCCTTTGCTTATGAGTTCTTGTTTTGCTCATAACTTCTTCATACGAACTCGTGACTCCGTTCTTTCGCCATCGTCTTCATCTTCTCGTCCTCTACACAATGAAAAGTAGAAATCTTGTATTTGAACGAGTTCCAATTGGTCTTTGGCCCTTCTCCACTTGTAGCTAGCTTCTTTCCTTGCACAATTAAGTGCATATTAACTTCTTTGGATGATTCATCTAATAAAACACAAATAAGAGAAAACAAGCGTAATATACAATAATTTGCACGAAAACCAACAAATACTAGCATGGAATTGACACTAAATATATGTGAAATATGCACTTATCGATTCCCCACACTTGCCTTTTGCTAGTCCTCGAGCAAACTAAACTAGACTACAACAACTCCATTTCGCCGAGGATACTAAGTTACTTTTAGCGGAATGTAACAAGCCTTTAAACCCCTAGGTGTCCCTAGTGGACGAGTTATAGTCTCGTGAGGGTTTACGAGAGGTATACCCACAAAACCTACTCCAACTTCAAAGCGTTCCGACTTCCCAAGCATCCAAAGAGCTATGAGGACATAGAGTTTCGCATGCTAGTAATAAGAAGTTAGAAATACCAAAGAACATATTCTCATTCTTAAATGTTGAGTGAGAAATAACCACACCATAATGACAGAACGCGTGTTTGAGAGCGATCAATAAGCATTTCGCCTCGACTTCTGCCTCACTTAAAAGGATTTTATGATAATTGCACTCAATAAGACAGCTTTTTTATGGGTCTCACATGTGTGTAGGTAGGAATGAAGAGAGAAATACTACACACGTTGAATGGTGGGAAGGAAACCCTCCGAAATATTTCTGGAGACTCCACAAAATCGTGGAAAACAAAGATATTTTTCTGATGATCTCTAAGAAAGGAAATCAACCATTATTATCGAGGATGAGAGTACTTACCACCTTCACATCTGATTGCAATGATGAAAGCACCACTCTCAAAGATCCAATAGAAACGTCTTCCTTCGGCTTGTCTTCTTCATCTTCTTGGTCTTCGTCTTTGGTCTTCAACTGCTGATGATAAACTCTTGAACTTCGTAGAACTCTGACAATTTGTAACTCTTTTCCTCAATTTCCTTGTTGCTTGAAACTTCTTTATAAATTTTTCTTCCCCATAGCTTTATTGAACAAATAACAACCTAATGCAAATCTTTTTGTATTTCTTTTTTTTTTTTTTTTGTTCTTTCATTTTTTTTTCATTTTTTTTTTTTTTTTTTTTTTTTTTTAAGACAAAAAGATTGCAACTAAAAATAATAACGAAATTAAAATTAACATGGCCATAAAAGAAGTACTTTACCACTTTGATCTTCACAACTTGTATTGTCTTCGTATCATAAACTTCAATAATTCTCATCTTTTGATTTTCTCTGCTCTTGCAAATAAGTCTTCATACTTGGATATAATTTATGATCCTTATGTGTAAGTCTTCAACATATATATAAAAATCTGCTCATTGTATGTTGCTTTACTTGGATATGAATTTTTCTCTTCCTTGTATTGTTGCTTGTAAACCTCAAACGTCTTCAACTTTCCTTGTAGATTTTGATGTTGCTCCACTTGTTGATGATGTTGGTGTTTCTATGGATCTGTTGGCGGCGAGAGAGAATGGTGCTACTGCAAATCAAACTACAAGAAGGTGGTGTTCATCTATAGACGTCACCCTTATGATTGACAAAATTAGCACTCAAGAGATCAAAGAGTAGTGCTTCTATTGGTGGGAGGTTGGGTAGCTCACCATTCTACCCTAATTAACGTACGGTGACACACACTCAAAAGAAAGCTCTTTAGTCACTGCAAAGAAATTTTGGTCCGTGCCTCTGTTGATTTGAAAATAGGTAGTCTCCACTAATGATTGATCAGCAACTCTAATAATGCATTTCTCTCTGCTCCTAATTTGCATCACCTCGCATGATTAAATCCATTATTTAACACTCTAACAAGTAAGAAATCCAACGTAGTTCCCTAAAACTTCCAAGTTCGAGCCATGTCGGTCAGAATCTCTATGTAAACATACCTAGAAGTATGCTAGTGACTCTAAAATCTCTACAAGTTGGAGGTTTTTATGCAAAAATTTGACTCAAAAAAGGCTAAAAACTCTATATGCAAAATATCCAAACACTCCCCCACACTTAAACTTTACATTGTCCTCAATGTAATTGACTCAAATCTAAGTAAAGTCAAGGTGGGAAATCAAAATATGATATGAAAAGCTAAGAAAACTAAAAACAAAATATAGAGATACAAAACCGATGGGTTGCCTCCCATTTAGCGCTTAGTTTTACGTCCTCATCCCGACTTGGCATTCTCCAAATTACTTCTCCGGAGGAAGTAAATCACGAAGCTCAATCTCATCAACATCCACTTTGTAGTGAAGTTCTCGTAGTATGGCTTCGATCTATGGCAGTTGATCTTGAAAACTTTCCCGGTTTTAGGACTAGTTATTTCAACCGCACCATGAGGAAAAACATTAGTAACAACAAATGGTCCCACCCATCGAGACCTTAGCTTGCCAGAAATAACTTAAGACGAGAATTAAATAAAAGAACTTTTTTTGTCCCACAACAGAACTTTTCGAGAAATCATTTTGTCGTGGAATAACCGTCTTTTCCTTGTATATACGAGAGCTCTCATAAGCATCATTACGTATCTCCTCCAAATTTCATTTATTTGTAGCTTCCTTTGTTTCCCAGCTTCATCATACTCCATGTTGTACATTTTACCGCCCAAAAAGCCTTATGCTCAAGTTCAACTGGGAGATGACAAGCTTTTCCATAAACCAATCGATATGGAGACATACCAATTGGTGTTTTATACGCCGTTCTATATGCCCAAAGTGCATCATTAAGCCTGAAGCTCCAATCTTTTCTTGTAGTATTGACAGTTTTCTCCAGAATGGACTTAATCTCACGATTTGAAATTTCAGCATGCCCACTAGTTTGTGGGTGATACGGCGTGCCAACCTTGTGTGTAATGTTGTACTTCTTTAGGAGAGCATGAAAGGATTTCTTGAAATGCGAACCTCCATCACTGATAACCACTCTTGGTGTACCATGTCTAGAGAAAATATATTCCTTCACAAACTCACAAACAACTTGAGAATCATTAGTAGGGGTGGCTTTAGCTTCCACCCATTTAGAAACATAATCCACAAAGAAGTATATAATATTTTCCATTCGAATTAACAAAAGGGCCCATAAAATCAATACCCCACACATCAAAAATCTCTACATGAAGAATCGGTGTGAGTGGCATTTGATTTCCGAGCACCTAGATTGCCGTTCGTTGACATCTATCACAAGATTTGCAAAAGCATATGCATCCTCGAATAGGGTAGGCCAATAAAAGCCACTCTCAAGAACTTTGAGAGCGGTGCGTTTAGAACCAAAGTGACCACCACAAGCATAAGAATGACAAAAAGATAGAATTGATTGAAATTCGAGTTAGGTACGCACTCATGATAATCTGATCAAAGACCGTATTTCCACAAATAGGGCTCATCCCACACATCTTGTTTGGCTATTTTCTTAAGCTTTAACTTTTGAAAATTAGACATCGTACTAGGTACTTGCCTTGTAACCAAATAGTTTACTATATCAGCATACCAAGGTGTTGATTCTTCAATTGAGAAAAGTTGTTCGTCCTAAAACGATCTTGTAAGGGAAGTTCTTCTTCTGGATACAACAAGTCTACTAAGATGATCCGCAACAAGTATTCTCGATACCTTTCTTATCTCTCGATTTCAATACCGAATTCTTGCAAGAAAAGAATCCATCTTATGAGTCTTGGCTTGGCCTCCTTCTTTTTCAATAGGTATCAAGTCTTGCATGATCGAATATACAATCACTTTTGTACCCACTAAATATGATCTAAATTTTTCTAGTGCAAATACTATAGCCAAGCAACTCTTTCTCGGTGGTTGAATAATTGATTTGAGCCTCATTAAGGGTCCTTGATGCATAATAAATCACATGTGACCTCTTGTCCACTTTCTCTGACCCAAAACAGACTCCGATCGCATAATCACTTGCGTCACACATTAACTCGAACGGCAAACTCGGTCGGGTGACTTAATAATTGGTGCAAATAGTCAACATTTCCTTCAATTTATCAAAGGCATCCTTGCACTCCTGATCGAAGTTAAAGGCAACCTCTTTTTGCAACAATTTGCACATCGGCATTGAGATTTTGGAGAAATCTTTGATAAACCGCCTGTAAAAACCTGCATGACCAAGAAACGAGCGAATCTCCCTCACCGAAGTGGGGTATTGTAAGTTTCTAATCAAGTCTATCTTTGCTTTGTCTACTTCGAGCCCTTGAGAGGACACGATGTGACCAAGCACTATACCATGGTTTACCATAAAGTGGCATTTCTCCCGATTTAAAACAAGATTAGTGTCTATGCATCTTTTAAGAACAAGTTCAAGATTATTTAAACAAATATCAAATGAATCACCATAAACACCGAAATCATCCATAAATACCTCAATGATGTTTTCCACGTGAGTCGGAAAATATACGACCATACATCTCGAAAAGTGGCGGGCGCATTGCAAAGACCAAATGGCATTCTTCTATATGCAAATGTACCGAAAGGGCAAGTAAAGGTAGTCTTCTCTTGATCCTCCGGTGCAATAACGATTTGATTGTATCCCGAATAACCATCCAAAAAGCAATAATGAGAATATCCCGCCAGCCTCTCTAACATCTGATCAATGAAAGGCAAAGGAAAGTGATCCTTGCGGGTAGCCGAATTGAGCTTTTTGTAGTCTATGCACACTCGCCATCCAATTTGAACTCGTGTAGGAACAAGTTCATCATCTTGGTTTCTAACAACAAGGACACCCGATTTCTTAGGCACCACTTGCACCGACTAACCCACTTGCCGAGGAAATTGGGTAAATCACCCCCACACTTATTAATTTGAGGATCTCTTTCTTCACGACCTCCATCATTGGGGGGTTAAGCCTACGTTGAGCATCACGTACCGGCTTGCTATCATCTTCCATAAGGATTCTATGCATGCACATTGATGGACTAATGCCTTTAATGTCGCAATTGTCCAACCAATGGTTTGTTTTGTGCTTCTTCGTAACCCGAAGTAGACGTTCTTCTTGTATAGCATTGAGATTCTTTGCAATAATCACCGGAAGCTCCTCTTTATCACCCAAGTAAGCATACTTTAAGTGATCGGGAAGAGGCTTCAATTCTAGTTTAGGTGCTCGCACAATAGAAGGTAAAGGAACCTCATTAGTTACGGGTAAAGAAATATAAGAGATATTACCCGTTCGAGCTTCTTGTAATGTTGTTAAAGCACCACACATCTCCACTATCTCTTTGACTAGTTCGACATCCACATTCGGCTGCCCATGAACGTCCAAATCAATGCTATTTCGCAACACAACTCCAAGTTCGTCTTCATTGCTCAAATCAAACATTTGTTGTGCCAATGATCCAATAACATCAATAGAGAAAGCGGAGTGCACATCACTAGGATAACGCATGGCCTCAAATATGTTGAAGCGAATTATCTCTTTATCAAATCCCATAGTGAGTGTACCATTGTCCACATCAATCTTCGTCTTTGCGCTTTTCATAAACGGTCTCCCAAGAAGTAACGAAGTAGATGAACAATTTTCTCCATTTTGCATATCCACAATGTAGAAATCAACCGGAAAAATTAACTGATTCACTTGAACTAACACGTCCTCCACGACTCCCTTAGGATATATATTGGACTTGTTTGCCAATTGAATAGTAATATTTGCCTCTTTTAAAGGTCCAAGATTCAAAGAATCATAAACATCGGCTGACATAACACTTATGGAAGCTCCCGATCAAGTAAAGCACGCTCAAATCGTCGCTTACCAATAGTAATTGGCACCGTGAAACCCCTGGATCTTCACACTTAGCAGGCATCTTCTTCAAGAACATAGCCGTAGCACTTTCGCCCACCCGAGTAATTTGATTAGCAATCAACCTATCCTTCCTTGTGCATAAATCCTTCAAAACCTTGGCATACCCGGGTACGGTTCGATGGCCTCAATAAATGGAATGTTGATTTGTATCTTGCTTGAAAATATCCATGATCTCCTTGTCTTGAGATTGCTTCTTTGACTTGGCAAAACGACTAGGGAAAGGAGGTGGTGTGGTAAAGGTGGGAACCGTGTCCTTAGGTTGGACGGTTGAGGTTGGCTTTTCCTTTGGTACGGTTTCCGCTTCTGCTTCCTTCTCAATGTCGTTATTAACCACATGTTGTTGTTGTTGTTGTTGTTGTGGTTCTTCAGTTTGTCTCCCACTTCTTAGAGTTACGGCATTGACATGCTCTCTTGGATTCACAAAAGGTTGTGATGGCAACTTTGTCGAGGCTTGTGCTTTCACTTGATTCATATCTGTCGCCATTTGCCCCATCTCGAGTTTGTAAATCCCTAATAGCATTATCGGTTTTTCAACCCATTTTGATCGGATTTCTGTTGACTTTGTTTAAACATGGAGATGAGCATGTCAATCTTAGATTCTTCGAGTTGGAGGTTTTTGTTGTTGAAAATCACCTTGTTGTGGTTGGAATTGTTGTTGAAAACCACCTTGCCTTGCATATGGATTAGGAGCCTGCAGCTTGCTTGTTCGCATAACCGAAATTTGGGTGATCTTTCCAACCGAGGATTATAAGTATTAGAGTAGGGATCATATCTTGGCCTCGATTAGGAAATATAGCATTTACCTCGGCATCCTCTTCATATGAAGGAACAATCTGCAGATGCTATACGTTGTACCATTTTTTCCATATTACTCATTCGTTGCTCTATGTGTGAAGAATCTCCCATCTCACTAACTCTTCTAACCACCGATGAATCTCTAGTATAAAATTGCTGCGTATTTGCAGCCATGCTCTCAATCAAACTAGTAGCCTCCTCGACAGCTTTATTAGCCGATTGCACCACCGCTAGCCGCATCAATCAAGTGTCTCTCATGCGGTAGTAACCCCTCATAGAAGTGTGTAATGATAAGTTGTGGTGGTATTTGATGATGTGGGCAACTCGCCAACAATTTCTTGTACCTCTCCCCAATAGTCATACAAAGATTCTCCGTAAATTTGCACAATGCCACTAATCTCCTTACGAATAGTTGTAGCTTTAGAAGCAGGGAAATACTTCTCTAAATAGCTTTTTCATTCCGGTCCATGTGGTAATACTTCCGGCAGGGAGATAATAGAACCATGATTCTGCTTGGTCCGTTAATGAAAACGGAAAAGCTTGTAGAAAAGGCGTATCATCATCATCATCGCTCTTTTTCATACTTCTAACCGTATTAAAACCTGCTGCGGTGTCGATTAGGATCTTCACCTGGTAGTCCCTTGAACTTTGGAACCCAATGAAGAAGGCTTGACTTAAGTTCCACTGTGTCATTTAGAGTAATACACATTGGTTGAGATTCCAAACATGGTGATGTTAGATCTCTCAACGTCTTCCTCTCTGGAGGTGGAGGTGGAGGTGGTGGATCTATCTCGTCGTCTGTATTAACCATCTCTTCGTAGAAGGTTCTAGTTGTAACTGCTGACGTGCTTGAAGTACCGTTCCTTTGCGAGTTTGAATTCCGCACCTCAGATAATCCCAATCTTTCGGTGCCAGGGATTAAATAACTGAAACCAAAAAAAAATCTAGAGTAAAATCTAAGAATAAATGAATTTTTTTTTTTTTTTAATTAATATAAAATAATAAAAATAAAAACAAAATCTAAAAACAAAGTACTAAAATAAATAATAATACTAAAATAAAATAAAACAACTAAAAGCTACCGATCAAGCTCCCCCAAATGGCGCCAAAATTTGATGCGCGTCGTTTACACAAAGAAATTAATTACTTCTTTCCACACTATTAACCTGGTAATATAATGGCAAGGAGTTCGTTCCCACGAAGAGCGGGGAGTTTTTAGTTGTTTAAAAAGTAACCAAAAGGGGGTTTTAGATTTTAAATCAAAGTAATTGACAAAAGAAAATATAAAAGATTTGTTGTAAATTATGAGAAGAAAGAAGACTAGGGAATCCTTCGCCGTCACTGAACTGAAACTTAATTGAATACAAGTTTATCTATTGTTGAATTTATATTGTTACCAACCGTAGAATAGCAATAAGCTCGCTATCCCCCGATTCCTGTTGTCACTGGATACGGAAGCGCTCGACTACCAGTTTCTATCCAAATAACCCACCAAAAATAAGCTCTCAAGGTGTAGATTAACGAATGCTTTACACTCTGTGAATCAGGTTGATCCTAGCATCGACGCATAGGCTCGGCTCTCGCTTACTAGTGTTATCTTTATACACAATTGCTTAACATAATCCCTCTATCAGCTCTTGCGATTTACTACTTATGTAAAGAATTGAGTGACAATTACACGTATCACCAACCCCAATACTAGTAGAAGAATTATTGATTGGTTAATTTAATTGATCACTTTAAATAACCCCTCAATATTCTTAACATTAAAAATAATAAAGATAATCAACAAATAAATAAAACTTGAAATAAACTTGGTTTAAGAAATTAAAGCTTCATTGTTCAGGACTTTGAAATCATCCCTAATCAAAAAGAAGTTTAGCTACTCATAGCTAAAAAGAATTCTACAAATAAATAAAAGAGAAAGAATAAAAATAGAATTAAATATAAAAACTCACAAGAAAAGCCGAGAGCAAAACTTTATTTCTCTCTCTTTTCTCTTCTAGCTAGAGAAAAAGAATAATAAAAGAAGAAGATGATATTTTTCTTTTGGTTTAGGTAGCTATTTATAGGCATCAAATACCCTAGCCGATCCACAAAAGTCGCACAAGATAGAGATTCAAAGTCGGTGATAGTTATCACAAAATAGGTTCTGATTATTGGGCGCGACGCAGTATATTCTAGTATCGCGCAAATGTCTTCTGATCCATTCGATCCTTTGAGAACTCTTTGTATCCTAATCTGCACCGTCCGATCTATCCAGCCCCAATGCTCCGCGATACACCATATCTTCACTTCTCCAAAACGCGTCAAAAAAAACTCTGCAACCGTACTGCAGCCAGGGCTCCACCACGTGCTCACCTTATCCCTCCTTTATTTGTACGACTCTTGAACTTCTTATCCACACCGTCACTGCCATGTTCTTCCGCGTCATCACTGTTATCATAAGCTATCAGAAGTAACTCAGCCTCATCATATTCAATCACTTCTCTATTAGCATCAACCACAGACCCGAGATCCTTCTCCATAACTCACTGATCATTTCTGCCATCATCAAAGCCATCCGCAGGTTCATCTTCATTGTTCAAACATCATTGGAACTCAAGCTCTCCACTGCTGCCATGTTTCACAGCTCCATCTCTCCTTTTCTGTTTCGATCAACAGCCACCAAGAATAACAGCAGCTGCTCATATCTTCCCTAGCTCCAGTAATCGCGACTGCTAATCTTCATCATCTACAGCCATCACTGAAATCAATGGCAGTAACCCAACGGACCACTAAATGATCAATCACCAGCAATCCCAAGTCTTCTAACCGCTACTACACCCCATTGAAACGTTCGACCCGAGAATCACTCAAAATCGTCACATCTTGATCATCACGATCATCAAGATCATCATCTCCCGAACCTCGCCGAGCCCTTCCATTTGAAATCGACTCTACCCAAGATTCATATCATTCACCCGAGCCCGTTGATGTATTCAAATTTGAATATCACTATTGATCAAATCCATCGCCATCGTGATCATCATGATCATCGAATCGATCGCCATTTCCCGTTCTCGTTTAGGAAGAGGGAAGACGAAGTGCCCTTAGTAATGAAGGCGGGTGCCTTCATCATATTTTGAATTTCTCGCTCCCCTTTGTAAAAGACCCGACCGCCTTTAGCACTTCCCTTGAACTTGACTACCCCTTAACAGGAAGGTGTCCCTTATCATCCGGTTGGGATACCAATAGCGCTTCCCTTGGAAAATGACCATTTTGTCCTTTGCTTATGAGTTCTTGTTTTGCTCATAACTTCTTCATACGAACTCAGAATGACTCCGTTCTTTCGCCATCGTCTTCATCTTCTCGTCCTCTACACAATGAAAAGTAGAAATCTTGTATTTGAACGAGTTCCAATTGGTCTTTGGCCCTTCTCCACTTGTAGCTAGCTTCTTTCCTTGCACAATTAAGTGCATATTCACTTCTTTTGGATGATTCATCTAATAAAACACAAATAAGAGAAAACAAGCGTAATATACAATAATTTGCACGAAAACCAACAAATACTAGCATGGAATTGACACTAAATATATGTGAAATATGCACTTATCACTGGCCTTCCCCACGCGGTTACTAAAGCGAAGGCGTGCGACAATCAACGGCCCCCTTCAATCCCAGGAGCAAATCCTAGCCATCCAAGGTTACCAGACAACGCGTGGTAACCTTTGGCCTGAAAACCTAAATTTGGCCGCGCCAAACCATGCCATGCCAACGGCATGCCAACCTAGCCACGCCACCATGCTGGTCTTCCCTACGCGGCTACCAAAACGAATGCGTGCGACAATCAACGGTCGCCCTCCAATCCCTGGAGCAAATCCTAGCCGTACGAGGTTACCAGACAACACATGGTAACCTTTGACCCAAAACCCTAGCTTGGCCACACTAAATCGCGCCAAGGCATGCCATGCCAATGGCATGCCAACCTTGCCGTGCCACATGCTGGACTTCCCTATGCGGCCACCAAAAAAAAAGCGTGCAACGTCAACGGCTACCTCTCGTCTTAAGATGCAAAATCTCGACCGTCGAAGGTCACCAAGCTAGCGAGTCTCCCAAGCACGACTTGCCAGGAAACAACAACATGCTACATGTTTTCCACAAAAACATTCGAGACGTCAACACATATATCACAAACTGGGGGATCCTCTTTGGGTATTGGTTTGGCGGCTTACAGCGGCGGCGTACACTACGCCTGTCATAAGGAAGTGTCACAAGGATGAGGCGGTTAGTAAATACAGGGAGTTAATGGTGAAACGTTTTTTTTATGGAACATCAATTCCATGCGTTAACGGTTTTGTGTAACATCAATTCCATGCGTTAACGGTTTTATGGAACATCAGTTCCATGCGTTAACGTACGTTACCACCTCCTCCCATTTACTCACCCATTTTTCCATTCCTTAATGAGACCAGAGTACGTTTCACTTCGACTTGTATAAATAGGTCTTACCTATTTCCACCGAACAACAAGTTCAGTAAGGAGCATACACCACTCAGAAAACGTTTGCTAGCTTTTCATATGTTAGCTTCCAACTTTCTGACACAAGTCGTAACACAACTACTCTTCCAGAATCAACTATTCTGGTCTCATCACTTTCCTTGCTTCCCTCCCCAAAATCAACCCATTCTCCTCCACTTTGTGACCGCAAGTCCGGAACGGCCATTTCTTGGTTTAGGCCGGACTTGTGCGATTGATCTCTCGAATCTAAAGTACTCCCTTGCAGTACATTGTTTAGGGTTTAAATTCGTTTCTCAACCACACACCCGAAATTACCGAAATCTACAGAAACCATTTTCACCCACAAACACTCACGTACCTTTAAAAAAAAATTAGGGTGAGCTAATAACTCAAGTAAGTAATAAAAAAAAAAAATCCTTTTTGCTCAAACGAGCATTCGTCTACGAAACCAGGATCTTTTCTATTTTTGCAAAAGTACACATATTCTAAATAAAATTTCGAGAGTTCTAAAATAAATTTTATCATGAATTCCAGGTCTTTTCAAAATTTCCTTTAACCCTAAGGATCATTATTTACTACTCTTTACGAACAAACCTACGTTCTTATAAGTATTTGCAAAATCCATGCTTTGAAAACAAACTTGGGTTTTCATGAAACCTAATAAACAAAACTTTTGCTACTGCAACTAGACCATGTTTATTCAAAATTTATGAATCTCTTCCATATTAAGGATTTTTTCTCGTTCCTTCAACTAACGAACAAAGGGGCATATATATACGTTTTCTGAAAATCCTTCATAAATCCTACGCATGCATGCAACCATGGGATTTTTGGTTTTGTGAACAACTCATCAATCACGAAACATACAGCAAAAAAAAAATCGGATAGACTTACCTGACGGTGCCGGCCGAAATTTGGTCGGACGGTGATCGGACGTCACTGCAAGGGGCGTGAACTTTTCCTGCTGCTGCTGAACTCGTGAGGGTGATGAAGAAAGGGAGAACTGGTCGGTCAAATAACAAAAAGAATTCTAGGGATATTCCCTTTTATATCAAATTTATTTCCAAAACCTAATAAAACATGTGTTTCCTTTTTTGGGCTCGGGCCCGTAAATCCTAAACCGACGATAACTAAGCTTCTAAACGCCCAAATCAGCAGTACCTCATCTCTCCACGCTCATGATATGACACTCTATCTTACTATCAGGATCCTCATCTGTGAATTTTCTCGTACATGACATCATTGGGGTAAATCGAGGGTTCTGAAACTACCTTTGTAGACTGAGCTCAACCACTGATCCCGTCGACTGAAAATCATCATTTAATGCTTACTGCGAAACATGATTGTTCCTCACTAAGCAGGGGACTTAATATAGATAATGGATTTTCAACAAAGGTTAAAACCGTAAAATCATGAGGCATGTTTTCGACGCTGCTTTCAGGCATGCAACGATTCATATTTTACGAAGCCATGATGAATATGTTTTTGAAAAGCCTCCACTAGCTGAGCGTTCGATCCCTGGCATTTCGTCGTGACCTTTATGCAGAATAACATATTTGGGCAGTTCTCCGTAGATTGAGAGCTTAACGCCTTCAGGACATCGGTGATACTCACTGTTCCCTGACTGCAGGAGAGATACCCACCTCCACATAGAAGAATAGTTGGGCGGCGGACGCCTTCAGGACGTCGCTGACACTCACCGTTCCCTGATTATGTGGATAGATTCAAGCGGTTCTCCGTAGATCGAGAACACTAATGCCTTCAGGTCGTAAACAACACCGTGACTCCCTGACTATGCACCATTCAGAATGGATGTGATGCTTTAACTGGCTAATATCTTTTCTGCAATAGATTAATTTCGTCGTGACATTCACCACTGAATTCCCAGAATGATCTACAATTGCTCATATTCCATGGTCGAATCCACGGCCTCCATGGAATGGCAATAACAATTGCTCCTATTCCATGGTCGAATCCACGACCTGATCCCATGGAACGGCAATAACAATTGCTCCGATTCTATGATCGAATCCACGGCTTGATCACATAGAATGGAAATAAAACAACTGTGTTATCTCATTACTCTGATTTCATGATCGAATCCACTGATCTCATGAAATGGTAATGGATAATCTTAATTACTCCGATTTTGTGGTCGAATCCGCGATCCCATAGGATGGTAATGCTTGTTTTATTATTTTGAATTCGTAGTCGAATCCACGGCTGATCCTATAATTAATAATGAACAACTATTCATTTTATTACTCAGTTTCATGAATTATTCTCCACTGAATTTCATAAATTAGTAATAAATACTCAACAACCGGGCATCTGGACCATCACTGAGTAAGCCCCACAAAAATGGTGCAAGTGTACTCGACAATGATGCACGAGTGAGCACCCAGATGCACGAACGAGCATCCAAAAACGTGAAACAATGAGGAATCCTTCACAAAATAGGAGAAATCATTAAATAACAATAAAATAATAAGAGGCGCTCAGGGTGGGCCCACCGGACGGACGGCCGTCCGTGCCCTAGCCATGGTCAGTCCGTGCCTTTCCCATTATTTTCTTATTTTTGTTATTTCGTGAACTCACGAAAACTCCTTGGTTTGAGCAACTTTCCTTGTTTTTGCAAAACTCGTGAATTCTCCATAACTTAGTGGATTCACCATATAATATTATAAAATAAGGAAAGGCGTGGGACCGGCAACCTGCCGCCGGCCATGCCCAAGCCGTGGTCGGTCCCACACCTCACAATCCTTAGCTTTTTATAATTATTATTCCTAATCTCATGAAAATCCTCAGTTTCAACAAAAACTCATGGATTCTCCACATCTTCAAGGATTCTCCATAACTTCAAGGATTCACGGAAAATAATATTATAAAATATGGAAACGTGTGCAGGACCGGGCAACATGGCCGGCCGGCCATGCCCTAGCCGTGGTCGGTCACACACCTTGCAATTCCTAATCTTTCATAATTATTATTTTTCTCTCAATTCGTGAAACTCCTAGGCTTGAGCAAAATTCATGATTTCTTCATATTTTCTCAAATATTGCTCGAATCACAAAAAACCAAAAGCCAACATGGTCACACGACTGGCTAGCCTCTCACGGCAAATTTTGAATATTAAAACATTTTATTATAATATTAATGGATTGAGTATGATGCTCATTCCAACAAAAATCGAGAATTCTCAGTCAAGATGAAACTCTTCTGAAAATTCACGATATTGCTCAAACACACGTCAGAAAATACTAAAACTCTCAGTATGGAGACACAGACATCATGGCAACACGTGGATGACTTCATGACCGGCCAGGGTCATTCCTAGGGCTTGCACGAAGCTGGTCCCACACGTTTTTGCAATTCTGACCTAATTTGCTAAATTGCTCATACTGGGACCGAAATCTCTCCAACCAACTAGAGAACTCTCCAAATGACCAACAATTGGTCACGTGATCACCAAGAGCCGGTCCCATGCTCTCTTGGTCGGTCCCCCATCTCTCATACTTAGGTTTTATCACCTAATGCTGAATCCAACAATATTTTCAGTAAATGGTGAAACCACCATTTAATTATCATTCTTTCACCAACTCTCAAACTGAGAACCCTGGTGCATGCTCAACTCGAGCACTGGCAACCACATGGATGCTCATTATCCCATGTGTTCGGTCCCTCTTCACTCATGACCAATTTTTATCAATTCGCCAATTGATGGAGGATTGATCAAAAATTAGGGTTTCGAATAAACGCTCTACGAAATCATCATTCTGAGCAGGTTCAAACACTAATAAACTTATGATTGATTCAACAACTAATATATGAATTAATTATATAATATTCGGTAATCTACCAATATTTTAATATTTTATTGGCTCACGTCACCAGTGAATAATTCGCTGAATTGAGCACTACTTGCTCAATTGTCCGAATATAATCAATATTCGGCAATTCATCAATGATTAGTCGAATTGAGCAATACTTGCTCAGTTGCACGTCAGATTATCAAAAATCATTAACATTTTTGATTGATCTCTCGATCTAAGCACCCCATTTGCAGCGGTGCATTTGTGTGAGGATTAACATTTTGCTCGGTCGAGGAGTCGCGACAGCACGCTCGTCTCTCCACTTCCCAAAAAACCGGCGAACCGTTTTTCCCCATCCACAAATCTAGAAGAAATTCTTGCTGCAAAGCATAATTCTGACGGCTTAAATGCTATCATTCATGCCATTACCCCAGATCTTCAGCATCATGTGACTATGTGCACTAAGTCGAATACTAGTGAGAAAGAAGCTAGGCTTC
This sequence comes from Papaver armeniacum, assembly GCA_023531295.1. NCBI lineage: Eukaryota > Viridiplantae > Streptophyta > Magnoliopsida > Ranunculales > Papaveraceae > Papaver > Papaver armeniacum. The sequence continues at coordinate 418,397 of JAJJWW010003705.1, read as the reverse complement.
AAAACCTAAATTTTGATTGGGAAAACCTTCGTATGGAAGATGAAGAAACGTTTGATGAGTTTAATCACAAAGTGTCTGAAATTGTTAATGCATCTTTTGCATTAGATAAGACTATTCCTGAAAAGGACATTGTGATGAAAATTCTTAGATCGCTGCCATCTAGATACGATTCTAAGAAGCATGCCATCGTTGAAGGAAATAATCTCGCAACGCTTTCCTGAAATAATCTGGTTGGGAAGCTAAAGATCTTTGATCATGAGCATACGTCCAAATCTGGTAAGGATGTTTCTTTCAAAGAACTAAAGAACACTAATTTACTTGATAAAAGTAAAAATGTATATATCTTTGAAGATGATCTTTCTGAGGCTGATTCATCAGATGAAGATCTTGACAAGTAAGTCTCGTTGATCACAAGACAGTTTAGGGATCTTCTTTTGAAGAGAAGTAAACGGTTTTTCAGAGATAAATCCAAGTCGTCAGATAAACCCCACAATCGTGTTCCTCTTAAAAATAGGGATACTAATGAAACTGATGACGAGGATATGCCTCAGTGCTTTAAGTGTAAAGGTTTTGGTCATTTTGCAAATGAGTGTCCAAATCGAAAGAAATACACTGGGAACAAAGGTCTTGCTGCAACTCATGATGAAATGTATGACAGCTATGATTCTAATGAAGACGAGAAATCAAGCGTTGCACTTCTTTGTGAAAATATTGATTTTGAAAATTGTAGCAATACACACATCAATCTTGATATTCTTTCAGAAGAAAACCCAACCAATCTGGAAGATAAAATTGACCCCTTCTTTGGAAACTCTATGTATGATGTTTCAGGTTCCACTATGTGTCTAGCTGCCTGCACATCTTAGATGCCTAAATTATATTCAAGATTGACATGCTCATAATTTTCACTCAAGGGTCATGAACTATCAATGTTTTACAAGTAAAAACACAAATTGAGACATGTCAACAAACTTCAACGAAGAGCAAATCAATTAGCAAACAAGCTTAAACTTGCTCAGAAGACTGCTGAGGTATGTAAGATTTTATCTTCATCTAAGAAGTTAGTTTCCAAGGACAAAACAAGACCATTAGAGAAGAAAATATGGTCAAATCGCTTTGATAGACAAAGGTCTGTGGATTCCTCTCAAGAGGAACATGGTGGACAAATTGTTGTTCACCGCAACACAACTTGATTGTGTTGATTTGTAAATCTTGTCTCATGTGCATGATCAAAAGAGACAAGATTGTGTACCTCTCAGTCTTTAGGAAAAGTTTATTTTCTCCTTTTCTTAGTGTTATTTTTTTTGGAATTCCCTGTCTATCAAAAGGAGGGTTATTCTCGACAATTTTACTCTCTTTAGGGTTCAGAACTGTGCGTGCACAAACCTGTTAAAGGTTAACCCTACATTTCTTTTTCCTTCCTTGAAACTTCTTTTATCTTAAGACCACTTGTTGATATTTTGATTTCCTCTCACAAACCCATACGTTTATGGATACTACAAGCATCATGTCTTCTGATGGAAAAGATGTTAATATGATTGTCAATCCATCAATCATGAAGGAAAAAGAGAAATCTTCGTTAGCTACGACATTGAAAAGAGAGTTGTTCCTTCAAATTCTCAGAAGTTTTGTGATGTTCTTGAAGTGTTAAAGGAGATACAAAAGGAGATTCAACAAATAAAGGCTTTTGTGTTTAAGACTCATGAGATTCGAAGGCTCGTTTCGACATCAGTCAAGAAGGTTTATTGATATTAACTCCTATCTTCATGAACCTTATGTCCCAATGTTTGTTGACGACAAGGAGTTCGGGGAAGATAAAGAATTCTTCAAAGGTCCTAACATCTAGTAAATCTTCTTTTTTGTTTTGTTTAGAGGAATAACTAGAGTTTGGATAGCCATTATTGTGATTACACATAGCTATATCCAACGTTTTCATCTTCATGTTTTTAGGTTTATTTGTTTAAATTCTAAAAAATTGTTTGGAAGATGATTTTTTGCAAGTATTAATCTTTATGGTTTTATAAATTGCAATTTGTTATGGGATATGTGTGGTTGCATCCGTGAACTATGATTGTCCCATACCTTGTCAAAAGTTAAGTCTTTCGTATGTCAATATGCATGTATTGATAAAAGAATGAATGAGCTTTTGACATCACAAAAGTTTGAAACCTATTGTCATTATGAAAATATTGATGAAGATAGGGCGAACTTTTGTTCACAAGGATTATGTCTATTGTATGTCATTGTGCAAATAGTGATGGAAAATAGAATGAGTCCTTGTCTATTCCGCAGTATTGATCTTCCCGTATCCATATTTCATGTATATACTGTGAGGCTCCGTAAGTTCTCTTATGTTGAGCATTTCCGATTAGATTAATTATGGGTTCTCTTGTGGTTAATCTAATTGAGTATTTTTGGATTCAAATTCATATTCGTATGTGATTTGTTATGTCCAAATAAATCCTTATTTTCTTATGAAATTAAGGTCGCTCTTGTTGTTCTTTCGGGAATGACATTTTATGGGCAAGAGTTCTTAATTGAACTTGTGCTTAATTGCCAAATCTTTGTGGGGAGTGCGGCTGTGGAATACTATAGGGGTTATCTTGTATCTTTATAAACTCCTTGATGAAAGCATTTAGCTTCGGCTATATGATTGCATCTAAATAAGTTGATATGTGCTTACTTTTGGTCATGAAATGTCTCTTTGGAAATTTCATTAGGATCCCGTTTTCGTACCTTTGCCAATTTTATTGACAAAAAGGGGGAGAATTAATGTGTAGTTCACACTACAAGTACATATGGTTTTCGGATCATTATGTTAGGGGGAGTGGTTTCCATGTAAAATGGAGTATTGACTAAGGTGGAGTGATGCATATCACCATAGTATTGTTGTCGAAGTTATGATACAATTGAACTAGGATGTTGTGTAATAATACTATGACATTGTATAACAATGATTGAGAATGCTTGTTTTCTCATTGTTATAGCTACAAATTTTCAACAACGATAATGCTGAACTTACAACCTTTGGGATCATTGGAGTACTTGGAAGTGACGAAGATTTCGAGTAATGTTGAAGATTAGACATGTGGAAGAAGAGCTACAAAAGTTTATTTATCTATTTTTTGTATTCCATATGTATTGATAGTTTTGTCACTAAAATTAACAAAGGGGGAGATTGTTAGAGCACTGCTCGGTCAAACTCGCATGCGTTGTTATCTCAAGTATGTTTGTCAATGTTAGTGATCAAAACTATAAGTCTTGATTTCTAGTCTACTATAGCTAAGTCTCGGACTAGGATAGAAAGTGTAGTTGAGCTCAAGAACTCCATGGCGATCATCATACAAGACGAAGAACTACTCAAGGAACTGGTGGAACTTCATCGACTAAAAGGTATGTGGAGACTTGAGCATATCTATCATTCAAAAGTCTATCTACTCTATCTCCTATCTTGAGACAAAAGTTGTTTTGCTATAGAGACTTTGATTATACACATTTGTTATTTCGAGCCGAGTTCATCTCGCTTATCTATTTCTCGAAATATGTGGTGGTAAGCTTTCGCTTTGGCCAAGTTCATCTTTACCTAGTGACGAAAGTCATGTTATGTTTCAATTACTTGAAAATGGCTTTGACGAAAAATAGTTTGTGAATAACAACTATATAACGTCCTCTAAGAATGTTTCAATGATTGAGATGAGAGTTTAGATTATATAATCATTGTTGGATATAAGCATTATGTGGAAACGCATACATGTATAAGTCCTTATTCCTTGAACCAAAGTATGCTTACTTTGCTGCTCAAGAAACCGGAACAGGAGTCCGCGAACCCAGTCCGCGTACTGTCGGAGGTTCTCTTCCCGAGAAAATCTACTGGAGTTTGTAAACTTGTTACAAACTTATTCCGGGTACTTAAGTCCGCGTACTTAGGTTGGTTATATTCTAAAAACGATTATTCGTGAACTTATACTTATATTAACTAAGGAATGCAAGTTTGCAAACCGTGGCTATAAAGTTCATGAATCGATTCGAGTGAATCAAATCGTTTTTGCTTCGATTGTGTCTTGTATAATTCTATAAGATCTAAGCAATTGAAAAACTCTCTAACTAGTTCATTTGAGTCATTTGAACTAGTTATGGTGAAGAAGAATATGGTTAATATGAAAGTGCTCATATGGCTAACCATTTGGTTAACTATTGTTGAACCAACAAATGTACATGTTTGGGTACGGTTACATAAACCTAAAAACGTGCATTTCATTTGTGTGTAACAAGCTAAGTTTTCGATCTAATGGTTGAAATATATTAGCTTGAATCTAATCAGGTTTTCATCTAATGGTGAATATTGAATGCTTTGTTACTAAGCTAACATTGATTGCAAACCCTGATTTGAAAGACTATATAAAGAAGAACTCTAGCAACTGGGAAACCGAATCCCCACACCTCCTGTGTGATACTAGTTATATAAGGTAGAGTCGATTCTCCTTTAACCTTATGTTTCTACAGAGACCCTGTAGGTTAACGACTTGAAGACTTCATTTGGATTGTGAAGCTAAACCGATACTATTTTCTTGTAGTTGTGTGATCTGATCTTTCTATTTCTATCGTATTGAGTACAATCGTAACAATTGGCTTGAGATTGATATCTCCGATAGGCAATATATAAAAGTAATCACAAACATCTTCGTCTCATCGTTTGTGATTCCACAATATCTTATTTCGCCGCGTCGATTAAGATTATTGTGATGTGATTGATACTACTAGGTTGTTCTTCGAGAATATAAGTCCGGGTTATCAATTGGTTCCTTTTCACCTTGATTTATCAAAAGACGGAAAAAAACTCGTAGGTATTTCTATGGGAGACAGATTTATCTATTACCGTAGATTTTTCTGTGTGATATAGATTTGTTTATTAAAGTGTTCGACTTTGGGTCGTAGCAACTCTTAGTTGTGGGTGAGATCAGCTAAGGGAATCAAGTGCGTAGTATCCTGCTGGGATCAGAGATGTAAGGAGCGCAACTGTACCTTGGATCAGTGTGAGATTGATTGGGGTTCAACTACAGTCCAGGCCGAAGTTAGTTTGTTGTAGGATAGTGTCTGTAGCGGCTTAATACAGTGTGTGTTCAATCTGGACTAGGTCCCGGGGGTTTTCTGCATTTGCGGTTTCCTGTTAACAAAAATTCTGGTGTCTGTGTTATTTCTTTTCCGCATTATATTTTGTTATATAATTGAAATATCACAGGTTGTGCGTTAAGTTCAATCAATTAGAATATCCAACCTTTGGTTGTTGATTTACATTGATTGACATTTGGATATTGATCTTTGGTACCTTCCAAGTTATCTCTCTTGTATTTAATTAAACTCGCAGATTTCTATTTGCTTGAGTAAGAATTAAATCGAGAGATCGAGATATTATAACTCTTTGATATACTTTATTAAGATTGAGTCTAGTTGATTCTCTTGAAAGTATATTGGAGTTAGTCCATACAGATTGCTAATCTAAATATTGGGTGTGGTTGTTGTACCCCCGCTTTTTCACAATCAATTTCAATCAACAACCAAAGGTTGGATTTCCCAATTGATCGATTCAACGCACAACCTGTGATATTTCTATTATATAAAAAAATATAATGTGGAAAAGAAATAACACAGACACCAGAAATTTTTTTAACGAGGAAACCGCAAATGCGGAAAACCCCCTGACCTAGTCCAAATTTTGAACACCACACCGTATTAACCCGCTACGCATACTAGCCTACTACCAATGAACTTCGGTCCTGGATCAGAATCAATCTCACACTGATTCAAGGTACAATTGTGTTCCTTACGTCTCTGATCCCAGCAGGATACTATGCACTTGATTCCCTTATCTGATCTCACCCACAACTAAGAGTTGCTACGACCCAAATTCGAAGAATTGATAAACAAATCCGTCTCACACAGAAAAGTCTATTGGAATAGATAAATCTTTCTCCCACAGAAATACCTATGAGTTTTGTTCCGTCTTTTGATAAATCAAGGTGAACAGGAACCAATTGATAAACCGGCCTTATATTCCCGAGGAACGGCCTAGTATTATCAATCACCTCACAATAATCTAAATCGTATGGAAGCAAAACTAGATATTGTGGAATCACAAACGATGAGACGAAGGTGTTTGTGATTACTTTTTATCTTGCCTATCGGAGATTAAATCTCGAGCAAATCTTAGAGAAGATAGTACTCAAATGATAGAATCGGGCAAGATCAGAACACGCAACTACAGAGAAAATAGTTGGGTCTGGCTTCACAATTCCAATGAAGTCTTTATGTCGTTAACCTACAGGGTTTCGTGAAAAACCTACGGTTAAAGGATAATGATTATTACGATTTATAATAATCATTATCAAACTAATATTTTAAGTTAGCTAATTATAATTAACCACTAAACATGATTAGTGAGGGGTAGATTAGGAATTAGTTAAAATAATGGATAAGGGGTAACTCTGATTTACTATTTAAATCCTGTTTTTGTCTTTTTCTTATATCCCCTAATTAGTAAAAGTATCCCCCAATTGAGTGTTCTTTTCAAAACTATGGTTTCCTTAATAATTTCTATTATTTTGGATTAGGTTAAACATCGAATAAATTTTCAAACTAGAATTCATTTGCTTGCTCACGAGTAAATTTCTAATGGAATAATAATGCGTATGTAAAACCATCATCCTCCCTTTTTTGTATTGATTGTTTGAAGATTGAAACCGAAATTTCAGGAGCACTTACATATTTGCATGTCGTGAATTTTATACCCATCAATCATAAGGATAATGAGTCCGCCGACATACTTTTATATTGTGAAAGTATCGGATTTCGGAGCAGCAAGGTTAAATCCACTAGGCCAAACCTAGATAGATAAAGTAGATCCAGAATACTATCAAACTAGCCAATTTACTGATAAAAGCAATGTTTATAGTTTTAGTGTGGTTCCTCGTTAAACTCTTAACATGATAAAATTTCATGTCTCAAAGTCATAATCTGTGTTGGGAATATAGAAAAATTATTAGGGAGATTAAACTCTTATTATCTTCTTTTCTGTATGGTAGAATTTCTCATGTCAAAAGAGATGGAAAATTTAGTTGCCAAAACGCATTCTTGATTTAGTATACTGAAGATAGTTTCAGACTAGATTAGGTCTAAGAAGTAGAATCGAAGTTATCCTTGAAGGATGAAGAATGAAGACTACAAGAAGACATCAAAAAGGACTTCATCAACAAATGTATGTGGTGATTGATTTCAAAGAACATATAAATCTTGCGTCATTTTTTCTTGACGCGACGGGAAAAAAATATGAAAACTTATTGAATCTCTAATTGAAATAAAAAACCTCAAGCATGTCATATATAGCAGTTGCAGAGTTCGCAAAGATTGTTCAACAAGAAAAGTGTAGAAAAACTTGCAATGTTCATTTGAAGGTATGCAACATCAAACGTTATTTACAATTTTATTTTTACGACGCCACATGTTAAGAATGATATAAAATTTTCGACCTCCACGGTCTTACACGAGATATAAGTAGCATTATATATATCGTTGATTATTATTACCAACAATCAAGTTGGTGCAATGGTAGAGGTGTATTACCGTAGTCCTGATGTCTCAGGTTCGAACCTCTCTACACTCTTAGAAAATTTTCATAACAAGTTAGTCAAAATCGTTAGTCGACGAACGATTAAAGTGAACGATCCAAATGGGATAATATTTGAGCCTAATCGTATGACCAATAGTTTCTGCTAAGGTGTGTTTTTTTGTGGGTGGAAATACAAAATTACCCTTTAAAAAAAGTTAAAACTAAATCAAACCTAAATATTCCTCACTCCCGTTCAAATTCGAAATATCCCCACTCCCTTTCAAATTCACTTCTCCTTCTCTGCCGGCTCCTCACTTTGAGAACGATTGTTTTTTTAACATTCGGAAGTGATGAAGACCATGCCGGAAGTGATGAAGACCACGCCGGAAATGTTTTTTTTTTTACATCGCCGGCATTGTATTAGTACTTCTCCTTCTCTGCCGGCTCCTCACTTTGAGAACGATTGTTTTTTTAACATTCGGAAGTGATGAAGACCATGCCGGAAGTGATGAAGACCACGCCGGAAATGTTTTTTTTACATCGCCGGCATTGTATTAGTGATGAAGACCATGCGAGAAGTGATGAAGACCACGCTGGAAATGATTCTTTTTTACATCGTCGGCATTGTATTAGTGATGAAGACCATGCCGGAAGTGATGAAGACTATGACGAAAAGTGGTGAGTACCCATTTTTTTGCGTTGGGAGTACCCATTTTTTTGTCGCCTTGTTGTAAGTTGGGAGTACTAATTTGTTAACCAAATTCCTGTTACCTCAAAAATTTTCCTTATACTATCACCCAAGTGGAGTGATTATAATTTATACTAATCATTATCAAACTAATCTTTTAACTTAGCTAATTACAATTAACCGCTAAACATGATTACTGAGGGGTAGATTAGGAATTAGTTAAAATACATGGATAAGGGGTGACTCTGATTTATTATTTAAATCCCGTTTTTGTATTTTTCGTGTATCCCCCAATTCGTAAAAGTATCCCCAATTGTGCTTTCTTTTCAAAATTATCGTCACCTTAATAAGTTTTTATATTTTTTCTTAGGTTAAACATCGGAATGTGACGAAGGTATTGGTATGTTTTTTAGAGACTAGAATTCGTTTGCTTGCAACTGCAGTGGTGCGAGTATAACCAAAGACCAAAGATAAAAAAAAACGACCAAATTTTAGTTTAGTCTGGTGTGTGACGCTACAGGTAGAAGACCAAATTTGATCGAGCGGATACTATACGTTCGCCTGGTATGGGGCGTGGACTATACGTTCGCCCGATGGGAGAGATTTCAAAAAAAACAAAAAATAAATAAAAAAAAATAAATAAATGGGGCGGAGGTATAAAGCCCGCCCCACTATAAAGAAAGTGAAAAAAGAATGGGGCGGAGGTATAAACCTCGCCCCACACAAAATTAAAAAAAATCAAAAATTAAAAAAATAATGGGGCGGAGGCTATACGTTCGCCTGTTGTGGGGCGTACACTATACGTTCGCTCGACTATAATTTGGGTTTAGTCTTTGGTCCCCGACCAAATATAGTCTGGGATTTGCGTTTAGTCTGGTCTTTGGTCGATGATCCGTCCCGCTACGTCTGGTTCTTTTACCAAATAAATGGGTTTAGTCGCCCACTGCAATTGCTCTAATGGAATAATATTGCGTATATAAAACCATTATCCTCCCATTTTTGTATTGGTTGTTTAAAGATTGAAACCAAAAGTTCAAGAACACTTACATATTTGCATGTAGTGACTTTATACCCATCGACCGTAAGGATATTGGGTCCGCCGACATACTTTTATATTGCGAAAGTATCGATTTTAGAGCAGCAAGGTTAAATCCATTAGGTCAAACTTAGATAGATACACTAGATCCGGAATACTGTCAAACTAGCCAATTTACTGATAAAAGCGGTGTTTATAGTATCAGTGTGGTTCCTTTTTAATTTTGACATGATAAAAACTCATGTCTCAAAGTCGATTCAAAGAACATATAAGTCTTGCGCCATTTTTCGATGGGAAAAAAAATGAAACCTTATGAAGCTCTAATAGAAATAAAAAACCACAAGCATATCATATATAGCAGTTGCAGAGTTTGTAAAGAGATGATCAACAAGAAGAGTGGAGAAGAACTTGCAATGTGTTATTTGAAGGTATGCAACATCAAAATAACGTTATTTACGGTTTTATTTTTACGATGCCACATGTTAAGAATGAGATAAAATTCTCGACTCCACAGGCTTACACGAGATAGCCAACCAACTTCAAAAAAAAAAAAAAAAATAATATTAGGGTTTGATGTGCTTTTTTTTTTAGGTCAAAAGTGATATAAAATTAGTGAATGAACTTTCTAAAGCGCAGTTTGATAAGGCGATGCTATTAACATCTAAATTCTTCATTTACTCTCCAAGTGCAAGGAACATGATAACTAATATGAGTAAATACTATGTAGATTGAAGAACAAGTGGAGATTAATTTGATAGGCTTCTTTGCGTATTTGATACTCCCTCCGTTACTTTTTAATAGGCTGGTTTCTATAAATAAATGTTACAAAAAAATAGGCTGGTTTCCTAATTGGGAAAGTCAAATTCAAATGTTACTTTAGTTTTTAGGGCCACTTTTATCTTAACTTCTTTTGATGACAAGTGTCATGTAGACCATTTCACTTCACTTCTTTTGCTGACAAGTGTCATGGGGACCATTTCAATTCACTTCTTTTATTGACTGTCATGAGGACCACTTTCAATGATTAGTTTTCTTAATTTCCTTAATTTTCTCTAAAAACCAAACCAGCCTATTAAAAAGTAACGGAGGGAGTAGAAGTTTTAATAGGTTCTGTAACTAATTTGAGGGTTCCCCATATTTTGAAACAAGTGGAAAGGTACTTCTAATCCTAAGTCAATTCTCTGCAAAATTTTAAGAAGCAATAGGTTGGTAGAAACTAATTTTTCTGCTGAAAAAATACATAACTTGTTGATTGTTGAAGGTAATCAAGGGCATTAATTATTCCGAGGAGGTGTTGGTTGTCATGATTCAAGCCATACGATTAATGATGACCACGGATACGAAAGTTGCTTGTAATTTTTCGGCAACAGTAACAAGTTCTTTTACCGATGATGCCCATAGGAGTTTATATATCAGTATTTCTTTTGCAAGTGCAACAACTAATAATATCATTTCCGTAAACCATGGGCTCAAATAATGTTAATCAGCAGGAAGATCGATTCATCTCTTTAGCCCATTTAGCTCCCTGCAAAAGAGCTAATGCCTCTGCCTTTTCTTTAGCCCATATATGTTGGTAGGTTGCAACATTAGGGCGTCAACCGCCTTGATGGGGACAATCACCAATCCATAATTTTTTCCTTTTTCCTAGGGTCAGTTTTTTGATTCCTAGTGTCTTGTTTTCTCTTCCAATATATAACCAATTCACAAAAAAAAAAAAAGCAGGAAGATCGATCTACCACGTGTTCAGCAGAAGCCTTTGGAACATAAACTGCAAGACATATACATATACATATACATATACATATACATACATACATATAAATTTGGTTTTCAATTTTGAGATAAACATAATTTATGGAATACTCGAAAAGACACAAAGCTTCGTAAAGTTTTCCGTTACTATTTGTTTTTTTTTTCATCTTATAGTTCTTAACTTGGCCGACGTGGAGTAACATTTTTTCCTTTATTCGAAATACGTAATTCAATTTGAAAAACGAGTGGACCCATATATTTAAATCGGTTTTTACCTTGAATCACTAGATTTTGTGCCCGTGCTACGTACCGGGCGGGCCCGAAAACCATCCACCGTCATGTTTTTCGTTTTTTTTTTTTGATGTGATATGGCTTCGTTTCGCCCCGTCATGTATTTTTGATTTGGACTCGCAGGGTTTCATCCCGATGCATTTTTGATTTGGTGTGGCTCGGCTTCGCCTCGTCCCGTCGCTTAGGATTTTTGAATTGGTGTGGCTCAGATTCGTTTCACCACATCCCGATGCATGCTTAGGGTTTTTGATTTGTGTGGCTTGGCTTCATTTTTGCCGCATCCCGATGCATGCTTCGGATTTTTGATTTGGTGTGGCTCGGCTTCGCCTCGCCCCGTCGCTTAGGATTTTAATTTAATTTTAGTGTCACATGATTTTGATGCAGTAAACCTCGAATTTCTGTTAGCATACGCATACTTTAGCTAGGCTGCACTCAGAATTTAAAAGCGAAAATCAGTAATCAAAATAAGATTAAGCTAGATTAAGAAAGGAGAAATCTATTACAAAAAAGAGTTAAACAAATAAGAAAATGAGATATGGAATGTTAAGAAAATTTAGCTTCGTATGCAGATGTTAAGAAGGAGAGTTAAATACTATTCTCTGCACCAACCTGACATCTTATGTCATAGACAAAACAAAACAAAAATTTACGAAACATTGTATACACTTTGCATGACCTTGTAGAAGGAGAGTAATACCTTTTAACGGAACTCATGAGCAGCACAACAAAACTGATCCCTGACTTTAAATTACCATCTCAGCACTGATGCGTAATATTACACCTAGATTTTGTGCGCGTGCTACGCACCGGGGGCCCTAGAAGCCAATTTGCCTCGCCCCGTCCCGATACACGCTTAGGATTTTTTATTTGGTGTGGTTGGCTTCGTCTCGCCCGTCATCTATTTTTGATATGGTGTCGAAGGATTAGCTCCGCCCCGTCATGATACATTTTTAATCTTTGATATTTGGATCTTTGATTCGGTGTGGATTCGCTTTCCCACGCCCCGTTGGTGTGGATTTCGTGTGGCTCGGCTTAGGATTTCTGATTTCGTGTGGCTCGTCTTCGCCTCGCCCCGCAACCGCAAGGGAATTGCAAACTTTGCCCATAAACAAAGTTTAAGTAAAAGTAAAAAAATAAGATAGGAAAACATAATCCTCATATAATAGTTGCCTTCTTTTAACAGAACTGGCATGTGGCCAGTGCTACGAAATGGTTGGCGGCCCCGCCCCGTTGCAGTTCACTCTTATACACAGAGAAATGCAATTGTGAACAAAAACTGAAAAACGAAATCTTATTGCTAATTCAACTTCAGGTACAGCCATACAATATTCTAAACTATAACGTCACCGCCATATTTTAAAACCATACCAAGTACAACTGTTGGCTTAGCTCTTTCGCAAGGCGGTTACACTGTCACTCTTACTCTCATGCTTGACCATAGAATATTTATTTCTACAACTGCTGCTATCATTATTACTTGGTACATATGAAAACATGACTACATCACATACACTGACCTTACAATTTATAGTAGCACCTACTGTTGTTGCTGCATGGATCACCTTTGACTGTTTTCTCAATATGTCTTGAACCTGACGTCTAGTACCCTCACTTGAGTCATTCCAACACGTTACTGCTGATCGGTAACTCATTCCTATAACCTGTGGATGCGGTAGGTGCCAACCCTTGCACTATTATACGTTGTAGGTACATATATGCTGTGAAAGCTTCGCTCTTTAAGAAATTTAATCTGAATCATCTAGCTTCCCATCTGGCTTCCTAAAGCATATTTGACTGCCATGCATCCATTAATATGCTTTCATCATAGAGGATTCCCAGTTGACCTGACCTGTCTCACTCTCCTAGCAACATAATTTAATACTAACTATTAGATCTGAAGTAACCAATCTAACAAAATTCACGGGAAAAGTACAGTGATTAAAACATGATGATAAGAATTGTTAGCAAGTTACAACCCATAATCAATAGAGAACAACTGGTATTCTAGCCCAACTAAATGAGAAGATTCTGTATGAAGGTCCGGATCAAAGTGAGTATCAAGAGAAGAATTGCAACAAAGTCTACAATTGTAGTTCGTGAAGATATATAACTAAAAACACTTCTGAAATCCAAATCCTACGCACTATTATTTAGTGCACCTGAATCAACCTATGAGTGCCGCCTTTATCTCATGACATCGCAACCGTAAATACTCAATGGGACCAAGATCATTAACATACATTTATTGGATATTTATTGGATGCTTATTTAAGTTTATGTTGAGAAAGTTTCCTACTATTCCTGACATATTTACTAAATAAAAAGGATTTTTGATTCAGAAAAGTCCCTCTCCATAGCATACCTATTCCACCACCGCATTTCACAAATTAGGCAGGTACAATTAAGAAAATGCCATTCACTTCATAGGAAAAAAAACAAAACAAAACAAAACAAAAATATGTAATGGTTTTACCTAAATACCACCCACACTTTTCCTAAGTACCACCCACCGTCTAAAAACACAATAATTATAGACCTAATTTAAAGTGAGTGATAAAGACATCCCTTCTTCCCTGCTACCACCTTAATATAAAAATATCTATTATTACCATTACCATTAACAACAACCACCTCTCTGCATATTCCATGGATCTTAGTTATAGAGATTCTGTATTATACTCACGGAATACTTTTTCGAAATTGATATCGTTGAATAAGATTAAATTGAAACTTATTTTTTCTATAAAAAATTCAAACCTAATCAATCTAAATATAAAAATAAAACCTCACTTTATCTCTAAAATTAAAGTCTGTAATTAAGATTAATCTTTAAAAGGTTGAGATCTTAATTGAAGGTGTTGGTGGTGGCGTCGGCAACAACTGCCGTAGTTGTTATAAATTTTAGCTGTTATAGGTGGTGATTGATATTCAGAAGATCAGAAAAGAAAAACTGATACTGTGGCCGGATTTGGCAAGGATCAAAACGGTACAGTGGTGTTTGTGGTTTGTGACTACTGTGAGTTCTTTGCTTTGATTGATATTGGTGTTGCTAGCCATGAATGGAAAAAGATTCGAATTTGCTGGCGGTGAATGAAATTGGGTACAACCCATTTGCTGAAGGAGGATAAGTAACAGAGATTTAGGTCAATTTATGGCGGACGACGACATTGAAATTAGATCTAATTGGGGATTCACTTGTGGTTCAAATTATCATCAGTTAAAGTCGTAATCTGAGAAGGAAGTTAAGGGCAGAAAGAGAATGGTTTGGTTGTTATTCATGGTTTGAACAACTATGTGATGGTGGATTTCTGTCTGCATGCATCAAGAGGATGATCATGGCCATGAGTTTTGTATTCTTTAATGGTGGCTCACGGCTGATTAAGAAGGTGTAACGTTGATTGTTAGAGAAGAGGGCATGTTTTTATCACCCACTTTAGATTAGGTTATAATTGTTGTATTTTTAAACTGTGTGTGGTACTTAGGAAAAGTGTGGGTGGTATTTAGGTAAAACCTATGTAATTGTCTAGATAGCTTTTCCTAAAATGACTACTTACTGTGAAAAGAGGAGAGGTACCATCTTCGGAAAATTTGAGAACACAATATTGCCATTTTCATTTTCAACAAACAAAAAGTCTTTAGGATTCTCCATACAACAGACCAAAAGAAAGCGGTATAGCATAGAGTTGTCATGATTCCACAAATGCCAATGCATTCTGGCCATGGCACGGGGAACATAAATAATTTACACAAAATTGGTTAAAAAGACCAAAATCAAAATTTCCTGGGTGAAAAGGACAATTGATTTAGATATCTTGTTTAAATGGAAAAAAATTTAAAAATAGGCAGGATGTAACCAGTTTCATCCTGTCCATTTTCAAATATTTTTTCTTATATTTATTTTACACAAGATGCATCCAGTTTCATCCTTGCTAGTTTTTAAGTTTAAGCCAGGATGATCCAGTTTCATCCTTGTTATTTTTTTTTTGTCCATTTCACCCATAAAATTTTTTACTCGTCCATTTGAACCGTGTTTTAAATTTTTTTGGACAAATGACCCATTTTCTGAATAATTTATTAATTTCATTTTTCACCGCCAACAGTTTGATACCTACAACCTGGATGAAAAAACCTGTGTCACTGTATAAAGCTAGCTCTAGAAGAAGCAATTAAATCATGCTTCAAAAAAAAAATCAATTAAAGTATCTCCCATTAGAAGAACATTGGGATATCATTTACATGGAAATAACAAATCTGGCAGTGGTATTGGGTAGCAAAATAAACGAAAATAAATAGTCACACATTTTAGCTAAAAGACAGTGTAATAGGGCGAAAGGAGAGGTTGCAGCTGAATATAAATACATTCCTGGATTTGGTATTGCTTGGAGGTGTCAAGCCATTGTTGATGGGCTAAGCAACAATGTAATAGGGTACTCAATTATTGTTCCCCGGTGACCACCGCAAAAGACGTTATAGACACGGTTCTAGAAGGAAATCAAAACACAAACTAAATTTGGAGTTTGACATGTAATCGAAGCATCGGTTGGTTATCGATCAAGTGATCTACCATCTAAACTATGCAAATGATTTTGGTAGCTTATCGATTATATGTAGATCTTATCATACACTCGCATAACTCTTTGTGTGTGCCACAAAAAAAAATACAGTTAGCGTAACCTGTACCTGCAGAATGGACATGCGATCAGTATTCTTTCACCAGTTGACCAAGCAACGACCCAACCTCCTCCATCAACTTCATTGGTTTATCGTACTCCACTATTTTACCTGTACGTAGGATAACAAATAACTGACGGCCCTAGAAGCCAATTTGCCTCGCCCCATAAAATTCAGAAATTAAAGACACAATATTGGACAACAAAAAAAAGGGTTAGGGTTGATAGATTCAGAGAATCAAAGAGACATAAAAAAAAAGGGTCAGAGTTCTAATATCAACTTGCAGCATAATGGGTCTTGATTTGTTACCTTAGCAGCATGGAAATCCCCTTCTGATTTTTGTGTACTAAAATTTTCATCGTAGTCACATAAAAAAGGAGAACAGGAGAAACGAAATTATTGTTACGGTTTACCAACAAACAAAATCATAATCGAAATCCCCTTTTGAGCGAATAACGTACCTTGAAAATAAAATCAAACACATTAGGGTTAGGGTTAGGGTTTACGAACCTTTTATTACATATCCTTTTGAGCATACCAGGAAAATAAAATCAAACACATTAGGGGTTAGGGTTTACAAACAAATTATGAATCGTATATGATGAAAAGAACAACTAAAATCTGTTAAGAAAATCAAAACCATAACTGATATCTTATTCTTGTTAACAAAAAGAGAAGAATGAGTCTGATAACTTATATCTTATTGCCTGTGTGAGTCCTGGAATCTCTTGTTGAGTAAAAGAGAAAGCCTATTGCTCATTGCAAGCTTGCGTTTTGCTTGATCAAACATTATTGTGTGTTTTAGGGCTTTAGGTTTGCCCGCGTTTTCTCTTCTCGGCGTGAAAGAGAAAGTCTATATTATTTTTTTTCCTCCGGTATTTCACCCGTTTTTTTTCTCCGGTGTTTCTCTCGTTTTTTTCAACCGAAAAAGTTATTTAGTGTTACATTCATATAATTTGAGGAAAAGTGGAATGGTGAATTTTCAAGGGGCGGGGACGCTCACCCAAGGGTGGGTATTCTCACCGCGCAATGCATGGCCTCGCATGGCTTAGGAGTTTAAAGGAGTTGATATTATTAAAGCGCAATGGTAGTCATCAACTGATTCAGAGTTTTATTTTTCACAAGAAACGTCTTATCCCCTATTAAATATGGAATGATTTCTCTAGTTTGGATACCAAATTGACTTGTATGATTGAAATCAATATTGAAACACAATACAGTACACCAAATTAACGATTTCTAGACATTTTTATTTCCATTGTTATGATTTTGAGAGACGCGTGTAAGTGTCTCAAATCGTGCGCCTAGAATCTTTTGAGACATATAAAGAGACACTTAAGCGCACACATAAAACGAGTCAATCAACAATTCAGTTTTTTCATTTCTTCTTCTTTCTTTTTGCACAAAGGTCCATGTTCAAGATCAAAACTCAAGTATTTTAGTGAGCAACAATACTATGCATTAAACCCATGTAGTTGTCATGTATACTCAATAGTAAATCGTACCTGACATATTTATGGATTCTATTTGACAAAATTAGTCATGGCATGTATATTCTGGTAGAAGAGAAAATATATTCGATGAATATGAAAGAGATGTTACAACAGTTCTTATACAAAGATGTTAGCACAATAAAGGAAACAAGATAAAGGAAAATACAAAGTAATTAACACAGAATATACATGCCTATGGAAACAGGAATAATATCAAATATACGGCTATAACTTCCATATCTTTCATATCTTTCAACACCCTCCCTCAACCTCAAGATGGTGCAGAACACATCTTGAGGTTGTTTATCAGAAAGTGCAGTCTAGGAGAAGGTAAAGACTTCGTAAAGAGATCTGCAAGCTGAAACTCGGATCGAACATAAGGCAGGACAATGGTCTTCTCTTTGAAGTGATGACGTACAAAATGACAGTCTATTTCTATATGTTTTGTACGTTCATGAAAGACATCGTTATGAGCAATGTGTATAGCGACTTTGTTGTCACGAGAATAGAGGAGTTGACTCGGTCAGTGAATGCACATGTCACTAAGTAACCATCTTAACCAAACTATCTCGAAGTAGTGTGTGCCATAGCTCGATACTCGGCTTCAAGACTAGAGCGAGAAACTTCTGATTGTTTCTTCACGCGCCATGAAATTAGAGAGTTGCCAAGAAACAAAAAGTATCCGGTGGTAGAACGTCTATCCAGCAACATCCCCAACAATCTGGAGTGCATGTATGCACGAAGACAAAGATCGATGTAGAAGAAAAATGTAACCCCTGGTATAAAGTGCCTTTTATATATCGTATAATTATAAGAATCTGAAAAAATGGGAAGTACGTGGAGCAGGACATGAATTGGTGACAATATATCTTGCATAACTAATATCTCGATCTCGTAATAGTCAGATAATTGAGACTACCAACAAGCTGACGATACAAAGTTGGGTTGGAAAGAACTTTACCATCAGTTAGGTTGAGTTTTGCATTTAACTCAAGAGGTGTTTCTGCAATTTTGCTATCAGTTAACCCATCACGAAGAATAATATCAGATGCGTATCTGACTTGAGATATGAAATATCCATCAGATGATCTATCAACTTCTATACCAAGAAAGTATCTTAAGAGACCAAGATCCTTCATTTCAAAACAGGAATTTAAGTGAGATTTTAGATCAAGAATACCTTCTGTGTCACTACCTGTTATTACCATGTCATCGACATACAAGAGTAGAAGTACCATTCCCTTCTTTGCCTTTCGGACAAACATTGCTGAATCATATGAGCTTTGAGTGAAACCATAT
The DNA here is from genome assembly GCA_023531295.1 of Papaver armeniacum. Classification (NCBI taxonomy): domain Eukaryota; kingdom Viridiplantae; phylum Streptophyta; class Magnoliopsida; order Ranunculales; family Papaveraceae; genus Papaver; species Papaver armeniacum. The sequence continues at coordinate 399,564 of JAJJWW010003705.1, read as the reverse complement.
TGTATAATAGCTGTGGAGAATTTTTCAAACCAAGCGCGTGGTGCTTGTTTAAGACCATATAGAGCCTTACGAAGTTTACAAACCTGATTGGGCAAGTGATTCAAACCTGGAGGTGGACGCATGTAGACTTCTTCTTGAAGTTCTCCATGAAGAAACGCATTCTTAACATCCATTTGATGTAGATCCCATTTTCGTGCTGAAGCAACAGCTAAAAGAGTGCGGACTGTTGTCATACGAGCAACAGGAGCAAAGGTTTCTTCATAATCTATCCCATATTCCTGAGTATAACCTTGAGCTACAATACGAGACTTACATCGATCTAGTGTACCATCTGACTTTGTTTTAACTTTGTTGACCCATTTACTTCCCACAACAGGTTTTCCTGGAGGTAAGTCTACCATATCCCATGTACCAGCCTTCTTGTGTGCAGTTAACTCATCTCCCATTGAGTCTTGCCAATCTGGAATTAATGAAGCTTCAATGTAATTCTTTGGTTCATGAATATACAGAAGAGTTGTTAAAGAACAATGGTAATCAGAAAACCTAGCTGGTGGTTGCCGATTGCGAACAGGCAAAGTTCTAACCTCTGTCTCAGGATTCCCATTTGGGCTTGCATTGTCGGAATTGTCCAAAGAGTGATCTCAGATCGGTTTGACAATCTCGATTAGAAGGGATGAGAGGAGTGGTAGTGGTAGAATCAATCACGAGGAGGAATTTGATGCGAGCGTTATCATCAAAAGGATCTATGTATGTGAAACTTTCTAAAGAAGATGATTTAGCATTAGGAAGAGACCGTAATGGTATTTTATCCCAAAAGGTAACATGACGAGAGATACGTAACCTACGACTCTCAGGGTCATAGCATCTATACCCTTTCTGTTCTATACCATAACCTAAAAACACACATATGTAGGTCTTTTGCTTTGAGATTACTACGTTCTCTTTACGAAAGAAGGACAAAGCATGTTGACCAAAATATGCGATTGGAGTAGTTTGGTTTCTTACCATATAACTTTTCATACGGTGATATACCTCCTATAACAATGGTTGGAACTCGGTTGATAGTATAAACTGCAGTGAGAGCAGATTCACCCCAGAAATTTGATGGAACAGAGTAGGAAAGAAGTTGAGTTCTAGCGGTCTCAATGATATGACGATGTTTTCGTTCAAAGAACACCATTTTGCTCGGGTGTTTCGTACATGACAGTGGAGAAGAGTGCCTTGATTTGAGAAGTTCTTTGAAAGGATTAGAGATATATTCGCCTCCTTGATCTGCTCTAAAGACTCTAATGACTTTGCAGGCGAGTTTTGACCATTTTAGAGAATTCAGCGTATATTCTAAGAAATTCTGATCTTGAACTAAACAGATAGATCCAAGTATAGCGAGTAAAGTCATCAACAAATATAACATGGTATAATGACCCTCCCTTAGTAGCAATGGGAGCTTTCCCCCAAACATCGGAGTGGATGAGATCAAAAGGTGCAGTAGAAGATGAAATACTTTTATTAAAAGGAAGAGCTGATTGTTTACCAAGCTTACAAGCAATGCAATGTGGTTCTTTGTCTAGAGGAACATTCCCTAACAGACCTTTATTAATCATATAAGAGAGGCGTGAAAAGGAAACATGACCTAACTTAGAGTGCCAAGAAATAAATGGAGAGGTGATGGAAGACAAGGTAGATGCAAAGCGAAACAACTGGATTCTTGAGTTGATGAGGAATAATGAGAGACTCTAGGAGATACAAGTCGACCAACTCTACGGCCTATCCCAACAAGCTTCCCTGTCTTGGGATCCCGTATAAAATAATCAGATGGAGTGAAAAGAATATTAAACCCTTGATTACAAAGCTGACCAATAGATATCAAATTCATCTTGATATTAGGAACAAGAAGTACATCAGGAACATATATCTTATTTGAAACTTTGATTTGACCAATATGACTAGCAGACAGTTTTGATCCATCTGCTGTATGAATCTTTGGTGTCACAATGGGATGTACTTTCTCAAAAAAATTTGAGTTATATGTCATATGATTTGAGGCTCCTGAATCAAGGAACCACTCAGTTGAAAAGATACCTGTGGGGACTGAAAATGCAGTAGCTGTTGTTGGATTGTTACCAATTGATAAAGCCTGTTTGAGCATTTCTTGGATATCAACCAGATTGTTTTGTGTTGCTAAAGCATTTGATCCAGAGTTAAGTTGTTCATGAGCACATTCGAACCTCGGGTATCGCCATTATTGGAGCTACAGTGTAGTGTGTTGATGCACCATTGAATCTTCTCTTTTCTCTCATGTTTCTAGATGATGGTGAAGTACAGTTTCCAAATGTGTGTCCATAAGCTTTACAATATCTGCATTGAGGTGTGCCTGATGGTGGGGGTAAAGCACTTTGAGTTGTTGAGCCTTGAGAGAAGTTTGATGCTGATGTATTTAATGGCATTGTGCAGTTCCTTGCAAGGTGTCCAGGTTTCTTGCAATTGTGACAGTGTACCTGTGATAAATCACGATAGGTAGAGAAATTTTTCTGTGAGTTAAAATGAACATTAAAGTTTGAGGGTATCGCAAACACAAATTGGTACATCGAGTTTGATTCTTTTGCGAATTTCTTCAGCAATGAGTTCAGAGAGAGCGGCTTCTACGGTTGGGAGTGGAGATCGATGTAGAATGGATGCTCTAACTGATTCAAATTCTTCCCTTAGAGCCATCAACAGTTGAACTAATCTGGATTCTTCTCTAAACTTCTCCCATATTGGTGCATCTGTAGTCCACTTAGGTTCCATGAGAGCTAACTGGTTCCATATGAGAGACATCTCAGAATGAAAATCCAGGATTGATTGTTCGATTCTTTGTTTCAACAACTTTGATATCTTGTTCAAGCTTGTACCTTTGAGCAAAGTTGACTTGTGTATATCTCTTTGCAAGAAAATCCCAAGCTTCTTTGGCTACTTCAAAACTAGTAAGTTGCATACTTATAGACGTGACCACCGTGTTGCCTATCCACGTAAGAATTGCGTGATTGTTGATCTCCCATTCTTGAAGCATCTTTATCATCAACTTTATCTTTGTCTTTACCACCACCACCGGCTTGATGGTTTTGGGCATGTTTCTCTTCCATCAATGTATTTCCACATACTCTTTCCTTTGAGAAAACTTCTCATAAGGAAGGACCAATGATTATAATTGGTTCCATCTAGCTTAGTAGTGATAGGTGAAGATTCTTCTCTCGACATAGCTTACTCAATGATTCTAGGGTCAACGATACAAGATAAAAGGATAAACAAGTCTCATTCTTGAAAGGGGTGAAGAAACAGATGATACCTCAATACGAGAATTGAGAGAGGATTGTCTTGATGCGTGGGAGATGGATTTTAGATCTTCTCACAGCTCGATGCCATGACAAAATTAGTCATGGCATGTATTTCAGTAGAGGAGAAAATATATTCGATGAATATGAAAGAGATGTTACAACAGTTCTTATACAAAGATGTTAGCACAATAAAGGAAACAAGATAAAGGAAAATACAAAGTAATTAACACAGAATATACATGCCTATGGAAACAGGAATAATATCAAATATACGGCTATAACTTCCATATCTTTCATATCTTTCAACACTATTATGTAATTATATCGAGCCTACACGTTAAATGTTCATCCTAATTCACAAAACAAAAAGCATTCGTCTGGGTTTATACCATGAGATGGTGGTTCAGACGAATAAAACTAGCAGGGAGCTTGTTTTATCTGGAAAATAAGGAATTTCTGGGATAGATAGATAGAAAAGCGTATTGGTATCTTACGTGGTTGGAAACACATATATTTGATAAGAGATAAACAAGCATGTTAATTGACCGAATGACTAACAAGGGCAAAATTTCCTTAATCCCATTTATTCGTATTATTTGAAATTAACTTTTAGTATGTTCTTTGTTAATTTCATCACTAGTGTTAGGAGTGAATACCGACAAATAATTAATGCATCGTACATTTATTAAGATATCCAATGATGTACGAGATTCTAAAAAGTCTGGGTGACATGATCAGAAAAATGAGTAAAATATTACGACTCTAGTGTAACTAGACGTACCAAGCCACACTAAGGATCATGCATGCTTTAATTAAGCTTCCACTGGGCATTTTGGTTTCTTTTTAAATATTACAATGACTGCATCTTCTTTTTATTTTTTTAACGAAAATGCTAGATACCACGCTTAATTCATGCGGCTTTCACGCCTTCCATCGTGGCAGCAACGATGTGGAGTTTTTCTGTTTTACGCGTCACTGATGAGTAGGTTAAAGAGAGAAAAGTAAATCTAAATCTCAACCGTTCATTGAAAATTCAAATTAAAGTGAATCCGTGTTTCCCTCCCTCGACAACATCAAATACTGCGAAAATAATTGACCCTAATCTTCTGCTTAAACTTAGAGAGTTAGAACACCAACAACACAACACATAGCAAATTTAGTATCAGATCTCTCTAAATTTTCTCCAATTTGATAAGAACAAACATGTAAGTTTCTCATATCGTATGTTTTTTTACCCTAATTTTTTCAACTGTAACATTTTGTTTGCGTATTTATATTGTTGAATCTGAGATTTTTACTTGATTTGTTAAAATCTTTTTGGATTTTGGTTTTAGATTTGTCTGAAAATCTTTGTGTTGCTTCTTATTGTATTAAGCGGGAAAAGAGCAATACTAATTTGTCTTAATTTGTGGTTGTTGATAGATGGTTATGGAAAATAGAGAAGTAAATATCGATGACATTAACACTGATTTGTATGAGGATGATGATGATGATGCGATTATAATGCGTATTTGTGCTCGATGAGAGTAGTGACAATGATGCGGAGTATGAGGATGAGGAATTCGATGACAATCCCGAAATCTGCATAGGTAAGATTTTTGATACACCTCTTGAGGTAGCTGAAGCATATAAAAAATACGCAAAATCATTGGGTTTTGCTATGAGGAAGAAAACCCAACGAAAGAATACCCATGGAATTCTTAGAAGTATCACTTATAGCTGTAATCGACAAGGAAAGTTCAAATCCAGATCTTTCAAACCTGCAAGACCTAGCAAGACATACAGGTGTGGGTGCTTAGCTTCGATTCATGCAAGATTGAATAACGACGACAAATGGGAGGTATCTCAATTCTTTGTTAAGCACAATCATCCTATTAATGCTGAGAATGCTCGACATTATCGTTGTCACAAGTTTATTAGTCCACATGTTAAACATAGGATACTAAACAATGATCAATCGGGGATTAAAGGCCGCTAAAACCTTTCAATCTGTGTCAAACGAGCATGGAGGAATTGCTAATTTAGGGTGTAGTGAGAGGGATATAAGAAATGCGGTTCAAGAACTAAGGAAACTAAGACTTGGGGATGGAGATGCACAAGCTATGTGGAATTATTTTTCTAGGAAGGGCAAAGAGAATTCTAATTTTTATTTCAAGGTGGACATAGATAAAGATGGGCAGTTGAAAAATTTATTTTGGGCAGATGCTTGGAGTGTAGAAGCATATAAAGAATTTGGTGATGTTGTTTCATTTGATGCCACTTACCTAGTAAACAAGTACAACATGCCATTTACTTCTTTTGTTGGTGTCAATCACCACGGACAATCTATATTGCTTGGTTGTGGGTTACTTGCAAATGAACGAGAAGAAACATATGAATGGTTGTTCACAGAATGGTTAAAATGCATGTCTGGGGTTGCTCCACAAGCAATTATAACTGATCAGGATGGGGCGATGAAAAAGGCGATAAAGACTGTGTTTCCAAAAGCTAGGCATATGTGGTGTTTGTGGCACATTACGAAAAAGGCGCCCGAGAAAAAATTTGGGAGATATAGAGAAAAGGATGATATAATACTCGATTTGCAAGAAATAATTCATGATACACAAACTCCTGCCCAGTTTGAAGAAGCTTGGGAAAAGATGTTGAAAACGTATAGTTTGGAGGAAAAACGAGTGGTTAGGAACACTATACGATGAGAAATAGAGATGGATACCGTGTTTCCTAAATAATACATTTTGGGCTGGGATGTCATCAACGCAAAAGTAAGCGAAAGCATGAATGCTTTCTTTGATGGATTCATCAACTCAAAAACAAGTTTGAAACAATTTTTAGAGCAGCATGAACAAGCATTAAGGAAAAAAATTGAAAAGGAGTTGATTGCTGATACCGATTCCTTCTCAAGAACAATCGAAGCAATTACTGGAAATCCATTTGAAAAGCAAATGCAACAGTTGTACACTTCTGAAATATTTCGAAAGTTTCAAGTGGAAGTTACAAAGGCGGTTAACTGTGTTACAATGGGAATGAAAGATGAGTCTGAAGGTGGTACTACATATGAAGTTCTAGAGAATATTTGGAATGGAGGTTTTTGCAAACAATTGAATTTTATTATAAAATTTCATAAGACAGAGACTTATGAAGATGAAATCGAGGACATAGCCCATGATGAAGAAACAAATAACAAAAGCGAAGATGTGGACAGCGAAAGTGAAAGTGAAAGCGAATCATATGAAAGTGAGGGTGATAAATATGAAGAAGGAACTGAAAAAAGAAGAAAAAAGGTTGAATTTGATATTCATTGTAGCTGCCAAAAATTTGAGTTTAAAGGAATCCTTTGTAGGCATGCTATCAGCATATTGATACGAAACAATATTCGACTTATATCAGATAAATACATCTTAAGGAGGTGGAGGAAAGATATAGTTAGATTGCACACAAAGGTGAAAGTGAGTTATAGTTGTTGGGAAAATAATGAATCAAGTGTGCGTTTTAATCAGTTGAGTGTGAAGTTTAGTGAAGCTGCGGACTTGGCTTGTGTTAGCAAGGAACAACACACGGTTGTAGATGAGTGGTTGGATGAGATAATCAAGAAGTTACGCGCAATGAAAATAGAAGTTGAAAAGGTTAAACAAGCTGAGATTCAAGGGGTATCAATAAAAGATCCTAAAAATGTAAACTCCAAAGGGCGACCTCGAGGTACTTGCTATAAACCTAGGAGGAGTAAGAAAAGGGCGAAGAAAAAAGTATCAAATGAAAATGGCCAAGTAAGTTTCTTACCTTGTATCTAGATTTTTGTATTCTCCGGGTAGTTTCATCCCTACATAGTGAACCTATTTGCAACATTGTTACTTTTGTGTCTCTGTAGGATCACATTCAAACAGAAATGTCTGATTCCTTATATGATGGAGTTGCAATGCCCCAAGAGCATTTTGCAACAGCTGAAATGACACAAGAACAAATATATTCGAGTACAACAAAAACAGTAAGAGGCGCTCACCAAATTGCTCTAAGGGGCAAGCAAGTGAGAAGTGGAAGAGGCACACGAGGGCGAGGTCGAGGTCGAAGAGGCGCATACATAAGCTCTTCCCATACGCACAATGTACCTTATATGAGCACTCCTTGTATTCCATATGTGGGCAGTCCTTATGTACCATACATGGACAGTGCTTCTGGCAGGTATACAAGTGAACCTTTCACGATTACACAACCTTCTTTCATGGAGCAACTATTGGTAAGTATTGTGGTCCGTAATACTTACTCAAATAAAACATCTTATCTAACTCATGGTAACACTATTGGTTCCCATTTTTATTGTAATGTTTTGTTTATTTCTTGTGAAGGCGTCTCAATTTCCACCAAGGGAGAAAGGCCATGGATGATCACATGCAGTTAAGCTTAACTGAAGTTCTGTGTTAAAAAGGCCAGTGTGCTTTGTTAATATTTTGTTTATTCAAGCTGTTTGCAAAACAAAGTTCTGTAGTACTAGGAAGCTTTGTTAATATTTTTAGGTGATTCGGTCTGTTAAGCTTAACTAAAGTTATACACTAGAAGTTCAGTTGATTTTTGTTATATGACTAATTTTTTGAGACACTGGGAAGTTTAGTTGTCTTTAGGCGCTTCAACTTATTTTTCATAATATGATCGGCAACATTTTGAGTTCTTGGGAACTTTATTTAAACTTATCTTGACTTGACTTTCATATTGCAAGTTTCTTTTGATTGAGATAGAACGGACTTTAGTTAAATTACAAGCATTTTATTGTCAATTGCCAGCAAGAGAATTACAAGCTCAAATTACAAGCATCTTATTGTCATTAGTTGGCAAGAGAATTACAAGCTCTTTTAGCAGAGCATAGACATTAATTACAAGCAGCTCATTGTCATTTGTATGCAGGAGAATTACAAGCTCTTTTAGCAGAGCATAGACAGTACATAATCAAGTTCACAAATTGATGATCACTTTCACATTTCACTTGCCTTCCCAAACCATCTTTTCTCCACTGAATTGAACACCGCGGCACTAAATCTTCCTGCACCTTTCATTGCCTGCCCAAACCATCTTTTCTCCACTGAATTTAACCGACATCTTCAATACATAAATCATACAATATCTCCCAAGAAAAAACTATTACCCATATACTTGGTTACGGGCAGAATTTTCTCAAACACCTATTATATATATTCAATTTATTAATTTACTTGATGATTGTAAGCAAAATTAATAAGAACCCAAAAGAAAGAAAACAATCAAAATAAAAAAAAAGAACAAATCACGAATTTAGTTAGATACCAATTACATCGATGAGAGTTGCATTACCTCCATCGAATTACTCCTATGAATCACCTGAAAAAAAACCCCAATTTTCAAATCTTGGGTTCCAAAAATTCCAAAATTTCATTTCAACAAAATTCTCTTTTAAGTCTCTGAATCAAAACAATTAATTTTTGTTCTTACAACTAAATGGCTGATTCCAAATATTCGATTAACAAACTTTCTAAATAGCTTAACTAATTAGATCTTCCAAAATAAAACACATCCAAATGTTAATCACAAATATGGTTTAAGAATCAACATATTTGAGATTAAGATATGAAACAAAAGAAAAGGACCCAGCCATCTTCATTGCTTAGTGAATGGTTGCAGTGAAAATTAACTTATTACACTCCATCTTGAAGTATATTTCCCATTTCGATTTACGAATCAAAATCAAGAGATTTCCGAAAACCAAATACACCAGAATATCAATCACCAATACTGTTTAAAAATCATGGATACTAGTTGAGATGGAGATGGAGATGAGAAACAGAGGAAAATTAGATTGTAGAAAGAGGAAAGATCTACTTTGGCAAGTGAAAAGAAAAGTTATCTTTTAATTTTCTCTCTCTCAAATTAATACGTGGAAGAAAGAAAACCAACTCATTATACCAGGTCACCCAACCACCTCAGCATGCGGGTAAGAGGCGAGCAAATAGCGTGACGCCTAGCGCGACCGTTTTTTTAAATCTCTACTCATAGTACAACCTGTGGTAACTATTTTGTTACATCTGGCTCTATTGGCTAGTCCCCGTTTAGACCCATAGCAAGTTCTGGTCGATGGCTATTTTTAAAAATATGACATGTCTCTTATTTATGTTGAACTAATGATGCACTAGGTCGCAAATGAACAAGGGTATTGTATATTAATCTTAAATTATGGATGGATATTTAAGAAATGGTGTTGTATAGCTTTGAATAAGAACTAGTAAATGGTTGTGATCAGTGAGTACCTCATCCATTTAGTTAGAAGGATTTCACTGCCGATTTAACATTTGTGCTTTAATTTAACTGCTGGGGGGTTCAGTTCTTTATATTTACTAACAATTTTGCATGGTCTTAGCTTAGTGAGTGTGGTCGAATTTCTCTTACTGTGATCTTGACTGAAATTCTGTTGAGCACCTATGGTAATTGTGTTGACATTAATTTGTATATGTAGTGGCTTGTTTCCAATCTAGTTCATTTTATTTGAAAGTATGTACACAAGCTAGATGCTAGTCTTGGTTGCATCTAATTTCTTGACGCAGAACCAAACCCTTCTTATGCACCTATTACTTCATATTTATGAGCAAGTCTTTAAGGCTGTACGAATATGTATGGAGCTGCTTTTCTTTAGTACGTCGTTGTGGTCATTTTGTTGCTAGCTTCTCATTCTTAAATAAATTTAGACCACTGAATAAATTACTGGATAACGGCTTAAATATGAAGATATTATTATTTGGTTATTGTTTATCATTTTGTTGTATTGTTAGATGCTATCCAGTTTAGGTTCGGGTATACCGGGTTTCTTGTAATGTTTTATTGCCCTCTTTGTGCTAGCCTACTTAGATACGTAAAATTATGGGACTTTCTCAAAGTAATTGTGTTGGATCTATGGAACGAGGACGTACAAATTCTACTTCTATAATAACATGGTGGCTTCTTATCATTCTTTTAATTTATTTATGTACTCATTTACTATGTTAACTTGGACTGTGTATTGTATATACCCAATTGTGTGTCAGTGTCGATTAACCATGTACATGTGTTGTACATTTGATGTGTATTTTAGACTTATTAGAGAAGTGTTTTACTCATAATTTATTATGTGAACTGCAAGTGAAATAAGTTTACATAATTGCTACTATTAAGGGTAGTTCATATTATATAAACAAAAAAGACGAACCACGGTTGTGTTTGATCCCTTCGAGCAATGGAGAGGGTACGTAGGCAGTCGCTATGCGGTTCATCACAACTATACATGGTTGTTCATAGCATTTGAAAGTGTTGGTTGTTGTTTTGGCAGTTCATACCATCTGTTCGGAGATGATTGCAACCTCGACATCGACAACCGGCCGTATAAATTATTGGAGTTGGCAACTGGCCTTCTTCCATTTTTGGCAACTGGCCATTGTTAGAATCGCCAACTGGCCGCGTATAAATTATTGGGGTTGGCAACTGGCCATCTCCCATTTTCGGAAACTAGCCATTGTTAGAATCGGCAACGGGCCGTGTATAAATTATTGGGGCTGGAAACTAGACATTGTTAGAATCGGCAACTGGCCGCGTATAAATTATTGGGGTTGGCAACTGGCCATCTCCCATTTTTGGCAACTGGCCATTGTTAGAATTGACAACTGGCCATTGTTAGAATCTGCAACTGGCCGCGTATAAATTATTGGGGTTGTCAAATGGCCATCTCCCAGTTTTGGCAACTGGCCATTGTTAGAATCGGCAACTGGCCGTAAATTATTGGAGTTGGCAACTTGCCACATTAATTGTTAGAATTAACAACTGGCCATATAAGTCAATTATTTTTTGGCAACTGGCCGTCTCTCATTTCGACAACTGGTCGTCTCTCATAATTGCAGAATAAATGCTAAGTGTGCTTGCTTGTAATGCAGTTTGGGTAATTCGAATTCGAGTTGCTCAGAAGAATTTGAAGGTCCGGTTACTTGAGTGGCGTATCGGAGAGTTGGAGTTTTCCAAGCGGGCTGAAATCCGGTTCGTTGGAAGTCCAGATTTTCTGATCCGTCACAGTTGGTATCAGAGCAGTTCCGATTCAAGTGGGACTGTGCATTCTGGAACTCATCATTGTTTTGCTCGTGCGGTGACTACAAGCAATTCTTTTACTTTGGTTTTGTTTTGAACTTCGGGACGAAGTTCATTTTATGGTGTTTATGGTGTAATACTCCGTGTATTTTTTTCGGGTTTAACCAAATTCATTGACCCAAATTTTGGACTTTGCATTCCTAAAACTCTACTCAAAAATATTTTAAAATTTTTTTAGGTTGCCTTAAGAATAAATGTCAATGCCTAATAGTAGTCTTCCCAAAACCAAAATATGTGTTCTTGGAAGGAAACTGGTAGCTTTGATCATAAGCTTGGGTGCCACAATAGTGACCCATGCAGCTGGGCACGTGTCACGTTTCTGTCCACATATAAAAGAGAAACCGGAGAAAACGAGGTGACCCATTTTATTTTATTTTGATTTGGAGGAACTCATTCTTGTGGGGGGATTTCAATCTCCTTTCCTTTTTTTCATCTCCTGCTTCTCTGGTAATTGGAGAAAATTGAGAATAAATCGACTGAATCATGCATGCCTAAACTCTGTAGAGATTTGATTACTTGTTGTTACATATATTATTGATCTTTTCTGGTTTTATAAAAAAAGTAAAGAAATTACTCCTTTCTATTCTTCAATTTGGAATTGATTTGAGAACATGGAATACAAACCAAGAAGGGATCGAAGTTTGGGTGATGTTCGAAACTACGGAACATAGACTAAATAGAGCTCGGAGCCATTCATTCCCCGCTGCTGAATGGTGAGGATTGGGAGGAGATTTGGAGTTCTTGTAGAATTACAAATGGAGGTTTTGCTGGACCTGCATAGAGTACATTTTGGTGGTACTAATCTCTTTCCATGGGTATGGCCATAATTTTGGGTAAATCAAGGTAAACCCCTTTACTTTTATGGAATTGGTTCTTGAATGCTTTGGCAATGGTTAGCTAGTATTTGGTTAACCGAGAATATTTTGAAATGATGCATTATATGGGTTTTATGAAATGTTAATATTTCTATCAGTGGAGGTCTTGAAGTATTTAAATAAAACTAGGTGTCATTGTATGTACAATTAGTATATCTACTTACTATGTTTGGTGTCTTTGCTCTTTAATTCAGCATTACTAGACTAGGGCAATAATGTTGGACTAAATGGATGAATTGTCTTACTAATTCCCTGGATGCCCAAGTAGTGTTTGTAAAAAGGCCTCTATGATCATTAGTCTATCTTACAATGAAATTTTGACCCTCTTAAGGTTTGAATTTTCTTTGAATTTAGAATGAGATTAATGATTAGATGTTGCATGGAGTTTGAATTAAATTTAGTCTATTGATTTACTTATGTGGTCATTTAGCCATGGAAGGAATGGTGTTACATTCCTAAAACCAACATAGCAGTTGAAGCTTAGACCTTAGAATTCGTTACTTGTTAAGCTTAATTTAATGCCGTTGCATTTGCAAAACATTGTCATTCTTTTATGGCGTAAATGCCTAGCTATTGTAAGTCTTAACATTAACATTACTACCATGTTTCCATGACATACTCTCTTGATGTGCAAATTCGTCCACTTCGGCTAGGTATGCTTTGTAATAGTTTATTTTTGGAAATTTACGAATGTTACTTTAAAAATGAAAATGAAATGCATACTTATAACTAGTATAAGTATACCATGATCTCTTTCACCATCTCGTAAGAGTGTTTAGATATTTTCCTTGCTTGTTGTTGTGCCTTAAGGTTCCATCTGAATGATACGTGCTTTGAATTATGTGTTGTAGCTATGGAGAACCCACACCACACGTATAAACATGAGTTGTAGCTAAGTAATTGAGATGGTGTTTCATTTCGCATTTGCGTTATTACTAAGAAATTGAATAATGCTTTGGTCTGAACTTAAGCATACGGTGGTTAGACTCGCGTAGCTTTATTTTATTTAATTTTTCTTGTTGGTGACTAATCTAATGAGGGTGAATGTATAGCTAGTTTATGAGAAATGCAAGGATCTTAATTTAGCTAGTTAGACCCCTTCTATGTTATTCTTTACGTGTACTTAAAATGCCTATACTGTTAGGGACGTTTCAGGACCTTGCGAGCTACTATTATCCAACTGTTTGTGGACTAAATCCTTAATAAGATATGAAAATATTGTTAGACTATGCATCCTTTGTTTCCTAGTTTCATACGAGGATAAGTGGAGTGGAGTTGTTAACTAATGGGTTGCTTTGTTCTAATATACATCTTACGACTCTAGTGTAACTAGACGTACCAAGCCACACTAAGGATCATGCATGCTTTAATTAAGCTTCCGGTTTCTTTTTAAATATTACAATGACTGCTCTCTACTCATAGTACAACCTGTGGTAACTATTTCGTTACATCTGGGCTCTATTGGCTAGTCCCCGTTTAGACCCATAGCAAGTTCTGGTCGATGGCTATTTTTAAATATGACATGTCTCTTATTTATGTTGAATTGATGATGCACTAGGTCGCAAATGAACAAGGGTGTTGTATATTAATCTTAAATTATGGATTGCTATGGAACTGTTAAGAAATGGTGATATATATCTTTGAATAAGAACTAGTAAATGGTTGTGATCAGTGAGTACCTCATCCATTTAGTTAGAAGGATTTCACTGTCGATTTTACATTTGTGTTTTAATTAAACTGCTGGGGGTTCAGTTCTTTATATTTACTAACAATTTTGCATGGTCTTAGCTTAGTGAGTGTGGTCGAATTTCTCTTACTGTGATCTTGACTGAAATTCTCTTGAGCACATATAGTAATTGTGTTGACATTAATTTGTATATGTAGTAGTTTGTTTCCAAACTAGTTCATTTTATTTAAAAGTATGTATACAAGCTAGATGCTAGTCTTGGTTGCGTCTAATTTCTTGACGCATAACCAAACCCTTCTTATGCACCCATTACTTCCTATTTATGAGCAAGTCTTTTAGGCTATACGAATATGTATGGAGCTTCTTTTCTTTAGTACGTCGTTGTGGTCATTTTGTTGCTAGCTTCTCATTCTTAAATCAATTTAGACCACTAAATAAATTAATGGATAACGACTTAAATATGAAGATACTATTATTTGGTTATTGTTTATCATTTTGTTATATTGTTAGATGCTATCAACTTTAGGTTCGGGTATACCGGGTTTCTTGTAATGTTCTATTGCGCTCTTTGTGCTAGCCTACTTAGATACGTAAAATTATGGGACTTTCTCAAAATAATTGTGTTGGATCTATGGAATGAGGACGTACAAATTCTACTTCTATAATAACATGGTGGCTTCTTATCATTCTTTTAATTTATTTATGTACTCATTTACTATGTTAACTTGGACTGTGTATTGTATATACCTAATTGTGTGTTAGTGTCGATTAACCATGTACATGTGTTGTACATTTGATGTGTATTTTAGACTTATTAGAGAAGTGTTCTACTCATAATTTATTATGTGAACTGCAAGTGAAATAAGTTTACTTGATATTTAGTAAGAGATAATTGCTACTATTAAGGGTAGTTCATATTATCAAAACAAAGACGAACTACGGTCGTGCTTGATCCCTTCAAGCAACAGAGAGGGTACGTAGGCAGCCGCTATGCGGTTCATTACAACTATACATGGTTGTTCATATCATCTGAAAGTGTTGGTTGTTGTTTTGGCAGTTCATACCATCTGTTCGGAGATGATTGCAACCTCGACATCGGCAACTGGCCGTATAAATTATTGGAGTTGGCAACTGGCCTTCTTTCATTTTTGGCAACTGGCCATTGTTAGAATCTGCAACTGGCTGCGTATAAATTATTAGGGTTAGCAACTGGCCATCTCCCATTTTTGGCAACTGGCCATTGTTAGAATCGGCAACCGGCCGTGTATAAATTATTGGGGTTGGCAACTGGCCATTGTAAGAATTGGCAACTGGCCATTATTAGAATCGGCAACTGGCGCGTATAAATTATTGGGGTTGGAAACTGGCCATCTCCCATTTTTGGAAACTGGCCATTGTTAGAATCGGCAACTGGCCGTATAAATTATTAGAGTTGGCAACTTGCCATATTAATTGTTTAAAATTGGCAACTGGGCATATAAGTCAGTTAAATTTTTTGGCAACTGGACGTCTCTCATTTTGACAACTGGTCGTCTCTCATAATTGCAGAATAAATGCTAAGTGTGGTCGTCTCTCATAATTGCAGAATAAATGCTAAGTGTGCTTGCTTATAATGCAGTTTGGATAATTCGAATTCGAGTTGCTCAGAAGAATTTGAAGGTCCGGTTACTTGAGTGGCGTATCGGAGGGTTGGAGTTTTTCAAGCGGGCTGAAATCCGGTTCGTTGGAAGTCCAGATTTTCTGATCCGTCACACGTAACCTATGACCAGTTCACGAATTTAGGGAGTCACAATACACATACTAGGTATGCATACCATTAGACAATTCACGAACTCAAATCATTACAATACGCGTACTAGGTATGCGTACTGCACCCGTTCACGAATCCAGAACCTCAAAGTATTCATAGTACGCGTACTAGGTATGCATACCTACCTATATTATGGAACCTCATATATCCATGGTATGCATACTATGTACGTATACCTACCTGAGTCTAGATTTCATTCGTAAGTTTTGAAAACTTTCTTTAGATATTTTAAACATTCCTAAATATAAAATATCATTGCTTTGGTAATTTCCAAATGATTCATATAACCCAAAATTAGTTTTTGAACAGTAAATTGTTTCGAACTAAGATTTCTAAGGACCCATGAACATCCATTACTTTGAATCATACTTCGAGATATTGAACAAGACAAGCTTCACTCGAAATTTCTTCTTTGCAATATTAAATCTACTAGAAGTCATATGACATAGTCTCATGTAGATAGAATGGTAATTCATGCGAGTAAATAGAGTGGTTTAGTCTTCACATAACAATGTAAAACCTTTATTCAATCAAGCAAGCAAAAAAGACCTTAAACTCAGCCGCCACCGAGTGCAAGGAGAATGTTCACGAATCACAAGAAATCCCAGAAAGGAAGAAAAAAGAAAGAACAAGAAGATTTAGTCGTCAAGAAGATTGGTTGTGTCTCCACCACCACTGGAGCCTGCTTCAACACCATCGCCATCGTGGACCGCTACTGCTTCTTCCTCTGGATATGCCTCAGCTTCTACTTCGGATATTTCTGCAGCAACGCTATCCGCCTCAACAGCATCAACAGATACAGCTTCCACATCTTCCTCAAAAACCACGGCAGCGTTGGGAATTGTGTTGGTCACTTTCAGACACTTAGGTTCGTATGTGTCAGAATCGAGGATTATCACGCCATCGTGGATTGGATAATCACATTTATCTTCACCAAGAGGCCGTTTGTGTTCAACCCTCCGCCTCTTTAACCGTGCTGCAAATCTCTCAGCTCTTGCGCTCGTTGGTACTCGCAACGCTTCATCACGCCTCCATTGCTCCTCCATGTCGATTGCGGTGAAAGGGCACGGATACGTCCCCGGCAATACGCAGTGCGGAATGGACATCCCTTGTATAGCACGACCGACTTCGCGGAGTGGGAGATCAATCTTAGCCATTACCTCCTCATGTGCACCAGCCTCCTCAGGCTTGTTGACTTTGAAACTTTTTTCTGGAGAAGTTACAGAGTGATCATCACTACACCAAAACATCCGATTTGCGACGGATATACGCGTTTCAATGAATTTCACCAACACGTATATCTGTTGGAAATATGGCGTAGCAAATTTGTGTGCAATGCCAAAATCCGTTGGGCAAATTAATTTGTGCAACGCATATAAACGTTGGTCATCCGGTTTACCAACGTTTGTTGAGCAACGGATTCTTTAATTTGTGCAACGTTTACAATAATTTAGGCAACATATTACTCTAATTTGAGCAACACTTATATACGTTGCAAACCCATTTACAGGTAAAAAAATAAATTCATGCGGTAATTCCGGGTAAATAAAAAATTCCGACAATAATTCCTAAGCAGATTTCTGCACCTTCACATACATTTGTAGATCAACTAAAAGACCCAATTTGTACATCATTACACCAAAATGACCATTGCGCATAAAATCGAGGGTGCTTACAGTAGCCTTACAAAAATATTGCTTTCCGATGTTAATCACACAATGAAATTAATAACGTTCATGAAGATAAAGTGTTTGCTTATCAAATGACAGTTTTCCTATTCATTATTGAAGTATCTGCATTTGAGTATCATGATCTCTACTATACTTAAACAACGAACATAGACGGTACGCAGGTGCATGAATTTACAATTAGCAAACAAGGTACATCGATTCTTTTTCTACACATGGCACAATGACAGTAAGGATGTAACCAATCAATCTATCCTTGTTATTACCAGCTTCAACCAGTCTTACAGTAGGCATGAGCAAGCAAGAGATAAGTTGAACTGCTCAGTTAGAAGAGATGTATCAGCGACAAGTTCTAATGCAACGTTTCTTTGGAGTACGGATAGGGCAAATCTGCATAATAAGGAAGCACCAAATGATCTCATAAATCGCGAAGTCACAGAAGGTGATATCACTTGTCAGCATAGCATTAGAAATAAATATATAGCTAATGCTAGGGAAATTTTTAAATAAGACTTCAATTAAGCATCTCATTAAGGTATATCGAACTTGTTCAAATGATTGTAGATAGCATATAAAAATATATCCAGAAATACAATGCAGAAAGGCCAAAGAAAGATCGTTAAGAAGCTGGAAGCATTATGATGTGCCCTACTAGTAGAAGTAGTATCAACACCAAGAATATGCATTATCACCTTGGAATATGCATCATCACCGGCCGTCAGGACTTGCTTTGTTTCTGGGCATCATATGAATACGGTGACACATAACAATGAATGATATGTGGAAATGAGTTTGTACTCCTCTTTTTCTCATTCTTGCAAAGTAATTTTACAAATATTGTCATAAATGAGAGCAGAGTTCATTTTGAAACCATAGCAGGTAGGGAAATGGTCTATCATCTAAACTAGCTGACAATAGAGTTTGAGATAAAATCAAAATGAGTTTAACATCCTCATTGTGGGAATCATAGGTGACCCATAAAGTTATTGTTAGTTTTTCACCCTCAGTGGTCTGTTATGCAATGAGAAACAACCAGACAAAACAGAACGCTCTAAATTAATGTGGTAATGCACGCAATACATGATAGTTACCTACCTCATCTACAGAGTTGATATCATGACGGAAGCCCATAAGAATGAGAAGAATTTCAGCGGTTTCCAAATAACGACTCATATGAATGACATAAAATTTCACGAACACAAAATACTTATGGACATCATATGACGGAAGCCCGAGTTTTTTTTTTAAGATCTAACTTGATATTCTTACCAATATAAAAGAATAAAGTATAATTAGCAAACTGGACCATGGTTAAACAATTATCTGTGCAAACTCCAAGGGAACGAGGAATACAGATTTATTTGACTGCATAGATCATATGAAAATATTTGTTCTTACCAGCTTTAAGAACTGAAGGCTTAGTCTTGCAACTTCAATATCTGCAGATCTGACCAAATTTACGAATTCTGGAATGCATCATCAGCTAACAAGTCATATCAAGTGATCAAGGATAATGTTAGGTTAGCCATTTCTTTAAACGGGAGAGACACTAAGGTGACCAAGTGCATATGCTACTTCCTTTCTTATTTCAAATGGAGCAGCAGCAAAAAGATACAGCAACAAAGGTGCTGCCTCGCTAGAGTATATCAATTGTTTATGAGAAAGAGTACCCGATGTTATGTTGAATAGAACCCAAGCTTCCTCCTACACCATTAGCAACAATAACATCTTAAAGTTGAGATAAAAATAATGCTACAGGAGTTGTCAGTAACAAGAAAGGAAGGAAACTAACCCTATGAAAACTGTACTGTACCTTTAAATAATTATTGACCTCAGGATCACTATTGACCATGGACCCAACATCGTTCACCAACTTTACTATTCTTTTGGAATTTGTGTAAGTTGCAAATGCCTTTCCTCCAATCATGATGGTGCGAGCTATTGTCTTGGAACGTTCTTCAGGGCTCATTTCCTGTAAACAATCAATATTAGGTGTCATTCCATGCTTCATCAATCCAACAAATGCATATGATTACGTGAATTATAAAATTGTCCCCCAAAGCATTAAGGATTCTACTTTTAATCTTAAATCGAATGTCCAAATGCAGACTCTTACATAATCAAACATAAACAGTAAAAATCTATAAGCGTATCAAAAAGCACAAGT
This sequence comes from Papaver armeniacum, assembly GCA_023531295.1. Taxonomy (NCBI): domain Eukaryota; kingdom Viridiplantae; phylum Streptophyta; class Magnoliopsida; order Ranunculales; family Papaveraceae; genus Papaver; species Papaver armeniacum. Next base: position 379,902 of record JAJJWW010003705.1, on the reverse strand, counting down.
ACCTGGAATGCGAGGAACATGCGGCCAATCTACACACTCATTATCATTAACACAGGAACACCGACAATATATTACTCCCTGAACTGACAGATGCCACAAAGATTCTTCGTTCATATTTTTCATCATCTTGTGGTAGTATGAAGAAGGAAATGAGCAGCAGCAGCTCGGACCATTTGTTTGATAAATGGTCTGTATGTCCAAAATTTAGGATCCTAGAGAAAATCAAGGCATTCTACTTAAGTATCTAACTGAAATAAAGAGAGGTAAACTACATTGCCAAAATTAGAATATAGTTGAAGTTCATCTAAAGGAAAGATAGTCAATTATATCAATGGTTGAACAATCTCAAACTGATAAGCAATAAAAATCGTTGTCATCAAGCCCATAACTTTAAAACCTAAGATAACAACAGGAGAACAAATCCAATTCAACAGACTTTAGCTTAAGAATCATAACACCTTTATGCATTGACATAAAAGTTAAATAAATTCACCAACTTCTACCTGCATCACCACCCATTCTCATAACAAACCCAAGGGTTTCATCACAAACACATGCACCACCACCAACTAATTCCGCAAATTGGTAGCACAAACCACACCACCAACACCTGCTACCACCAACAAAATCACCCACACCATCAACTCATATGCAACAACAGGTACCACCTTCCCTAACAAAACCGTCAACACCACAAACTAACAGTTAAAACACCACAAAAACTGAAATCAAAAGAAATCCATGCTTTAAAACCCCATCAAATAGTAAACAGAACAATTTTTTTTTTTTTTGCAAAATCTTTACAAAATACTACCTAAGAAAAGACTTAATTAACAAAAACAGGTAAAAGATTAGGGTTTATACCTGGTAAAATCTTCTTTAACTCTCACTCTGGGTTTGCTTTGATTTCAGGAGAAAAATTACTAAATCTAGGTTACAAAATTAGGGGATGTAAAATTCTGATTCTGAGATGGGTTTTGATTCAAAGATGCAGTTAGTATTAGGTTTTGAAATCAAGCTTGATTTGAGAGTCGTGTGGATATGCATGATATCAATCTCCCTCTCATACAGAAAATGAGTGAGACGAGGGTTTGTTTTTGGTTAAATCCAGGGTTATAAAAGAGGGGTTTTCTTTTAGATCTGGTACATGGGTTTAGATTTTGAGATGGGGTTATGATTCTTTGATTTCTGAGAGTTGAGATCAGAATTATGAGATTTTCAGAAGGGATCTTTTTTTTTTCTTTTTTATCAGAAGGGAGTTTGAGGAAAGATGAGAAACAGAAAACGAGTTCCGCAATATAATAAAAAGAACAAAAAAAAGGATAAGTATATAAAAACCCTTGAAAATAACGCGATTTAGAATAACCGTAGGATCATAAACTATATCAACGGTGCATAAATTACGCTCAATTATTATGAGTTAGTTTATAAATGATGCAACAAATATTTTATTGTCCAACGTATATTTTTGTTGCTCCATCTACAACTTTTATATCCGTTGCACATCAAAAAAAAATTGGCGTTGCAAAAACCAGGATTTGGTGTAGTGCATCACCAACCGCTTCCATGATAAACTGCGAAGAAGAAGAATTTATGGTTATAAAAAAAAAATTATCATCATCGATCAATCAGAAGATCGGATAAGCGCGGAGCAGTACCTGGAATATAGAAGAAAACGATAGGAGGAGTCCTTAGAATTTTCTTTTCACAAGCCAACAGAATCCCATGGAGAAAAGGAGTCTTCACTTGCCACCTATAAAGGCTGCTAATTCGGGATAATAACCAACAATACTTATCGGATATATTTGAGAGAAGCCGCTGTATAATGAAAGGGAGTGCACCCAGTCCAAGGAACGGTCCAAGCTCTGTCCAGATATGTACGGAGGAAAACAAAGGGAACCGGATCACCTGACCAAGTCCTGCTTCCTACACAACCCTAATCAGGTTTGACCAGCTCCAGACAGCACCTGACGATATTCATTCCTTTGTTGATGAGGTGCTCCGAATGTCTTCATTGATCTTCTATCTAGAATATTTGAGGGTTATTCATTTTGTTTGATACTCAACTACCAACTTCTAAACCTAATCCGAGCCTTGACTTTAGAAATATGTGGAAGGAGAACAACTGCAACTAAATTTCTTACCAACTAAATTGCTTACCATTTGTTGGTAAGTATTATATTTTGTCATCTACACACATATTTTGTCATGACTTTAGACGTTACTTTAGAACTTATGCAAGGAGCACAACTGCAACTAAATTACTTGGAGGATGAATTCGATATCAACTACATTCCAGTACAAAGTTTGATTGTTGGCTAGTGTCAGTAGCCGCTTATAATAGTTCAGTGTTCAAATCTGGACGAGGTTCCGGGGTTTTTATGCATGTGCGTTTTCCTCGTTAACAAAACTTCTTGTGTCTTGTGTGTTTTCCTTTTTTGCATTACATTGTTATATCTTTATAATATGAATATATAACACAAGTAGTACGTAATCAATTCTAATTATGATTGATTACAAGACTCGTTCTTGTAGAATTCGTATCTCGAAAGATAGATAACAAGTTTCATACTTTGCAGATTTCCGATTCGGTTATTTGGATACGACTAGATTGATCTTAGATATTGATTTTTGAGATTGTCCAAGTACTCTACTAAACAATCAGGTTTACGTACTTATTTGTCTTGACTTTTTGATTGTGAAGAGATAGAGATAGAGATATAACTCAACATACATATTGTTCAACGATCATTAAGTTGGTCTACTTGCAATTGTATTAGGATTTGTCCACACAAGTTGCCGAACGAAAAAGTTGGTGGTTGGTAGGCCTGGAAATGTGTATGTTTTATGTGCCTACTTGTTATAACCGCAAGTGCACGGTGTCTACAATGTAGACAGGGCAAATACGGGTCGATCCCACAAGGACTTGTGGTGCTATGGTTGATCAAGGGCTGTGTTAAACGAATTCAAGCAAGTGTGTAAATGAGAACTATAAGTTGGTGTGTCGATACGACCGAGGTTGAGCTGAAGTGATTCTAAACTAAGGTATAAGACAAAGTGACAATGGGGATACTAGGTCTGCAAATCCACCACTAACTCCTATTGTGAGTTCAACTAAGTTGAAGTTCTTGTTCCTATGCCGGATAAGTGAAGTTTGTCAATTCTACCACCTATCTAAGGAGTTTCTCCTAGTGATCCTTCAATATTCAAATAAAGTACTAACCCCAGCACTAGTAGTCTAATTAAGTACAACTAGTCAAGAGAATTAGCAATTGTGTCTAAGGTATGAGTCGTAGCAATCTCAAAACAATTTAGCCTAACTACAATGGATACAAGGCATCCATTGTGAGAGAAAATCTTTGGATACTAGAATTGAAGACATCTTTATAGTTTAAGCATTCAAAAAACAGTTCAACAGAGTTTAAAACACAACATGGAATTAGGGTTTCAATGAAACCCTAGCAAACTAAATTAGAACAATAATTGAACAATTAAACCTAAATTAAACCTAAATTGGTGCTCTGGCTAGCCCAGGCATGAAGTTTTTCAAACACATCTCACCCTATTTATACATCCAACAACAAACCCTAAAACTCACTTCAAAAATAGAAATTAAATGAAAACCTCTCACCCACGTCTCTGAATCACGCTCTTCTCTCGTCAAATCATCTCAGAGCTCCATGCGTCGACTGTTGTTGAAATGACCTAACCCTAGTTCTTTCTATCTCTCACTTAGCTTCTAGGTAAGAGGCTATGGGAGAGATAGAGAGCAGCAGTAGGGAAGGTGCGGCTGCTCCGATGGAGTTGTTGGTGATGTAGGAAGGTGATGAAGGTGGTGCGGCTCTGCAACAGGGTTTGTCGGGGAAGAAGGGAAGGGGGAGAGCTCTGCACTGTCGGGTGAGAAAGAAAGAGAAAATGGAATGGGGAATGGGTTTGGTCGACTGAGGTGTAGGGGATAGGGAACTTCGTTGTGAAGCGGGTGTATCAAGATATGATGAGGAAGTCGGAGCGAGCGTAGGATGTGGCGAGTGAAGATCTTAACGGCTCAGGGTGATTTGGAGTGATCTGGTGTTGCACGGGAGCAGCGACCGTTGGATGCGGAAGATAGAAATCTCAACGGCTTGGAGTGGACGGGCTCGGATCCGGGTCGCGGGTCGGGTCTAGCTCAAGCCCATGTTTTGTAGATGAGTTGCTACTTGTTGGGTTGCAACCGCCCATTGCCTTGTGCGGAGCTTTGGCTTTCTGCTCCATAGACGCTTGTCTCCAATTCTTTGCTCTTTCGGCTCCTCAGTTTCTCCGGACTTCATTTATTACCTAAAAATACAAAATTAATCAGTACAAATATTTATTCTTGAAAGCAAGGAAAACACAGAATCTGGGATAATATCTGATTTCTAAGCGCAAAAGATGAGTAAAATGCCAATAAAAAGGTGTATAAATATGCACTATTTGGCACTCATCAAATACCCCAAACCTGAATTTTACTTGTCCTCAAGTGAAACGAAATGAAGAAATCCTAACTATACCCCTGTCGCAGTCTCTCGAATGCATTTAGCGTATGCACTAAGCCTTTAAACCCCTAGGTGTCCCTAGTGGACGAGTTGTAGTCTCGTGAGGGTTTACAAGAGGTGTACCCACAAAACCTTCTCCAACTTCAGAGTGTAAAAGAGTCTCAAGCCTCCAAGAAGCTATGAGGACATAGAGTTTCTGCATGTTAGTAACATGAAGTTAGAACTACCAAAGAACGCACTCTCATCCTTAAGTGCTGTGCGAGAAGTAACCATACCATATGAAAGAAATCGGATTCGATTGTGATCATAAGCCTCGACTTCGCCTCACTATTAGGGTTTTATGATAATTGCACTCAAAAAGATCGCTTTTAGTCTCTCATGTGTGCAGGCGGGAATAAAGAGAGAAATCCTGCACACGTTGTAGGTAAGAAGGATAACCTTCCGAAATAATATCCGGAGACTCCACGAAGTGTGGAAAAAAGAATCTTTTTTTCGATGATCTCTAAGAAAGGAAATCAACCATTAGCAAGGGTGGGAGTACTCACTTACCTTCTCACCCGATCGGCAATTAATATCACTCTCTCATAGAAACCATAGAAACGTCTTCATTCTTCGGCCTTTGGTCTTCACTGTTGATGACGAACTTCTGAACTTTACAAAAACTTGAAATTTTTTTTTTTTTTTTAAGTACATGAAATGAAAATAATAATACAACACATAATTTTTTTTTTTTTTTTTTTAACTTACAATAAAACAATAAAACTCAATTTTTCACAAACTTCATTAATTCTCATCCTATTTTCTTTTCTTTTCTTTGTTGCTTGTAAACCTTGGACTATCTCAACTTTTCTTTCAATATTCTGATGATGCTCCGTTTGCTGACGATGATGTGTTTCTATGGGTCTGCGATTGAGAGAGAGAGTGATGCTTGATTGCAAATCGATATTTAGAAGGAGTTTTCTTCTTTAAACGTCACCCTCATGATTGACAAAAACTAGCACTCAAGAGATCAAAAGTAGTGCTGAAATTGGTGCGAAGTTGGGTAGCTCACCATTCCTACCCGGAATTGACGTACGGTGACACACACTCTAACAGACTTTTCTAGAAAGTTGCAAAAATTGAAGGTTGGTGCCTCACTTGATGTAAAATGGGTAGTCTCCACTATGAGTGATCACAATTCTACTACCGAATATCGAAACAACACCTAATTCGCTCTCCCAAGGCATGGTTAAATCCAACTTTAACGCTCTAATCAACTAAGAAACCCGATTGTGTTCTCCTACTTCTAACTTCATTATTTCGGTCAGATTCTCTATGTAAACATAGCTAGAAGCATGCTAGTGACTCTAAAATCTCTAAAAGTTGGAGGTTTTTATGCAAGTATTTACAAAAGAGTTTTGATTTTTTTTATTTTTTTTATTTTTTTGAAAGTAAAAGATTAAAAAGACTAAAAACTCTATATGCAAATGCAAATGCACCCCCAAAACCTAAATCAAACATTGTCCTCAATGTGTAGACAGAGATAGAAAAAATTTAAACAATCACATACCAAGAGAACTATCTTTGATAAGAGAAAAGGGAAGAGATTACCGGTATGTCGGCGGGAGCACGGTTAGAGCTTCATTAGTCAAGGCTAGAATCCAACATTCTCAGTGGAGATCATATCGGATTAGCACAAAATATGCACAAGAAGACTCAACCGATTCAAGAAAAGAAAAAATTTAACAAGTCCTACTGGATTATATACAATGAAAGTTCACCATATACTAACAATATAAAGAGTTGAGGATCAACCCAATAGAAAATATATACAAACATCAACAGCCTTACACAAATATAACATGAGAGTGCAAGTAAGACTGCATATGTGAATGAGTTTCCCCCAAACCTAAACTTGTCAACAGGTGTGTTTGAGAGCACAAAATCTTGCAATTTTAAAGGTACATCATGCAAAAGGTCTAACTCAAAATGAGTTTTGCTAAGAACAGGCAGACATACACGTTCCAACTGTGGCTCCTTAAAAGTGTTATACTTTGATGCAAAATAGTCCAAGAGGACTTGGGAAGCACAAAGCTCTAGACCTAAATTAGGAACTCTCAGAAAAGTTGGTTTTGCAATTTTGTTACAAACTACACCTAGGTTTGGTGGAGGAGTTTCAATCAGTGACTCAGGAGAGAGGTTAGGTACATCTAAGTTGTTTTCATGTGTAAAATCATTTGCACCATCACACGCTTTCCTAAAGTCAGAAGAGGGTAAATCATGTTCACCTGCATAGAACAATTCATCAATCTCCATGTCATAATCATCATCACTCTCATTCACAACATAACTAGGAGAGATATCATGATGTAACCTAGGTATGGAATCAGGCACATGCATTGAATCATCTGTGTCAACAAACAATTCAGCTATTCCTAGGTCACAAACAGGTGGTAAAGCATGCTCACTTTCACAGGACAAATCCACAGGTTCCAAATCAGCATCACATATATGAATATTAGAAGAAGCATCATTCATAGGGTTCACAGAAGAGACGCCTAACGTCTCTGAATCAAAAGATTCCATCATATTTCCTGCATGCACATGCTCTTCTAACATATCATATTCATCATCATCATCATCATAACAAAAATGCATTTCCCTATTAGCATTTCTAGTATACTCATTTACTTCTAGATTAGGTTCATATTCAGTGTTAGTTGCATGAGTAGGAATAGAAACACTATTTTCAAGATTTACTTTATTAGGGACAATAATCATCCTATCATGAACTCGCCTTCCATTCTTCCTTTTCTAAATGAATAAGGTTCATCTTTAAGAACATGTGACATTGTTCTATTGAAGGAGAGTCTTCACTAGTGGGTATGCATTCCTCATATGGATATTCATTGTATGGTTGAGCATGAGGTTCACTAGAGAAGGGAAATTCAGACATGTTGCTATATGGATGGTGATGTATTGCATTCATTTCAAGCCTAGCATTTTGCTCCATGAGTGTTTCCATTAGTGATTGCCAACTAGGAGTTGGGGGAGTATAAAATTGTTCATCTCCCCACGGTGGTGAATGATGCATGTGTGCAGGTTGATTATGGTCCCAATAGTCACTTCTGACAATTCGTACATTGGATTATCATGGCTTTCCCTAGATCGCCTAAAATCATGCAAAATATAGCAATTTTCAGCAGGGTGGCCTAAGCTACCACATACGGTACAAGCATACATTTCATATTGCCTAGAGGAGTTAGATTTGACCCAGTTGCTCATGTAATTGCCTTTCTAAAGCAGATACTTGAGCTTCTAATTGATCTAAAAGTGATGACCTGGTATGAGAAAAGTGTTCATTTTCAACCTGTGGTGGATGATGCATGTTCTCATAATGATTAGGGTATGTGAGGTCAGGGCCCTGAGAAGGCTCATAATATTCCCTAAAATCACTATGGTATGTGGGGAGTTCATACTGTGAAGCATGCCCGTAAGCAAGTTCTCTGATGGATTTGTTTGTATCCCCAGTTGCAGACCAAAATCCTGACATGATTTAACAACTCAAATTGAACTCAAAGCCCAAATAGTGGGCTCAGTTTGGTTTATTGGGTTTCATTTGGTTTGTGTGGGCTTTGGGTTGTTGCACAGCAGGCCTCAGATTTGGCTTAAATGAGTTTTAGTTTGTTTGCCGAGCCCAGTGGGTGTGGGCTGAGTTTTGTGCACAGCCCAGCAGTGTGGATGAGAAGAGCCCAGTTTAAGGTACAACCCAGTGGTTGGGCTTCAGTGGTTTAGGCGCAGCCCAGTTTGCAGAGGAGCAGAGCCCTGTGAGTTACAACTCACAAAACTAACATCTAATTTCTCAAATTTAAGCACAAAGAAGCGCTTGCTGTTGGAGAGTTCACAGGATATTGAGCATGGATTACTCAAAGACAGCTTAGCTGAGTTATGCTCAGGTATGTTATCCTCAGAGGTATGCTCAGGGTTCACACAAATTCTCAGGCAGGGTCAATCAGGTATAAGGGTACAGAGTGACTCAGCTCAACAAATCTCACACAAGGTCAAGCATGAAAATTGGAAACCTCAGTTGTAGCTCAAACTCACAGCTTCAGGGGGCTGGAGTTGAGCACATGATAATGCAAGATAGGGCTTAACAACACAGATAGGCATAGAATAGCAATATACAGGGTCTCACACAAGGCACAGGGAAGAGCTCAGGGTATGCTCAGGTGAGTTATGCAATAAAAGTAGTGCTCAAGGTTATGCAAAGTTCACTGGGTCAGCAGATTCAACAGTGGAAACAAAGTATAGCACAAATTGGGAAACACCAGTGTCCGCACAGTGCACAGATTTGATGTTTGCGAGCCGTTGACGGGGTTTCAATGGTCTTGCAGGGCTTAATGGATCAAGATGGGCAAAGGTTCAGTGCAACCTGCCCAGTTGATGTCACTATGGCTAAAGGTCAATTGGTTAGCTAGGTCAGCACTGAGGCTCAACAAACTACGGGGTGGAGCTCAGCTCGAGCGATGAAGGCCAAGGATTCACAAACAGCCTTGTAGAGTCCTAGATTGCACAAAGACACTTACACAAACAAAGACAAAGACAGGGATGGCTTATGCACGGATCGTGTCACTCTCGAGTTCGAGTATGCACAAAGGTTACAGAGGCAGAGCTCGGCATACTTGTGCAATAAAAATAACTCGGGGGTTTGCACACGGCCACAGGCGAGACAAGCAAGTGCACATGAAAATCACAAAAATTGTATGAGGTGCTCAAGTTATCATGCGATCAAGGTGGTGCTTTAGGTGAGCTACAATCGACTTCGAGAGGTGATTGCACACAACACAAGTTCAACGGGGTCGGTTGACCTTTTTTGGTTTTCAATGGTTATGATCGTGGTATGCACACTTGTTTGCGGTCCCTAAACAAAGACGAGGTCGTGGTTATGCTCATATGTGTTGGAGTCAACTGGGGTAGTTGATATCGACTATCACAGTTGACTTCACTTGGGAACTAAGGTCACAGAGCATACAAGTGTAAAGTTTTCAGGGTGCAGAGCATGCATGGCACAGAGCATACATGGCACAGGGCAATACAATGTTCAATTACTCACCTCAAGTCCTGCGCTTTTCTTGTGTCCCTTGGGTTGGCTCAGCAGCTCAGCCACAACAAGCACAACAAGCTCAGCAAGCACATCAAGTACCTGCTAGCTCAACAAAGAAGTTTAGTTCTCTGGGATTAAGCACACAAGAATGCCAAATCTGGTAAGCAACAGAATGTAACTTGTGGGATTAAGCACACAAGTCAGGGCACTCAAAAATCTGGAGGTAATGCTTTATGGCAATGCTTAGTTCTCTGAACCAGGTGACTTATGCTCACAGATGCAATGATTCTCAGTGACTGAGATAAGCTCCTAACAACATTCAACGAGTGTATATGCTGCTTCAGCTAGTACAGGGCTGAAGGTTTTCCAAGGGTAGCTCCAAACTTGCAGTTTCAGGGGGCTAGCAAGGTAGCAGATTTATCAGTGGAGAGTAACAGGGATGGTTTTAGCAATGCAGGTTAACATGCAAAGTGTATACATGCAGCTAAGTTATCAGCTAAAGTGCAAAATGCACTGAGATGAGGCAATGGTGCAGGGAGATACAGGGGTGCAATGCAGTGAAAACTAAGAAGGAAAAAAAAATGGAAGTTACAGCTAACACAAAAATGCAGATATGCAGGGCTTAACAGAAATAGATGCAAGAAGGTAAAAAAAAATAAAAAAAAATAAAAAAAATAGAAAAGCTTCAACTAAGTTACACTAATAAAGGTTAAAACAACTATTCACAGTGAATATGTACAGGGGTGAGAAAATTCAGTGAGGAATGACAATGATCGAAATAGCACACGCCAAATCCCCGGCAACGGCGCCAAAAAACTTGGTAGGCCTGGAAATGTGTATGTTTTATGTGCCTACTTGTTATAACCGCAAGTGCACGGTGTCTACAATGTAGACAGGGGCAAATCTGGTCGATCCCACAAGGACTTGTGGTGCTATGGTTGATCAAGGGCTGTGTTAAACCGAATTCAAGCAAGTGTGTAATGAACTATAAGTTGGTGTGTCGATACGACCGAGGTTGAGCTGAAGTGATTCTAAACTAAGGTATAAGACAAAGGACAAATGGGGATACTAGGGTCTGCAAATCCACCACTAACTCCTATTGTGAGTTCAACTAAGTTGAAGTTCTTGTTCCTATGCCAGATAAGTGAAGTTTGTCAATTCTACCACCTATCTAAGGAGTTTCTCCTAGTGATCCTTCAATATTCAGCTAAAGTACTAACCCAGAGCACTAGTTGTCTAATTAAGTACAACTAGTCAAGGGAATTAGCAATTGTGTCTAAGGTATGAGTCAGTAGCAATCTCAAAACAGTTTAGCCTAACTACAATGGATACAAGGCATCCATTGTGAGAGAAAAGCTTTGGATACTAGAATTGAAGACATCTTTATAGTTTAAGCATTCAAAAACAGTTCAACAGAGTTTAAAACACAACATGGAATTAGGTTTTCAATGAAACCCTAGCAAACTAAATTAGAACATCAATTGAATAATTAAACTACAATTAAACCTAAATTGGTGCTCTGGCTAGCCCAGGCATGAAGTTTTTCAAACACATCTCACCCTATTTATACATCCAACAGCAAACCCTAAAACTCACTTCAAAAATAGAAATTAAATGAAAACCTCTCACCCACGTCTCTGAATCACGCTCTTCTCTCGTCAAATCATCTCGGGGCTCCATGCGTCGACATTGTTGAAATGACCTAACCCTAGTTCTTTCTATCTCTCACTTAGCTTCTAGGTAAGAGGCTATGGGAGAGATAAAGAGCAGTAGTGGGGGTGCGTGGGCTGCTCGATGGAGTTGTTGGTGATGGAGGAAGGTGATGAAGGTGGTGCGGCTCCGCAACAGGGTTTGTCGGGGAAGAAGGGAAGGGGGAGAGCTCTGCACTATCGGGTGAGAAAGAAAGAGAAAATGGAATGGGGAATGGGTTTGGTCGACTGAGGTGTAGGGGATAGGGAACTTCGTTGTGAAGCGGGTGTATCAAGATATGATGAGTAAGTCGGAGCGAGCGTAGGATGTGGCGAGTGAAGATCTTAACGGCTCAGGGTGATTTGGAGTGATCTGGTGTTGCACGGGAGCAGAGAACTTCGATGCGCGTGGAGGCAGCGACCGTTGGATGCGGAAGATAGAAATCTCAACGGCTTGGAGTGGACGGGCTCGGATCCGGGTCGCGGGTCAGGTCTATCTCAAGCCCATGTCTTGTAGATGAGTTGCTACTTGTTGGGTTGCAACCGCATTGCGCGCGCGGCTTTGGCTTTCGCTCCATAGACGCTTGTCTCCAATTCTTTGCTCTTTCGGCTCCTCGGTTTCTCCGGACTTCATTTATTACCTAAAAATACAAAATTAATCAAGTACAAATATTTATTCTTGAAAGCAAGGAAAACACGAAACTGGGATAATATCTGATTTCTAAGCGCAAAAGATGAGTAAAATGCCAATAAAAAGGTGTATAAATATGCACTATTTGGCACTCATCAGTGGTGTACTTGGTACCATATCCTTTTCAATGTTTGTTGACGTCGATGCGTCTTTAGGTTCTTCAGAGTAACACGAATTTGTCTCCACATTTCTAGACTTCCTAGTCTAACAAAATGAAGTTGACTATAATAATCTAAGCAAGGAGCTTCGAGTATTGGAGTTAAAATATGATAACCAACCTTGACATATAATGCTTGGTGGGTTCAACCGAGCAATGCTCCAACAAGATTTGAAATTTTTTCAATCCCAGAATATTCATCAAAGCTATTGTTTGTACCGTGTATAAAATACACATGAGGTCCGCAAATCAATACAGGGAGGCATGCAAGGTAGATTAATGCCAGGAGGCATGCAAGGCAAGTCAATAGGCATGCAGGGAGTTATATGCAGAATTAATGCTTGCAGTATTAATTCTGGGAGGTTTCATGCGACTGAAGATGGAGGCATGCGAGTTAATTCCAAGATGTCATGCAAAATTTAAGATGGAGCCATGCAATATTTATTCCAGATTTCATACATGCAATAATAATTTCAAAGAATTTCATGTGGAATTGAAGAGGGAGGCATAAATGAGCATTTAGTGCCTTTTAAGTTATATTGAAATTATGTATACAATTGTATAAATAGTGAGGAGCAGAGATGCGAAAAGGAGGTAGCCAATAGGGGAAAATATACAATATAATTTTACTATCAATACAAAATCACTCCCCAAGGGGATTCGCCCGTGGACGTAGGCAACCTATGCCGAACCACGTTAAACCTCTGTCTTTCATTTTGTTCTTCAAATCGACCCCCAACCCAAAATACTCACCAAAACTATCCATTCATTGTGTTTCGTGCCCAAAAGTAATTTTTGGTACAAACATTGGCGCCGACTAAGGGGATTCGTTAAAACGATCATGCTTTTCCAGTGAGAAGAGTGCAGAAAATCGAGAGAAAAGATAATGATAATTAGGGTTAAGAAAAGATGTAGCCGAAACAAAGGAGGATGGAAACCTTGCATCATCAAAAAGTCGTGTTCTTAATGGTATGTTGTTGTCAATCAAATACCGACGGAATCCACACTTTCACTTCTTCCCCATCCCGTCTTTAATCGGTTTTATGCATCTTTTTTTACTTTCATCTATTTTAAATTTTAATGATAGTATTGATCAACATATTGCAAATAGCCTGAAATTACTTTTACATCTCGGTTTAAAAATTTAAATCATAACGTTATTGGAGTCTTTTGCTTTATTACTTTATGCGCATGATCTGGTGCTTGTTAAACTCTTCAGTGGTTGTTTTAAGCCATTTAAATGACTTAATCTTGTGCTTGATATTTCACTGAGTACAACTGCCGAGAACACAAAAGCATCCTAAGGAAAATTGCCTGAGTTCCACTAAAGAATTAAAAATGGCGTAAGGTCGGTATGATTACAGAAGCCACTTCATCTCCCAACACTATTGTGCCAACTGGGTTCCGTGATATATTGCCACGTCAGCATACACGGCGCCACGTCAGCGACGTCCCTTTAATCTGTTTCCATGATGTTTCCATATCAGCATTATTCGGGTGCCACGTCAGCAACGTCTCCCAGTCATCCCTGCCACGTCTGTCAGTTGATCCAGTCAACACTGTCACGTATGCAACATAAACGTGTGCTTCCTTTCCAACCTTGTTTCGACAATAACTTCTTCGTTTTAAGTCCAAATTGAGTGATTTTTGGCTCATTAGAATCGTCTTTCAATTCCCTACAATATAGAAGAAAAAATCCAGTGTTCGAGAAACTTTCATGTGCACTTGGAGCAGCAACATGATCGAGTTCGAGGTTCGTGGATAGCAACATGACCAGATGCGAGATGAGGATTGCTTATACCCTTCAATATTTAGCCTTGCATCACTTCGCAAGCACCTAAAGCCTCACCTTGCACGTGAGCACATAATTCTTGCTTTTATCGCAAGCATAAAATCTCGTCTTGCACCCGAGTATGAAAGACTTGCACCTTGGCAAGCATAAAGTCTCGTCTCAACCACGAGCCCAATGCCCGATATTGGTCCAAAGACTCGTACTCAACACAAGCAACAGCCAGCCTGCCCGAGCAGCAAGCGCTATCCTTGTTACGTTGCGAGCAAAAATTTTGCCCTAGCCGCAAGCACACGCTACTAACTACTTAAGACTCGACTAGCTATCGAGCATCGCAAGTCCACCACGTGGCAAAAAAGTCTCGCTTAGCACGTGAGCAAATTTTATTGCAGGTTATCACAATTGGAGGCGTCTTTGTAATGTCTCTACTCACACTTGGGGGCGACTGGCGAGTTACGTCATCGACGATCGACGCGAAGGAAAATCAAAATTCTTAACCCCCAACAAGTTGGAGGTTAAGAGGGGGCGATATTTGTACCGTGTATAAAATACACGGGAGGTCCGCAAATCAATACAGGGAGGCATGCAAGGTAGATTAATGCCAGGAGGCATGCAAGGCAAGTCAATAGGCATGCAGGGAGTTATATGCAGAATTAATGCTTGCAGTATTAGTGCAGGAGGTTTCATGCGTAATGAAGATGGAGGCATGCGAGTTAATTCCGGATGTCATGCGAGAATTTAAGATGGAGCCATGCAATATTTATTCCAGCAGTTTCATACATGCAATAATAATTTCAGAAGTTTCATGCGGAATTGAAGAGGGAGGCATAAATGAGCATTTAGTGCCATTTAAGTTATATTGAAATTATGTATACAATTGTATAAATAGTGAGGAGCAGAGATGCGAAAAGGAGGTAGCCAATAGGGGAAAAAATATACAATGTAATTTTACTATCAATACAAAATCACTCCCCAAGGGGATTCGCCCGTGGACGTAGGCAACCTATGTCGAACCACGTTAAACCTCTGTCTTTCATTTTGTTCTTCAAATCGACCCCTAACCCAAAATACTCACCAAAACTATCCATTCATCGTGTTTCGTGCCCAAAAGTAATTTTGGGTACAAACAGTTATGTCGGTTAAAGTTATGACAGATAAAAATATAATGTTTAAAAGATGCATGATTAATCAATCAAAAGATATGAAGCTAAAAGAGATATTATACGAGATATTAAACATTCAAGATGTTAAAATAACAATATTAATGCTCTAATTTGAGATAAAAGATGAAACACGAATGGATCTATATGGATCTAATGCAGATCGAGATGAGTTGAGATAATATGCCTAATGCAAATGATATTGAGATAGACTTAAATCATGTCTTGCATGTGTCATAACGTTGTCTCATTCCCATCCATGTTGACTCATTATCTCCAGTTCGTACTCGAGATGAGAACTTATTATTCTTGACTTAGTTCGAGCTCTTTCTTTGCACCAAGTTTAATGACCTTAGAACTTCCAATTGTTGGTAAGCATTATATTTTGGATATTGAAGACTTCGATTGTTATTGGCTGTTTCTACGAATGTAATGCAAGTTAAGAGGATGGGCAGTTAGGTTAGAAAAAGTTCCAGCATTCAAATTTTGAATATCTTCCTGAGACAGTTAGCATTTGATATGGCTTGACAGGTCACTAGAGATGCTTTCTTGGCATGATGATTCAGTATGGTTCTTCAATCTTTTTCCTAGTCCAACCTTTCTTCACCACCCTCTACCAGTAAGTAATGATTAAAATCCTCACGAATCTTTAAAGAGCATTAATCATGGGGATAATTTTTGGAGTTAGCAACTTCAAAGCTGTTTCTTGTACATTTGGAGGGAATTAACACGAATGACATATTTGAATGGGTTTAGAGTTTGACAAAATTTCATCCAATGACCAATGGCCACAAAACAGACTGAACCTTGGAAGCTCTCAAACCTGAATTGCACAGTGCAAGGTTGGTCGTTCTTTTGAGGAAACGTGCATGTGCCAAGAAAAGCCTTTGAAATATTCATTCGGACTTTTGGTTGTGCAAATCTTCCCAATTCAAACATTCTTGATCAGAGATAGCATTTGACTTACCAATGTTGGATAACAGCTTAAAAGCAAATTCTCCACTAAGATGATTCACTACTAAACCATGAACTTGCGTCCTAAAATACACAGAGTCAAAAGTATAATCTTAAGATTGTTTGTCCGAAATGCATTTTTTTCAAAATAAAAAATCATCCTTTATAACCCAACCCATGAAAACCCTGAATCACAATAGCAATATCCAAAGAAGATTTGAACTTGATTAAGATTATACTTAATCAGATACAGTAGATGGGGACAAAGATCTCCATGCCCTTGTCCCTCCTTGTATTACCAACTAATATTATTATAATCTCTTTCGCGTAAAAAAAGTAATTATACAAAGCTTTTGGTTGGTAACCTAGCAACTAGCTGGGCTCCAACACCTTTTTGAATAGCAATGCCTAATCTATGAAAAATAAAGCTACCAAAACCACTACTAGCGTCGTTACTAACTAAACAATTCTTCAGACGCTTAAAAAAACACAAAGTATCCTCACCCAACTCTCCTAAAGTAGAGAAATCTAAAACACTCAATCCATGGCCATGTGAAACACACTTGTCCAAGTATTTAGAGTGTTTTCGTGAAACCACATTAGATATAGCTTTCCCTGGAACAAAAGAGCGAATTCCATCACATGTAAAGGGCGAGACACCTGTGACATCCATACAAACATCCTTTTCGCTTTCCCAGTTGAGCACAAGAATATCAGCAGGTTTCAGCTCCTTGTCATCATTCGTCAGAAATCCCAAAGAAACTTCTTTACGCGCATGCACACTAGCTTTGTAGCAATTGTCGACGACAACATCACGAACAATATCATGTCGAAACTTGGGGCCTATATCCTTAGCACAATTAAGCGCGTGATCACCAAAGATGTCCATGGATTTATTACAACTTGGGCACAAGCCATTCTCAACAAACAATTGGATACCAAGACGATAGCAAAGTACAACTCTAAAATGTCTAAGTCCAAGGCATTGATTAAGCCCACTGATGGGTATAGCCAATAAATAATCTTGTGCATGCTTGATACGGTTGCACGGATGGAATCTCTTGCGGCCGAGTTTGACCTTTTTCGTCCCGTTATTTTAAAAAAACGGGTAACGACAGTTAGTGCATACATGTCAGTTATCCTGTCCATTAAAAAGACGTACAAGCCCCTTAAATCGGCTAAATGGGTCCGAGTTAAATTAGTGAATCATTCACGCATCAACTTGCAACTCGGTCAGGTGAAAAGAACCGGTTGCCGATATAACCATGTTCACCTTCTTCCTAATTGTTCATCACCATTATTGACTAGTGTTCAGTGATATAACTATTCACTTCAACTAGTTCAAAAAAAAAAAAAAAAAACATAAAGGAGACAAACTGAGCCAGCGTGAATTGAAGTTTCAAAAACAAACAACAATCAAACAATTAATTAATCAAACATGGGCGCCCATCAAACATTAACCAACAAGACTTGATTTCCCAGTAACAAAGAATTGATTAACCCCGGCTCTCAAAAATCTAATCCAATACGAAATACAAATAAGCTCTAACCAAATTTTAATCATATACCAATTTAGGTCTAGTTTTTTCAAGAACCCTAAATTTTTAATCAAGAACCCTAAATTATTAATCGCAAAAACAAAATATCAATACATGGAATTGAACTTGATTGTTGCCTACCCATACCTTAAATTATAGCAAATAAATGATGGAACACATTAATTGATAACCTCTTATTTTCCATCACTTGTTTCATTCATCCCGGAGAAGATGAACTTCCATCACCGGAGAAGAAGAAGTCCCATCACTACAGCGGAAGAAATTCAAACCGTGGATGGTGGTATTTGTAATCGGATCTGGTACTCCGGCTCGAGCAGTGAGAATGGCAACATAATATGGAGTAGGTTAGCATAACGAACCATGAGCGGCCACATCTTTCTCTACATTGTAGAAATGGTTAGAGTATAATACCAAACACGTCTCTTATTAGGGTAAGGCTAGCGTGGTAATTTTCCAGGACGAGTTTGACTTTGTCAAGGCCGTGAACAAATTGGTAGGTCAAGCTATTATATCTAGCGGAAAGGCCACTTTTTAGAAGAATTAAATTTTCTGGCTGGTTTATTAAATATATGGATGGAAGCTGGCCAGTTTGTTAATTTGCTCAAAAAAAAAAAAAAAAAAAAAAAACATTACCCACCGTTGTTAGCATTAAATGCACACTAAATGCTGAGAAAAAGAAATCTAATAAACGTTTGAAAAATCGTAGGCGGGATTGAACCCTAGCCGCTTATTATTCTTTTCAAGTGAAATAATGAAATAGAGCGCTCTGTTTGAATTCTCGTCATCGTTCTTATCTTCATCTCGATTATCTAGGGTTTGCTCTGCACAATCGGTTTCTCTTAAATATTTGGTTACTTCGCTCAAGTTTCATCGAAGTCTTCGTTTAATCTCCGAAATAAGGGTTACGGCTGCAATCACGGTATGTGAATTTGGGTTTTTAATTAGGGTTTTTTTTAGAGTATAAAGATTTTCGAATGTAGGTTACTAAAATTTCTTCGTCGAATCTGATGTATATCATCTAGATCTTCAATTCTTGTGCTCTTTAATTCTTAATTTTGATTATCTTTCAGTTTTAATTTATTGAAATTAGGGTTTTCAGGTACTTTTCTTCTTCGGAAGGAATTCTGGGTCAATTGAGGATTGAAGATCGGAAGCATCGAGGAGCTACGATTTCTAAAAGTAGGGTTTTTCTAAGGTCTGTATAATCTCCTCTCTTTCTTTTGCTGAATCCGATTAGGGTTAGTTTCAAGTTACGATCTTTTCTATTTTTCTTATTCTGAGAAAAGGGTTTTGCTTTTAATCTCAGAGTTATAACTAAAACTCAGTTTTAGAGGTGGTTTTGAAATCCTAAACTCGTTGCTGATTGGGGTGAACTGGATTGATTTCTCCCTACATTCATTTAAGGTCTGTATACTCCCTCCAGTTAGGGTTTGCTTGATTTTTATTTGGATTGCGATTGATGTGAATGAATTGATTTATTTGTTTCATTCCTTGTGTTTATTATATTTGTTTCATTACTTACTGGAGATGATATTTATATTTGCATCATGGCAAGCATTACTAGAATAACTCCATGTTAGCCCATTCCTCTGCTGCTGTTTATTTTGACTTCAAGTTATTTAGCTTTTGAACCGACTTTTACCACAGTTTTGGATTTGAGTTTGATTAGTTTAGGTTTGTTGTTGTTTTGGCATAGGTGCAAAGTGATAGGTTGATATATAAAGATGAATCAAGTTTCTGAACATCAGATTGACAAGGCAATGCCATTGATTAGTGAATTCTTTGTTTACTCTCCTAATGTGAGGCAGCTAATAACAAAACTAAGTCAGTACTATGAAGATTTTATGAATGGGTTGGATCCTTCAACAGTGGATGGGAAACAATTGGAGAGTAATTTGGTAGCCTTATTTTCAGTTATCGTACAAGTTTTGATTCAGTATGTTAATGTTTTCAAGAGCGGTCTCCCACTCCAAAACAGGTGGCAGCAGGGTACTTCCGGTCTGAAACCATTAGTGTGCAAAGTTTCAAGGCGTGACAGGATCACCGCAATCAATTCTTCTATTGGACAAATTGACGACTTGCTGACTGTTGTAGCAAAAGATAATCATGGTTATAATTCAGCAGAGCTTTTGGTTGTTATGTTGCAAGCAATTCAGTCCATTAATGATGACATGGAAATTGCTTGCAATATCCCTGCTGCACCAGCTTCTAGCACCGTTCCAACTCCTGGTGCAGCAGCAACAACGTCTATTCCTGATGCCGAGATGAGTATGTGCAGCAGTGTACCTTATGGAACGACTTATCTTTCTGATTATCCCGATGAGGACATGTTTGGTTTACCAACGTTTACAGGATTATTGCGCAGCGTAGAAGATGTTGATGACCTTAGTTTTTTTGATGATGTTTTTGCTGATCTTGTGACTGAAGAGAGTAAGATGATAGAGCATGAAGCACGCCCGAATAACGAAGCTGGGTCTTCCTCATCACAGGCTTCTCTATTTGAATCCCTAAGTCAGATGAAAATCGCTCTCAAGGAAGGGAAAAGGCAACAGAATGTTGCATTCGAAGCGCTAAAAGCTAGCCAATGCCATTTGGATGCAGTTGAGGAGGCTGCCAATGTGATCGAGCAGCAGATGAAGACTTTGCTTGGCTGACCTTCGGCAAATTTAACACTTCAGTAAAACTTACAATTAGTAAATTTAGATTTGACTTTCTGTCGAAGTGACAGAGCTGCTTGGACCTTTATATTTGTAGATGTTGTGCAGAATACATGCCGCTGTAAACCTTTTGAAGTAGACTTGCAGTGTAAATTTGTAGTTTCACAATAGAACGTTTTGATGTAAACCTATATTTTTGAGATATAATCCTTGATATCCTTAAAATGTTTGTACTTAGTGTCTACACAGATTGCAGTTATCTCTTGTATTAGTTCTGCTTCATTTTACAGACTTTTAGTTTCAGGACTTTGAACTTGTTGATGGGATGGTGCTCTTGGCCTGAGAAGACGTCGATGATGCTGTGTTGCTCTTGGGGTTAGTACATTCACCTGCGAAACCCTTCACGTATCTGAACTACCTGAACCATTAAAACATGTAACCAGACGAATACTCCGAACCTGATGTTTCATTGTTTAATCAATTGCATAAACACAGATTCTGAAACAAGAGTGAATTATTGATATACATTCAATTTGGCAACTTCTCCTTCCAAAGTGCATGAAAGTGCAACTTTCATTTCACTCGAATTCTATACCAACACTCGAAACCATGCCAATCTAGCCTTTAACTGAAAATGAGGCCGATGCTAAGAAAAAGGCGCAGCGTGTACATGAACTCAGAAAAGAGTTACCCCACGTGACATTGCTTTATCCGACATTGCTTTATCTTTTCTAGGAATGAGGCTGACACTAAGAAACATGAACCAAGTAACCATCTGGGGAGCACCAATTGCTGCTTTGATTCTAGTCCAGGTAACCTTTGCAGGATACAAAGGCAAAAAAAAACTATGACGGCAGGCTCCACCAAAATGATCTGGTGCAATCCATGGTTAAAATATTAGAAATTTGTTATATCGTCTGAAATTTGTCGGAGTACTTTTTTATTGTACGGCTTAACCTCCGTCATTAATTCTAGACCCACTAATCCACTGATGTTTTCAGACTAAAACGCAGATCAGTTAACTGGCAAATTGAATTACGTTGGGGGAAGTTGCTTACGGAAAAAAAAAAAAATAATAATCTCCTGAAATCATAACATAAAAACAATGAGATCTATTTCCGATATAAGGGTAACTTAATAATAATTTCTTAAAGTAAAGCAAATTTATATGAATTGAGCGATAAGGAAAAACTCCTAGACATACCGAGCCTTATCAATAGCTAAACAATTAAGATTTGAACACGGGATTACAGAAATGAAACCACTGGATCGACGAGAAAAAGTTTCGATTTTATGAAGAAATAGCTAATCTTATTCAACGATCCAATAACATGAACATTTATTATTCAAAAAAAAAAAAAAAAATGAGTAAAAGATGTATATTGCAATCCAAAGTTTCAAACTAAAATACATTTACTGCCTCTGACTTCTCTTCATGTTTTCCAGTTCCACTTCCAAGGTCTTCTTCCCTTAAAGAACTTGGCGAAAGTACAGAAAAACTCCACTTGTTTCTTTGTATGAACAATCCGAAGTCAATCCCAAGATAGGCAAGTAAGTTCCCTCTACTAGGCAAAATAAAAACAAAAAAAAAATGAGAAGACAGGTTTGAAAGTCTACCACCTACTCTTCTTTAGAAATAACATTTAAACAAACACACTGATTTACTGGTTGATCACCATGAGAAATCATTGTACATTATGAGAACAGTTAAAAAACAAAGAACAACAAAAAACAAAAATGAAAATCACTTTAAATCTAAGATTGGAGAACGAATTTAAGCATTCAGTACACTACAGCATTGGCTTATACCAATAAGATGCACCGTCAATAATCCTCTGTAGAAGCTATTAAGGTCATCATGGCACCTAGTTTTTGTCAGCACAGAGAAATTCAGCTGGATGCAATCTGGCAATCTGCAATCTGATCCGTAATCTCGGTGCTCATTTCACAACTCTTAGCATGATGGGCTTTGCCATAGTCTTTCTCTATTTTAATAAACTCGCACTACCGTTTGTAAACAGAGATTCCTCTTTGAACCTAGGGATATATATATTAACTAAACGGTAAATGCTATCTATACTAATATAAGTTATTTGGTCTGAAGTGATAAACAAACCAAATACGCCGGCGAATCTAAAACTCAATTATACAGAGGCAGAAGATGCGCAACAAAAAACTTTACAAAAAGAACACATGGAAAAAGAGCAAACAAACTTACACTTTTGTAGAAGTTGAAGGCTTCTTGTGTGCCAAGAACTCAGAGTATATCCATCCAATGAATACCAGTGATATGCCCAACAAAAGTCAGAGTTAAGCCTACCATAAGACGCTCACATATTTTCGAAGACTTAAATAATACTGAATACTGATACCTTAATTTACTATCCTTGCTCTTATAATCTTTTAACCACGACTCTCAAGTATAAAAAATGCCATAATAATAGAAGCTTTATTAAATCGAATTACTGAAGCTAAATGCTAATATAGCAGCAACAGCTTCAGCTAATTCAGGTAATTATCTCCAATGATTAAATTCATCAATTACACTAAAGGATTTCCAGTTGACTAATTCTCATAATTAACACCATTATTCGATGCTGATGGTTTAAGATAATCATGATTAGTAGTATCAAATTCAGTATCAGCTTCTTGAGATTGCGCTAACCAATCACTTGACAACATGATGTTACCGTCAAACTAAAGAAGTCATGAAACACTCAAACCACGAAGAAGAAAAAAACAACAGAATTTATCATCAACAATTCATTTGGAAGAACGCATTGATTTAACCCCGAAAAATGTGCCGTCATTTAGAGAAGAAAGTACCGGTGATCAAACTGAGAAGCTAGCTGATCTCAGATTAGAAAGCAAAGATGGAATTTATTTTTAGGATTAATGAAAAGTAGTTTTTGATTAACTTACATGAAAATTGCAATGCCAAACTGATTATTCCAAGAGTGATCAAGCACATAATGCAGTCTCATTAAAATGAGATAAAGTCCCCTCGGTTGTCATCCCTGCCGTTCCACCAAATGCCTTCAAATCCGAATTTACAAATATTAAGCCAAACCGTGCGTTCTAGTTCTTTGGTTGTCTTTCCCATGGTTGTCACGTGATATGAAGATTCTGAACACTGTTAAATGTGCCGTAATGATATCAGATACAACAAGAATGCAAAATATGCGGATGGCAATTTACAAATTCCAGCATTATGTTATCAGTATGATAAACAATTATCAGTAAAAAAAATTATCTTTGAATAATAAAAAAAAAATCATGTAATTTACTCTGTCAAAATGTTCAGTAAAAATGTATAGTTTATGATTATGGAGATAAGAAATCAAAGATAAAATTTTACCAAAATGTTAAAAGAATTATCTTCATGCAACTAAGTAAGTAATGAAAGAAAGAAATGTTAATCCAAAATTAGCAAATGCTTAAAGAAGTATCCACTTTGTATTGCACTAATATTAATAACAAAAGCGTCTAGGGTAGATAAGGGAAGATAAGTGAAACAGACTTAAATGGAGGACAAGACTCTCTAGTCTCTAGTAAACTAATCGAGTCGTTGGGTGTTGAAACCGACAACCTTAGGTCAAAACCCATCTAAGCCTAAGTTTCTGACAGTTGACAGCAACAATCCTCCCGACTAAGCAAGGGAAAAAAAGAAGAGATTCTGGAGATTAAGTGAGATGGAAAAGAAATAGGCAATGGTTTACGAATGCCAAGAACAATGCAATGGCACAAGCTGCATAAAAAATACAAAAACGCATAGCAATTGGGGTCCAAAACAGAACATATTAGTACAAAGTGATTTCTAATGCAGACACTGAATACCAACATAATAGTGAATCAATCATACATTTTTCTAACAATGGTAACCTGAATACTTTGAGCATCAAGAAGGGAAATGTACCTGTAGAGTGTGTCGTACACCAGAAGAACAGAAATGACGTATTGCAGTGAAAAATACTGCAACTCGTCCAATCTATCAAATCAATGACAAAGTGCAGAACACTAAAAGAACCAACAGAGCCTTAAAATAAAAGAAACCCGGCGCCTAAAAATAGAGTCAGATATGATGAAGCCAAACAACAAAAACTCAATATGCTCCGCATAAACAAAGCTTTGTCATTGATAATCAAAATTAAATAACATTTTCTAGGTATCTTTAAAAAAGTAGTGCTGGTTGGGTTTTGATCGGTAATATGACGTGAAAAATCCTCCACATGTTTTTGGTTCTTGCAAAAGCAACATATCCTCAATGCCTTTCATCATCATTGAATTTACAGATGCCTGATCAGATTTTTGAGCTCGTTCAGGCAACAAAGTTGTCAGAGAAGAGATGTTCTGGACCTCACAATCTAGCCAATAGTCTTCGGCTCTAGCACATTGAGGTAATCTCTTCTCCCAGATGCATGAAGTGAGTTTGCGAACCACCTTGAGACATTTACTGTGCAGATTGAAAAACTGAAAACAATTGGGATCCATCCAGTACAGTAAAACCTGGTCGGAGAAGCTAATACAACGAAAATTGTCACTAAAAGGAATTGAATATGGTGAGATATCAAATGTCTCCTTCACCCAAACTTGGTTGTCTTTGTATATTTTCAAGTGAACCTTCTCCAATGTTCGATATCCACTAGAACTACTTCGAATTAGAATGGCAACACCTAAAAATCCTTTGCACTCAAACAGCTCCCTCCTGGTGCGGTATTCATTCCTTTCAAGCGGGATTCGGATGTATTGAAACTTGTCTTGATGAAGGTCGAACATGAGAATCATCCCAGGATCCGAAGTCTTCCAGAACAAAGCTCCTCCTCCTCCTCCATATGGAATGAATGTGCCTTGAACAGATGTGGCTTTCTTCTCCGGGACATCAAAATCTTTCCAACAAGATTTGGATCCAAAAGTATATACCAAACATCGGCAAGACCCAGTATTGAGCATGAATACCAATTTATACTCATTGTTAAGGGAATCGAACCCAAATCCACGAGACAGGAAAGGATATTCGAACCCTCTAATTGGACTAGTATCATCTTTGTCGAAAATAACTGGAGGGATGATGCGTAATAATTCATTTGTAGTGAAGTTCCAAACATCAACAACAGCGGTTTTGCGAAACAACTTTGCAAAACAAATTAAACCATTGCAATACCCCAAAAAATTTCCTTTATTTCTGTATGAAATTGTTGAACTAACGTTAACGTCGTGATTATCATTACGATCGGAATGAACATCCCAAGGGTGAAACAAGTTTTTGTACAGCTTTGGTGGATTCTCCGCCGTAAGACAATTAACATAGAGGACCAGAAAAGGATATTTCTGGGAATAATTAATAAAGTGAGATCTGGCAAAATTAGGATTTTGAGTGACGGTGTTGTATAAATACTTACTGGTGCAGCTCAATCTCATTAGAGATTTGATTGGAAGTCTTGATAGGAACTCTAAAATCAATTCAATTGGAAGAGAAATCTGGAAATCACCACCACCGCCATCAATTTGCATAAATCCTCCTTCTTTCATCTGCTTCTTCTTCATCTGTTTATCACAATCATAATCTCCATCTATCTTGGATTCAACTGCTAAAGACATATTTTTTTTAATTTTTTTTTTTTTCAAATTTGGTTTTCAACTTTTCTCTCGTGATAAACACAAATTCTGAGAGAAGAGACAAAGGTTTATTTATAATAGACTTTCGGTGATCGATGATTCAGTTTTGAAAGCGAGTTGACTCGTATAACTGAATCGGCTTTTATTTTCGACTCGTGTTATTAAAAAGGAAACGCAGTTGGAGTCGCTACTACCGGTTTAGAGTATTCCATTTTTATTTATTTTTCTCTCGAAAGGGGAGGCCTGTTTTTAGAAATCCATGTCACTCCTTATCCCAAGTAAATATAATAAGATTCGTCTCAAAACCGAGTTGACTCTTATAATTGGATCGGCTTACCTGGATTTCTACTATTAATTGAAAAGTAATGCAGTAAGCTCTAACTCTCCTGCAAGCTACAAATTGGGCCATCACAAACAACTTACAACATCTGGTCATTGAGGGAGACAACCAAGCAATCATAAAGCACTTATATAAGGAGAAGATTCAACAATCCAATGGCAAAGCCTGGCAATATTGGAGGAAGTCAGGAAGCACACAACAAACTTAACACACTTTTTAGGTTTCAATTTCGTAGACAGAAAAGCTAACAGAGTAGCTCACCTATTAGCAAAGAACGGGAGGAAGAACAATAGACATCGGTCTTGGCTAGAACAATCACCCCTGTTTTTAATTCCTTCAATTGCTTTTGATACTGAAAAAGCTTATGAACTATGTACTCGTAGTAACTCTGTTGTAATCCTTCTGGAAGAAACTAATCTAAGAGATTCAAATATCTAAGAACAATTCACACTGAATTGGTTACAGATGAGACTGAATCAAACGATTAGTTCCTCTTTCTTTTATCAATCCATTTATCTTAAAAAAAAGGGGGAGATTTTTTTTTTTTTTTGAAAATAAAATAGATTACAAGGGAAGAGAGTTAATCCTTTGATTCAGTCTTATTTGGAACAAAATTAGAAAAAATTGTTCTGACGATGGCTGAATCCGCGGGATTGACATCATCTATAGAGAATACAATAGAGTTTGAATAACAGATATTTGGAGCTTTGACAGATTCAAAAGCAATTGAGGGAATTAAAAATATAGGAACATGATTTAACCAGCAGTTTGCCATATTTTATTTCCTTCCTTTTTGGCTAATAAATCTACAACTTTGTTAGCATGTCTGTCTACATACTGAAAACCAAAAAAAGATACTAAGTTTGTTGTTGCAGCTTTTGCTTCTTCTAAGATAGCTATGCTTTGCCACTGGACTGATGTTTCCTTTCCTTATAGATAGTTAATAGTTACTTGATTGTCTCGTTCTATGACCAAGTTTTGCAAGTTGTTTTCTATGACCCATCTTGTTGCTTGCAGAAGAGCTAAAGCTTCTGCTTCTTCTGTTGTTGATGTCCTGAAAACTCTCAATCCCGCTCCTTTGCCAGTTTTTAACCAATTGTGCAGCACAAAGCCAAAACCTGCAGTGGTATTTTTTGGTAACCAATAAGCATCACAATTAAGTTTAAGGTATCTCTATGTGGAAATCTCCATTGTGTGCTTAGTTTTGTATTTTTTTTCTTGTTTCAACACTAATGCTAGAGTTATGTAGATGCCAGTAAGTATAGTGGCGTAAGATATCTGCAGCTAGTTGTTCTGGTGTTCTTTCTTGTTATTCAAACACTCTAAGGAATCGCTCTTTCCAAATAAACCAGCATTTGGTTGCAGCCAAGGCCATGGAAATAGAATTGATGTCTCCTTGTAACCATTCATTATAGTTATCCAGAAAAGAAGTGTTAGTAGAGTTAGAGGTTACTCCCTGTGAAGCCATTGGGGCTAAGCTCCAAACTTCTTTAGCATAAGGACATTCGAAAAAAAAGATGATAAGTTGATTCTACATCTTGCTGACAGAAGAGGCATTGTGTTTCCACATCCAGGACTGAGCCTAATTTTCGTCTTGCTGGTAAAGTGTTCTGAAGACACTTCCAAGTGAATAATTTTATCCTTTGGGAAGTGTCCATACTCCATAAGCCCTTCCAAAAGCTCTTAGTTTCAGGGGTTACTGATCCCAGAGGATTTAGTAGCTTAGCATACAGATACTTTACAGCAAAATCACCATTTCTAGTAAGAAGCCATCTCAGTTTATCTTTTTTCAGCCTGCTCATAGAAGTACATAATTTGATATTCATTATCTCATAAGCTAAGGATATATCAAATAAAGAGAGTAACATAGGTTCTATTCCACTTCTTAGTGGCATGATTTATCAAATCAGGCACAAGTGTTATATTGGAGCTGGTATTGATAAAATTGCCTAGAGGTCGGTCTCTATTTGGTAACCATTTGTCATTCCAAATGTTAATAGAGAAATCATTCCCTACTTCCCAAAGTGTGTATTTTTTTTATGTGTTCAATACCCTATAAGATGCATTTCCATATCCAAGAAGATGAAGATTTCTTCTAAGAATGTAAAGCTCCATTTTTTTTGAAATACTTTTCTTTCAGAATTTGAGCCCAAAGGTCATCAGGATTAATAACTAATCTCCAAGCTATCCTGCAGATCATAGCTTGATTAACGTTACATAAAAAAATCAAGGGAAAAAAACGGTTTAGTCCAAAAACGCGTCAAAAAAGTACGGATTAGTCCATCCCGAATTAACTAAGTACAATTTAGTCCAAAAGTTATTTAAAATATGGAAAATACACATATAACCTTCATTTACAATTTAGTCCAAAGTGACTCATGATGATGTCAACAATTTTAAATAATATAAAAAAAAATTAAAAACAATTTATCTTTCAAACCGTTTTTCCAAAATTCGCAAATTTTATATTTTTTTTTTCTATATCAAATTTTATATATTCGGAAAGCTCTTTCCGAGAGCTACAAAAAGAGTACCCATATGACTATATAATTCTCATTTTTTTAAAATCTTACTTTACACCATATTCGGAAAGCTCTTTCCGAGAGCTACAAAAAGAGTACCTATGACTATACAATTTTTGTACCCACATCTACAAAAATCCAAAGACAAGACAAGGTGCACCAGTTTGTACACCATATACAACTTGAATCGTCCATCTAAGCACCAGTAACGTTGTCCATGTTAAATAAGCATAACATGGAAAATCAAATGGATTTGAACCATCAACCTCCGCAAACCTTGTGATAGGCTTGGGCACTCTACCATTTTGAGCTTCTGAGTCCCTAAAAGTAAACAATAAAAAGAATTAACATACAGACAATAACAAATAACATGTGTACATGTGTACCAAAAACATGTATACCCATGTGTACAGGTCCATATCCAAGGACATTATCGACCAACATGTGTACAACTATGTGCTCATTAAAAATTACCAGGAACAACTACAATGTACAATAATGTACGTATGATTTTGCTAGATATCATATGAAACAAAAGTAAAATAAGGTTCTACCGATAATGAAGATGTTTTATCCTAAAATAAACTCCCCCGAATCTAGTAATCTACTACTTCAGGCACTCGCGATTTTAATGAAGTGCTTACTTGGACAAGTAAATCTTGTTGCCTTGTATGTAGTATTTAATGTGTATTGTGCACAAATAACAATTCAAAAAGGCATACATGCCATTATTTATATATTTCACATAAATATGTGGTTTTTTATTCTTGTGATATGATGGATACTTTAGGTGCACTGCTGTCAAATAGAGTATACGTGACATTTCATAAGTTTTTCTAGTAATTACCATGGTGTATAACTATGTACACACCTACAAAAATCAACTGAAGTTCGGAATCAAGTTACTAACCAAATGAAGAAGTTTTTGTGCTTTAAAATCAACTGAATATTCTCTCTTCTACGGTCCTTTATAAAATAATTTATCACCGCACCTCATCTAAACCCTGCAAAATCATTACAACAATAAATATTAGGCATATGTAAAGGACCACGATGACTATAAATATGCTCCGATTCATAGTATGCTGCAGTTCTAGCAACTCATTACTATAAATATCGGGGCACACGTAAAGGGACACAATGACTCACAATATTCTTATAAAAGCTAAACCAAGATGATCAAGAATCAACCAAAATCAACATGCTAGCAAATATTTTAGCCTTAATAAGAGAAGCTAATTTGTTGTAAGATTGCTTCACAGGAAAGAGACTAAACTGCAATCTTGTGACTAGGAAAGTACATTCCATGTGTGTGGACATCGAATAGGAAGTACAAAAAGAATAAACAATGCACATAAAAATTCACTGCATATAACTGGTGTACAATCATATACACCTCGTATAACAAGCATAAAAAAACAGTGCACTTTTATGTGGACCCATAACTGGTGTACAAGAAAATACACTAGTTAATTCCTAATATTAGGATTAAGCATAATCGTTAGACAAACTATATTGACGTGAAAGAACAACAAGCAATCAAATGATTAAAAAAGGACAAGAATGAAATAATTATCAGGGGATGTCATGCCATGGTCATTTATACCTGTAATATTTTTATTAGTATGAGAAGTGTCCTCCATAGACTTTTGACAACCATTTCAGTATCATCTTGCAATCGGGGTTCAAGCAGCTTCAACATTTGGGATGGACTATTTTGTTTTCTGATGACGTCGAAGACCTGATCACAACCACACTGGCCTTTTCCTTCTTAAGAAGATCCGTTACTTCAAATCTTATCCACGATCTGGTTTTCTCATGTATCTTATGCTGTAAAAAGGTAGAACGAAATAAGTTAAGACTGGATTATGGCAACCCTTAGTAAGCCTCATTCGTTGTTAATAATGAATACTACTGATGACAGCATAACAACTACTATGTAGACATTAACAATAAACAGGTGTACAAATGTGTACACATTGACAATAAACATGTATATAATCATGTACACATTAATATTGAGCATGTGTACAACTATATACACATACGCAACATACATCGAATGTTTCTAGTTTGAGTAAAATAAGAGAGTGATAATGTTAAAGATGTGGAAATCTGGCTTGCTTTCATATAATATACCGTTTATTAACAAGAAAAACATGCATAATTATTACGATACCATAGTGGTGTACAACTATGTAAACACCTATAAAAAATCCAACACATGTACATATTAGTGTTTTCCCTAATTTTTGGTTTGTATACAAAAAATATAGTTCTGCAAGTGTACGACTATTTACACCTAAATAATCAACATGTGGACAACCATGTACACCTAAGTTGTAATTGATACCTCAAATTCTACCTTCTACTTCTGAACAGCTCTTCGAGATCTCCAATGTGGCATCTTGATTCTGCTACTTTTACTGATATGGTGCCTATTCTTTTTATTGATACTTCAGTAAATAGAAGTTCTCACGCCATATCCACCAAATTGTCAAAGACAAAGATCCGAGAAAAGTACCTACTTTAGTAATGACAATTTGAAGTATACATATGGAACCTCAGTTCGTAATCACTGTACCTGATTGAACTCTTTCTGTAACCATTATGGATTCCCGTAGCATATCGAGGCATACCGAAAGAACGAAGTGAACACCTATCGATGCATATCGAAAGCAAGCTACCATCTTACCAAACCTGCAAGCTTACAAAATATTAGAACTGAGTGAATGTGAAAAAGTGTGAAATAATACCAAACTGTTTTTAACTCATAAAAAGTTACATTTTGCCCAAATACAGGTGTGAAAATCTAAAATCCATACACTGAAATGACATATGTTCATTATACAAACCAAATACAAACTAATTTTATATTTTATGAGAATTTCAAACAAAAAAAGACTGCGCAAGCAATGTCAAATTTTAAATTTACATAGATATTATAAGACAAAAAAAAAAAAAAAATCCATACACCAGTTCTAGTCTTAAATAAGATCCACGGGACTACTGAATCCCCGTAGCAGGCCCATTATCTATGAAATAGATGCATGGATATAGTTATCCAGAGTCAACATGTGCACTCATTAACGATCAACAAGTATCCAATTATGTAAACATTAACGATCAGGTGTACACCAATGTGCACATTAACGATCAACAAGTGTATAATTATGTACACATCAATAGACATGTGTACAACTATGTATACTATAAAAATTCAATAACAAAAGTCCATCGGTGAAATAGGTACTAGAGGAGTTCAACTAATACATGATTTTAGAAAATGAAAAAACAGATAAAAGGGAAATCATATACACAATTACGTACAAACAAATTTGCAAGAAAAAAATAAAATAAAGAAATTTAACGACTATCTTTAAAGTCAACAATTCACAAAATGTGATAATTAATTAATGAAATGATCAAAGGTAGTATAGAGAAATCATTTAACATTTATACATGTGTACGATTGTTGTGTACAAAGATGGTATGCACATAAATCAAACAAAACTCATTTTGCTAGTTAAATATAAACCGAACAAAATTGATGGACTTGCTCCACATATATCTCTCGAAACAAGTGAATACATAGATTCGGTCCTCTCTGCTTAAACAGGTAGGATGCAACCACTTACTAATTTTATTGTTTTTGGGTAGTACATTTGACTGTTACAGTTAAGCGAAGCTATCAATTTTTATGTGCACCAGTACAGTAAAACTTCGATAAATTAATCCGCGATAAATTAATAACTTCGCTAAAATAATATTTTTTGCCAGTCCCGATTTGGGCCAGTGTATTAAATTAATAACCTCGCTAAATTTATAAGATAATAAAAATTTTAAGTATCCAATAGGACCCAACCGAAATATAAATTAATAATCATTATAATAGAGTTACATTATCAAATGCGTTACTAAAATAAGATTCCAAAGTTATTTGTCTGTTGTTAACATTTATGCAACACTGAACTTCATCTCTGATTTTTTGTAGTCCCTTAAGGAGTTCAGGAGGAGTGCCTTTTCCAAATTGTATGAGGAAATCATTTAGCTTTACTATTGATAAGATTGCTTCTTTACGAGAGACTGGATTCACTTGAGATGTATTCCGATGCACGCATAATTGTACTTGCTATTGTTCCTTGACACACTTGTATGTTAAATTTTTCAAGAATCCATTGTTGTGTATCTCTTTGAGTCAAATTTGGATTAGAATGACTATACTCACACAATGCTTTTCAAATCTCGTTTGGCATTGTGGATTTTTTGACACCTTTGAGATGAGAAGTATGAGCTATTGTTACACTCTTCTTTTGTGTTGTTGTTTTTTGTTTCTTTTAACATCAAAAGATATATAAATCTATGCACATAATATGCAACATACTATACTATATTATATTATGCCAAAAATTTATTACACATCAATTTGAATTGAAAATAATATCTCAAGATATTTGTTAGTATAGAAAACCATTAAGTTTAAATAAATATTTTCTTGTATTTTATTTTTCAAACTTAAATTTAGAGTTTTTCAATAATTTAATAAGTTATTAATTTATCGATAAATTAATACTTCGTTAAATTGATATAATTTGCCAGTCCCAATATTATTAATTTATTGAAGTTTTACTGTATAAGACAAAGAGATACAAGTAGGATAAAATATCAAAATACTCGAGCAACAGATAACACCAGTTTTAAAGTATTTAGACGTAGCTTCAAATCTACATATATGCAAACGATGAGTTGAGACGTCCCCAAAGTAGTATGTATACACTTTGGCGAGTTTCGATAAATTCTACCCATGACCAAAGAATTTTTGTAGCAATTTATCCTTTTAGTCAAGTTACTTGAAATATTGATTATGAAAGAGGACTTTTCAGGTCAATATATCTCTTCACAAGGGTATGTAAACCCTACGCTTTTAATGTCAGTGGTCAATATTCTATTTTTTAAGCAAATTAGATTTCAGGTTTTCTAATTCCCTTTGATATGATGCATAGTACATAACGAGAAACCTACGTAGCTATATCCGTGCAATTGTGAGAGTCAACAACTACATTTACATCCTACTTTTGTATCAAATGTAACTAATTCCAGCATCCAAGTTCACTAACAGTAGCTATATCCTTGCAATTGTGGAATTTTAAGACATATACATGATTACACTTTTCAAACCGATTCATACGAGAATCATTTAAATCAAAAGTTTAGGATTTAAGGGATAAAAGGATTCAATTTATCACCTTATATCATCGAGCATAAATCTTTATTGCAACTTCGAGTCAACAACTTCTTCTCCCTTTCTCTTATTCTTTACCATATCTACTTACAAATTCTTTAGTTTCTCCGGAGAAATCATCCACCCTGCGGCCTAAAAAATGTATAGAAAATCAGACGAGTTACCTCAAACTATTGCAACAACGAAGAAAAAAAATTGCATCAATGATCATTTATGGATCTAAATCAATCAAGACTAAAAAAATTCAATTAAATTAAAAGGTTTGATCAAAAAATCCTCAAACGAAAACAGATTAAACATCAAAACTTACGAAAAATTAAATGTAAACTTAGACTATGATGAAACAACAACAATGTTGAAGATA
This sequence comes from Papaver armeniacum, assembly GCA_023531295.1. NCBI lineage: Eukaryota > Viridiplantae > Streptophyta > Magnoliopsida > Ranunculales > Papaveraceae > Papaver > Papaver armeniacum. The sequence continues at coordinate 345,569 of JAJJWW010003705.1, read as the reverse complement.
AGGAATGATAGATTTGAGAAGAAAATGCAAATCCGCAGGAAAAGAACCCTATTTTTTTTTCGAAAATCGCCTGTTTGTCTCTCCTAAAAATCTCAGATCTGAAAATGTCTTGAGAAAGAATATGTTTTGTTCGTGGAACTGTTCAAAGGGCATTTAGGGTAGTATAAAAATCAGTATTTTTCCGGATCGGTTATATAAAGGACTAACCCGTACAAAAATGGACTAAAACGTACAACTATTGTAAAAAAAAAGGATCAGAGCGTACTGGGCTCTGAGCGGCAGGACTAGAGCGTCCAAAGCCCACAAAATATGGGACTAAGTGTTAATTTCTACAAAAATCAAAGGCCTTTATGCATATTCCTTTAGAGTTAGTATGTTTTTCCCAACAGAATTCTCTCTTGATATCATTGTTTCTTTTTGTAATTTAAGACAATCTTGTTGGATTGAGATATGACTAGGGCTGCACATGCTCCGGTACGGCCCGGTTCTCTTATGGAACCGTTCACTGTACTTGGTGTTGGCCGGTACCTCCTTTTGAGGACCGGTATTTGTACCTATACTTGGTGTTGTACCGGTCCAGTACAAGTCCGGTACCGGGTTTTTTACCCATACTTTGACACAAAGATGGAAAAAAACTTCATCTGAATGAACAGGTAGAACAAAAAAAAAAAAGAAAAAAGAAACACTACGTTTTAAGCATTCAACAACATTATTTGAGCTAGCTACACAAGATACAAGTTCATGTTACTGGTAAAGAAATTTCAATTAGACAGAGAGGTAGCCGAACAAAGAGACACAAAATCACACAACAGAGATTGAACAAAGACCGTCAGAAATTTCAACAGCAACACGACAACTCAATCCTCTATGGGTGTAGTCCATCAATAACAAATCAGCCTTCCCCTGTAATTCAACATCTCTATATTCATCAATTTTAGGAACAACAACAAAATCTGTGAACCCAATCTGAATTTCATCTCAAAGACCCTAATTTCACTTTCAGTTCTTCAATCGGCTTGAATCTCGAATCCCTAATTCCTATTGCAGATGCAAATCGATACCCTAATTCCCTATCTCTCCTGATTCCTTCAAAATTACCCAAAATCAAATGATGGTGGTGCTGGTGCTGGTGATGAAGAAGGTGGTGGTGGTGCTGAATCTGATATAGAGACTCAAAGTCAGATAGTGAAGAAGAATGAAAAGAAGTGAGCGATGGTGTATGTGTTCTTCAGCTCTGAGAAAAAAACAAGAATAGTCGATTCTCGAGAGATAACACTACTACTAATACCTAGAATCAATGACTAGGATTAAATCAAATAACAAGATCGAAGGCTATTATTAACAGGTACATGTGGTCCTGGTTGGTCCGGTCCTCCCCAAGAACCGGTGTCTCAGACCGGTCTAGACCGGTTCTCAACTTTCGAGTACCGGTGTCTCAGTACTGGCTAGACCGGTCCTGGGCCTCGATATTTCCGGTTCCACTCCGGTCCAGGTCCTCTCAACCGGTTCTTGTGCAGCCCTAGATAGGACTTTTACTATCCAATTTTTGACCATGTGCTCCATCTTTTCTATTATATTACCAAAGGATTTGAATTTAGATCTATCTACAAAAAGAGGTACTCCTAGATGAGTATCTTTGATGTTAATTTTTTTGATCTTCATTATCCTAGAAATTAAGCCCTGATGTTTGTTGGGAACTTTTTTACTAAAAAATAACCCAGATTTAGTGAAATTTATAACTTGTCCAGAAGAATCACTAAAGAGATTTATGGCCTCTAAAAGATGCTTACAACTTCCTAGGTCAGCTTTAGTAAATAGAAGATGATCATCTGCAAAAAAACATATGAGAAATAGGAGGAGATTTAAGAGTTAGTTTGATTCCTGAAACTTCCTAGGTCAACTTTAGTAAATAGAAGATGATCATCTGCAAAAAAACATATGAGAAATAGGAGGAGATTTAGGAGTTAGTTTGATGCCTGAAACTTGTTTAGTTGTTTCAAATGGAAAAGCAACATGGAAAACACTTCCATACAAAGAATGAAGAGATAGGGGGATAAAGGATCCCCCTGTCTAATCCCTCTTGAGGGTTTAAATTCAGTACAAGGAGTTCCATTTGGAAAAACGTATATTGAGATACATTGGAATATCAGGTTACACCAATGTTCAAAGAACCCAAAGGATTGTAAGGTTGTTACTAAAATTTCCAGTTTACTCTGTCAAATGCTTTCGACATATCTATATGCTTCCTTTTTTTTTTTACTTTTCTTCATAGAGTGGACAATCTCATGAGCAACAATAATGTTGTCTGAGATCTGTCTAGAAGAGAGGAAAGCAGATTACAGGGAAGAGATAATTTTTTCCAGAGATTTTTTGAGTCTGTTAGCTAACAATTTAGCTATGATTTTGTAAGGGGAGTAATTTGATTGACTAAAAATAAGAAACCTACCTTCCCATAAATCTAAATAATTGATTTCATCACTCACATCCGGTAGGAGAAGTGGATTAAAAATCTTTAATTCCCCACTTTTGAGAAATCCTAAATCAGAAATAAAACTAGGAATGAGAGAGACAGACTACAAAGACAAAAGAACTTAAATCCAACAACATACTTCCGCTCAACCATCTTTCTCTTAATGATTTGGTATCATCCTCGAAATATTTGATACCCGCCTTAATTTAACATTTGATTTTGGTATTATCCTCGAGATTTGTTTAGGGAGAAGATAAATTAATGGTTGTTTACATAAGAATTTATAAGTGACGCCAGTGATTGAAAGTTAAAAATTCATCCAACGTTCTTAATATGTGCACATCATTATTGTCTCATTAATTTCTCATAATAGTTATTTTACTAACCCCTCATGATAAAAGTCTTATAATCATCTTAATAAGTACATACTCCCATTAAATAGATAACTTTGTTAATAATTACATCAACAAATATTATGAATGGTCAGTTTTGTGTTTGTGTGTGGTTGTGGAAAAGGTAGTGTTGCTGGTGGAAAAGGTAGTGGTAATGCGTGGTTCTGGTGGTGGTACTACAGTTGGTCAACGTGGTAGTGTGCATTGTTTATTTAGTGTCGTTATGACACACGTAAAATTCAATAATGGAAGTTGTACTTGATTTTTTTTATTTTTTGTTAAAATATGCTCGGTTATACTACAAAAGAAAGAATACAATCAAAAATATGGAGAACAATCGTCACTCTGTATAAAAATGCTCTTCTCATTTCTTTATCTCTTATTTCTTTTCTTATTCTCTCTAAGAAAAAACCTTAGCCTTTATTAATCTCTTGCTCAGATTTGGTCCTTGTTGGACCAGATCTGAGCAATGTTTATTTTACTTTTTAAGTTTTAATCGAATAAAACTAGTTTTCTTTTGTTTTTGATGTAATTCGATATATTTGTTCGCTATTTTGAGCGATTTTCTAGGCCATTTGGGCGAGTTTCTTTTAGCTTTGAGGGCGATTTATCAAACCTTTGTCGTTGGTTCGTGACTTGCTATTCTCGATTCAAGAACATCGACAATCGAACACGATTAGAATCCATATTCAATTCAAAGGATTTAGGGCATCCAGGTTCGTTTGGATCAACAAGTTTAAAATCATATTAAATGGTCGCAATCGATTCCGTATTATACCATCATCATTCCCTACTACAGTAGAACTTCAATAAATTAATCTTCGATAAATTAATTACTTCGCTAAAATAATAAAATTCTTCGGTCCCAACTAGGCTTGTACAGGCTAAATTTTAACTCGATAAATTAATAACTTCGCTAAAATAATAATTTTCTCCGGTCTCAAGGCTATTAATTTATCGAAGTTCTACTGTACATTTACAAAAATTGGGTATCACTACGGTATATGGCTCTTTCTCTTCGCGATTTACTTGTAATTTATATCTTCATTTGTACTAGGGTTTTTATTATCTTGTACTTTGATGTTTTGTTATTCTTTTAAGCGATCATTTAATCAAATTTTGATCTGAATACATTGAAATTTGTGTTGATTGACCCAAAAGAAAACAAAAAACAATTGAATAACACCGTTCAAAATTGACATAAAGTTTCCTACTTATTTTTCGAGGACATACAGTTACGGCACGGGTCAAGTTCTGGTTATAAAGTATAAAATATGGTTGATCGTTTTAATATTAAAATAAAGTAGGTTAAATCACATGACGATTAAAGAAAATACTAGAATCAATTATCACATTATTTAATAATTACAAACGACGGACATGAATCAAAGTTAGAACATATGAATTATTTATTATTTAGCTGTGCTGTTACGATACGATTTATCTATATATACACACACGAATATAATTCACAGAAATGCAAAATCTAACTAAGGCATGGCACATATATGCAAAATCTAACTAAGGCATCAATTAATTATTTGTCTAAAAAAATAAAAATTTGTGAATTATCCTATGAAAAACTAGCAGTTTGAGATCAAAATAATCCACACAAAAGGACGATGCAAGGTTCAGACCCAATTAATAAATTAAATTACTATAATAAACTAAATATTCATTTTATGGAAACTAAAAGTTTATCAAAGCATGATTTTTGTTTTTAAATGAAAGATTTTAATTTTAATTTTGCTCAAAAACAAACAAACAAAAAAGAAAACATCTTACGTTATTATATAAGTAACATCAAAAAGGAAATTTGATCATCATCCTGGTTAATTTACGACCCTTAAATTTTTTCCGAGGGAAATTAAATCTTACTAGATTATTTAAAAAACAAACAAACTCAATAACATAATGTGTTGATAACGTGTTATGAACTAAATCAAAAGATAAACTATCACACTGAAGAAATAGAGAGAGAAGATGAGAAAATATCTTATTACTGGATATAGCATACACCACAGACATTGAGCAATTCAGTTTATAGGCTAACTAGGGATTAACCCATGCCGTAACGGCACGGGAAAGGATATGTATTTCAAATATATCCATCGGTTCATACATATCATAACTGTTGGCGAAAAATCGGTCCAGTCGATCCAAGTCTAAATATTTTTGAGTTGTTGGTTAATAAACATGTCCTTAGCCTCAAATCTTTTAATATTATGTCTGTAAGTCATACAATCCTTTAGTACAAACATAGTTAATCGTTACTCCTCAAGTTACTATGGGCCTATGAGTAATAGAAGACTACTTCATTCACTTCTTCAAAACAAAGTAATGTCCTTACTTCGAAAACAAATAAATCATCAAAGGTCGTTCACCAAATTTGTAACAAAACTGAAAACGCAAAATTATTTCAAAATCAATAAGATTAATCTTACAAAATCTGTTAGCTTCAGGAATTAGTTTCCTCCCTTTGATAATATAAATTAGAGATATTTTGTAAAAGGGTCTTAACTTTTTGGTCAAATTAGGGTATGTGTCCTAGAACATGCCATTGGTGTGTTTGGGTCGTAGACTAACAGAAGTCTGGTAAGTGAATCGTTAGTGGACTTTCTAAATTCATCAAAGTAATGCCGTCTTACAAAGTTAACTCATTAATGAAAATAGACACATCTTCTTCCTTCAACCACCGTTACATACCCACCCCATCGTATTCGAAACCACTGCCACACCTTCCATATCTAGTTCAGATATAGAATTTGGAACCCAAAATTCCATTTATAAGATACATGTTTATTCAGGCAATTTTTCGAACATGTGATCTGCATGATCTGGTGGTCTTGCTGTGCATCGAGGAATCACCTTGGCTTCAAGAACCCTCCAATTCATTTCCTATAAATGCAAGATACCAATTTCAATTCTGTAGTTCTAATCCCATTAAGTACATATCAATTAAAAGGGTGTTGCGGTGCCAACTCCTCATTACCTTATTTTAGTCAGCTTGTCAGATTAGTCTTTTAATTATTTACGTATTTAAAACTTAGTTTCTTAATTTTACAGGTTTCCTTTAATTAGTTTGCTTGACTGTCAAGTTTATACAACTATATGTAGCTCACAACTAAACTTGTAATGAGTAGTTATTAATTATAAGAGTTTATTCAGTTCGTTATACAAAGGCAGAGACTGCTAACCCCATGACAAAGGGTTTTATCCTTGTTCTTTCTTAGTTCATCACATCTTAGATTCAGTGTAAAGGTTAGAACCCTAACACCTGGATCAGAGCAGTTCGATTACCATTCAATTTTCACCCATTTTTTTTTCGCTATACTACAATGGGTCATGATTATATAGAGAACCTTAAATTCGTAAACGAGAGCATGACTAGTCTGGCTAAAACGGTTGATGACTTCATCAAAGCCATGGCACAAGAAAGGCTTGAGGAACAAGAGAGTAACAAAACCAAGGCGGTCGATAAACGTCAGCAACGGGAGGAAGAACGAGTTGCTCGTAAAGGTGAACTCGAAGATAACAACACACCTCCTAGCATACGCTCTCACCAAACCAATCACATCTCGCTCTCACCACGCAGCTGACTCAAACTACCACCACTATCAATACCCAACTTACTGCTTCCCTTCGTTCAGTTTTTGCTGATTATATGCCTCAGCTGAATCAAAATAATGGTCATGGTACTCATCCACCTCCACCCCCACCTCCACCCCCACCTGGTGGTCATCAAAACCCGTCCAGAGCCAATACAATCAATCTTAAGTTCCCTACTTTTGATGGAGAAGATCCTGATGGATGGATTTTTAATGTTGACAAATATTTCAGCGTTCATCAAGCTGATGATGCTCTTAGAATTACTATTGCTGCTTCTAGTCTGAAGGGTGATGCTAATGTGTGGTATCGTTGGAAGCAAACTAAGGTCACCCTTGTGACATGGTTAGAGTTTTGTGCTCATCTTCGTGCACGTTTTGCACCTGACAAGTTTGTCGATGCTCGTCTGGCTATTAGTACAATTAATCAAGTAGGTACAGTAAGAGAGCACATACCTGTTTTTGAGAGGTTATTGAATTTTTTTGATTTTCCAGATGATTACTTGATCAGCTGTTTTATTCGTTCTCTCAACCTCATATCGGTAGTGTGGTTAAATTGCTTGCACCACAAACTTTGAATGACGCCTTTACTAAGGCAATTCATCAAGAGGAGGCTTACGCAACAGTTAATAGGTTTAATACACGCCAACCTTATCATCCGCCTCCACTTCGAGGTGACGCATCAATCCCTACCACTCCAATCAAGAAGCTGACACTTCCTCTAGGTTATAAGAAGCTTACATGGGAAGAGATGAAACAAAAAAGTGAGAAAGGCCTTTGTTTTAATTGTGATGCACCGTTTAAATCTGGACATATTTGTCCTAATAAGCCTAGATTCTTACTTTTGGAGATGGATCCTAGCTCTTCTGCAGACATCACTGAGCTTGATCATAACACTGAAGATTCCCAAATAAGTGACGATATTCTTATTTTGGAATCTCCTCCAACTATCTCTCTTAACTCACTTTTGGGTTCTACATTCCCTACTACTATGCGTATAAATGGGTATGACAAGGCTCGACCTCTCACACTTCTCATAGATTCAGGGTCTACACATAATTTCTTGCATCCCAGTGTAGCCAAACAGTGTGGGTTTACAGTTTCTTCATCTGATGATGTTTTGCGTGTCACTGTGGGTGATGGTGGTCAATTAAACACTAAAGGTTCCTGCACTATCCCTATTCAGCTACAAGTTACAACTTTCTCTATTGAATTTTATTTGTTGGAGATTAGTGGTTGTGATGCAGTTTTGGGCATTCAATGGCTGCACACGTTGGGAGAAATTAATTGGGATTTTGAGAAATTAACTATGCAGTTTAGCATTAATGACACAGCCATTAAGTTAACTGGTAATCAATCATCGTCTGTAATGATTATGGACGTATCTCCCATGCAGCGTTTATTATCTACAGAACACTATGGAATTCTATTGGAACTAGTTGCACTAAATACTTCTCGCATGCAAACAAATCATGTTGTTTCCGAATTCAACAACTACTTTCAAATTTCGATGATATTTTTCTACTCCAACAAGACCGCCCCGAAAAGATTACAAGATCATAAAATTTCATTATTGCTCAACTGACCCGTGAATGTACGCCCTTATAGATACCCGCATTTTCAAAAAAATGAAATTGAGAAGATTGTGAGTGAGCTGCAACAAGTCTGGGTTTATAAGGCCTAGTTCTAGCCCTTTCTCTTCACCTATTCTTTTGGTTCAAAGAAGGACGGATCATGGCGTTTGTGTGTAGACTATCGTGCTCTTAACAAGATAACCATAAAAGATCGTTACCCAATTCCGGTTGTGGATGAATTACATGGTAAGAAAGTCTTTACCAAGTTGGATTTACGATACGGTTATCACCAGTTAGTGTACATGAAGTGACATTCCAAAGACAGACTTTCGTACACATGATGGCCACTACGAAGAGTTTTGGTCATGCCATTTGGATTATCTAATGCACCAAAGAACATTTCGTAGTTTAATGAATGATATATTCAGGCCTTACTTACGCTTGATTCGTGTTGGTTTTCTTCGATGATATTCGATCATATAGTGAGGATTTTGATTCTCATCTCAAGCATCTCGATTTGGTGTTTGAACTCTTACGTAAACACAAATTATTTGTTAAGGAATCCAAATGTACTTTTGCACAAAAGTATGTTGGATACCTTGGTCATTTGATTTCTTCCGAAGGAGTATCTGTGGAACCAGAGAAGATTCAATGCATTCTTTCTTGGAAGCTTCCTTATTCAGTTAAATAACTTAGAGGAATTTTGGGTTTGGATGGATATTATCGAAAATTCGTGAAGGATTTTGGAAAAATCAGTGCTCCTTTAACTCAGCTGCTTAAAAAGGATACATTCAAATGGACTGAGGAAGCAACTGCTGCTTTCAAATTACTTCAACATGCCTTAACTACTATGCCTGTTTTGCTTCTACCAGATTTCTCAAAGGAATTCTATTTGGAGTGTGATGCTTCTGGTGGTGGCATTGGTGCTGTGTTGATGCAATCTGCACGTCCTATAGATTTCTATAGTAAACTTTTATCTTGTAAGAATCTTAACTTATCTGTTTATGACAAAGAAATGCTAGCAATTGTGTCTGCAGTAAATAAATGGCGACCCTATTTGATTGGTCGACATTTCAAGATTTATACAGATCATAGAAGTTTGAAATACTTCTTGGAGCAGCGCATTTCTTCAATCGAACAACAAAAGTGGGTTTCAAAGTTATTGGGTTATGATTATGAAATCATTTATCGCAGTGGTTCAACAAACAAAGCTGCAGATGCTTTGTCTCGACTTGTTAATCCACAATTATTGGCAATTACTGCACCAATTTTCTCTGGTGTAGATGACATTATTGCAGAATGTCATAATGATCCAACTTTACGTGCATTAATTGATCAGTTGCAGCTAAATCCTAATAGTAAACGTCATTATTCTTACTTAAATGGAGTGTTGCGTTATAATGGAAGAATTGTGGTTGTTTCTTCTTCAGAATGGTGTAAAAAACTTCTTCATGATTTTCATTCTACACCATTGGGTGGTCACTCTGGTTATTTGAGAACTTTCAAGCGACTGCAATACAATTTTCACTGGTATGTTATGAAGCAATCAATTAAGGAATTTATTGTGCACTGTGAAATTTGTCAACTTAATAAGAATGAAGTTGTGGCTCCTCCTGGCCTTTTAAGTCTATTGCCAATTCCTTCAGACGTTTGGATTGACATCTCGATGGACTTCATAGACGGATTTCCACCTTCTCATGGTAAGAGTTCGATCTTAGTAATTGTTGATCGTCTAACAAAATATGCGCACTTTGTTGCATTGTCTCATCCTTATTCTGCAAGTACAATAGCCGATTTATTTGTGCGTGAAGTAGTTCGACTTCATGGTATGCCAAAGACAATTACAAGTGACAGAGATCCTGTATTTATGAGAAATTTCTGGGAAGCCTACTTTACAATGCAAGATACACAACTCTGCAAGAGTTCGCTTATCATCCTCAAAGTGATGGTCAAACGAATTACGAATCGTACATTGGAATGTTATCTTCGATGTTTTGCAGGAATGAAACCAAAGGATTGGTTCAAATGTTTGGCTTGGGCTGAATGGTGGTATAACACCAGCTACAACTCTGCTATTAAAATGACACCATATGAAGCTCTTTACAGTCGTCCTCCACCAACAATTTCAGCTTAATTCGACATATTTCTTCGCTATTTTGAGCGATTTTCTAGGCCATTTGGGCGAGTTTCTTTTAGCTTTGAGAGCGATTTATCAAACCTTTGTCGTTGGTTCGTGACTTTCTATTCTCGATTCAAGAACATCGACAATCCAACACGCTTAGAATCCATATTCAATTCAAAGGATTTAGGGCATCCATGTTCGTTTGGATCAACAAGTTTAAAATCATATTAAATGGTCGGAATCGATTCCGTATTATACCATCATCATTCCCTACTACATTTACAAAAATTGGGTATCACTACGGTATATGGCTCTTTCTCTTCGCGATTTACTTGTAATTGATATCTTCATTTGTACTAGGGTTTTTATTATCTTGTACTTTGATGTTTTTGTTATTCTTTTAAGCGATCATTTAATCAAATTTTGATCTGAATACATTGAAATTTGTGTTGATTGACCCAAAAGAAACAAAAAACAATTGAATAACACCGTTCAAAATTGACATAAAGTTTCCTACTTATTTTTCGAGGCCGTACAGTTACGGCACGGGTCAAGTTCTGGTTATAAAGTATAAAATATGGTTGATCGTTTTAATATTAAAATAAAGTAGGTTAAATCACATGACGATTAAAGAAAATACTGGAATCAATTATCACATTATTTAATAATTATAAACGACGGACATGAATCAAAGTTAGAACATATGAATTATATATTATTTAGCTGTGCTGTTACGATACGATTTATCTATATATACACACACGAATATAATTCACAGAAATGCAAAATATAACTAAGGCATGGCACATATATGCAAAATCTAACTAAGGCATGAATTAATTATTTGTCTACAAAAATAAAAATTTGTGAATTATCCTATGAAAAACTAGCAGTTTGAGATCAAAATAATCCACACTAAAGGACGATACAAGGTTCAAACCCAATTAATAAATTAAAATTACTATAATAAACTAAATATTCATTTTATGGAAACTAAAGGTTTATCAAAACATGATTTTTGTTTTTAAATGAAATATTTTAATTTTAATTTTGCTCAAAAACAAACAAACAAAAAAAAAACATCTTACGTTATTATATAAGTAACATCAAAAAGGAAATTTGATCATCATCCTGGTTAATTTACGACCCTTAAATTTTTTCCGAGGGAAATTAAATATTACTAGATCTTCATAAAGAAATACATCAGGCGCAGCCTTTGGTTGGTAGCCTAGCAACAAGCTGGGCTCCAACACCTCTTTGAATAGCAACACCTAATCTATGAAAAATAAAACTACCAAAACCACTACTAGCGTCATTACTAACTAGACAGTTCTTCAACCGTTTGAAAAAGCACAAGGTGTCATCACCAAGCTCCCCTAGAGTGGATAAAGCTAAAACACCCAGCCCATAACCCAAAGAAGTACACTTGTCCAAATATTTAGTGCGCTTTCTGGACACTGCATTAGAAATAGCCTTCCCTGGGACAAAGGAGCGAACACCATTGCCAGTGAAAGGCGAGACACCAGTGACATCCATACAAACATCTCGACCATTTTCCCAATTGAGAACGAGAATATCCGCTGGCCTCAAGTCTATGTCATCATCTGACTGAATGCCAAGAGATACTTCTTTATGCACAGGTACGCTAGCTTTGTAACAAATGTCAAACACAACATCACGGACAAGATCATGTCGAAACTTGCTCCCAATATCCTTAGCACAATAAAGCGCATGGTCCCCGTAGATGTCCATAGGTCGGCTACAGCTTGAGCATAATCCATTCTCAACAAACAAAGGGATACCAAGTCTATAACAGAGCACAACACTAACCGTCTATGACCGAGGTACCGATTAAGCCCACTAATAGGTATCGCTAATAGATAATCTTTAGCATGCTTGATACGGTTGCCTTGCCACAAAATGGAATCTCTTTTGAGACATATGAAATTGGTCTGGATTTTCTTCTTGACCGCATCAAAATAAGTGATTGCCAAGGCGTTCATGGAAGGTGGGCGGTATCATCGATACAATAAGAAGAAGGTAATCCGCATACCCGAATAAAGTTCAAGAGCCAAATCGATAAGCGAACCTTTGTTTACCGAGAATAAATCACCTAGAATTATCTTCTCGCACCAAGTCAGTCACTCGAGAAGCGAGGTAGCATGAAATACGCAGTGTCGACCATGGTGTAAATGCCAAGGCCACCCTCCTTGATAGGCAAAGTGGCTAATCTCTGCTGTAGAGGACCAAAACCAGCACCATCTCCAGTGATGAGTAAACGTAAATACTTGAGTAAATGGTCATCAAAAAGATCAGTGGCTGGTTGCAAGGCTGCTGGATTGGTAGTTCGCATTGCAAAATATAATCGAGATACACCAGTGCAATTGCGAAGTAATAGCATCTCACTTTGTGGGTCTTGGAGTTTTTTAATCACTTCCATTAGTTGAACAGTCTTAGTCACCCTGGACAACAACATGTCGCTAATAAAGTTCGAATCCAAACTCACCGGTCCACCCAAAAGCTTAACACCATTAGAGGGTCTACCAATATCAAGGGGAAAAACTCCATCAGCAGTGCTTCTGGGATCGATGAAGGCCAAAAGACTTCCGTTTTCTTCACATTAAGATGCAACCCTCTGCCTGGGCCTTCGTTCTCTATAATGTTCAATGCCTTTGCCACCTCCAAAGTATCACCAATTATAGTACCGTCATCAAGGTACCAAGCATGTAAATCAAGTGTGCAACGAGAAGAAATGGACTTCACTAGGGGGTGAAGAGTCAACGCAAACAACAAGGGACCGAGGGGGTCACCTTGCTGAAATCCAAGTGCAGACGACAAAATATATTGGTCATAATAGAGTTTAGCAGGACGCGAGTAGCAAAATTCTACCCATCGAGAAATACCTGGACAATGGACGCGAGTAGTTCGCATACTAGATTATTTAAAAAAAAAACAACTCAATAACAGAATGTGTTGATAACGTGTTATGAACTAAATCAAAAGATAAACTATCACACTGAAGAAATAGAGAGAGAAGATGAGAAAATATCTTATTACTGCTGTTGATGGTGGTTTTTAGACAAAGGATAAAATCGTAAAACCCCGAATAACCTAATGTCACCGGTGACACATTTATTAGAACACTCAATGCATGTAGTCAGTAATTAATAGGGGGTATTTTTTTTTCAAATTAGGGTTACAACGAACAAAACCCTAATTCCCCTCCGTGCCAATGGCAAACCATGCCAGCCACACCAAACGCGCCAAAGCATGCCAACCATGCTAGCCGCACCCCTGTGCCAATGGCAAATCATGCCAGCTACACCAAACGCGCCAAAGCATGCCAACCATGCTAACCGCACCTCTGTGCCAATGACAAATCATGTCAGCCACACCTAGCCCAAGATAGCCGCGCTATGCCAAATGTACTCTGCCTTGGCCCTAGCTACGCTAATCACACCACGCCAAGCCAAACACACTTACCTTGGCCCTAGCCGCACCTATGTGCCAATGGAAAATCATGCCAGCCACACCAAACGCGCCAAAGCATGCCAACCATGCTAGTCGCACCCCCGTGCCAATGACAAATCATGCCAGCCACACCAAACACGCCAAAGCATGCCAAACATGCTAGCCGCACCTCTGTGCCAATGGCAAATCAAGCCAGCCACACCAAACATGCCAAACATGCTAGCCGCACCTCTGTGCCGATGGCAAATTATGCCAGCCACACCTAGCCCAAGCTAGCCGCGCCATGCCAAACACACTCTGCCTTGGCCCTAGCTACGCTGGTCACGCCACGCCAAGCCAAGCCAAACACCCTTACCTTGGCCCTAGCCGCGCTATGCCAAACGCATTCTGCCTTGGCCCTAGCTATGCTAGTCACACCAAACGCGCCAAAGCATGCCAACCATGCTAGCTGCACCTCCGTGCCAATGGCAAATCATGCCAGCCACACCTAGCCCAAGCTAGCCGCGCCATGCCAAACACACTCACGCCTGGCCCTAGTTACGCCGGGTCACGCCACACCAAGCCAAACACCCTTACCTTGGCCCTAGCCACGCCATGCCAAAGTAGCGCCCGCAGCTAGGCTTGCAAACTGTGCAACCTAGGCCAAATTGGCCACGCATGCCATTGGCACATGCCAACACGCATCGCTGGTAGCTTTTCTCACCGGGGCGTGGCCCTAATGGCCGAGCATGCCATTGTCACATGCCAACACGCCGCCGGTAGCTTTTCTTACGGTGCCGTGGCCCTACAATAGCCGAGCACGCCATTGGCACATGCTAAACACGCTCATTTGGTAGCTTTTCTTACCGTGTCGTGGCCCTAATGGTGAGCACGCCATTGGCACATGCCAACATGCTCGGTGGTAGCTTTTCTCACCAAGGCGTGTCCCTAATGGCCGAGCATGCCATTGGCACATGCCAACACGCTCGGGCGGTAGCTTTTCTCATCGTGGCGTGGCCCCACGGTGAAAGCATGCCATTGGCACATGCCAACACGCTCGCTGGTAGCTTTTTCTTACCAGGTCGTGGCCTTAATGGCCGAGCACGCCATTGGCACATGCCAACACGCTCGCTGCTAGCTTTTATTACCAGGCCATGGCCCTAATGGCTGAGCACGCCATTGGCACATGCCAACACGCTCGCTGGTATCTTTTCTCACCAAGGCGTGGCCCTAATGGCCGAGCATGCCACCGGCACATGCCAACACGCTCGCTGGTATCTTTTTTCACCAGGGCGTGGCCCTAATGGCCGAGCGTGCCATTGGCACATGCTCACACGCTCGCTGGTATATTTTCTCACCAAGGCGTGGCCCTAATGGCCGAGCGTGCCATTAGCACATGCCAACACGCTCGCTGATAGCTTTTCTTACCAGGCCGTGGCCCTAACGACCGAGCATGCCATTGGCACATGCCAACACGCTCCACGCATGCCATTGGCACATGCCAAACACGTACGCTGGTGATAAGCACGTAGGTGCTACATTTTCTACCCATATTTATATTAGCTAGTTTTCGATATTTTGGCTAATAACACTATTTTGAGCTATTTGTAGGAAATATGAGCGAATTCTATCATCCGGAGAATAAATAGCGAAAATTAGCGTTTGTGACATAATGGAACTAATATTGCCATGTTAACTTTTATGGTAGTGGAAGCACCAAGGCCACTTGACAGCTCCAGATTGAGACACGAGAGTTGCCTTTGTTTATATATATCAAGCACATCAAATCCACTTTGGCTAAGGCAGGTGTCGGTGGGTGACTCATCGCACTATTCATTTCCCTGCCAGCAGAACATTCAAGCATGACAAAGGATTGCCTTTGTTTATGCACAAGCATGACAAAGGATTGCCTTTGTTTATGCACAAGCATGAGTAGTGATGGTGAATGAAGTTGTGTTGGCTGTCTGTACGGGTTGCATGCCGGGTTCTGGACAAGGAGAAATAGAAACAGGTGGTACGGGAACTTCAGAATTCGGGGAAGATTGATGTTTGATGAATGCTGTGATCGATATGGTTGCCGTGGTTGAGTTCGAGGGAGTTGGTAGATGCCAGTTTCTGTTGGAATATTTTCAACTGTGCTATCCAAGGGGGGGTCCTGGGGGGGCGTAGCCCCCCAGGCTGTGGAATAATTTTTGGTTTTACGTAATCGCTTGTTTGACGGTTGAAATCATATCCAAAATCTTCGATTCCAACAGACGCCATTCATGTCTGATGATGAAGAGACGCCATTCCCAACAGATGCAAAAACATCTATAAATAGCATCTCCTTTTGCTCGTTTATCATAACATCAAAAAGCAATCTGTTTTCTTCTTCTCTAATAGCATCATCGAGAACCTTATACGGTGTGATTCTTGGTGGGTCAAGGAAGTACAATCCTTGAATTCGATTACGGTGTTAGGGCTTCATTGAATCCTGAAGGCATAATTCGAGAGACTGTTGTACTCGCCAAGTTAATTGGGAAAGGTAGAATTATTGTCTAAAAGAATCGAAAGAGCCTTGAAGTCAGGGGTACACCATTGTTTTGTTTCTGTTTTTCATCCTCTTGTTTTTAACCCAATTTTCCAACAGTTTCGAGCTCGAGTGAATATCATGGAGTTGTCGAGAAGGGTATAAGATTTGGGTCATGTGCGAGATTGAGTTTTGATTGCTCTTTCTTGATGGTGGCGCTGTTAATGGACAGAGTTGGGTGTTGTTGGAAAGTCGAGAAGCTGTCTTAGTAAATGAAGCAATGTATATGGGCTGTATATTGAGTTCGACATGGGAGATTTGCAGAAGCGAATGGAGATGAAATCGACTGAAGCTAATGGAGTTATATGTTGGCTAGATGTTTTGTACTGGATGCAGACGAGAGAATGAGATGGGTTTTTGGTTGGTGGATCGATTGAAGAAGACGTTGCTGCTAAGGAAGGGGTACTGTTGTGATTTTGAGCTGAGTTGTGGCCGGAATTCCATCCTGAGAACTCAAGGAAGGAAGGTATTGCCGCTGCTAGAATTAAGAAGAACTGATGAATGAAGTTTGATGAAACTGCAGGCTGTAGCTGTTTGTTCGAGTCAGATGGAACTTATCCAGTAATGACGAGATTTGGTTGAACTCTTTTACAACCCGGTGTTGCTGGTGATAACCTGGAGTCTCCTATAGTTGGATGTGAATAGAAATATAAGAGAAAAGAAGTTGTTCCTGCTGCAATGGCAGCGAGACAACGAGTTGTTATTGTGGATTCGAGACAGTGGGAAGAAAGGTACTTGAAGCAGCATCAGTTCAGCATATACGCTGAATTATATTCAGCTGAAACGTCGGTTCAGGCAAGTCAAACTGGGCTGTGGTGCTGTTAAAAGGTTTGATGGGATCTGGATATGTACCGTAGATGTAGAGCTGGTAGCCGGTGGGCGTCTTGGCCTGAGTTTGAGAAGAATGGAAATTCGCTGTGGTTGGATGTAAACCGGGAAGGAAGAGCTGGTGCTTTTGGGGATGATTGAATTGTTTTGCTAATCAGTTGGAGAATAATTGAGCTCGAGTAGGTGAGTGTTGAGCCTGCATATGAATGAAATAGATGGTCTGATGTCATGATTGTTGGCTGGAGTTATTCATGAAACTGGTGGTTACTGGTTAGACGGAGTTGCGAAGAAGAGAAATAATGGGTTCTCAGCTGAAGCCAAATTGGGTTGAGTGCTGAAACAGTTGCAGGAGGCAGTCGTAGATGACGCTGCTGGCTTGTTTTGTTCCTCTATTACCTAAGCTCTGATGTAATGTTACAAGAGTGAGTGGTTCTCACTGTAAAGTGATGGTCTCGGTACTAGAAGTCCTTGACAGCAATTTGATGATGAATGGCATTTGAAATGAGATTTCATGCAATTGAACGAGGAGAAAAATGGCTGATGTCATTGGTCATTTCATGATGGAGGGCATAGAAACAGATGGGGATAGCTTGGATGGACAGAGGTGTTGTTGGTTAGACGGTACACGGAGGTGGATAGGAGTCGGAGAATATTGTTTTTGTGCAGTGGCAACGCACAACAAAAGATGGAGGCTAAATGGACCGGCTGGACTGGGCCTTGCAAAGTTTGCTAGGTCTTATGAGACTCGAAGCAACACCTATATTAAGAGGGAAGAACACAGAAGGAAGGAGGAGGCTGCGGCTACAACCGTTTATAGATACTAGGGTTTGGAGTTTTAGTTCTCCAATTCCATTTTCTACTTATCTTGTTTTGATTTTAATTTTGTTTATGGCTTTTGAGAAAGCCATGTCTAGCTAGAGCTATGTTAGGGTTTAGGTAGAAACCAATTAAATTGCGTAAACTCTATATTTATATGCTTAATAATGATTTGATTGATTAGTAGTTTTTCTTCATACAGCTTGGTATTTGATTGCTTATGTGATTTTATTGATTATGTATGCTTTTGAATTGATATTTCGTGCTTCGGTTAAATCCCTAGACGTGGTATGCAAGGATAGATAGGTAATGCTTTAAAATCACTATCCATGAAGCGAAGAAAATTACAGTGGAGAAATAGTATTTGAAAATGCATGGAATATATATTTAATGTTTAGTAGAGTTTGCATAATTAATTGGTGGAAACCGAAAACCCTAGCAACTCATTCCATCTTGTTTATTGTCACGATTATTTGTTATTTTGTTTTGTTGAATTTCAAAATCTTTAAAACATCTTCTATTTGGTTACTTAATTTTTGGTATTAGTTGGTAGAGTATTTCACACTCCTCGTGGGAACGACTTTGTACTTGCCATTGTTTACAAGTTAGGCATTTGTGCACTTGCGAGATTTTTATTGTAGGTTTCGAGCCTACCAAGTTTTTGCATGCGCCGTTGTTCTTGAGTGGTTACATAATACACTCGACCGATATCAATTTTTGTATATAGCTTATTTTTATTTCTTGTATATAATTTATTTTCTTTTTCTTTTAGATTTCTTTTAGTTCTTTTTACGCAGTTTGTTTGATTTTTGTTTAGGTACCTTAGCCTGAAGTGCAGCGGGCGAAAAGAAAGTATGCACACGCAAAGCTTTTGTAGGAGCCACTCGGAAGATCCATTGGAGGTTTGCTTAGCTCATTTTGGGTATGATTTTGATGATGATAGTGTTATTTGTGAAGTCAATGCTTTGTTAGACTCACACATTTGTTAGACACTAATAAATGGAAACCAAAACTAGAACCTCAAATTTCACTTTCCATCAGAGTCTCGACTAGTTCCATCAGTCGATAGAGCTCTGACCTTGACTCATCTTGATAATATTTATAATGAAACCGTTAGATAGTGGGTCTATGAGTCATTATATCATTGCTCCATTGAGCCATTGTTCAGCGAGTGAATTTGAGCCAATATCAGTCACAAAAGTTATTTCTGCTGATTTAGGGAGTGCACCTCAACAAGAATATATTGAACAGTTTATACCTCTTTGTGGTAATGATTTACATATCTCGATAATGCATGGATTGATTATTAAGGATTGTCTTGTACTTGGAATGGATTCACATATATTTTTGGATGATTGTAGTGTTTGCAGGTGCATGTTTTTAGCTGATAGAATTAGTTGGGTTGATCCCCAACTTTTCAGACTCTACATATATGATTGTCAGCTTACTTTGAGGTACTAACCTCACCTCGTTTGAGAACGTGCTACTGGCAAAAAAGGGAGACAAATACCTTACGCTTCATGGGAGTCAACCCATCAAATTTGTTCCCTTCACTCTATCTTTTATTTTTATTTGTTTAGAATTTCCCACCTTAATTACTATGTTGGATGACTCAATTACATTGAGGACAATGTAATGTTTAAGTGTGGGGGAGTGGCATTTTCGTTAGGATTTTTCTTTAAAAATTGCATGACATGACCAGCTGTTGAGCGGGTCTTTATGATTATCTGTCTAGCTGTTTAGCAGACACTTCTTCACCACTGTTTAGTGGTACCGTCTAGCTGTTTAGCAGACATTTCTCAATCACTGTTTAGTGGTTTCGTCTAGCTGTTTAGCAGTCATTACTCCATATCCAGTTGTTTAACGGATATTTACCAGCTGTTGAGCGGTTCTAATAAAAAAATATAAAAAAAAATATAAAAAAAAAGGAATTGCATTATCATGTTATGACCAGCTATTGAGCGGGTCTATTGTAGGATATTTTGTTATGATCAGCTGTTGAGCGGGTCTTTCTGTCTAGCTGTTTAGCAGACATCTTTATCTACTGTTTAGTGGATCCGTCTCTCTGTTTAGCAGACATCTCTTCATATCCAGCTGTTTAGCATATATTTATCCGGATGTAGAGCGGATATATTTTCTGTTTTGCTCGAGGACTAGCAAAATATAAGTGTGGGGGTGTTGATAAGCACGTAGGTGCTACATTTTCTACCCATATTTATATTAGCTAGTTTTCGATATTTTGGCTAATAACACTATTTTGAGCTATTTGTAGAAAATATGAGCGAATTCTATCATCCGGAGAATAAATAGCGAAAATTAGCGTTTGTGACATAATGGAACTAATATTGCCATGTTAACTTTTATGGTAGTGGAAGCACCAAGGCCACTTGACAGCTCCAGATTGAGACACGAGAGTTTCCTTTGTTTATATATATATCAAGCACATCAAATCCACTTTGGCTAAGGCAGGTGTCGGTGGGTGACTCATCGCACTATTCATTTCCCTGCCAGCAGAACATTCAAGAATGACAAAGGATTGCCTTTGTTTATGCACAAGCATGAGTAGTGATGGTGAATGAAGTTGTGTTGGCTGTCTGTACGGGTTGCATGCCGGGTTCTGGACAAGGAGAAATAGAAACCAGTGGTACGGAAACTTCAGAATTCAGGGAAGATTGATGTTTGATGAATGCTGTGATCGATATGGTTGCCGTGGTTGAGTTCGAGGGAGTTGGTGGATGCCAGTTTCGAGCTCGAGTGAATATCATGGAGTTGTCGAGAAGGGTATAAGATTTGGGTCATGTGCGAGATTGAGTTTTGATTGCTCTTTCTTGATGGTGGCGCTGTTAATGGACAGAGTTGGGTGTTGTTGGCAAGTCGAGAAGCTGTCTTAGTAAATGAAGCAATGTGTATGGGCTGTATATTGAGTTCGACATGGGATATTTGCAGAAGCGAATGGAGATGAAATCGACTGAAGCTAATGGAGTTATATGTTGGCTAGATGTTTTGTACTGGATGCAGACGAGAGAATGAGATGGGTTTTTGGTTGGTGGATCGATTGAAGAAGACGTTGCTGCTAAGGAAGGGGTACTGTTGTGATTTTGAGCTGAGTTGTGGCCGGAATTCCATCCTGAGAACTCAAGGAAGGAAGGTATTGCCGCTGCCAGAATTAAGAAAAACTGATGAATGAAGTTTGACGAAACTGCAGGTTGTAGCTGTTTGTTCGAGTCAGATGGAACTTATCCAGTAATGACGAGATTTGGTTGAACTCTTTTACAACCCGGTGTTGCTGGTGATAACCTGGAGTCTCCTATAGTTGGATGTGAATAGAAATATAAGATAAAAGAAGTTGTTCCTGCTGCAATGGCAGCGAGACAATGAGTTGTTATTGTGGATTCGAGACAGTGGGAAGAAAGGTACTTGAAGCAGCATCAGTTCAGCATATACGCTGAATTATATTCAGCTGAAACGTCGGTTCAGGCAAGTCAAACTGGGCTGTGGTGCTGTTAAAAGGTTTGATGGGATCTGGATCTGTACCGGAGATGTAGAGCTAGTAGCTGGTGGGCGTCTTGGCCTGAGTTTGAGAAGAATGGAAATTCGCTGTGGTTGGATGTAAACCGGGAAGGAAGAGCTGGTGCTTTTGGGGATGATTGAATTGTTTTGCTAATCAGTTGGAGAATAATTGAGCTCGAGTAGGTGAGTGTTGAGCCTGCATATGAATGAAATAGATGGGATGATGTCATGATTGTTGGCTGGAGTTATTCATGAAACTGGTGGTTACTGGTTAGACGGAGTTGCGAAGAAGAGAAAGAATGGGTTCTCAGCTGAAGCCAAATTGGGTTGAGTGCTGAAACAGTTGCAGGAGGCAGTCGTAGATGACGCTGCTGGCTTGTTTTGTTCCTCTATTACCTAAGCTCTGATGTAATGTTACAAGAGTGAGTGGTTCTCACTGTAAAGTGATGGTCTCGGTACTAGAAGTCCTTGACAGCAATTTGATGATGAATGGCATTTGAAATGAGATTACATGCAATTGAACGAGGAGAAAAATGGCTGATGTCATTGGTCATTTCATGATGGAGGGCATAGAAACAGATGGGGATAGCTTGGATGGACAGAGGTGTTGTTGGTTAGCCGGTACACGGAGGTGGCTAGGAGTCGGAGAATATTGTTATTGTGCAGTGGCAACGCACAACAAAAGATGGAGGCTAAATGGACCGGCTGGACTGGGCCTTGCAAAGTTTGCTAGGTCTTATGAGACTCGAAGCAGCACCTATATTAAGAGGGAAGAACACAGAAGGAAGGAGGAGGCTGCGGCTACAGCCGTTTATAGATACTAGGGTTTGGAGTTTTAGTTCTCCAATTCCATTTTCTGCTTATCTAGTTTTGATTTTAATTTTGTTTATGGCTTTTGAGAAAGCCATGTCTAGCTAGAGCTATGTTAGGGTTTAGGTAGAAACCAATTTAATTGCGTAAACTCTATATTTATATGCTTAATAATGATTTGATTGATTAGTAGTTTTTCTTCATACGGCTTGGTATTTGATTGCTTATGTGATTTTCTTGATTATGTATGCTTTTGAATTGATATTTCGTGCTTCGGTTAAATCCCTAGACGTGGTATGCAAGGATAGATAAGGTAATGCTTTAAAATCACTACCCATGAAGCGAAGAAAATTACAGTGGAGAAATAGTATTTGAAAATGCATGGAATATATATTCAATGTTTAGTAGAGTTTGCATAATTAATTGGTGGAAACCGAAAACCCTAGCAACTCATTCCATCTTGTTTATTGTCACGATTATTTGTTATTTTGTTTTGTTCGAATTTCTGAAAATCTTTAAAACATCTTCTATTTGGTTACTTAATTTTTGGTATTAGTTGGTAAAGTATTTCACACTCCTCGTGGGAACGACCTGTACTTGCCATTGTCTACAAGTTAGACGCTGTGCACTTGCAGTATTTTTATTGTAGGTTTTCAAGCCTACCAGCTGGTAGCCCAACTTGCAAGCCGTGCAACCTAGGCCAACTTGGCCGTACGCGCCATTGGCACATGCCAAAACCCCCGCTGGTAGCCTGTTAAGTGCATATTTTGCATATATTTAGTGTCGAATCCATGCTAGTAATTGCTTAGTTTCGTGCAAAATTATTGTATATTACGTTTGTTTTTCTTTATTTGTGTTTTGCTAGGTGAATCATCCAAAAGAAGCGAATTGACACTTAAAAGTGCAATAAAAGAAGTTAGCCGAAAGCGGAGAAGGGCCAAATACCAAGTGTAACTCATTCAAATCAAAGAGTTCTTGACATCATCGTGAAGAGGACGAAAAGACAAAGCCAACGCCGGAAGAATGAACTCATTCGACATCGTATGAGGAAGCTAGGAGCAAAAGAAGAGTAAACTAAGAATTATCTTTATCGGTCTTGCAAGGCCCGACAATTGAAAAAATAAATCAAAGGCACCAGCCATGCAGATCGGGGCACCACCTTTCTTCTTCATGCACAAAGCGATCAAAAACCGGGGTTCGTTGCATGAATAGCGGCTGGTTCACCGTCGTTTCCATTAATGGAAGTGTTGGAGCTCGCGAGGAAGTCGATGGTTAACTTATGGGTCATTGAATGAACTCGACTTGGGTATGCGAGATGAATAGAAGCCGTGTTCATTGACAAGAGAAGAACTCGAGTTCGACCGGTAGGAAGTTGATCAGTTGTAGATGAATGATGAGACTCGAGGAGACATCGGGGATGTTTGTGGTGTTGCTCTTGAAGCTGGTAATGGAGAACGATGCTGGAAGTGATAGCGAAGAAGGGCAGAGATGATCTAGGTGTTGCTCTTGAGTTTGCCATTAATGGTGAGTTGAATTAAGACACGGAATGGAAGAGAGTTACGTAGTTAATGGCTGCCATGACCATTTGATGTTAAACTTTGCCGTTGGAGATGATGAGTCTGTGATGATCAATGGATGTCATGATATTGAATGGAGAATGGCTCTAGCTTGGTGATGAGTTTGGCGTGAAGAAAAAATGAAAACGAAGTAGTGATGAAGATAGAGAACATGGCAATGGTGGTGGGGCTGTAGTTTATATTGGCGGTGAGAATTGAGCTCGAAAGTTCGGAAAGGAACAAATCGATAGTTTCGATTGTGATGCGATAAAGCTCGAGAGAAGGATGAACATAGTCTGCTGTTATGGATGGATCGATAAAAGATGAAACAGAGTTGTTCTCTGTCGATGTATCTCGAGAATGGCAGGAAGGAGTTTGAGTTCGGTTTGGAATATGATAACGAACGTAATGGTGAAGCTTCTATCGTTGGGTTGCGACTTCGCAGTGAATTCTCATTGCGAAACAAGACGAGAATGAAATATGAAGATATTTATTAATGGCTGGAATGAAGGAATGATGATGATTGTTAGCGAGAGTTATCGAGTTGAGTATCTTTGGTTAATGGTGAGTGATGGTTGATCGAGTAACGGAAGTTGAAACAATCTCGATTGTATGGAAGTGTTAACGAAGTGTGAGGAGGGTTTGTTGGTTGTTGTTCAAAGGAAAAGCGAGTTCTTTCTCGCTTTATTGCTATATCTTGAAACTCAGGTAAATCTTAGGAGGAGTTACGGAGTGGTTTCTCACCGTATGCAAACACAGGGAAGCTTACGGTGGAGTCTTACCACCGTAGTGAAAGTCAGGTGAAGGTACGGTAGAGTTTCCCAGCCGTAGTGAAACTCAGGAGAGCTTACGATGAGGTTTTCCCCACCGTACGTAATCACAGGGAATTCCGTGAAAGCTAGGAGAATTTACCTGTCGGTTCCATGGAACCGATATGCCATGTAGTTGGGAGAAAGGAGTTTGGGCTGGACTTCTACCATTTCCGTGAGCCCATAAGATGTGTGTACATGTTTGTCACGGCTACACTTTGGCGTGACCTATTTTAGGATATGTTGTGAGTTTTGGCAATCTAGTTCGCCAAGGATTTGGTGCACGGGCACAACTACAACTTGGCCACTATATAAGAGGCTCATCTAATATTTTTGGAGATCTCATAATCTTTTGTCAAGTTTTGGAGAGGAGAACTCAAGAGAAGAAAAGCTAGGGTTTTGGAGCGATTCATCACCGTAACTATTTCTTTACCATTTTATCATATGAAACTCATGGGTTTTGTTAGTACCATGAGTAGCTAAACTTCTTAGTGATTGGGGATGAATTCTAAGTTCTAGACATGATTTGAGTTATTATATAAATCTATTTTGAAGTTCTTCACATGATTATTGATTGTTTATACTAATTAAAATATTTATGATTGATTGATAGATTATTTAGGTGGCCAACTGAACTAATTTGTTGATTAAATCAAATGCTAGTATTGAGTTAGGAGATAAGTAATAGTCGAATAATTCATACAAAAGTAGAGAAACACAAGACCTTGCGGAGAGGGATTCTATATAAGCGATTGTGTGTATAAATAGCACTAGAAAGTGGACCTTGAGCTAAGAGTATAACTACTAGGATCAATCTATAATTCACAAAAGATAAAGCATTCGGACAAATTACACCTTGAGTGAACTACTACTAGGTGGTTTGAAGAATAGAATCACAGTATTGGAGAGCTTCCATACCCAAGTGATTTAAGGAATTTAGGGGATAGCACTGAGCTAGTCATTATTCCTCGCGGTTGGTAATAATTTGTGATTAATTGTATTAATGGATGAATATAATAACTTGATGACCGTTTAGTAACGAAGAAGGATTCCCGATCATATTTCTCTCCATTGCTTGCAAATTTTATTACTTTCAATTGCTTTGTTATTTACTTTAAATCAAAAACAAACCCCCATTGTGACACTTTTTGACAACTAAATCTCCCTGCTCTTCGTGGGAACGAACTTGACTTCCATTATATTATTTTTAATTGAGTGGAAATAAGATATTAATTTGATTGCACCTACGACACGCATCAAATTTTGGCGCCGCTGCCGGGAGCAGATCGGTAGCTTTAGTTGTTATTTGTTTGTTTTATTTTTGTTTTTAGTCTTATTTTTAGTTTTTGATTTAGCTTTTTGAGAATTTTGTTTGGTACTTAATCCCGGCACCGAAAGATTGGGATTATCTCGAGGTGTGGAATTCAAACTCGCAAGGGAACAGATACTACAAGCGCGTCCACGGTTGCAACCGAACCTTCTACGTAAGAGATGGTTAATACGAGACGACGAGAGAGACCCTCCACCTCCTGAGAGGAATTTAAGAGAGTTGACGTCTCCATGCTTAGATTCGCAACCACCGTGCATTGCAATCACTAACCCAAAGGAGTCAAGTCGAATCTACTTCATCATCTACCAAAGTTCAAGGGACATCCAGGTGAAAATCCAAATCGACACCTTCAACAGGTTCGAACACAATGACAAGTCCAGGCATGTAACCGCAGTGAGAGATATGGCTATGCTACAAGCCTTCCGTTCTCATTGATAGACTTAGCGAGAAGAATGGTTGTATTGTCTTCCTCGAGGAGTGTTACAACATGGACTCGGATGAAAAAGCTATTTCGGAGAAATATTTTCCTGCTTCCAAAGCGGCATCCGTTCGGAAGGAGATTAGCGGCATTCTACTGGATGTCCGGGGAGTCTCTATATGAATATTGGGAGAGGTATAAGAAGTTGTTGGCAAGCTGCCCACACCATAATATATCCTCAATACTTATCATTCAATACTTCTACGAAGGATTACTTCCAGAACAGAGGAATTTGATTGATGCAGCTGCCGGTGGTTCACTTATTGAGAAGACAATTTCGCAGGCAACCGGTTTGATTGAGAGTATGGCTTCTAATGCTCAACAATTCTACACCGAAACAACTCTAATGTCGAAGAGTTAGTGAGATGGGAGAGTCTCGCATTATGATCGAGCAACGAATGAACAACATAGAGAAGGTAGTACAACGAATGGCAAAGAGTGATTATTCCTTCTTATGAAGAAGAGTCGAACAATTGAATGCTTGTGTTCCCCTAATCGAGGCCAAGGTATGATCCCTATTCTAATACTTATAATCCAGGTTGGAAACATCACCCAAATTTTAGTTATGCAAATCAACAAGTCGGCAGCCTCTAATCCTTATGGGCTTACAGTGGTTTTCAACAACCACAATTCAGACCATAACCTCCACCTCAGCCTCAACAACAGACTCAAAATTCCAGTTTAGAGGAGATGATGAAAATGATGATGCAAAAGCAAGATGCCAATGCTCAGCGTCAAGATACAATCCTTCAGAAACAAGACATGGCTATAAAGGACTTGCAACTTCAAATGGGACAATTGGCTACAGACATGAATGAAATAAAAGCACAGAATTCAGCAAAGTTGCCATCATAACCTTTTGTGAATCCAAGAGCAAACGTCAATGCTGTGACTCTAAGAAGTGGGAAGCAAACGGAAGAGTCAACACAACAAGAAAAGGTTAGTCACGACTTGGAAGAGGAAGTAGAGATGGAAAGCTGTTCCAAAGGAAAAGCCAACCTCAATCGGCCAACCTAAGGACACGTTCCTACTTTTACCACACCACCTCCTTTTCCTAGTCGTTTTGCCAAGTCAAAGAAGCAAGCTCTAGACAAGGAGATTATGGATATTTTCAAAAGGTGCATTGATAGGTGTCTGAAACACCTAATTTACTATCTAGTAGTTACGCTTTCTTTGCTATTTTTTCTTGTGAATTATGTACTTTAAGCGTGTTTTTGAGTTATCAGATACGCTGGAGTCGCACGGAGGAAAAGAAGAAGAAAGTATCCAATTTGAGCAAAAAGGGCGAGATTGTCATCTCACAGGCAAATGATATATGGAGCTGAGCCATGGTTAAAAGGCAACTCTACTAGGAGGAGTATTAAATGCAACCAATTTGTTGTTAAGGTAGCCACTTGTTATAGGGTATCCATTGGGGTGACCCTTATCCTATCTAATGGGGTGTCAATATCCAACCCCAACTTAACCCTAAAGCGAGAAATCAATTCTCAGACACCTCAATCATTTTTCACCTGAGCCAGAAAGAGAATACTACAGCAATTGAGATCGAGAAATTGAGAGTTTAAGAGAGGAAGAACAGATGTTGTTCATGGTGGAATCAAGAGGATGATGAAGAGAAGAAGACAACTGAGTTTTGTTGAAATCAGTAAGATGGGAAATGCAAGGACGAGATAAATCTGGTGGTCTTGTTCTTGAAGAATTGAGAGCTCTGAGATAAGGGATTAGAGGGTGAATTGAAGTTACTGTGGTTGATTTCAAAGGATGGCAAACAATTGAATCTGAGATGTATAAATGAGTTTTGTTGTTGGGATATAGATTTCGATCTGAATATGGAATTGGCTGTGGGGTTATGTCTGAGTTACAGGGAAGCTGTTGGAATTTGCTCAGAGTTGGAGCAAGAACCCTGAGAAGAGAACTGGTGGTTGGAACTGAGGACTTGAGCTTGAGCTGGGAAGTGTAACTGTTGCTATGATGAATGGTGGTGTTTGTTGTTCAAGGGGTTGCTAGTATAAATGGTGAAGCAATGGGAGTATTGCAGGTCAAGTCTGGGATAGGAGATAAGTTCCTAGTGGTGGTGTCTTGTGCTCCTACTGAACTTGAATGAGCAGAGTGGATGTGCAGCTAGAATGGGTATGCAGACTTGGTGTTGCAGAGTAAGATGCATAGAAGTGAAGCCAATGGTGCAGAAGGATCAGATGTGAACTGTGAGATGGTGATGTAAGTAATGGCTTGGTGCAGCTGGGTTATAGATTTAAATCTAAAGTGAGCTTGTGAACCGAGATAGTGGTGCAAATCGTTGTTTGAGTGGAGCTGTGTCTCAAAATGTGTTTGAGGTAGAACATTGCAGGCCTGGATGAATGGGTACTAAGGATTTTCAGTGTGATTTGGTATTGAAGCTGGAGTTAAACTGGCAGTTGTGGTTTC
Organism: Papaver armeniacum; assembly: GCA_023531295.1. Classification (NCBI taxonomy): domain Eukaryota; kingdom Viridiplantae; phylum Streptophyta; class Magnoliopsida; order Ranunculales; family Papaveraceae; genus Papaver; species Papaver armeniacum. The sequence continues at coordinate 316,826 of JAJJWW010003705.1, read as the reverse complement.
AGTGTGAGGCAGTGAAGTAGGTGGAATTGTTTCAGGTGGCCAGGAGAGCTGGGTATACTTACTTGCAGGAATTGATGCTCAGATGGCAACAAATGGTTGTACACTAATGTGGTGGTTTTGAACTGAGTTGTTTGGTCATGGTAGTGGTTGCAGTTAGCCTGAATTTAGAGCTGCAGGTATATCTGTGGTGATGTTGAGAAGATTGCATTACAGACTGAGGAGCTGGGAACTGTGAAGATTTTGGCTCAGAAAAGGTGGAGATCATGGAGCTGAGGTGCAGGGTTTAGATGAATGCTAGGAATGAAACAAAGCTACAGGGAAGTTGGTATGCTTTGCAGTTCTAGCTGGTGCTGTCATGGACTGGGTGGTGTTTCAGTCGCTTTAGGAGTGAAGTCAAGAAGCTGAGAAGTCAGGGTTCGAGTTGAATCAAAATGGGTTTGAGGTACTGTCGCAGACCGGAACAAGGATGTGCGTTGGTGGTAGTTCTCGGTTATGCTGTGTTGTGATATGATTCATTGGCTGAGCAGAATCACGAGATCGAGAGTTCTTTGTAATGGAGAAGGCGAAGTGAGATGCAAGTTATCCGATGCATTTGTTGCTATGATTCTCGGTGAGTGAGATATGAGTGGGTTCTTGCTAAGAAGAACTTGTTGCAGACTTGTGGTGTTTTTGTTTACAGGTCATGGCATTGCAAGGGCAGGAGTTAACAATGGCTCTCAACTGGAGCGGTTGGTGTCGAGATGGTATAGTTGAAGCGATGGGAATGATGATTGTAGAATTGGAGTTGAGCTGCAGTTCATATGATGGTGTCAAGCCTGGTGCAGTTGACTTGAGTTGGAGTTGCAAGACACGGCCATCTTGGCTGTGAATGAAAGTTCAAGTGGTGCAAAGCAGGGCCATCTTGGCTGTGCTTATGGCCAGTGCAAATGGGCTAGGCCAAGACCATTCAAAGCCGCAAGATAAGTCAGATAGCTAGTTAATCTGACTCGGTATGACTCGGAGTTGACCCGAGTTCACTCAGTTGATCCGACCATGCTGACTCGTTGACCGGTGACCGGGCGGACTTTGCCGGTCACCGGAGCCGTTTTCCGGGCACTTTTCCGGCCGTTTTCCGGCCACAATACCAGACTTCCGGCGACCGCTTTTGGGTCATATTTTCTACACGGGTTTCTCACTCTTGTGGGCTTGGTGGATTCTCACCTAATGGACTTTGAAGACTAGACCTAATTTTAGAAGTTGGAGAAAACCTATAAAAGGGAAGGTCTTCTATAACTTATGATATATATCTTATTCTTGGAGTTTTGGGAGAGCCGTTTTGTTTACGCTTCTAGGGTTTGGTTTTGTTCTTCTTCTTCCTTGTTTTATTATTGAATATTGATGATGATGAACTCCATAGCTATGAGTAGCTAAACATCTTATTGGTTATGGGATAAAAAGTTGATTTCTCAACATGCTTTTGATTCAATGAATTAGTTTTGTCTCGAGTAATTATTGTTTGTGATTCACAATTAATATTGTTATAAGATTTGAAAACTTGTTAGGTTGAGTCCGGAATCAATCCGATTTGTGTTCATCTCTAGAGCTATATTAGGGTTTTCAATACGAAAACGTTGTTTATCCCTGATTCTAAGTAGCATAATTGTGGTTAGTGCTTGTAGTGATATATCCTACTAGTCACAAGTGAATCATAACTTTTGTTAAAACGTTTAGTGCTTTTACACATTCGTTTACATTGATGAGTCTTATTCCATAAATCTTAATGCTTTTAGGGAGTTAAACTTAATTGTGCTTTTACACTTTAGGTTGCTTTCTACGAAGAATTCACATATGCATCTTTTAATGTGGTTGTGATGAAAACAGGGAATTAACGGGTTATACTTGCAATCAAGATATCCTAGGACTTTTAATAAATACGAGATTAAAATACCAATTCTAATCATTGATGAAAATACATGTTTGTGAATGATACTATCCCGTGACCAATATTTTCTCCTTATTGATAATTCCAATTACTTATTTTGCTTTTAATTACTTTTATTTGCTTAAATACAACAAACATATCTTGGGTTACTTAGAAACTAAAAGTTTATAACAACAAACGCCTCTATGTGGATACGAACTCTTTCTTATCGAATACTATATTTATATCTAGTTGATTGAGAAAGTGAAATTATGTTTGACGGATTGACAACCGACCAAATTTTGGCGCCGTTGCCGGGGAGGCAGCGGTTGTTAATTGTTTTTGGTTTCTTATTTTTGTTTTTAGTTTTTGTTTTATATTCTTATTTCCTGGTTCCTAATATAGTTTTGAGAACTCTTGTTTGGTACCAATTTCTATGGACTAACATACTACATGGATGGATACGGTTTTCAACAACCTCAACAATATGATAACTACCAATTCCATGGGTATAATCAAAACCAATTCATTGGTTATGACCAATATTCCATGGAACCTTGTGGTTTTCCTCAACAACCTTATGGCGGGTATGTGTGTGAACAACCACAAGGATGGGAGGATTCTTATGCTCGTGAACAAAAAGTCTCTAACTTTATAGACAAAGTTTCCACCTTTTTACAAGAGGAATTTCAAAAAGCTAAAGAGACTACAAACGAAAGCAACTCCAAGAACTTCGTGAAGGTATGACTATCTTGCGAAGAGGCATTGATCAATACAAGGAAGATATGGATAATTCTTATGTGCATATGGTTTGTGATGAATATTTGATTGATGCTAATGTTGAAAAAGGCGAATCCTTGGGCACTTTCGTGGATAATTGTGTAGTTAACTCAACTCTTGATCTTAATAATGATCATTCACCTATTCAAAAGGATGAGTTAGAGATTAACAACACTAAATTCAGCGAGGACCAATCTTATGTTGACTATGATAGTGACGGTGATTATGATATATTGCTTGAAACAACTCATGGTGACATCTCCGAGGAGTCTTTTTGGGATCAAGATGAAGACGAAGAGGAATATGTTGACACTTGTGTAGATTACTCAAGCATTGATCTTAATAATGATCAAGAGCCTATTCAAAGGGTGGAGCTTGAGGATGATGCATTTTCGAGTGTTCTAAAAAAGTTTCTTATGATAAAATTTGGATCCGCAAAAGAGTATGTGCCTTACAACAAGGAGGAATATGTTGAGAATGTGACCGTTATGACCAATATTGTGGAAGACCCAATTGAGCTTGCATATGAATGTAATAATGATGTTTATGTCGATACTTTGGTTAAGGCAGAAACAGACGAAGAATGGTTGCAAGGTTTGATAGAGGACCATGATATACAAGAGGTGAATAATTCACTTGAGTTTTTCAAGGATGAAGAGGATTCCGTGATACAAGAGATTGTGCAAGGTTTATCTAACCCTTTGCCTATTATTTCTTCTCCTTTACCTCATATTGGTTTGAATGTATGTGCTTGAGAATATTGTTGAATGACTTTGTTTCTCGTTTTCCGCCATTAGAGATACTTGATTCTCATACTATGCAGTTATGGAACAAGAAACCGTGGACGTACCCGACTTCTATATTCTTTATACACTTCCATGTGTGGACAAGAATAAGTGTGGGGAAGCTTTTATCGGTTCATAGCTTCACTTTTGCTTTATGTTACTAATATTTGTGTGAAGCTAGTGTTTGCAAAACAGGTTCTATGGAAGGATCCTCAACTTTTCAGATTGTTGGTATATGGACGATAACAAAAGAGTCGGGCTGATGACTTTAAACCAAGCGCTAAATGGGAGGCAACCCATAGGTTTTGTATCATAAACCCTTTTATTTATTTATTTTTATAGTTTTCATCCCCATGTTTAATTTCATTGAGTCCGGAATCTATCTTAGAAGAGAATTAGGACGAATACCTTTTAAATCAGAAAAATTCAGACTGCGCGTAGTTCAGTTCAGAGACCATAACTGTCAGACCGTTTATCGAAACACTGTGCCCTTTTGACACTTTGTAGAAAACACGTAGATGAACAACTTTTGTGAAATGGAGTTTTTCCAAATTCCTTACCAATTTGTACAGTTTTTGCGTTGTATCTGTTGTTACATCAGAATTCAGAATTTTCGGTTTTACACATTGAGGACAATGTGAAGTTTAAGTGTGGGGGAGTCTTTTGCATATAGAGTTTTTAGCCTTTTTGATTCAAAATTTTCAATTTTTTTGTAAATAGTGAATAAAAACTCCAACTTGTAGTTAGTTTAGAGTCACATAGTATACATGTCGCTAAGATTACATCGAGAATCTCATAAGAGTGACTGAACTTAGAGATGACAGAGAACATGATCGGGTTTCTTAATTGTATGAGAGTTAAAGTTGGATTTAACCATGCCAGTGGCAAATAAGGTGCGACTCGAATTCGGTATTAGAACAGTGATCCCCTATAGTGGAGACTACCCATGTTACATAATGTGAGGCACCAACCTTCAATTCTTTGTACTGTCTAAATTTGTGCTTTTAGAGTGTGTGTCACCGTACGTAAATTCCGGGCAGAATGGTGAGCTGTCCAAATTCCCACCATAGAAGCACTATTTTGATCTCTTGAGTGCTATTTTTATCAACCATGTTGGTGACATCGAATTGCTAACTTACATACCACTTGTGATCTTGTTCGCAGCTTAGCACCATCCACCTTATCTCTCTCTACACCAACAAGGTCCATAGAAACACCATCATCATCAACAAGAGGAGCATCACAAATTCGAGGGAAAGTTGAACACGTTCGAGGTTTACAAGCAACAATACGGTAATGGGCGATTTGATTTGAGTAAAGCAACAAAACAGGAGCGGAATTTTTATAAGTTGAAGACTATTATACAAGAGTGGAAATTATTAAGGATGAGAATTCGGGAAGTCTATGATATCAAGACATATAAGTTGTGAAGATTCAAGCGGTAAAGTACTTATACCATGGCATTGTACTTACATTTTTATTTTTGTATTTTACTTTCTCTTGTCTCAATGAAAAAAAAAAATTGAAAAAAAAAAAAAAAAAAAACGAAAATTAAAAAAAAAAAAAAAAAAAAGAGAAAGTTTTAGGTTTGTTAATAGTTTTTTTATTTTGTTTTATTTTTATTTTTATTTTTATTTTGTATTTGTTTGATTTCTCAAAAAAAAAAAAAAAAAAAAAAATCAGAAAAAAAAAAAAAAAAAAAAAAAAAAATTTGGGATTGTATAGGTTGTTTTTATTTTTTGTATTCTTTCAATAAGCCTATGGAAAGAAGGAATATCTATAATGAAGTTTCAAGCGACAAGGAATTTGATGAAAGAATCATATTGTCAAGATTCTACGAAGTTCAAGAGTTATCATCAAGAGTTGAAGACCGAAGATTTAAGATGAAGACACCGATAGAAGACCGAATACGTTTCTATGGATGCTTTGTGAGAGTGGTGCTAGCCGCACGCCGAACGGATACACGGTAAGTAAGCATATTCCCACCTTCGTTAAATGGTTGAGTTCCTTTCGAAGAGATCGTCAGAAAAAATGGGTTTTCAAAAATATATAAAAGATGTGGGTTTTTAAAAATATTTCGGAGGGTTTTGCCTTCCTACCTTTCAACGTGTCTCAGGATTCTATCTTCATTCCAACTGGACACATGTGTGACCCATAAAGAGTCATTTATTATTGAGAGCAATATCATAAAACCCTTTCTTGTGAGGCGAGTCGAGACTTTTGATCACTCCGAACCCGAATTTTAGTCGAGAAGGGATGGTTATCTCTCTCTCAACTTTTAAGAATGAGATTGTGTTCATTTATGTGTCTAACTTCTTATGACTAGTGTGTGGAAATCTCTATGTCTTCTTAGCGCTTGGATGCTATCATTACGAAGAACTAGTAAGTTGGAAATATAGGTTTTGTGGGTATATCTCTAGTAAACCCTCACGAGACTATAACTCGTCCACTAGGGACACCTAGGGGTTTAAAGGCTTGTTATTTATGCTAAAAGTGACCCGTAGCCTCGACGACACGGAGTTGTTGTATTTTATTGTTTTGTTTGATTTGCTCGAGGACTAGCAAAGTCTAAGTGTGGGGAATCTGATAGGTGTCTGAAACACCTAATTTACTATCTAGTAGTTACGCTTTCTTTGCTATTTTTCTTGTGAATTATGTACTTTACGCGTGTTTTTGAGTTATCAGATACGCTGGAGTCGCACGGAGGAAAAGAAGAAGAAAGTATCCAATTTGAGCAAAAAGGGCGAGATTGTCATCTCACGAGCAAATGATATATGGAGCCGAGCCATGGTTAAAAGGCAACTCTATTAGGAGGAGTATTAAATGCAGCCACCGTTGTTAAGGGGTAGCCACTTGTTATAGGGTATCCATTGGGGTGACCCTTATCCTATCTAATGGGGTGTCAATATCCAACCCCAACTTAACCCTAAAGCGAGAAATCAATTCTCAGACACCTCAATCATTTTTCACCTGAGCCAGAAAGAGAATACTATAGCAATTGAGATCGAGAAATTGAGAGTTTAAGAGAGGAAGAACAGATGTTGTTAATGGTGGAATCAAGAGGATGATGAAGAGAAGAAGACAACTGAGTTTTGTTGAAATCAGTAAGATGGGAAATGCAAGGACGAGATAAATCTGGTGGTCTTGTTCTTGAAGAATTGAGAGCTCTGGGATAAGGGATTAGCAGGGTGAATTGAAGTTACTGTGGTTGATTTCAAAGGATGGCAGCTGTTGAATCTGAGATGTATAAATGAGTTTTGTTGTTGGGAGATAGATTTCGATCTGAATATGGAATTGGCTGTGGGGTTATGTCTGAGTTACAGGGAAGCTGTTGGAATTTGCTCAGAGTTGGAGAAAGAACCCTGAGAAGAGAACTGGTGGTTGGAACTGAGGACTTGAGCTTGAGCTGGGAAGTGTAACTATTGCTATGATGAATGGTGGTGTTTGCTGTTCAAGGGTTCTTTGGTATAAATGGTGAAGCAATGGGAGTATTGCGGGTCAAGTCCTGGGCTAGGAGATAAGTTCCTAGTGGTGGTGTCTTGTGCTCCTACTGAACTTGAATGAGCAGAGTGGATGTGCAGCTAGAATGGGTATGCAGACTTGGTGTTGCAGAGTAAGATGCATAGAAGTGAAGCCAATGGTGCAGAAGGATCAGATGTGAACTGTGAGATGGTGATGTAAGTAATGGCTTGGTGCAGCTGGGTTATAGATTTAAATCTAAAGCTGAGCTTGTGAACTGAGATAGTGGTGCAACTGTTGTTTGAGTGGAGCCGTGTCTGTTTGTGCTTGAGGTAGAACATTGCAGGCCTGGATGAATGGGTACTAAGGATTTTCGTGTGATTTGGTATTGAAGGCGGGAGTTAAACCGGCGTTGTGGTTTCGGTGTGAGGCGGTGAAGTAGGTGGAATTGTTTCGGAGTGGCAGAGAGAAAGTGGTATACTTACTTGCAGGAATTGATGCTCAGATGGCAACAAATGGTTGTACACTAATGTGGTGGTTTTGAACTGAGTTGTTTGGTCATGGTAGTGGTTGCAGTTAGCCTGAATTTAGAGCTGCAGGTATATCTGTGGTGATGTTGAGAAGATTGCATTACAGACTGAGGAGCTGGGAACTGTGAAGATTTTGGCTCAGAAAAGGTGGAGATCATGGAGCTGAGGTGCAGGGTTTAGATGAATGCTAGGAATGAAACAAAGCTACAGGGAAGTTGGTATGTTTTGCGATTCTAGTTTAGTCTTGTCATGGATTTGGGTGGTGTTTGATCGCTTTAGGAGTGAAGTCAAGAAGGCGAGAAGTCGTGGTTCGAGTTGAATCAAAATGGGTTTGAGGTCATGAAGCCGCAGACCGGAACAAGGATGTGCGGTTGGTGGTAGTTCTGTGTTATGCTGTGTTGTGATATGATTCATTGGCTGAGCAGGAATCACAGATCTGAGAGTTGCTGTAATGGAGAAGCTGAAGTGAGATGCAAGTTATCTGATGCAGCTGTTGCTATGATTCTGGTGAGCTGAGATATGAGCTGGGTTGCTGCTAAGAAGAACTTGTTGCAGCTTGTGGTGTTTTTGTTTACAGGTCATGGCATTGCAAGGGCAGGAGTTAACAATGGCTCTCAACTGGAGCGGTTGGTGTCGAGATGGTATAGTTGAAGCGATGGGAATGATGATTGTTGAATTGGAGTTGAGCTGCAGTTCATATGATGGTGTCAACTGGTGCAGTTGACTTGAGTTGGAGTTGCAAGACACGGCCATCTTGGCTGGGAATGAAAGTTCAAGTGGTGCAAAGCAGGGCCATCTTGGCTGTGCTGCTTATGGCCAGTGCAAATGGGCTAGGCCAAGACCATTCAGGCCAGTAAGATAAGTCAGATAGCTAGTTAATCTGACTCGGTATGACTCGGAGTTGACCCGAGTTCACTCAGTTGATCCGACCATGCTGACTCGTTGACCGGTGACCGGGCGGACTTTGCCGGTCACCGGAGCCGTTTTCCGGGCACTTTTCCGGCCGTTTTCCGGCCACAATACCAGACTTCCGGCGACCGTTTTTGGGTCATATTTTCTACACGGGTTTCTCACTCTTGTGGGCTTGGTGGATTCTCACCTAATGGACTTTGAAGACTAGACCTAATTTTAGAAGTTGGAGAAAAGCTATAAAAGGGAAGGTCTTCTACAACTTATGATATATATCTTATTCTTGGAGTTTTGGGAGAGCCGTTTTGTTTACGCTTCTAGGGTTTGGTTTTGTTCTTCTTCTTCCTTGTTTTATTATTGAATATTGATGATGATGAACTCCATAGCTATGAGTAGCTAAACATCTTATTGGTTATGGGATAAAAGTTGATTTCTCAACATGCTTTTGATTCAATGAATTAGTTTTGTCTCAGTAATTATTGTTTGTGATTCACAATTAATATTGTTATAAGATTTGAAAACTTGTTAGGTTGAGTCCGGAATCAATCCGATTTGTGTTCATCTCTAGAGCTATATTAGGGTTTTCAATACGAAAACGTTGTTTATCCCTGATTCTAAGTAGCATAATTGTGGTTAGTGCTTGTAGTGATATATCCTACTAGTCACTGATAGGTGTAGAATACACCGTATTTTCTATATAGAGTTTATGCTTTCTTTGCTATTTTTCGTGTGAATTATGTATTTTATATGTGCGTTTGAGTTATCGAATCACTGGAGTCGCGCGGAGGAAAGAAGGAGAAATCACTAAAATTGAGCAAGAGGCAAGTTTGTCATTTCCTAGGCGAGTACTTTTTGGAACCTAATCAAGGTTATGGGGTACTCATTGGGGTGTCCCTTAGCCTATGAACTGGAGTGCATATAACCACCCCAATTACTCTTACAACCCTAAATTGAGAAAATTAATTCTCAATCATTTTTATGCCTGAAATCAAGACACAGAAAGAGATGGCGAGAAAGAAGAGGTGTTGCGTTTCAAGGCAAGGGAGAAATGAAATTCCCAGTGGCTGCTGCTGAATCAAGATCAAGAAATGGTGAAACAAGTTGTTCTTTGCTTTGGGTATATGAGAGATCGATCTTTCTGCCATTCACGAGACCAAATCCGAGCGATTAAGGGATGGATTTGAAGAGGGTTTTGAATCGAGAATTCGATTGGAGAAGCGAGAAGAATGAAAGTGATGTTCTTTGGTGAAATTCGATGAAATCAACAGAGAGGATGAGTAGTAAATGGACATGGGTTTCTCGGAAATTGACCGGGATTGAGAATAAATCGAACTCGGTAAGAAGTTGAGGAAGAATGATGCTGTCACGATGGGAATTTAATGGCTTCTACTAAGACTCGAGAACAAGAAATTTAGGGTTTACAATGAGGTACGGGATGTGAGTAGATGGTGGTTATGCAGGTTCGGTTCATTGTCGATAAAGAGGAGGAAGATGCGATGGTTGTTCTTTGTTGAAATCGAAAGAGAAGCGGATGAAGGAAATTGGGTATCATTGCTTGGTTTAATCTCTACTGAAAGCAAAGAATTACAGGGGCAGCTTGAATGGGTCTGCTGGGAAGGAGCATGTGGTACATGTGTCGTGCAAATTACGAGGCAACGAAAATGGTGAACGGTTACGGTTATGGAGCTGTCTATGTGAAGTCTTAGATGAGGTTATGCAGAGCTGTATAGGCCTGGTGGAAGCTGGATGGCAAGAATGGCTCAGTTGGTCAGAGCTGGTGGTTAACAGGGAGTTTGGTCTGTTTTGTTGTCTCAGTGAAGTAATAGGATTAGTGCACTAAATGGTGGCTGGGTGTTTGCAACTGAGTTACAGATGCTCATGGTGGCAATTGTGACAAGGCAAGGAGTCAGGGTGATATTTGGAGCTGCTTTGCAGGGCAGTGGATACAAGTTGTTGGCTGACGGAATGTGGAGTAGCAAGGCTAGGTACAGGGCATGAACTTGAGTTGAGACTGGTAGTGGTTAGCAGGTAGCTCTGGGTCTGAGATGATGGCTATGGTGCTTAGGATGGCTGTTGAAGTTGAGGCAAGCTGGTCTGGATTCAGGGCAAGGAAAAGTGAAGCAACTCGAGGCTAGTTAAGTCTGCTGAGCAAAGGATGCTTCTGCTGGTGGAGTTATTGCAGTTGGAGGTGGTCTCAGAATGGATATTGCAATGTAAGTTGCGGGAGATGTCAAAATGGAATGTTCTTTGCTACAATGTGACGAGAGAATGGAGCGATTTTGGTATCTTTAATGAAACCTGCAGGTGAGAAAGCAGCTGAGGTTTTGAGTAATTGCAGCAGGTGCAGTGGCTAAGAGTTGTGAAGCTACAGGGGTTGTGGCATTGAGGCAGAGTCTGGGGAATTGCAGAGTTGTGTTGAGCAATTGCAGGAATTAATTGTGCTGATGCTGCTATGGATTCCAGAGGAAGATGTTGGTGGTTTGCTTGTGGAGGCATAGTGGTTCAAATGGAACCGGCCGGTGATGGCGGGGGCTTGCGAGTTAAGACGGTGCTGTGTGATTGTCTCGGTGGTGTTTTGGATCACCGAGATTGTCTTTGCGATGAAGAGGTGGTGTTGGGATTGGCGAGGGACCGAGACTAGGGGAGCTTGAGAGCAATAGATCAGGGAAAGAAGGAGTAATTATGACATTGCAGAGCAGGTTCTGGTGATGCTATGAAGAGAAATGGATGAGCAGAGGAATAGATGGCAGGCCATCATGGCTGGAAGTGCATTGCTACAGCACCATCTTTGTGCAGCACATTATTGCTTTGAGCAAAGTGCAAATTGCTTTGGCCTAGGATCAAGTCAGATGAGTTAGCCCATGACTCAGACCTGACTCTCTGACTAGAACCAGTTAACCTGACCTGACCCATTCTGACTCAGCTGAGTCTTGACCCGGTTTGACTCAGTGAGTTGACCGAGCTGACCCGGCCGTTCTGACCCGTTGACCGGTGACCGGTTTGACTCTGCCAGTCACCTGAGCTAGTTTTCCGGCGACTTTTCCTTAAATTCGCCACAAACCCGATTTTCCGGCGAGCGTTTTTGGGACAAAATTTCTACACGGGTTTCTCTCCATGGTGGGCCGGGTGAATTTCCAACTAATGGACTTTGAAGACAAAACCTAGTTTTGGAAGGAGAAAAAGAGTATAAAGGGAAGACTTCTACAATTTTAGACACCACGTTTTATTATCTCTACTTTATTCTAGGGTTTAGAACCATGAAGTTTCTTCTCTTTCTTCTTGTGATGAACTCCATGAATATGAGTACCTAAGTTTATTATTGGTTATGGAATAGTTGGATTTCACAAAGCATGATTCTTTGATTCAATATATTAGTTTTGTCTCATATTTATCGTTTGCAATTCTCTGAAAATATTGTTTTATGATTGATTGATTGTTTTGTCAAGTTGCAAATTGGTAGAACTTCTAATCACATCTATTGCTAGTTTAGGGTTTATTATACGCAAAAGTGATATTCCTTGGATACAAGTAGCATAATATGATTATAGTTTGTAGTGATATATTCTTATGATCATATGTGAATCGTAACCTTTGTTAAATCGGATTAGTGCGCTTTCCACGTTCGATTGCTTTGATTGGCCTGATTTCATAGAACTTAACGCATCTAGGGAATTAAACTTGATTAGTGCTTTTACACGTTAGGTTGTTCCTTTAGGTAGAATTCATATTCGCATCTTTTAATGTGTTTGTTGATGACATGAGGAGATTTGCGGGATATTCTTGCGATCAAGGTATTCTAGGGTCTTTGATAAAAGTTGAGATTAAATATCAATTCTAATTATTGTGTTGAAAAGCATGTTAGTGAATGAAAACGAAATCCTTAACCAATATTTCTTATCCTTGAATCTATTTGTTTACTTTTATTTATTTGCTTTTAGTTTATTTTACTTTCATAAAAATCAGCAAACCCCCGGTGTTTTATATAGGAAACCATAACAATTTGACAACCTAGACCTCTCTGTGGGATCGATCCTTTCTTGCCCTTGCTATATTTATATTTTGAGTAGTAAGAAAGTGTAATTATATTTGTGTCGGCTGACAACCGGTCGATCACAAGTGAATCATAACTTTTGTTAAAACGTTTAGTGCTTTTACACATTCGTTTACATTGATGAGTCTTATTCCATAAATCTTAATGCTTTTAGGGAGTTAAACTTAATTGTGCTTTTACACTTTAGGTTGCTTTCTCACGAAGAATTCACATATGCATCTTTTAATGTGGTTGTGATGAAAACAGGGAATTAACGGGTTATACTTGCGATCAAGATATCCTAGGACTTTTAATAAATACGAGATTAAAATACCAATTCTAATCATTGATGAAAATACATGTTTGTGAATGATACTATCCCGTGACCAATATTTTCTCCTTATTGATAATTCCAATTACTTATTTTGCTTTTAATTACTTTTATTTGCTTAAATACAACAAACATACCTTGGGTTACTTAGAAACTAAAAGTTTATAACAACAAACGCCTCTCTGTGGATACGAACTCTTTCTTATCGAATACTATATTTATATCTAGTTGATTGAGAAAGTGAAATTATATTTGACGGATTGACAACCGACCATGCATATCAACATTCCATTTATTGAGGCCATCAGAACGGTACCCAGGTATGCCAAAGTTCTGAAGGATTTGTGTACAAGGAAGGAGAGGTTGATTGCTAACGAGATCACTCGAGGTGGGAGAAAGTGCTTGACTATGTTGCTAAAGAAGATGCCTGCAAAGTGTAAAGATCCCGGTGGTTTTACAGTGCCGTTACTATTGGTGAAAAAAACGGTTCGAGCGTGCTTTGCTCGATTTGGGAGCTTCCATAAAGCGTGATGTCACCGATGTTTATGATTCATTGAATCGGACCTTTAAAGGAGACAGGGATTATCATTCAATTAGCTAATAAGTCTAACATATATCCTAAGGGACTCGTGGAAGACGTGTTAGTGCAAGTGAATGAACTAATCTTCCGGTTGATTTCTTTGTTGTGGATATGCGAGGATGGTGACAATTGTTCGTCTACTTCATTACTTCTTGGGAGACCATTTATGAAGACTGCTAAGACGAAGATTGATTGTGATCTTGGACACTCACTATGGAGTTTGACAAAGAGGTTATACGCCTCAATATTTTTGAAGCCATGCGTTATCCAAGTGATATCCATTCCGCATTTTCTCGTTGATGTTATTAGTTCGTTAGCACAACAGGATGTTTGATTTGAATAGAGAAGATGAACTTGAATACGTGTTACAAAATAACATTGATTTGGACGTCCATGGCATGCCTAACTTGGACGTTGATATTTCCAAGGAGTTTGTTGAGACATGTGGTGCTTTAACAAAGATCACAAGAAGTTAGAGAGGTAATATTTCATATATCTCTTTACTCAGAATCGATGAAGTTCCTTTACCTTCATTGTGCAGGCACCTAAATTAGAGCTTAAACCTCTACCCGATCACTTAAAGTATGCTTACTTGGGTGATGGGGAAGAGCTTCCAGTCATTATTGCAAAGAATCTCACAGCAATACAGGAAGAACGCCTACTTAGGGTTCTGAAAGAGCACAAAACGGCTATTGGTTGGACAATTGCTGACATCAAAGGAATTAGTCCAGCCATGTGCATGCATAGAATCCTTATGGAAGATGATATCAAGCCAGACGTGATGCTCGACAGAGGCTTAACCCCCAATGATGGAGGTCGTGAAGAAAGAGATCCTCAAATTACTAAGTGTGGGGTGATTTACCCAATTTCGACAAGAAATGGGTTAGTCCAAACAGCAAGTGGTGCCTAAGAAATCAGGTGTCACTGTTGTTAGAAATCAAGATGATGAACTTGTTCCTACAAGAGTTCAAACAGGATGGCGAGTGTGCATAGACTATAGAAAGCTCAATTCGGCAACCCGCAAGGATCACTTTCCTTTGCCTTTCATTGATCAGATGTTAGAGAGGTTAGCGGGACATTCATATTATTGCTTTTTGGATGGTTATTCGGGCTACAATCAAATTGTTATTGCACCGGAGGATCAAGAGAAGACTACTTTCACTTGTCCTTTCGGTACATTCGCATATAGAAGAATGCCATTTGGTCTTTGCAATGCGCCTGCCACTTTTCAGAGATGTATGGTTAGTATATTTTCTGATTACGTGGAAAACATCATTGAGGTATTTATGGATGACTTTAGTGTTTATGGTGATTCATTTGATATTTGTTTAAATAATCTTGAACTTGTGCTTAAAAGATGCATAGACACTAATCTTGTTTTAAACTGGGAGAAATGCCACTTTATGGTAGACCATGGAATTGTACTTGGCCACATCGTGTCCTCTCAAGGGCTCGAGGTAGACAAGGCAAAGATAGACTTGATTAGGAACTTACAATACCCCACTTCGGTGAGGGGAATTCACTCGTTTCTTGGTCATGTAGGTTTTTATAGGAGGTTTATCAAAGATTTCTCCAAAATCTCAATGCCGATGTGCAAATTGTTGCAAAGGAGGTTGCCTTTAACTTCGACCAGGAGTGCAAGGATGCCTTTAATAAATTGAAGGAATTGTTGACTACTGCACCAATTATTAAGTCACCCGACCGGAGTTTGCCGTTCGAGTTAATGTGTGATGCAAGTGATTATGCGATCGAGTCTGTTTTGGGTCAAAAAGTAGACAAGAGGTCACATGTGATTTATTATGCATCAAGGACCCTAAATGATGCTCAAATCAACTATTCCACTAATGAGAAAGAGTTGTTGGCTATAGTATTTGTATTAGAAAAATTTAGAGCTTATTTGGTGGGTACTAATGTGATTGTATATTCCGATCATGCAAAGACTACAGTATCTATTGAAAAGAAGGAGGCTAAGCCAAGACTCATACGTTGGATTCTTTTGCTGCAAGAATTCAATATGGAAATCGAGAGATAAGAAAGGTGTTGAGAATACGATTTGCCGATCATCTTAGTAGACTAGTTGTTTCAAGAAGAACTCCCCTTACGGATCGTTTTCCAGATTTAACAACTTTTCTCAATTGAAGATTCAACACCTTGGTACACCGATATCGTGAACTATTTGGTTACAAGGCAAGTACCTAGTACAATGTCTACTTTTCAAAAGCTAAAGCTTAAGAAAATAGCCAAGCGGTATGTGTGGGATGAGCCCTACTTGTGGAAATATGGTGCTGATCAAATTATCCGCAGTGCGTACCAAACTACGAATTTGATCAATTCTATCTTTTTGTCATTCTTATGCTTGTGGTGGTCACTTTGGTGCAAAACGTACCGCTCTCAAAGTCCTTGAGAGTGGCTTTTATTGGCCTACCCTATTTGAGGATGCATATGCTTTTTGCAAATCTTGTGATAGATGTCAACGAACGGGCAATCTAGGTGCTCGAAATCAAATGCCACTCAATCCTATTCCCACTGTCGAGATTTTTGATGTGTGGGGCATTGATTTTATGCGTCCTTTTGTTAATTCGAATGGAAAATTTTATATACTTCTTGCTGTGGATTATGTTTCTAAATGGGTGGAAGCTAAAGCCACCCCTATTAATGATTCTCAAGTTGTTTGTGAGTTTGTGAAGGAATATATTTTCTCTAGACATGGTACACCAAGAGTGGTTATCAAATGATGGAGGCTCGCACTTCAAGAAATCCTTCCATGCTCTCCTCAAGAAGTACAACATTACACACAAGATTGGTACGCCGTATCACCCACAAACTAGTGGGCAGGCTAAAATTTCAAATCGTGAGATTAAGTCCATCCTTGAGAAAACCGTTAATGCTACACGGAAGGATTGGAGTTATAGACTCAACGATGCACTTTGGGCGTATAGAACAAAGATATAAGACACCGATTGGTATGTCTTCATATCGGTTGGTTTATGGCAAAGCTTGTCATCTCCCAGTTGAACTTGAGCATAAGGCATTATGGGCGGTAAAGATGTGCAACATGGAGTATGATAAAGTGGGGAAGCATAGGCAACTACAAATTAATGAGCTAGAGGAGATACGTAATGATGCTTACGAGAGTTCTCGTATATATAAGGAAAAGACTAAGCTTTTCCATGACAAGATGATTTCTCGGAAGAATTTTGTTGTGGGACAGAAAGTTCTTTTATTTCATTCTCGTCTTAAGTTATTTCCTGGTAAGCTAAGGTCTAGATGGATTGGACCATATGTTGTTACTAATGTTTATTCTCATGGTGCAGTTGATATCACTAGTATTAGAGATGGGACTACTTCTAAGGTCAACAGCCATAGATTGAAGCCATACTATGAAAACATTGCTTATGTGAATGTGGACGAGATAGAGCTTCGCGATTTGCTCCCTCTGGAGGAGTAGTAAGGAGAATGCCAAGTCGGGCTGACGACTTTAAACCAAGCGCTAAATGGGAGGCAACCCATAGGTTTTGTATCTTAAACCCTTCTATTTTTGTTTTTTATTGTTTTCATATCATATTTGCATCCCCATGTTTAATTTCATTGAGTCCGGAATCTATTTTAGAAGAAATTATGGACGAATACTTTTTCGTCAGAAAACTTCAGACTGCGCGTAGTTCAGTCCAGAGACCATAACTGTCAGACCGTTTATCTAAACACTGTGCCCTTTTGACACTTTGTAGAAAACACGTAGATGAACAACTTTTGTGAAATGGAGTTTTTCCAAATTCCTTACCAATTTGCACAGTTTTTGCGTTTTATCTGCTGTTACGTCAGAATTCAGAACTTTCGGTTTTACACATTGAGGACAATGTGAAGTTTAAGTGTGGGGGAGTATTTTGCATATAGATTTTTCAATTTCTTTGTATATATTTGAAGAAAACCTCCAACTTTTAGAGATTTTAGAGTCACTAGCATACTTCTAGGTATGTTTACATAGAGATTCTGACCGACATAACTGAACTTGGAAGTGTTAGGGAACTACATTCGGATTTCTTACGAATTGGAGTGTTAAATAATGGATTTAATCATGCCGGTGATGCAAATTAGGAGCAGAGAGAAATGCATTATTAGAGTTGCTGATCAATCATTAGTGGAGACTACCCATTTTCATATCAACCAAGGCACCAGACCAAATTTTCTTTGTAGCTAACTAAAGAGCTTTCTTTTGAGTGTGTGTCACCGTACGTTAATTCCGGGTAGAATGGTGAGATACCCAACCTCCCACCAATAGAAGCACTATTTTTGATCTCTTGAGTGCTAATTTTGTCAATCATAAGGGTGACGTCTATAGACGAAAACCCACCTTCTTGTAGTTTGATTTGCGCTTAGCACCATTCTCTCTCTCGACAACAACGAGATCCATAGAAAAACACCATCATCATCAACAAGTGGAGCGATATAAAAATTTACAAGGAAACTTGAAGACGTTTGAAGTTTACAAGCAACAATACAAGGAAGAGCGAAGTTTCAAATTCAAGTAAAGCAACATATACATGAGCAGATTTTTTATATACATGTTGAAGACTTACACATAAAGAGCGGAATTCTATATCTAAGTATGAAGACTTATTACAAGAGCGAAGAAAATCAAAAGATGAGAGTTATTGAAGTTTATGATATGAAGGCATTACAAGTTGTGAAGATCAAAGTGGTAACGTACTTCTTTCATGGCCATGTTAATTTTATTTCATATTTATTGTTTTAGTTGCAATCTCTCAAAAATAAAATAAAAAAAACGAAAAAAAAAAAGAAAAGAAAAGAAAAATATTTATACAAAGAGATTTGCATTTAGGTTGTTATTTGTTCAATAAGGCCGTGTGGAAGAAAAATATATAAAGAAGTTTCAAGCAACGAGGAAATTGAGGAAAAGAGTACAAATTGTCTAAGTTCTATAAGTTCAAGAGTTTATCATCAACAGTTGAAGACCGAAGACGAAGACCAAGAAGATGAAGAAGACGAGCAAAAGGAAGACGTTTCTATTGGATGTTGTGAGAGTGGTGCTTTCATCATTGCAATCAGATGTGAAGGTGGTAAGTACTCTCATCCTTGCTATAATGGTTGATTTCCTTTCGTAGAGATCATCAGAAAAAAATATCTTTATTTTCCACGATTTTGTGGAGTCTCCGAAATACTTCTAAGGTTTCCTTCCCACCATTCAATGTGTGTAGGATTCTCTCTTCATTCCTACCTGCACACATGTGAGACCTATAAAAAAGCCGTCTTATCGAGTGCAATTATCATAAAATCCTTTTAAGTGAGGCGTGTCGAGGCGAAATGCTTATTGATCGCTCTCAAACACGCATTCTCTCATTATGGTGTGGTTATTTCTCACTCAAGATTTAAGAATGAATATGTTCTTTGGTATTTCTAACTTCTTATTACTAGCATGCAGAAACTATATGTCCTCATAGCTCTTTGGATGCTTGGGAAGCCGGGAACGCTTTGAAGTTGGAGTAGGTTTTGTGGGTATACCTCTCGTAAGCCCTCACGAGACTATAACTCGTCCACTAGGGACACCTAGGGGTTTAAAGGCCTGTTATTCATGCTAAGAATAACCGTATCCTCGGCGACATGGAGTTGTTGTATTTTAGATAGTTTGCTCGAGGACTAGCAAAAGCCAAGTGTGGGGGAATTTGTTAAGTGCATATTTTGCATATATTTAGTGTCGAATCCATGCTAGTAATTGCTTAGTTTCGTGCAAAATTATTGTATATTACGTTTGTTTTTCTTTATTTGTGTTTTGCTAGGTGAATCATCCAAAAGAAGCGAATTGACACTTAAAAGTGCAATAAAAGAAGTTAGCCGAAAGCGGAGAAGGGCCAAAGACCAAGTGTAACTCATTCAAATCAAAGAGTTCTTGACATCATCGTGAAAAGGACGAAAAGACAAAGCCAACGCCGGAAGAATGAACTCATTCCGACATCGTATGAGGAAGCTAGGAGCAAAAGAAGAGTAAACTAAGAATTGCACTCGTCGCCTTGCAAGACCTGGACAAATGAAAGGGTAAATCTGTTAAAGGCACCAGCCATGCAGATCGGGGCACCACCTTTCTTCTTCATGCACTGAGCGATCAAAAACCAGGTTCGTTGCATGAATAGCGTAGAACCGGTTCAGCTGTCGTTTCCATTAATGGAAGTGTTGGAGCTCGCAGGAAGTCGATGGTTAACTTATGGGTCATTGAATGAACTCGACTTGGAGTATGCGAGATGAATAGAAGCCGTGTTCATTGACAAGAGAAGAACTCGAGTTCGACTGGTAGGAAGTTGATCGCTGTAGATGAATGATGAGACTCGAGGGAGACATCAGGGATGTTTGTGGTGTTGCTCTTGAAGCTGGTAATGGAGAACGATGCTGGAAGTGATAGAGAAGAAGGGCAGAGATGAGCTAGGTGTTGCTATTGAGTTCTGCCATTAATGGCTGGAGTTGAATTAAGACACGGAATGGAAGAGAGTTCTGGTAGTTAATGGCTGCCATGACCATTTCTGATGTTAAACTTTGCCAGTTGGAGATGATGAGTCTGTGATGATCAATGGATGCTGCTGATATTGAATGGAGAGCTGGCTCTAGCTTGGTGATGAGTTTGCTGGCAGAAAAAAAAAATGAAAACGAAGCTGGTGATGAAGATAGAGAACATGGCAGTGAACTGGTGGGGCTGTAGTTTATATTGGCAGTGAGAATTGAGCTCGAAAGTTCAGAAAGGAACAGCTTCGATAGTTTCACTGTGATGCGATAAGCTCGAGAGAAGGATGAACATAGTCTCGTTATGGATGGATCGATATAAGATGAAACAGAGTTGTTCTCTGTCGATGGAGCTCGAGAATGGCAGGAAGGAGTTTGAGTTCGGTTTGGAATATGATAACGAACGTAATGGTGAAGCTTCTATCGTTGGGTTGCAGCTAACGAAAGTGAATTCTCGCTGCAGAAACAAGACGAGAATGAAAGATGAAGACTCTGTTAATGGGTGGAATGAAGGAATGATGATGATTGTTGGCGAGAGTTATCGAGTTGAGTCTCTTTGGTTAATGGTGAGTGATGGTTGATCGAGTAACGGAAGTTGGAAACAAGCTCGACTGTATGGAAGTGTTAACGAGCTGTGACGAGGGTTTGTTGGTTCGCAGCTGTTCAAAGGAAAAGCTGAGTTGCTGCTCAGTTTTATTGCTATACTGAAACTCAGGTAAATCTTAGGAGGAGTTAAGGAGTGGTTTCTCACCGTATGCAAACACAGGGCAGCTTACGGTGGAGTCTTACCACCGTAGTGAAAGTCAGGTGAAGGTACGGTAGAGTTTCCCAGCCGTAGTGAAACTTAGGAGAGCTTACGATGAGGTTTTCCCCACCGTACGTAATCACAGGGGAATTCCGAGCAAGCTAGGAGAATTTACCCTGTCGGCCCAAGGAACCGACAGGCCATGTAAAGATGGGAGAAAGGAGTTTGGGCTGGACTTCTACCATTTCTGTGAGCCCATAAGATGTGTGTACATGTTTGTCACGGCTACACTTTGGCAATGACCTATTTTAGGATATGTTGTGAGTTTTGGCAATCTAGTTCCACCGGGATTTGGTGCACGGGCACAACTACAACTTGGCCACTATATAAGAGGCTCATCTAATATTTTTGGAGATCTCATAATGTTTTATCAAGTTTTGGAGAGGAGAACTCAAGAGAAGAAAAGCTAGGGTTTTGGAGCGATTCATCACCGTAACTATTTCTTTACCATTTTATCATATGAAACTCATGGGTTTTGTTAGTACCATGAGTAGCTAAACTTCTTAGTGATTGGGGATGAATTCTAAGTTCTAGACATGATTTGAGTTATTATATAAATCTATTTTGAAGTTCTTCACATGATTATTGATTGTTTATACTAATTAAAATATTTATGATTGATTGATAGATTATTTAGGTGGCCAACCAACTAATTTGTTGATTAAATCAAATGCTAGTATTGAGTTAGGAGATAAGTAATAGTCGAATAATTCATACAAAAGTAGAGAACACAAGACCTTGCGAGGGATTCTATATAGCGAGTGTGTGTATAAATAGCACTAGAAAGTGGACCTTGAGCTAAGAGTCTAACTACTAGATCAATCTATAATTCACAAAAGATAAAGCATTCGGACAAATTACACCTTGAGTGAGCTACTACTAGGTGGTTTCGAAGAATAGAATCTGGTATTGGAGAGCTTCCATACCCAGTGATTTAAGGAATTTAGGGGATAGCACTGAGCTAGCTGTTATTCCGCGGTTGGTAATAATTTGTGATTAATTGTATTAATGGATGAATATAATAACTTGATGACGGTTTAGTAACGAAGAAGGATTCCCCACGATCATATTTCTCTCCATTGCTTGCAAATTTTATTACTTTCAATTGCTTTGTTATTTACTTTAAATAAAAAACAAACCCCCATTGTGACACTTTTTGACAACTAAATCTCCCTGCTCTTCGTGGGAACGAACTTGATTTCCATTATATTATTTTTAATTGAGTGGAAATAAGATATTAATTTGATTGCACCTACGACACGCATCATAGCCTAACTTGCAAACCGTGTAACCTACCGCCAAGGCATTCCGCACATGCCACACACGCCACTAGCAGCTCTATGCATTTCCACTTACACTCAACGTACAACCTATCACCAAGGCATTCCACACATGCCATTGGCACATGCCACACACGCCACTAGTAGCTCTGGCATTGCCACTTGCGCTCGAGGTGCAACCCGCAACAAAGGCATTCCGCACATGCCATTGGCACATGCCACACGCGCCCTAGCAGCGCCACTTGCACTCAAGGTGCAACCAACACTCGAGACATCAACACAAACTGGGGATGCTTTCCGTGGTCTTGGTTTGGCGGTCACAAAGATGCATTACACTACGCTCAGATTAATAAAGCGTGAATAGGAATAAAGCGGTCAAATAAATGAGGAAATAATGGTGAAAACGTTTTCACCCATAAACACCATGCGATTACCACCTCCTCCCATTATTTCACCCTTTAATCTCTTCCTTCGTGAGGCCAGGGTACGTTTCAATCTCGACTTGTATAAATAGGTCTTACCTATTTCCACCAGACAACAAGTATCGGTCAGGAGAAAAATACAACACTCTCAGAAAAGGCAACTTTGCAAGCTCTCCAAAAAGCTTTTATCTCTTGCAAGCTTCCAAGCTTTCACTTTCGATACAAGTCGAGACACTACTCTCCCGCACTATTTTGGTCTCAACACCTTTCTTTGCTTCCCTCCCAAAATCAACCCTTCTCCCCACTTTGTGACCGAAGCAAAGTCCGGGAACGGCCATTTCTTGGTTTAGGCCGGACTTGTACAGACTGATCTCTCGAATCTAGAAAGTGCTCACGTGCAGCACATTTGTTTAGGGTTTAAACCAGTTTCTCACTCACCTACCGAATTTACCAAAATCGGCGGAAACGATTTTTACCCATAAACAATTGGCGACCACAGCGGGAGGATTGATCTTTCGGTTACAATATCAAATTCCAGCTTCCGTCCTCAAATTTCGCGCAAGCATGGTCGGCTATCAGGCCATCTCCACAAACATTGATCCCGCTCAAGGTCATGATAACTCGTCAATTTGTGGAAGCAATATGACCAATGAAGAGGTCCCAAGACTGGTTGACCTGATGCGAGCTCAGGAGATCCATGCAAAAAACATGGATCTAATGAAGGATGCGATTAACAACATACTCGACTTCCTCATCAGCCTAACATCGGAGCTAAGTGGCTCATGTTCCCCAGGAGATCAAGAGCAGGGGACTAACATCCCGAATGAGCATTCTCAAATCAATGGTTTCGTCACTAACTGGAAGCCAGCGGACCAGGAGGCGACCATGTTGGTAGAAAACTTATGTGAATTGCTACACCTCTCCAAGGACCAGCTAATAAAAACATTCTCTGCTATTAACCGAATAGCACTGAACGCATCACTAGTTCCTGCACCCACGGGGACTCCAAGGATCCCCGGAAGATCCACCAACAATATTGTTTTCACCGATGACGACATGATGGTAGAGGACGATCACAACCGGGCCTTGCATGTTACGACTCTCGTCAAGAACATAGAGTTTCGAAGAGCGCTCATTGACACGGGTGCATTTTCCAATGTCATCACTCTCAAGCTACTTAAAGCTGTCAGGGTGCGACCTAACGAGATCGTACGACAACCCACTACGATGACGGATTTCGAAGGCAACCAAACTAGCACGTACGGCTACATCAACTTGAGTGGCAGAGGGGCCGATTCAATCAAGCGTGAAGTTTGAAGTGATTGAAAAACAACCAGACTACCACATGATACTTGGGAAGGCCGTGGCTGCACAATCTCAAGATCGTTCCTTCAACATACTACCAATGCCCGAAAACAAGATCTTGAACAGAGAAGTTGTCCGCATCCCTCACGTCACTGTCCCCTATGCACCGATCTACTCACGTAGAAGCACATGGGCCGAAGGAGGGTTCAAAAGGCGTGACGACCAAGATTCACGGTTTTACGCTGCCAAAATGGACATCGCTCGGAGATAGGGACAAACGGAGATACTCCACGGAGGAGACCGCCCTCCCACCGTCTCCTCGGAAGGAAGACCCGCCGGATCTCCCGCCACGGGCGTAACCCGTGCTCCGCACCAAGCGAGAGTGCACCCTTACCGCAGACGAAGCAAAAAGGGAAAACTCACACATTACCACCGTTGTTAGCAATTAGCGGGGAGACCATGACCCGGTCTCTCCGCCCGAAAGAATGTTTTCACAATAACCGGAGGAAGTTCCGGACGCCCCTCGGGAAGCCGCAAGACCCGGGACCGACTTAACCACCGACGAACTCGAAACTGTCAATATAGGGAATGAGGAATCCCCGCGACCCGTTCTGATCAGTTCGACTCTACATTCTGCAGAACGCTCAAAGCTAGTCGACCTACTCAAAGAATACCATGACGTTTTCGCATGGACTTACGAAGAAATGCTTGGCTTGGATGAAAAACTTGTCACCCACCATCTGCACGTGAACCCGGATCCAAACCAGTCAAGCAGCCTCCAAGACAATTCAGACACGACGTAGAAGAACAAATCAAGGCGGAGGTCCAGAAATTACTAGCAGCTGGTTTTGTCAAACCTATTCACCATCCCACCTGGTTGGCCAATATCGTTCCCGTTAAAAAGAAGAATGGTCAGATCAGATGTTGTGTCGATTTCAGAGATCTGAACAAGTGCTGCCCTAAAGACGATTTCCCGCTCCCTAACATCGACATGCTGGTAGACGCTACCAGTGGACATGGTATGTTCTCTTTCATGGATGGATATAGCGTCTACAACTAGATAAAGATGTATGAGCACGACACGAGTAAGACTGCTTTCCGAACCCCTCTCGGAAACTTCTATTACACCGTAATGCCTTTCGGTCTGAAGAACACTGACGCTACTTACCAACGCGCCATGACTACCATCTTCCACGATATGATGCACAAGCAAGTCGAAGATTACGTAGATGATGTGGTAGTTAAATCGAAGACTCGAGCGGATCATCCGGAAACGCTACGACAAGTGTTCGAAAGATGTCGCGAATACAAGTTGAAGATGAATCCTTTGAAATGCGCCTTTGGTGTCTCTTCGGGAAGTTCTTAGGATTCAAAGTAACGGCCGCAGGGATAAAAGTTGACCCAGATAAGAAGCAAGCTATCCTCACGATGCCACCACCACGAACCGCAAAAGAGCTCCAGAGTTTCATGGGCAAGGTAAATTACATTCGTCGCTTCATACCGGGGCTGGCACAGCTCATTGCTGCGTTTACCCCTCTGCTGAAAAAAGGAGCGAATTTCACATGGACTACGTCTCAGCAAAAAGCGTACCAGAAGATCCAAAGAAACGTTGTCCTCCCCGACCGTCATGAAGCCTCCTATGCAAGGGAATCCACTATGTCTTTACACGACCTTTAGCGATACCGCCATTGGAGCCCTCCTCGCTCAAGAAGACGACAAAGGAATTGAATATCCCATATACTACTTCAGTCGAATGTTGAGAGACGCTGAACTCGAGATACCCCAAAAAGTAAAAAGGCGTGTTTAGCGTTAATTTATTCCATCCGAACTTCAGGCACTACCTCCTCTCCAACAAGGTGGTGTTAATATCCAAATCGGACCCGTAAAGTTCCTTCTCTCGAAACCCGCCACGATAGGGAGGCCTAAATGGCTCTGCACTGTCGAGTTCGACATAACGTGCGTTTCCCCGAGGGCCATAAAAGGACAGTGTTGCACAGACTCCGTTAGCAGCATTCCCCGGGAGAAAACACCGCGAGTTACGAGAAGATCTCCGGGAGACCTTCCCGGATATCTTCTTAGTCGAAAAAGAAGCATGGCTGTTGTTCTTCGACGGCTCTTCCACCCCCAAAGCACTAATACTGGAGGAACGGGTGTGGTACTAGTATCTCTGCTGGAGAAGTCTTCTCGCACTCTTTTAAGCTAGACTTTCCATGCACCAATAACTCAATTTGAATACGAAGCCTTCCTCATTGGACTATCACTAGCTAAACGAGCCGGGGCCACGCGTTTGGAGATAAGAGGAGATTCCAAATTACTCATCAACCAGTAAACGGGATTTACATTGAAAGAAGCGACGCTGGCACCATACATGGTCAAGCACAAAACTACTAAATTATTTCGCCGAAGCAACCATCACACATGTCGGCCGTAGCAGTAACAAGCATGCTAACTGCCTAGCTACACTAGCATCAAAGCTACAGTTTGAAGGATCCGAGGAAACCCTGACAGTAAAACGGCCAACCATAGCTTCAATATGGCTTTCACAACCTGAGAAAGCCGAAGACGATGACTAGAGAACTCTTATCATTCAAGAACTCAACAACTCACTTTTCCAAGGGAAGGTCGACCTCAAGACTTTGCGGAATTTCTTTATGCTTCAAGATGTTACGTATCATCGAAATCCGATAGCTCTGTCAAGGTGTCTCGGATAAGAGGAAGCACAACGACAACTTGAACATGTTCATACCGAAGTCTGTGGAATAACATCAGTAGTAACCCTCTATCGTCGTTTACAACGACTTGGATACTATTGGCCGGAGATAGAAGCCCAATCCCGATTACTCCAGAAGGCGTGTCCCAATTGCCAGGTGCCCCCATGTCAGACAGAAGTCCTCAACATCAGTCACACTGGGGACTGGCGGGAGCCGTATATCGGTTTTCTTCGTGACGGCATTCTTTCTACTGACAAAGAGGATGCGTCCAAGCTAAAACAAAAGTCCAAAAGATTCATGTTCCATGATGGGGTTTTATATCGCAAGAGTTTCGGAGGAAGTCTTTGCGGTGTTTGGGCGATGCAAATCCCGATTATGTTAAGAGAAATGCACGAAGCGAACACCAAGGGAAACAAAACATTCTGAGATACACGAGATGTACTTCTTTGCCGACCATGGAAGACGACGCGCGAACTTTTCGTTCGAAATGCCGAGAATGCCCGTTCACGGAAACCTCATCCACGCGCCTCCAACATCCTTGCACTCGATAAGTAACCCATGGCCCTTTTATAGCCGGGACTCGACATCATTGGGAAGATCAACCCGCCATCCTCAAAACAGCATGAATACATAATAACAGCGACCGAGTACTTTACCAAGTGGGTTGGGTTGAAGGCCGTCCCAATGAAAGGAACCACTAGAGCCACGATCGCGACATTCATCAAGGAACACATCATCTGCCGTTTTGGCGTACCTAAACACGCGTCATCACCGACAACGCACGCCTTTTGCTAACAAGCAAGTACGGGATTTACTTGAGAGGTACGAAATAAACAAGTCTTCTCTACTCATCTATTATCCCCGGGAAATGGGCAAGCCGAAAGTACCAACAAGACTCGATCCGAATCCTCACCCGAGCAGTACCACGACAATCCCGGGACTGGCACGAGCAATTATCGATGGCTCTCTGGGCGTCTGAACATCTCTAGAAGCTCCACCGGCATGTCTCCCTACTCCCTCGTCTCGGCAGTGCAGGCGCGATCCTCCCAAAGAGAAATCAAGATCCGGTGCGGAATCGCCGCAGCGAGTGGACCTCGGTGGAATGAAGCCGAATCACTCAATGCCGAGAATCGCGGAACTATATACTATGGACTCCAGAAGATCCCGGCGCAGAGGAACATGCACAAGCATACGAAAAGCAGGATTTCGGGCGTACAACATCCATGTAAAATCCGGGGTTTTCAAGGAAGGAGATCGGTGCTAAAAACCGCCAAACACATCCAAAGAAGATGCATCGGCACCAAAGTTTTCTCCCAAATGGGAAGGGCCGTACATAATCACTAAAGCGTATGACGGTGGTTACTACAAGATTATCAAAGAAGATGGGGAAAGCTAGAGCGGTCATCAACGGAAAGTGGCTTAAGGCATACTACGCCTAATCACTTCCCCGCAACATGCTACATCAAAAATGTGAACGTCCGACACACCTCTCTGCTTTTACTTTCTTTCTTGCCAATTATTGAATTTCAATACAATCCAACGATTAATGGAATTTCTTTATTTCTTCAAAAAAAAAAAAAAGAGGAGCCTTCAAATCTCGTGATACAAATCAGAAAAGCCCATCTAGTAAATTATAATCCCTACAAAATATCATCTTCAACCGACCATGATATCTTTCAGTCCTACTTTTCAAGTCTCGAGTTAACTCTTCAATCCTCCGAGACTCCAGGGCCAAAGCTTTCTCCTCTTCCAGCATGGCTTTTGTGGCAGGAATCACACCAACAAGAATACCAGCTCTGTCGAACTTCACAATATTGAGACGATGCCGAAAACAGCTAATATTAAACTCCAAGGATTCACAGGTGGACACCATGTTCTCCCATATTTGAATGGCTGACTCTGCAGCATCACGGATGGACATATTCTTCATCTCAGCAATCATTGGCAAAAGACAGTTCACTACGGAAACCAAGGCGGACGAACAACACTTCACTACGCTCCTGGTAGCGATATGGCCGTATGTCTTCCATATCCTCGTATAAAGGACCACGAATTCTTTTTCGCACCGAGAAACCTCCTACATTCCGATAATTGGAGGAGAGACACCTCATACGAGTCCCAAATGACAAACCCGCATAGGGGTATTCATAACAAGAGAGCCCTAAATCAGCGTTCTCAAGTCTGCAGCAGTCAAGGGGTTGGATTTGAAGGGAGGGAACGACTAGGTTCCTCGTCGATAACGATGAACGCATGCTCCAACGGGATATCTTTGCACGAAAGGGAAATTTTCCATTCATCAAACAAGCAGTGAAGCGTACGTCAGTCCACCGAAGAAGAAGAAAACATACCGATATGATTTTCTTAACCGAATAACCTTTGTTGGGATGCTCTTGCAAGAGTCAGACCTCGCGCCTTCACCTGGAGAATCTGGCTGGTTAGAAGATGATTCGTCTCTGTGAGACATTACAAAGAGAGAAACTCAACAAGAAGAACCCTTTCTCAAACGAGGGAGATGATGCAATTACGTTGGGTATGAATACGGAACCTTAAAGAAGGAAAGGAAGTAATGAGGGACATAACGCTTCCAGATTTTTGGCATGGATGATGCCCTGATTGAAGCCGCGCGTGAAGGAATGCAAAATAAGGAAACTTTGCTATCTGTAGAAACACCTAATCCCTCCTTGTTTACACCGGTCCCATCAAGCTCGCGCCAGTCTCCCCAAACTTCCCAACAACCGCCCAAGTCACGCCAGCTAGCACGCTCGGCTTTACCCACCTTGCGCCGGTCCCGCTTTGCTAGCACGATCGACTTCCCACTTTGCGCCGGTCCCGCCAGCTAGCGCTCGGTTTCCCAACTCGCGTCAACTTCTCAATGCCGCCCAGCGTCCTGTCTCTCACGACGCTGACTTCCCAATTGTGCCAGCCTCCCGATTTGTGCAAACTTCTAGAGGCAAGGATTCCAAATCCTATTTATAAAAAGGTCAGACAAGCCTCCTCAATTCTCTTTACGATTTGTCATTGATAGTTTGTCACCATCTTATGCATACCTCCAAAGCTCTGTTAGAGCTAAATGTTGATGTTGATGGTGGTTTTTAAACAAAGGGTAAAATCGTATAAACACCCAAATAACCTAATGTTTCTCTATGACACATTTATTAGAACGTTTAATGCATGTAGTCGTAATTAATAGGGGGTATTTTTTTCAAATTAGGGTTACAACGAACAAAACCCTAATTCCCCTCCGTGCCAATGGCAAATCATGCCAGCCACACCTAGCCCAATCTAGCCGCGCCATGCCAAAAGCACTCTGCCTTGGCCCTAGCTATGCTAGTCATACCAAACACGCCAAATCATGCCAACCATGCTAGTCGCACCTCCGTGCCAATGGCAAATCATGCCAGCCACACCTAGCCCAAGCTAGCCGCACCTCTGTGCCAATGGCAAATCATGCCAGCCACATCAAACGCGCCAAAGCATGCCAACCATGCTAGCCGCACCTCCGTGCCAATGGCAAATCATGCCAGCCACACCTAGACCAAGCTAGCCGCGCCATGCCAAACGCACTGCCTTGCCCTAAATGCTAGTCACACCAAATGCGCCAAAGAATGCCAACCATGCTAGCCGCACCTCCGTGCCAATGGAAAATCATGCCAGCCACACACTAGCCCAAGCTAGCCATGCCAAACACATGCCTTGGCCCTAGCTACGCCGGTCACGCCACGCCAAGCCAAACACCCTTACCTTGGCCCCTCTAGCCGCCATGCCAAACGCACTCTGCCTTGGCCCTAGCTATGCTAGTCACACCAAACGCGCCAAAGCATGCCAACCATGCTAGCCGCACCTCTGTGCCAATGGCAAATCATGCCAGCCACACCTAGCCCAAGCTAGTCGCGCCATGCCAAACACACTCTGCCTTGGCCCTAGCTACGCTGGTCACGCCACGCCAAGCCAAACACCCTTACCTTGTCCCTAGCCGCGCCATGCCAAAGTAGCGCACGCACCTAGGCTTGCAAACCAGTGCAACCTAGGCCAAATTGTCCACGCATGCCATTGAACATGCCAACACGCATCGGTAGCTTTTCTCACTGGGCGTGGCCCTAATGGCCGAGAATGCCATTGGCACATGCCAACATGCTCATTTGGTAGCTTTTCTTACCGGTCTGTGTCCAAATTAGCCCGAGCACGCCATTGGCACATGCCAAACACGCTCATTTGGTAGCTTTTCTTACCGGCCGTGGCCCTTATGGCCAGCACGCCATTGGCACATGCCAACACGCTTCTTTGGTAGCTTTTCTCACCAAGGCGTGGCCTAATGGCCGAGCATTCCATTGGCACATGCCAACACGCTCGCTGGTAGTTTTTCTCACCAGGGCGTGGACCTAATGGCCGAGCATGCCATTGGCACATGCCAACACGCTCGCTGGTAGCTTTTCTTACCAGGTCGTGGCCTTAATGGCCGAGCACGCCATTGGCACATGCCAACACGCTCGCTGATAGCTTTTCTTACCCGGTGTGTGACCCAAATGGCCGAGCACGCCATTGGCACGTGCCAACACGGCCGGTAGCTTTTCTCACCAAGGCGTGGCCCTAATGGCCGACATGCCACCGGCACATGCCAACACGCTCGCTCAGGTAGCTTTTCTCACCGGGCGTGGCCCTAATGGCCGTGCCATTGGCACATGCCAACACGCTCGCTGGTAGCTTTTATCACCAAGGCGTGGCCCTAATGGACGAGCGTGCCATTGGAACATGCCAATACGCTCGCTGGTAGATTTTCTTACTGTGCCGTGGCCTACCTAAATTATTACGCATGCCATTGGCACATGCCAACACGCTCGTCGGTAGCTTTTCTTACCCGAGGCCATGATCCAAATTGGCCACGCATGCCATTGGCACATGCCAAACACGTCATCTTGGTAGCCCAACTTGCAAGCCGTGCAACCTAGGCCAACTTGGCCATTGGCACGCGCCATTGGCACATGCCAAAACCACCGCTGGTAGCCTAACTTGCAAACCGTGCAACCTACCGCCAAGGCATTCCGCACATGCCATCGGCACATGCCACACACGCCACTAGCAGCTCTATGTATTGCCACTTACACTCAGCGTAAAACCTACCACCAAGGCATTCCACACATGCCATTGGCACATGCCACACACGCCACTAGTAGCTCTGGCATTGCCACTTGCGCTCGAGGTGCAACCCGCAACAAAGACATTCCGCACATGCCACACACGCCCCTAGCAGCGCCACTTGCACTCAAGGTGCAACCAACACTCGAGACATCAACACAAACTGGGGGATGCTTTCCAGGGTCTTGGTTTGGCGGTCACAGCTTGCAGCGTACACTACGCTCACATTAAGAAAGCGTGAATAGGAATAAAGTGGTCAAATAAATGAGGAAATAATGGTGAAAACGTTTTCACCCATAAACACCATGCGGTTACCACCTCCTCCCATTATTTCACCCTTTACTCTCTTCCTTCATGAGGCCAGGGTACGTTTCAATCTCGACTTGTATAAATAGGTATTACCTATTTCCACCAAACAACATGTCTCGGTCAGGAGAAAAATACAACACTCTCAGAAAAGGCAACTTTTCAAGCTCTCCAAAAAGCTTTCATCTCTTGCAAGCTTCCTAAGATTTCACTTTCTGATACAAGTCGAGACACTACTCTTCCAGAATTATTCTGGTCTCAACACCTTTCTTTGCTTCCCTCCCCAAATCAACCCTTCTCCTCCACTTTGTGACCGCAAATCTGGAACGGCCATTTCTTGGTTTAGGCCGGACTTGCATGAATTGATCTCTCGAATCTAGAAAGTGCTCACGTGCAGCACATTTGTTTAGGGTTTAGACCAGTTTCTCACTCACCTACCGAATTTACCAAAATCGGCGGAAACGATTTTTACCCATAAACAGCTGGTAGCCCAACTTGAAAACCGTGCAACCTAGGCCAACTTGGCCGTACGCGCCATTGGCACATGCCAAAACCCACGCTGGTATCCTAACTTGCAAACCGTGCAACCTACCACCAAGGCACCCCGCACATGCCATTGGCACATGCCACACACGCCACTAGCGGCTCTAGCATTGCCAGTTACACTCAACGTGCAACCTACCACCAAGGCATTCCACACATGCCATTGGCACATGCCACACACGCAACTAGCAGCTCTGGCCTTGCCACTTGTGCTCGAGGTACAACCCGCAACAAAGGCATTCCGCACATGCCATTGGCACATGCCACACGCGCCCCTAGCAGTGCCACTTGCACTCAAGGTGCAACCAATACTCGAGACATCAACACAAAGTAGGGGATGCTTTCTAGGGTCTTGGTTTGGCGGTCCTGACATGCAGCGTACACTACGCTCACATTAAGAAAGCGTGAATAGGAATAAAGCGGTCAAATAAATGAGGAAATAATGGTGAAAACGTTTTCACCCATAAACACCATCGGTTACCACCTCCTCCCATTATTTCACCTTTTACTCTCTTCCTTCATGAGGCCGGGTATGTTTCAATCTCGACTTGTATAAATAGGTCTTACCTATTTCCACCCCGGACAACAAGTCTCGGTCGGAAAAAAATACAACACTCTCGGAAAAGGCAACTTTGCAAGCTCTCTCCAAAAGCTTTCATCTCTTGCAAGCTTCCAAGCTTTCACTTTACGATACAAGTCGAGACACTACTCTCCCGCACTTATTTTGGTCTCAACACCTTTCTTTGCTTCCCTCCCCAAATCAACCCTTCTCCTCCACTTTGTGGCCGAAGCAAGTCCTGGAAACGGCCATTTATTGGTTTAGGCCGGAATTGTACAGATTGATCTCTTGAATCTAGAAAGTGCTCACGTGCAGCACATTTATTTAGGGTTTAAACCAGTTTCTCACTCACCTACCGAATTTACCAAAATCGGCGGAAACGATTTTTACCCATAAAAAATTGGCGATCACGGTGGGAGGATTGATCTATCGGCTGCAATGTCGGTCGCCGATCTCGTTCTTCGACCCGGCGTCAAGATGGTAGGGAAGGCGACTCAATCCGAATCAAGCTGCCCGGACAAACCGGTTACAGGTTGTAAAACTACACCGGCTGGGACTCGCCCGAAGATGCTACCAGCGATTGGGGACTTGCTGGCGATGCTACCAGCAAAGCCGCCTTTTACATGGAGAGGGGCGTGTTCGCAAAAACCTATGAAGTGAGTAAATTTAGACTGGGCAAGATATACGATCTGTTTTTAGGTTCTTAGTAAAACCGTCATACTATTGCGTCTTGTGCCTATTGCTAAAACACATTTTCATAAAAGCAATATTCCTTTCACAAAACATAATCGAGTTATATTATCAAAACCATTCATCCTAAATAATCCAATATCCTCAAAAGCTACCCGGTAAATCTATCAAAACCCCATGAACTTTGAACCGGACATCCAAGTATGTTTTTCAAAAAAAAAAAAAAGGAGAGAAGAACCTAAATGAAAGTTTAACGAGAAACATTCAAGGAAAATCATCCAACAGAGGTCTGCTCTTCTTGGAGAAAGTCAACTTTGCATCTTCAAGAGCCGCTCTCTTCATAGTCAACATCTTGGAAAGCTTTTGAGTTCTACCTCCCGTCGTGAAATCTCCTCTGCGAGAAAGGCTTTCGATTTGCCGCATCTTTCGACTGGATCCTAGCAAGGCATTCGACAAACCACGAAGCATTGAACTCCTTTTCACACACGTCGCGATAGTGCTCCCGGTCGGCAATAACGTCTTGAAAGCGGTGTAGCCAATCACCTCACGCATGTCCTCGATGGAAGATAAAGCCTCTTCCACGCGCTTTAACCAGCCGCAAATCGACTAGTGATCTTCTTGGTTGTGGCCATATGTCCATACTTCTCCCAGATTCTGGTGTACAACGCCTCATACTTAGCCAGCACGCTGAAACCGCCAACCAGCACATGACCTGGATAATGAACCAAGTACGGGGGATCGAAAATGGCGCCTGCAACTGGCCCCACGACTCGCAAAGGGTCTTTTTCCATGTCTACGGCAGCAACCATCAGGGAATCATCCACCGTTTGAACCACATCTGTGCCAAGCAATTGGCTAACTCCCGTCTCTAAGTCACCGGCGGTGGTCACCAAAGGCAAGTTTTCATGTGGATCCACCCCAGAATCGTCTTCCGAACCAGATTCCTCCTGCGAACTTGAGTTAGACATTTTTCAAAAGAAGAAGCGGAAGAAGAAAGAAAAAGAAGCGCAAAACTCACCGAACCACTTCCCGAAAAAGAACCAGTGCTGTCAGAAGAATCACTCTCACTAATCGAACTTTCTTATTTCTCTGACTCATCACCGTTATGAGAAGGCTCAGCGCCGCCGGAATTCTTGAAGAAATTGCCGTCTCTGGCAACGTGCAAGGGCAAATGAAAAGCATTAACGATCAAGACCTGGAAGAAACAAGACACATGTTTTCAGCAGAAATTCACATGTTTTGAGACAAACCAACAAGGAGACGACACATACCTGATTATTGGAAGAACTAAAAGACACGAGAGCTGCGGGAGGATCTTTTGAAACCGCCCAAAACCCGCCAGCACGATTCTTCGTTCTCTGTTCCTTTGCCTGGGGACTTTCCGAGTTGCCAAGAAACTTTCGCTTGAGATCTCTCAACATTGGATACTTCTTCAAAACTGCTGGGGAAGATTTACAACGAACATTCTCCACCACGTTATTTACAAAATCTTAGATCATAATAAACTCATCGCACCAGAACTCATTATAGCCAAAAGTTGTCGAAGTTACTCTTCCCGTTTGAAAGAAGGGAAGGCGAATACCCGGCTCAAGGGCACTAGCATTGAGGGAGGCATGCAATGAATCCTTAGGAACCACCAGCTGGTAAGCAAGAGGCACCCCTTGATCGAAAACCATGTGACGAGCAACACGGTCAATATTGTAAGCACTATCCGGAAAGACCCCATGAAGAAAGACGGCATATAACCTGACATGCGACTTTGAATAAACAAGTTTTCACCAACGCTCAAGTTGCCATCGAGAAGACAAAGACATGATCGGAGCGAAGCAAAGGTGCCAATTTGAGTCACCGACCTATGGACCGGCTCCCATGGCGAAACTGATTTCATGCGACTTATCGAGAAGACTAACCAAGCTCATGCAAACTCTTGGGCCTTGTTCACCCATCGAAGAATTCGGGAGCCGCCCCAACTCGCGGGAATCGAAGGCAACGGTTTCAGAGCATACTTCTCAAAGTGCTCCCATAACCAGGCTTGCAGAAAAGCAACGTGCACATATGAATCCACTTTCATGAAACCATTCGAAACTCGCATGTTCGCAACTAGGTGATCCAGATGCACATACGGGGAACCAAGGAATAGCTTGCCAATGGGAAGAACCTCACCTTTTGCCAACTTCACAAAGAATCACTAGCAACTCTGGTCTTATTTCCTTCTTGCCAGAACCGTCATCAAAAATGTCTCTAGACAACCAGAGAGCCAAAAATGATGCAACGTGAAGATCGTTGCTTTTCTGTTTAGTTCCAAGCTCGTCCGAAACCATTGAGATATCCACCACCGTAAAGCACCTTTCATCCTCTTCCGGACGAGAATCCTTCGACTTCGCAGTGGAGTCTTTTCGAGTGAAATCTCCCAACTTAGCGGCAAGGTCATCCGCATCTTCTCCTCACCTTCGAGATAATTGGATGTTAAGATTCCTGCTCTGGAAGATTGACAAGAGAGCCACACTCTCCAAGGAGAAAGTTATTTCACCCCATCTACATATGATCGTATGGGTGTCTGAACACCACCTGGAGATGAAAGCAACTAAGCCCGGGATATCCTTCATAATCTGGAGATTTATTGAAGCTCTGAAAGCATCAATAATCTGCGCTCGAGTCAAGTTGGTATTTATGTGCTCCTTACTCACCATGAACTCAACCCATCTATCAAAAGTACGCAATGGGCTTTGACACATCCTGAAATCAATGTTGGAAGAAGAATATACGCCTTTATGAAGACAGAACCATATGGTGTTCTCTGGGCGAACCGAACGTGTCTTATTCTCATCTTCACCACCGGTTAACAAAATTGGCACGAAACCTGGGTGATTCTTCCGAGCAGGGGCGAGGGGTTTGGCAAAGAATTCATCATCCGTGTTTGGTTTGGAACTGTGGACTTCCTTCGATGAGGCGAAATTTTGTTCAGGTAACATCTTGTCGGATTTCTTCATAACAACTTAGTAACAAGATATTTGCACACGGAGAAAGACGAAATTATCTCCCTGACACATAACCGCACCCAACAAAAGGAAAACTCGGAAAAAAAAAGAGGGTGTATTCTCTACGGGTTCAAAACTCGCACACGCAGATTTTCTTCGAGTTCAAAATTATATACGCAAACATTTTCTACGGAGCTCAAATGCGTCTATGGTCTCCTTCTTCTGGTTCAAAATTATATATGGAGCATTTTTCACGGTTCAAAATCGCACGCGCGATGATTTTCTTTAGGTCCGAAATTCATATATGCAATATTTCCTATGGGTTCAAGTCATATGAAGCACATATACAAAATTCTTCTTCGGGATTCATATACGTATTATCTACGGGTTCAAAAATGCACACACAAGATCTTCTTCGAGGTTCAAAATTATATACGCAGATTTTTATACGAGCTCAAGTGCGTCTGCAATATCCTTCTTCGGGTTCAAAACTATATACGCAAGTATTTTCTACGTGCTCGAATGCGTCTATGGTATCCTTCTTCGGGTTCGAAATTATATATGGAGCATTTTTCTACGGGTTCGAATCATATATGCAGTATTTCCCTTAGGTGCATATATATACAATATTTTCTACAAGAAGCACGCCAAGAAATCATATGCGCAATATCATCGCAAGGATTATAAAAGAAAAACGCCTACTTTTAGGGTTTGCACCTACATGAAAAGGGAAACAAGAGAAGTACTGGAAGACATACCTGGAAGCCGGTTTTTCTTTGTGACTCTGCCGCTAGTATGAAAAGATGAAAGAACAAAGTATAAGATGAGAGAAAGGGATTTTATATATATGGGCGTGGAGATTCTGAAATAGGGAAGGAATTCCCTATACCGTGCGTATAAGGAACGGACCCACAATTGCGCCCAACGTCGCCCAAGTTGCACCGGTCCCACCAATTGCGCCCAACTTCCCAACGTCGCCCAAGTTGCACCGGTCCCACCAATTGCGCCAACTCCCCAGTACCGCCCAAGCCACATCGGTCCCACCAATTGCGCCCAATTTCCCAATGACCGCCCAAGTCATGCCAGCTAGCACACTCAGCTTCCCCACCTTGCGCCGGTCCCGCCAGCTAGCACGCTCAGTTTCCCAACTCGTGCCAACTTCTCAATTTACCAAAATCGGCGGAAACGATTTTTACCCATAAACATCTGGTAGCCCAACTTGCAAACCGTGCAACCTAGGCCAACTTGGACGTACACGCCATTGGCACATGCCAAAACCCATGCTGGTATCCTAACTTGCAAACCGTGCAACCTACCACCAAGGCATCCCGCACATGCCATTGGCACATGCCACACACGCCACTAGCGGCTCTAGCATTGCCACTTACACTCAACGTGCAACCTACCACCAAGGCATTCCACACATGCCATTGGCACATGCCACACACGCCACTAGCAGCTCTGGCATTGCCACTTGTTCTCGAGGTACAACCCGCAACAAAGGCATTCCGCACATGCCACACGCGCCCCTAGCAGCGCCACTTGCACTCAAGGTGCAACCAACACTCGAGACATCAACAAAAACTGGGGGATGCTTTCCAGGGTCTTGGTTTGGCGGTCACAACATGCAGCGTACACTACGCTCACATTAAGAAAGCGTGAATAGGAATAAAGCGGTCAAATAAACGAGGAAATAATGGTGAAAACGTTTTCACCCATAAACACCATGCGGTTACCACCTACTCCCATTATTTCACCCTTTAGTCTCTTCCTTCATGAGGCCAGGGTACGTTTCAATCTCGACTTGTATAAATAGGTCTTACCTATTTCCACCAGACAACAAGTCTCGGTCAGGAGAAAAATACAACACTCTCAAAAAAGGCAACTTTGCAAGCTCTCCAAAAAGCTTTCATCTCTTGCAAGCTTCCGAAGCTTTCACTTTCTGATACAAGTCGAGACACTACTCTCCTGCACTATTCCATTCTCAACACCTTTTTTGCTTCCTCCCCAAATCAACCCTTCTCCTCCACTTTGTGACCGAAGCAAGTCCTGGAAACGGCCATTTCTTGGTTTAGGCCGGACTTGTACGCAGTTGATATCTCGAATCTAGAAAGTGCTCACGTGCAAGCACATTTGTTTAGGGTTTAAACCAGTTTCTCACTCACCTACCGAATTTACCAAAATCGGCGGAAACGATTTTTACCCATAAACAACTGGATATAGCATACACCACAGACATTGAGCAATTCAGTTTATAGGCTAACTAGGGATTAACTAGGAAAGGATATGTATTTCATATATATCCATCAGTTCATACATATCATAACTGTTTGCGAAAAATAGGTCCAGTCGATCCAAGTCTAAATGTTTTTTAGGTGTTGGTTAATAAACATGTCCTTAGCCTCAAATCTTTTAATATTATGCATGTAAGTCATACAATCCTTTAGTACAAACATAGTTAATCATTACTCCTCAAGTTCCTATGGGCCTATGAGTAATAGAAGACTACTTCATTCACTTCTTCAAAACAAAGTAATGTCCTTACTTCGAAAACAAATAAATCATCAAAGGTCGTTCACCAAATTTGTAACAAAACTGAAAACGCAAAATTATTTCAAAATCAATCAGATTAATCTTACAAAATATGTTAGCTTCAGGAATTAGTTTCCTCCCTTTGATAATATAAATTAGAGATATTTTGTAAAAGGGTCTTAACTTTTTGGTCAAATTAGGGTCTGGGTCCTAACATGCCATTGGTGTGTTTGGGTCGTAGACTAACAGAAGACTGGTAAGTCAATCGTTAGTGGACTTTCTAAATTCAGTCAAAGTAATGCCGTCTTACAAAGTTAACTATATTTAGCTAAAATAGACATCTTCTTCCTTCACCACCGCATACCCACCCCATCGTATTCGAAACCACCGCCACACCTTCCATATCTAGTTCGGATATAGAATTTGGAACCCAAAATTCCATTTATAAGATACATGTTTATTCAGCAATTTGTCGAACATGTGATCTGCATGATCTCGTGGTGGTCTTTGTGCATCGAGGAATCACCTTGGCTTCAAGAACCCTCCAATTCATTTCCTATAAATGTAAGATACCAATTTCAATTCCGTAGTTCTAATCCCATTAAGTACATATCAATTAAAAGGGTACTGAAATCAAAGGAAGATTTAAGTTAAGCAGGTATTAAGTATGCAAAACCTAAAATCAAATCACTTGATTCCTTAAAATATTGAGAAATTGATTAAGGTTAAAGCTTCGTTCAAGCTTTTTGCCGGTACCTAAATCAAAAACCACCGTTAAGAAATCTGAAACTGCTGCTGCACCAAAGAAAGTTGATGCTACAGTAAAACTTCAATAAATTAATAATATTGGGACTGGAAAATTATATCAATTTAACGAAGTATTAATTTATCGATAAATTAATAACTTATTAAATTATTGAAAAACTCTAAATTTAAGTTTGAAAAATAAAATACAAGAAAATATTTATTTAAACTTAATGGTTTTCTATACTAACAAATATCTTGAGATATTATTTTCAATTCAAATTGATGTGTAATAAATTTTGGCATAATATAATATAGTATAGTATGTCGCATATTATGTGCATAGATTTATATATCTTTTTGATGTTAAAGAAAACAAAAAACAACAACACAAAAGAAGAGTGTAACAATAGATCATACTTCTCATCTCAAAGGTGTCAAAATCCACAATGCCAAACGAGATTTGAAAAGCATTGTGTGAGTATAGTCATTCTAATCCAAATTTGACTCAAAGAGATACACAACAATGGATTCTTGAAAATTTAACATACAAGTGTGTCAAGGAACAATAGCAAGTACAATTATGCGTGCATCGGAATACATCTCAAGTGAATCCAGTCTCTCGTAAAGAAGCAATCTTATCAATAGTAAAGCTAAATGATTTCATCATACAATTTGAAAAAGGCACTCCTCCTGAACTCCTTAAGGGACTACAAAAATCGTAGATGAAGTTCAGTGTTGCATAAATGTTAACAACAGACAAATAACTTTGGAATCTTATTTTAGTAACGCACCAGTAATGTAACTCTATTATAATGATTATTAATTTATATTTCGGTTGGGTCCTATTGGATACTTAAAACTTTTTATTATCTTATAAATTTAGCGAGGTTATTAATTTAATACACTGGCCCAAATCGGGACTGGCAAAAAATATTATTTTAGCGAAGTTATTAATTTATCGCGGATTAATTTATCGAAGTTTTACTGTAGTCCTACAAAGAAAGCTGGTTGTCCCTGATAAGAAAGTTCTCTTGCGAAGAATACCAAGAGAGATACTCCTGTTAAAGCTAAACAGTCTTAAATCAATCAATTCTTTGCTTTTTTGTTTTAATGGAAGAAGCAGTTAAAATCCAGAAACAAAATGTTCAGTTATAACTCCGTTGACTTTATAAACGGGGTGTTGGGATAAAATGTCACTTAAGAATTTCATAAGGGTATATTTGTAAATGAAACAAACGGTCAAACTAGTCTTTGGCCAGTCTACGACCTAAACGCAACAACGGCATGTTCTACGACCCAAACCCTAATATGGCCAAAAACATACGACCCTTTTGCAAAATATCTCTATAAATTATTCCAAAGTTACATAGATTTGTGTTTATTCAATTTCCTAAAGTTTAATAATCTGTAATTCTTGATCCAATTCGTATCTTATATACTTATCTTCTCTCCATTCTTATTACCATGAACTATTTCTCAAGCATGCATAATAACATGAAGTCGAGGAGAAATGGCAGAAACAGAAATCATGACAAAATGGGAATAAAGAGAGATATGAGAAACTAAATCAATTACAATTGATTCGCGTGTAGCCTTGTATAGGGTCAACTTTTTTTTATAGGTTTCATCTTCTTTCCTGCCCCGACCCGACAAATATTAAAACTACAGTTGTTGATTTATCTTCTCCCTAGAATAATCTGGCCTTTAATATTTATATTTATTTTCAAATATTAAAGAAATAAAGAAAAATAAAATTAAAACTAATATCAAAGGTTCTGCTAATATCTTCTCCCTAGAATAATCTGGCCTTTAAAGAAATAAAGAAATAAAAAACTAATATTTTTATTTTTATTTTTATTCTCAACGGACAAAGGTTCTGCTTATCAGTTTGCACTTCAGAGATTTATCCAGGTATGTGGATTACCTGCTACTTACTGTGTCAATAATACTGCCCCCCCCTTCCATGCACTCCCTGGCAGTCACTTATTTTGATGTGGTCAAGAAGCAAATCCCAGACCAATTTACTATGTCTACAAGAGATTCCATCTTGTGGCAGTGCAATCGTGTTAAGCATGCTCAAGACTATTTATTGGATATCCCCATTAGTGGGCTCAATCAGTGTCTTGGACCTAGACAGTTCAGAGCTGTGCTTTGCTATCGTCTTGGTATTCCTCTATTTGCTGAGAATAGTTTGTGCTCAAGTTGTAACAAATCCATGGACATGTTTGGGGATCACGCGCTTCATTGTGCCAAAGATATAGGCCCTAAGTTTCGTCATGATATTGTTCGTGATGTAGTTGCTGACATTTGTTACAAAGCTGGTGTGCCTGCGCGTAAGGAAGTCTCTCTCAGTTTTCTGACGGATGATGACAAGGAGCTAAAACCTGCGGATATTCTTGTGCTCAATTGGGAAAATGGACAAGATGTTTGTATGGATGTCACAGGTGTCTCACCCTTCACTGGTGAAGGAATTCGCTCATTCGTCCCGGGAAAAGCTATAACTAATGCGGTTTCACGTAAACACACTAAATATTTGGACAAATGTATTTCGCATGGACATGGTCTAGGAGTCTTAGCTTTCCCTACCTTAGGGGAACTTGGTGAGGATACTTTATGTTTTTTCAAGCGTCTGAAGAATTGTTTAATTAGCAACGACGCTAGCAGTGGTTTTGGTAGCTTTATTTTTCATAGACTAGGCATTGCTATTCAAAGAGGTGTTGGTGCCCAGCTTGTTGCTAGGTTGCCAACCAAAAGCTTTGTTTAAATTTTTATCAAAAATTATTATATCAAATAAATAAAAAAACCAAGGGTAACTAAATAATTTATCTAC
Organism: Papaver armeniacum; assembly: GCA_023531295.1. Taxonomy (NCBI): domain Eukaryota; kingdom Viridiplantae; phylum Streptophyta; class Magnoliopsida; order Ranunculales; family Papaveraceae; genus Papaver; species Papaver armeniacum. Next base: position 274,174 of record JAJJWW010003705.1, on the reverse strand, counting down.
CTTATGACACCTTCTCATGAATCTCATCCCACTATCACTAATTCTTTCATCACCACCACCATTAACGTCATCACTCAACCATTCTCACCAACACCCATCACCATTATCCCCACCGCCGATCCACCACCCCCTCCCACCATCACAAGCATCAATAATACATACTGATTTAATATAAAATAAATTTATTATGTACTGTATTAATGAAAATATATTTATTTGATTAATTAAAAAAACATTTTATTATGAAATATATCAATAGAACATTTATTATTCAAAGTTAATTAAACTAATCATTTTACAACCGTATGTTTAACTTTCCCAAGAATGAATCCAAAGTGTCATTTATCTTGCGTAAGTTGTCTATCAATCAAATTAATCTTACAAAATATGTTAGCTTTAGGAATTACTTTTCTCACTTTGTTGATATAAATTATTCCAAATTTACATAGAATTGTGTTTATTTATTTTCCTAAAGTTTAATAATCCATAATTCTTGATCCATTTCATTTCATATCTACTTATCTTATCTCTTTACCTATCACCATGAACTATTTCTCAAGCATGCATAATCACATGAAGTCGAGAAGAAACGGCAGAAACATAAATCATGACAAAAATGGAAATAGAAAGAGATATGAGAAACTAAATTATCCATTACAATTGATTCTCATGTAGCCTTGACCCAATCCGACAAATCTTAAAACCACTGCTATTGATTTATCTTCTCCCTAAAAAAAGAACGCGCAATTGGGGGATATAAAAATTAATTGGGGGATATGCTAATAAGACAAAACAGGGATTTAAATAGTATTTCAAAGTCACCCCTTATCCATGTATTTTCTATAATGGCAAAATTGCCCTTACTTAATTAGCTATAAATAAATAAATCAGTATAATTAATAAGGTTTGTACCTAAACTAGATTAGATTAAACTTATTCATCCGGGTTAGTTTGATTATTGATAGAAAGAGTAAGGGTTCAGTTAACGAAGAAGAAGAAGTTTGACAAAATTGAAAAGAAAATCAAGAGTTTTGACATTGATAAAGAAACTAATGCTTTAGTGCTCTGAAATAGGCAACAAGATATCGTGAATGTGCTCGAATCTCAAATTATCATTTCAACTCGAAAGAAAAATCATCTCAAAACTCACCCAGATTTTCTGCATGGCCTTCATCCATGAAAACCATGTCAGGTTGTATTTGGTCGACATGGTATTCATCCATTAAGCCATGCCGATTCATGTTAATGTTAATGTTAGGCCGTAGAGTTGGGTTATTGTTATCACAATCGCTAGTATCGCCAAGTTTTCAATTCTTGTAATTAATATAAAGATGGATTCTTATATACTGATTATGGAATTCATTGTTAATTTAGCATATTTCGAGATTTTGAGACGTTCTTGAACTGCAACAAAGAGTCTAAATGTATCTTACCCCTTCATAAAAGATTAACATAAAATCACCAAATGAGCCTCACATGACAACAAAGATCTCTACGTCAGGTTCCAACAAAAACGAATTACAAAGAGCAGAACACTCCAAGTGTCTTTCTAAAATCATAATCTCCAAACCTTCCTAATGGATATATAAAACATAACTAAAACGCCTGTTTCACCAACCAAAATCCTTGGTATGAGAAAAATCCATTGTACACTTGGTATGAAAAGTACAATAAGTCCACTCTATGTTCCCAATACGGAAACTCTCCTATTGTTTTCTCCCGGCGGCAGGTGCAGCAATTTCCTAAACTTGATGTTCTAGTTAGTTCATGACTCTAATTTGAGAACTCGTGAGTAAGATATCTAGTTGTTTGGACTCGATCACAAATCAGAAATTTTAAAACATAGAACAAAAGATACAGGAGTTGGGATTTTCAATGATATTAACTTGGTATCCAGCCTAGAGCATGTTAGAATATTGCACCAAAAAAAGAGGAGCATGTTAGAGTACAAAAAGAAGTCTCGAATACAGAAGAAAACAATGTTGATAGTCTTAAGTCATTACGGCAAAGGTTATTTCCCAGAAAATGAGACTTCCACAAGGTCGAACCATTACTTACGAAACTAGGGAAAAGGTTAGTATCGTACGTACCAATATCGTTTATCTTCAATATACAGTTATTTTACGATCTTCAATGCCGGTGAAACTATCTACCATATCGACATAAATGACTCAATTTTTCGCTGCCAGAATCTTAGCAGCATAGTTTTTAGCATGAACACCATGCCGTTTTTTTTTATGCCGGCATAAAATATGTTTGAAGACTATGCCGGAATGTGTTTCCGGTTTTGTTGTTTTTCATTTGGTCTATGTCGGTAATTTTTGTTACAGAATTCTTTTTTCCTGGCCAGATTTTTACTACTCCCGGCATTGTGGTCAATTAGTCGAGTATGCTGGCATTGTTTACCGGTATTATTTTTTATTTTCAAATCAATGCCGGCATAGGATCTTTCTAGTCATGAAGGAGAAATACCAATCCCAATAACCAGCAGTTATGATGGTGGAGGAGGAGTACACAACCATGTTCATGCTGCTCACGTGATTCATCATGAACCTACTTCACACGACCACATTATTATCCCTTCATCAACAACACCTCATCAACTTCCTTCAGATGGAGCCATTATATCTCCTACTACCATAGATGACCATATCACATACACAAAGAAGCTGGTAAGTATAGATAATGTCCCAAGAACCACACACAAAGAGCTTAATCCTGCCTGAAGAAGCAGTTGTTTGGCTATCGATTAGAAACAACTAATTTTACCAAAATTGACCATTTTTGCTGGCTAAGTTTCAGCATTTTTGAATTGGATGCCAAGCACCTGTAACTTAAGTACCGTCGCAAAATTTTGCAATAACTTTCACCATATTCCGAGAAGGGCCTCAGAAACAAAAGAGAGATTATTTATTTTTTGAAAAGATTAAATAATGAGAATTCGGAGAGTGAGAGATCATCTCGGGATCCAACTAACCTAAACAACCATTAGAATAAGTTTACAAGAGAAAGAATGATATTAGGATTGTGGTTTTCCTCCGATTTTTCTCTTAAAAGAAAATTATAGTTTCTGACAAAAGATAATTAGAACCATTGCCTACTTATTAAGTCCCAATCTGACGATGTTCATCATTCTCAAATGCAGTGTAAAAATTCACAATTTTAACAGGATGTTCTATATTGTGTTCGACAAAAGAACAAACAACAATATAACAAACCAAAATCCCGTCTTCACTCCACACATTAAGAGATCAACCGAGGTGTCCACTCCACTGCATGAGGTACCAACAATTGTACCATACCAGGTGAGTGCTACATTTTTCGTCAATTATTTCTAGTTGCTAGGACATACCGAGACATTGATTTACTTCCTTGATGCGAAGCTTTTCGTAGTATTGTCTCCCTCTTCTCTCGCAACTTCTTATAACTGAAAATCCACCCTGGAGATCCCAGATTCGGGAGATCTGGTAGCATTTGCATGAGCAAGTGTTCCACTATATATGCCAAGCCAATCACCGAAGTTACCTTCAGATATCTTGCCACCACCAACTACGGCTTGAAGTGTTGCACCATTATGGCTTGAACCATCTTTCAGCTACTTACTTTCCTGACAACGTTACAAAGTTTCCTTGTATTTTCCCTGAGAAAAAAGCCAGCACTACACCTCATCATCACCATCATCCATTGGTACTTCTTTATAACATGAGTTCACTTCCTTCAGAGAGTATGATGAATAAAATGGTTTTGGTGGTGGTGATCATGGAATCTTAGCAAGAGCTTCACATGCTGTGAAAAAGAGGTTTATGACCAAATTCACAAAATAACATCCTACACTTACAAAAATTCACATCCTACACTTACAAAAATTCACAAAATCAAAAACCAAAAAAATAAAAAATATCAGAACATTCAAAAGCATAGTAGAATTCAAAAACTCAAATTCATAATCAAGACTTACAGTGGAATCATGACAAATAGTCTTCTCCAAGGTATGCCACAACTTTAACAATCCTTTAGCAACAGAAGTAGAAAGATCACAACCATGTAATTCCAAAACCCTACCGGCATTGTTAAAGGTAGCCGGCATGGTATCCGTAAAGTCTGTATATATCAAACTAAAAAACCGCATCGAATAAAAAGCACGAGCATGCCGGAAACAGTACCGACACTGGGAGTTCATCATAAACAATGCCGACAGTTGTAAAATTTAATACAGAGAATTTCGTTTTGTTACTTACTCACTGCCGGCATTGATAAGAAATTGCAGAACAATATCGGAACTGCTTGCCGGCATGGCATTCGTAGGAAATTCTTTTTTTCCTATAGGTCTTCAACATTAAATCAATAACAAAGATGGTCTTCAACCGAAACTTTCCATAGAGTTCGTGATTCTAGATATGGGTTTTGAACCGCTTGTTTTGAGATTGATAAAATATTGATGATGATCAAGAGAAATTCTTCCGACTATGATTATTTGTTGATTTTAAGTATTTCTTTCAATTTCAGTTTAGCTTAGGAGTTTTCGATTTTATTTGATATCAATCGACGAAGAGAACTTGAAGATTTTTTTTTTCCAGGAGAATGAGGGCTGCCGTTAGAAAGAAGGAATGTGGGATATTCCGAATGATTCTAGGTTTCAGATTTAGATTTTTATTTTGGTGTAAGGGTGATATAGTAAATTTTCTAGGTTTTTAATTAACTGAAAGGGTAATTTAGTATTTTTGCCCCTGAAAAATACCCCTTAGCAGGAGAAATAAGATGGGAATAGTAATTAATATCCCCCAATTATTTTTTATATCCCTTAATTGCGTGTTCTAAAAAAATATGGCGTTTATATTTATTTTGATATAAAAAAATTAAGAAAATAAAAGAAAAACAAATTTAAAAATTAATATCAAATAGTTTGGAAAATCGATCTCATGTGAATTGTTCATTTTGTTCTAGGGTTTTCTTTCCGTTTTCCCTTTCTAAGTTCCCATGCCTAGGGTTACTCGGTCTTCTCTGCAGGCGACACTGCCTAGGGTTTTCTTTCCGTTTTCCCTTTCTTCGGCAACAGTAGCGGTGGGCTTCCGACAACGTCTGTCATTGTCCATTCAAGAGCATCAATGGTTGCGGCGACGGAGTTCATGGCAGAGGCTATGCCTAAGGGTCGTTCTTGAAGCATCTTCATGACAAACACCTTGTATATCGGAAGTCGGCAAGGACACACTTCGAAACCTGCTTGCGAAGGATGCAACTGTATACCGAGGAATGGAGAAAGTTCTCAGCAGTTTGCGTATGTGGTTGTGCAGCAAGTGTTTCTACTTGCATGCTTGGTCGAAATCCTGTAAAGGATGTGATGGAGCTTGGCATGACTTCATCCCAGGGCCTCTCAATGGGGAGGGAACTGATTTCTTGATTCATGGTTTGCTCAAGCCGTACGAGGTGCATACTGAAGCTTTCGAAGAGGCCGTTTCTGAGGGAGATACATCTCCAAGGAGTGATGAAAGTGGCGATGTAGATACTCTCTCTACTGAACTGCTCAACACCGTACTTCAACGTAACTTTCCCACAGTTAACTGCATTCCACACAAATGTAGGCTTGCATTTTCAAGGGCTCTCAAAGCTTGTCTCGACCATGTTCTAGTTTTTCCCTCCAATTTATCATGTTGGATTCACCTCCTGCTTCTCCCTATCTGCACTCTGTCGATGTACCAACCTAAAAGTTCTGCAGAGCGGAAGTACAACAATCGTAAGAAATTGCAGGTGGAAGCAATTATCAAGGCTCTCAACGATTGGAAGGAGCCTAATGGATGTTCCATTTTAGTGAAGAAATTGCTCCAGCAGCCGCTCCGTTGGGGCTCTACGAAGGACGACGAGAAGAAGGCAGAAGAGAAGAAGCATGCAACAACTATCAGTGCTTGCCAGAAGAAGATTAACTCTGGTCACTTCGTTGCTGCGATTCGGGTTTTATCATCGTCTGGGGTGGCCCCTTTTGAAGAGCAGACTTATGTCGACTTGCTGGACAAACATCAGGCAGCCTCACCTCCTGAGGTTCCCACATACGATATCACCGTTGACCCTATTTGTATGGGTTCAAAGGCTGTTTTGGGAGCAATTAAAAGCTTCCCTAGGGGTACGTCATGTGGTCGTGATGGTCTACGTGGGTAGCACTTAGTTGATGTTCTTAGCGGAGCAGCAGCGGCAGATGATTTGGTTTTGTCTATTTCTGGGGTTGTCAACCTTTGGTTGGCTGGAAAGTGCCCTAGTGAACTAGGAGAGTATATTGCTAGCGCACCTTTGACGCCATTACTGAAGCCAGGGGGAGGTCTTAGGCCCATTGCGGTAGGTACAGTTTGGCGTAGATTGGTTTCCAAGGTGGCTGCTTTTGCTGTTGGAAAGGATATGAATTCTTATTTAGGTGACTACCAATTCTGGGTTGGTGTTCCGGTAGGAGGGGAAGGTATTTTACATGCCGTAAACCGCCTTTTGGAGATGAAGGGCCATTCGGACAATATGTCAATGTTGCTAATTGACTTTTCAAATGCTTTCAACATGGTGAGCAGGTCTCAGCTCATCAAGGAAGTACGCATCCATTGCCCAGGTATTTCTCGCTGGGTAGAATTTTGCTACTTACGTCCGGCTAAGCTTTATTATACCCAATATATCTTGTCCTCAGCACTTGGTGTGCAACAAGGGGATTCCCTCGGTCCCTTGTTATTTGCATTGACTCTCCACCCCTTAGTGAAGAATATTGCTTCTCGGTGCAAACTCGATTTGCACGCCTGGTACCTTGATGATGGAACAATTGTTGGTGATACCTTGGAGGTAGCTAAGGCTTTGCGTATAATTGAATCTGAAGGTCCGAGCAGGGGGTTACACCTCAATATAAAGAAAATGGAAGTCTTTTGGCCTTCCCCTGATCCTAGGAGTGCAGCAGAGGATGTTTTCCTCCGGATATTGGTAGACCTTCTAAAGGTGTCAAACTTTTTGGGCGGTCCAAAGGAGTTTAAATATGGACTTCATTAGCGATATGTTGTTGAACAGGGTGCACAAAACTGTTCAAATAATGGATGCGATCAAAAAACTCAGGGATCCTTAAAGTGAGATGCTTTTACTTCGCAATTGTACCGGGAGTGTCCGGACTTTACTTTGCAATGCGGACTACCAATCTCGTTGCTCTTCAACCCGCCACCGATCTCTTTGATGACCGATTATTTCAAGATCTCGAGACTTTTAATTACCGGGAGATGGTGCGGGTTTCGGTCCTTTACATAAGAGATTAGCTACCTTACCAATTAATGATGGTGTACTTGGCATTTATACCATGGCTGACACTCGGGCTTATTGTTATCTTGCTTCTCGAGCGTACTACTTGATCTGCGTAAAGTGATCCTTGGTAATTTATTCTCAACAGACAAAGGTCCGTCTTATCAGTTGGCTCTTCAGACCTTCACCCAGGTATGTGGATTACCGTCTACTTACTGTGTCGATGATTCTGCCCCCCCTTCTATGCATTCCTTGGCAGTAGTTTATTTTGATGCAGTTAAGAAGCAAATCCCAGACCAATTTCTTATGTCTGAAAGAGATTCCATTTTATGGCAATGTAACCGTGTCAAGCACGCACAAGATTACCTTTTGGCGGTACCTATTAGTGGGCTTAATTAATGCCTCGGGCCTAGACAATTTAGAGTTGTGCTCTGTTATCGCCTTGGTATTCGTATGTTCGTTGAGAGTAGTTCATGTCCAAGTTGTAGCAAACCTATGGACATCTTTGGTGATCATGCGCTTCATTGTTCTAAGGATATTGGGTATAAGTTTCGCCATGATGTTGTTCGTGATGTTGTCATCGACATTTGTTACAAAGCCAATGTACCTGCGCACAAGGAGGTTTCTCTAGGTCTTCATTCGGATGATGGTAGAGATCTAAAGCCAGCAGATATTCTTGTTATTAACTGGGAAAAATGGGCAAGATGTTTGTATGGATGTCACAGGTGTCTCTCCATTCACTGGTGAGGGTGTCCGCTCCTTTGCCCCTGGAAAAGCTATTTCTGGTGCCGTTTCTCGGAAACGTGCCAAGTATTTGAATAAGTGTGCTGCACATGGTTACTGCTTGGGTGTTCTGGACTTCTCTAATTTAGGGGAGCTTGGAGAAGATACTCTTGTTTTTTTCAAGCGTCTACGGAATTGTTTGGTGAGCAATGATGCTAGTAGCGGCTTAGGTAGTTTTATTTTTTATAGATTAGGTGTCGTAATTCAAAGAGGAGTTGGAGCCCAGCTTGTTGCTAGGTTACCAACCAAAAGCTCTGCATGAGTTATTGTATTCATTTTATTATATTCTTTTCATTATAATTGTTTTATTCCATAAATATGTAGAATGGTTTATTATAACAAAAAATAATTACAATACTCATGCAGAGCTTTTGGTTGGTAACCTAGCAACAAGCTGGGCTCCAACTCCTCTTTGAATTGGTTTGAATTGTTTTTATTATAATTAAAAGTAAATTACACTTGCAAAAAAAAAAAAAAAAAAAAATCAAATTAAAAAAAAAAACCAAGGGTAACAAAATAATTTCTCTACCTTAGGAAACCTATCTCATCCCACTAAAACTACTTCTTACACCACCTCCACCAATAATGTCATCACTCCACCATTCTCAACAATACGCACCACCATATCCTCACCGTGGATCCACTACCTCCGCCCACCATCACAACCACCATTAATGGCTACTAATTTAATATAAAACAAACTTATTATGTACCGTATTAATGAAAATATATTTATTTGATTAATTGGAGAAACATTTATTATGAAATATAAATAGAACATGTATTATTGAAAATTAATTAAACTGATTATTTTATAGTCGTAGATTTAACTTCCCAAGAATGAATCCAGAGCGTCCTTTATCTTGCCTAAGTTTTCTAAACTCTGTTTTGTAGGCTGGTTTATAATTTCACCCGTGTCATAACGGAACGGCCTCCATAATAAGTAAAAGAATAATTATGTCAATTTTAACCCTTGTCATTTTTTTTGTTGGCTCTACACAGTGACAATTTTTTTTTTTTTTTTTTTTTTTTTGAGAATTGCTAGGTTGGCCGTAATAGGTGTCTCGAAGAAACCACCGAGTGAAATATGTAGTGGGACCAACTGAAAACCTTTACTATTCCAATAGCAGATACATTACCCTATCATCGTTAAATTTTTCTCGGGTTATTTTTAGGGCAAATTGAGTTTAGCCTGTACAATTTTTTTCTTTATATATTATAACCATCTTGACAAATTTTTTTTTTTTTTTTTTTTTTTTTTGAGAATTGCTAGGTTGGCCGTAATAGGTGTCTCGAAGAAACCACCGAGTGAAATATGTAGTGGGACCAACTGAAAACCTTTACTATTCCAATAGCAGATACATTACCCTATCATCGTTAAATTTTTCTCGGGTTATTTTTAGGGCAAATTGAGTTTAGCTTGTACAATTTTTTTCTTTATATATTATAACCATCTTATCAATAATACAAAACAAAGCTAGGCTAAGTTTGCCTATCTGAGTGGTGGTCAGGATTTGTCCGTGGGAAAGATAAATCAAGGGTTGTGGTTCTCCTGACCACCCCCTACAACTCGCACACGTGGCATTAATTCCAATATTATGAATGAAAAATGAATACTCAAGTCAAGATATGGAATTTCAAAAATTATAATGGGGAGGTTCGAACTCTTGACCTATTGTGTCATAAGAGTGGCCTCTAACCAGTGTTCCACCTTGGTTGGAATTGATAGAAAAGATAAATCAACAGTGGTGGTTTGTTCAACTTAAATACCATAATTGCTTTATTAATTAGTGTTTCACTAATTGCACATAATAAATAATCTATTCATTATAAAGTGTTTTATTAATTAGTGTTTCACTAATTTCTTATAATAAATGACTAATCATTTTTTAATTATAAATGTTTTCTTAATTAATTATAATATTTATTTCTAATAATAAGTTATTTTGATAAATAGAATCAATAGACATTTTCTGCGACAATGAGTAGTAGAAGAGGTGGAGGCCGAAAGATTAGTGGTGGTTAAGGGCGGAGCCAAGCACAATTATATTTATTTTTGTTCTTTTATCGTAAAATGGGATACAAAGTCCATTTTTCACCTGTATCCAACCTCATGATTGCAATAAAATTGATTGAAATACAAAAAAAGAATATATACACGGAAAAAAAATAATGAAACTAATCAATTGACGAAATTTTGTTCAATCTAAACCTCATACATGGCATTTGTGATTGAAAATTAGAATTGCGTCCAACAACCTAATGGGATGGGCGACAGTGATGGTGGCAGTGGTGGAGTCAAAAATTGACATTGAGGAGGCCTTTTTAAAAAAAAAAAAAGAAACATGTAAACTTTGGTGGACTAAACCATAAATATATATGGACAAAGTACTATTTATAAAATAAACTAAAAAATTTATGAAGTTATTAAAAATTTAAGGGGTTAGAGCCAGGTTAGTCAACCCTTGGCTCCGCCACTAGGTGGTGGTGGATAAAAAAGTGGATTCATATGGTTTTATGGTGGTGGCGGGTATTGGTGAATAAAAACATATTATGCTAATTTCGTAACATACACAAAATGTGTAACGTTATATTATAAAGTATAAAACGTGGTTGATCATTCTAATGTTAAAATAAACTCGATAAAACACATGTCCATTTTAAAAAATTGGTGCAATCAATTGCCATGTTATGTAATAACTAAACGAACGACACGAATCAAGATCAGAACATATGAAATTATTTATTATCGATTTGCTTATGTAAATAGTTGTCAGGATTTGTCATTGGCAAAGATAAATGATTAATTAAATTTCTATTATAAATGTCCCTTTAATAATCTAACATAAATACATAAATTTACTAAAAACTATATTAATTCTAATGGTGGTAGTGGAAGTAGGGTTAGTATAAGCGGTGACGGGTGTTTGTGAATGGTGGAGGCGGTAACATTACTATTAGTGGAAGAAATAGTGGCGGTGGATGGTTTTTATGGTGGTGCGGGTGTTGGTAATAGTAGTGTATAACAATAGTTTTTGCTTTTTAGTGAGTTTTATTGTATTGTGAAAGATGTAATTGGTTGTTTTTAGCACGATTGATAAGGACAAAAACCAAATTTTTCGAGGATGATACTGAACGATAATACAATATGAACATGACTGTTCGATCATCCGTATTATATAAAGGCAATTGGTGTACCCGTGTAAGAGAACATTATCGCTCTCTCAAGTACTATTACATTCTTTTTCCTAAAAGACCATCAATGTCGAGTTGTTTCACGACAACTACCTACAAAGACAACAACTTTCACTCAATTCCGGATATAAAACCTTATTTACCGGAAGATGTATTTGCATTCTAAAATATTTGTTTGAAAATTATGTTTGTTCTTCAAAATCATCATAAAAAACTCTAAATTTCGCCTCCGATGTTTATAGAATATTTTTATATTTTACATTCTCAAATCATGCGACCTCTTGATGACAAATCAACAATATCAAATTACGGATCAATACGTATAGGTTTCATTCACTGGGTTAGAAGGTAGAGTAGACACGAGATGGGTAGATCACACGCAGAACATGACCGAGAATACTTCAATAATTTGGTCAAGAGATAAGGTCAAAAATTTAAGATTAACTTTCTATAGGACTAATTAGATCGGCTTTCGATAGGAGCGACTAAAATATGGATTAATAATAATTTTCACGTAAGACAATTGCAAAACATAGTTTGGCTAACTCTACCTATGTAAAGAGTGGTCAAGATTTGTCCTTCCTCAATTGCTATGTTATGTGAAAAGAAGGTGATATCTAAGATTGAGCTATAATTTAAATCTATTAGATTGATACCATTTACAATTGGATGCCTTGAAAAAATTGACGTGTTGTTATTATTATTACGTGCAAGGGATACATTGACCACACTTGCGCAAATAGCTCACTTTGTAAATGATTGGTGTTGCCTATACCCGTCTAGAATGCAACGAGGAATTTGAGGAAACAAGGCACCGAAGCGATGTCCTGAGTATTTTGGATATAGTAACTTAGACCCGATGTAATACTTATGTTTTTTTTTTTTTTTTTTTTAGTTTTTGCACAATCTATTTATTTAAGAAAAATGAACATTGTAAATACATAACATCAACATAAATTAGACAGATTGCGTTTGACAATAATGGCTACTGATGGTTCAGAAAGGGCAAAAGAAAGGAATTGTTGTAGAAGAATTGTTGGGATATACAACGGATTACTTGATACGAATGAAAGAGGTATAACTATTTCGATTATGAAATCACATAAAGTTCACAGTAGAAGATGACATCAAGTTTAAAGTTAGTAACAAACATAATATGGATAACTAAAATGTTAAAAACAAACAAGATATATAAACTTTGAAAGCCGTGGGACTTGAAGAGGCCAATTTTGAAAACTACAGTCTTAGAAAGCAACGATCCACAATACCATAATTTTTTTTTATAAATATTCAACGTAGAATATGTCAACTTTTGGTAAAGGATCTATTGACAATCTATTAATTTGAAATAGGATCATGGAGTACAATATGTGTTCAAGGTTCTTTATGAGGTAATGTGTCGCCAGATTGTATTCCAAGTGAAGGTAGGAACATACGGAAGTGACAAAATGTCCAAGACTTTTGAAGTTACTAAAGCCTTCGTTAAGACGAATTGTTGGGCACAATACTTTGTTGAAGATTTAATGGCAGAGGTTCTCATATATACAATCCCTTCGAAAAGGTAATGGGTACACATTTTAAACATTATCATATAATGGGTGTTGAAAAATTATAGGAAAATCGTGTCACATTGGATAGTTTGTATCATTTGTTCGATGCAAAAAAAATACTATTCTCTGCCTATTTGGAGGATCGACAACATGACCATGATACATGAGTCAGCGGGAGCGAAATAGGAGCATGTGGAGACTTTTATGGACGATATTGATTAGTTGATTTCACTGAGATGAGTGCTGCTGACGACATATTTTCAAAAAATATTTAAACTTCCATATTCATGTAGAGCATTATCTCATTATAAGCAATGAACCTAAATAAAAAAGTGTCTGGAAGTTAAGATTATATTTCTTTCGTTTGAGCAAATCTCCGGCGGTAAAATATTAAAGGAAAAAACAAAGTAAAAAAGAGAGGAAAATCCTAACTATTTTTATGGCAAACAAATATTAAATCATAAGGAGTTGATAAGTATTCGGGACACAAATTATACGATATATTAAAAATGAACCAGCATCATGGCCCATGCCGTTACGGCACGGGTTAAGGGCTAGTCTACAATATAAAGCACAGTTTGTTTTCGAGTGGCTTTATTCAAAGATAAATCTACGTATAACACCCATAACCCGCACGTGCGCCAAGGCTAACTTTGCCTATATGAGTGGTGGTCGGATTTATCCTTGGCAAAGATAAATCAAAGGTTGTGATCCTCCGTGCCACACCCTACAACACGTGGTGTTCATTCCAATATTATGAATTAAAAATGAATACTCAAGTCAAGATATTGAATTTTAAAAATTATAACGGGAGGTTCGAACTCATGACCTATTGTGTCATAAGAGTGGCCTCTAACCATTGTTCCACCTTGGTTGGAATTGATAAAAAAGATAAATCAATAGTGGTTATTTGTTCAACTTAAATATTAATTAGTATAAGTATTTTATTAATTAGTATAAGTGATTTGTCTAGAGAGAAGATAAATCTATGGTTATGGTTTGTTCAACTTAAATATTAATTAGTATAAGTGTTTTATTAATTTATGTCTCATTAATTTCTCATGATAAATGATTTATTAATTTTACATCATAAATATCCCTTAATTAATATTAATACATATCTCCATAAATAAGTAATAATTTTGATAAAAATTATTTCAATAGATATTAGTGGTGGTGGTGGTAGTAGAGGAAGAAGTAAGTGGTGGAAGCGGTGGAATGTGTTACAAAGTGGTGGAGGCGGTAACATTAGTTTTGGTGGAAGAAATAGTGGCGCTGGATGGTTTTAATGGCGGTGGTATTAGTTTTTTCTTTTTGAATCAAAAATAATAAATTTTTTTACATGACGGGTAACATTGTATTGTGAAAAGTATAGTTGGTTGTTTTTGACACGATCAAAAAAGGCGGATAACAAATACTTTTGGGATGATACCAAATCATATAAGACAAAATGGTTGTTTTTGGTGCCACTGCTATCTTTGGTAACCGTTAAATACGCATGATTTTCGTATTAACAAAAAACATATAGTTGAATAAATTAATTGACGACCTAAGTTTGTTAAATCTAAACTTTGTACATGACGTGTGAGATTAAAAGTTATAAGTGTGCCCAATATTCTATGAGGGATGAAAAATGGTGGTGGTGGAGAAAGAAGTAATATCTGGTGGTTTGTGGTAATCGGCGGTTTTGATGAGTAGTAATTGACTATGTTAATTATGTGTTTGCTACAAAAGGATAACACTATAAATTAGAAATGTGGTTGATCGTCTTAATGCTAATATAAACTTGGTTAAAATACATGAAAATTAAGAAGAAGAAAAAAACATTTGGATGTCACGTTATATAATAAATAACACTAAAAACTACATATTTAGTATCAAGGTTTCTCCGTCCAATAGATAAATCTAAGGTTGTATTGAGATCCCGTAAGCATAGGGCGAGTTGGTCTTGGATTTCGAATGATAATGAATATAATGAAAACGCTCCCTCTCGGTTTGTCCAATGAAAACCGAAACCTTCTAAAAAAATAATCAATCGAACAACACTTAGATGGAACGCATCACCACCAATGTAAACTTCTCTGAATTGCTACATATCCAAGTGAAATTTCTACAAATTAATCTGGTGATTTCCTCCTACCGTTTTAACGAGGCATGCAATTAAATCTCTAATAGTGATTTTAAAGGTATTTAATAATTATAAAATTCTCTTATAAGTTTTGTTTATGCAAGTATTGATTTAACTTGGGTTCTTTTATATTTTTGTGTTAAGTTGATGACTTTTTAATTTGAATACATGTTTGGTTAACAAACTTTGATACATATAGGGTATTTTCTTTGTAGAACCGATGTTAGTCTCTCATTTTTCCCGTTAGCACATTGTTTCGATCCCGTATTTGTAGATATTATTTGACTAATATTGGGGTATTTTTTAATCTCAAGGCCGATTAAACCCAATGTGTGTTGTATACATTGAAGGCGACAGAAGTTTGTGTCGGCTCTACCTTGAAACTAATAATTTTTCTTCTAAGGTTAGTTGAATTTATGTAGATACAAATATCAATATGACTATGCTCTTTAAAACTCCAAATTACTTGAGTAACACTAGATGTGAGAACGTCATTCATGCACTACTTAGCATAGTTGGTGTGAAATCTTTTTATCCACGAATTTCTTCAATATTATGTTATCAATATGATTGAGAAAGAATCTTACACATGGTTTGATTTACTATTATAAGTTTATTTTTTCAACTCACATGTGTATATCTCACCTTCAATAGCCAAGGGTTCTTCATTTTTATAACTCTCACATTTGCAAAAAATAAATAAATAGTTTTTATCTATAGTAGGGAAAATATTATGGGTTTTTGCTTCACTCCTTAGAGCCTTAGTTATCAATAATTTCGAACAAATGTATTCATAAACATCATGGAGTTGGATTGGCGTTTAGGTTTATGTACCGTTAGATGAAATATTCTTTTTGAAGTTTGAAATTATGGTATGATGGAACAATAAATGGGGAAAATTTTTATTTACTCGTATTTTTTTATTTTATTTTCATGTTGGCACAACATTATTACTCCGTCCGGATAATAAATTGGAATAACATGCTTAAGTAAAAATAAAAAGATCGTGTAACCCATTTTGTTTCCCAAAACCTATTTGAATATCAAAATAATTACTCACGAATAACATGAAGCAAGAGAAATGTGAACAATATCGTATTAGAGACAAAACATCCCGTGCCGTTACGGCACGGGTTAAGATCTAGTCAATAGTATAAAGCAGAGTTTAGCTAACTTTGCCTATCTGAGTGGTGGTCAGGATTTATCCTTGGCAAAGATAAATCAAAGGTTGTGGTCCTCCGTGCCACACCCTACAAGTCGCACACGTGGTGTTCATTCCAATATTATGAATTAAAAATGAATACTCAAGTCAAGATATTGAATTTCAAAAATTATAACGGGGAGGTTCGAACTCATAACCTATTGTGTCATAAGAGTGGCCTCTAACCATTGTTCCACCTTGGTTGGAATTGATAAAAAAGATAAATCAACAGTGGTTGTTTGTTCAACTTAAATATTAATTAGTATAAGTGTTTTATTAATTAGTATAAATGATTTGTTTAGAGAGAAGATAAATCTATGGTTATGGTTTGTTCAACTTAAATATTAATTAGTATAAGTGTTTTATTAATTGATGTCTCATTAATTTCTCATGATAAATGATTTATTAATTTTACATCATATATATCCCTTAATTAATATTAATACATATCTCCATCAATAAGTAATAATTTTGACAAAAATTATTTCAATAGATATTAGTGGTGGTGGTGGCAGTAGAGGAAGAATTAAGTGGTGGAAGCGGTGGAATGTGTTACAAAGTGGTGGAGGCGGTAACATTAGTTTTGGTGGAAGAAATAGTGGCGCTGGATGGTTTTAATGGCGGTGGTATTAGTTTTTTCTTTTTGAATCAAAAATAATATTTTTTTTTACATGACGGGTAACATTGTATTGTGAAAAGTATAGTTGGTTGTTTTTGACACGATCAAAAAAGGAGGATAACAAATACTTTTGGGATGATACCAAATCATATAAGACAAAATGGTTGTTTTTGGTACCACTGCTATCTTTGGTAACCGTTCGTACACATGATTTTCAGTATTAACAAAAAACATATAGTTGAATAAATTAATAAACGACCTAAGTTTGTTAAATCTAAACTTTATACATGACGTGTGGGATTAAAAGTTATAAGTGCGCCCAATATTCTACGAGGGATGGAAAATGGTGGTGGTGGAGAAAGAAGTGATATCTGGTGGTTTGTGGTACTGGCCGGTTTTGATGAGTAGTAATTGACTATGTTAATTATGTGCTACTACAAAATGATAACACTATAAATTAGAAATGTGGTTGATCGTCTTAATGCTAATATAAACTCGGTTAAAATACATGAAAATTAAGAGGAAGAAAAAACATTTGGATGTCACGTTATATAATAAATAACACTAAAAACTACATATTTAGTATCAAGGTTTCTCCGTCCAATAGATAAATCTAAGGTTGTATTGAGATCCCGTAAGCGGGGCGAGTTGGTCTTGGATTTCTGAATGATAATGAATATAGTGAAACGCTCCCTCTCGGTTTCTCCAATGAAAACCGAAACCTTCTAAAAAAAATAATCAATCGAACAACACTTAAATGGAACGCATCACCACCAGTGTAGACTTCTATGAATTGCTACATATCCAGTGAAATTTCTACAGATTAATCTGGTGATTTCGTCCTACCGTTGCGAGGCATGCAATTAAATCTCTAATAGTGATTTTAAAGGTATTTAATAATTACAAAATTCTCTTATAAGTTTTGTTTAGGCAAGTATTGATTTAACTTGGGTTATTTTATATTTTTGTGTTAAGTTGATGACTTTTTAATTTGAATACATGTTTGGTTAACAAACTTTGATACATATAGGGTATTTTCTTTGTAGAACTGATGTTAGTCTCTCATTTTTCCCGTTAACACTTTGTTTCGATCCCGTATTTGTAGACATTATTTGACTAATGTTGGGGTATTTGTTTAATCTCAAGGCCGATTAAACCCAATGTGTGTTGTATACATTGAAGGTGACAGAATTTTGTGTCGGCTCTACCTTGAAACTAATAATTTTTCTTCGGAAGGTTAGTTGAATTTATGTAGATACAAATATCAATATGACTATGCTCTTTAAAACTCCAAATTACTTGAGTAACACTAGATGTGAGAACGTCATTCATGCACTACTTAGCATAGTTGGTGTGAAATCTTTTTATCCACGAATTTCTTCAATTTTATGTTATCAATATGATGATTGAGAAAGAATCTTACACATGTTTTGATTTACTATTATAAGTTTATTTTTTCAACTCACAGGTGTATATCTCAGCCTTCCAATAGCCAAGGGTTCTTCATTTTTATAACTCTCACATTTGCAAAAAAATAAATAAATAGTGTTTATCTATAGTAGGGAAAATATTATGGGTTTTTGCTTCACTCCTTAGAGCCTTAGTTATCAATAATTTCGGAACAAATGTCTTTTTGAAGTTTGAAATTATGGTATGATGGAACAATAAATGGGGAAAATTTTTATTTACTGTATTTTTTTTTTATTTTCATGTTGGCACAACATTATTACTCCGTCCAGATAATAAATTGGAATAACATGCTTAAGTAAAAAATAAAAAGATCAGGTAACCTATTTTTTTTCCCAAAACCTATTTGAATATCAAAATAATTACTCACGAATAAAATGAAGCAAGAGGAATGTGAACAATATCGTATTAGAGACAAAACATCTCGTGCCGTTACGGCACGGGTTAAGATCTAGTTTTCACAAAAGTAAGAATTCCCCACTACCTAACCACCTACACTACCATCACCAGAACTGCCCATCACCACTACCTCATCACCATCATCACCGGCTTAATGGACCACCACCCACAAATACTACCCAATTGATATGATTATTGACAAATTTATTGTTTATTTAATTGAAAGTATTTATTAGGATAATCATAAGACATTTATAACGAAACATTAATAAAATATTTAATGATGAAAGCATATTCATTAAGAAAATTGTGAGACATTTATAATGAAAGACTAATAAAATATTTAATGAAAGTTCATTTATGAAGATAATTGCTCCCTCCGTTCCAATTTACTTGATGTTTTAGGGTTTTATTTGTGTTCCAAAATAGATGAGAGTTTAAGTATTTTTGTTAAATTCTCACTGATTTATTCTTTCTTTGGAATCACAACATACCATTAATTCTCATTGTAATCAGCAGATAAATGATTATTTCAAGGATTTGGAAGGAATATTTGGTTTATCCCAAGTAAACTACAACGGGATACGTAATTTACATTAAATCTAGAAACTAAAAACTAGGTGGTTTAAAATTTTAGGAAGCTATTAATATGGGTAGATTTGGAAAAAAAATTACTCTCTCTGTTGTTTCTTAATCTGCGTGAAAAACTTTATAACATCAATTAAATCGGAACGGAGGGAGTATAAGATATTTATGATGTAAGAAGATATATATAATGAAAAATTAATAAAAAATTTAATGAAAGATATAAGACATTTATAATGAGAGATCAATATAATATTTATTATAAAAAAATCAATGATACAATAACGATGTAAACAACAAAAACCATCGATTTAGCATTCCCAAGAATAAATCTAGAGCGTCCTTTATCTAAGCTAAATAAATTTATTATTTATTTAATAAAAATATATATTTAGAAAAATATAATGGGTTGAATTTTTTTTTAAAAGTTATTATGTTTCTTTATCATCAAATTTATTATTTATTTAGTGAAAGTATATTTACTAAGGTTTAATTATAAGATATTTATAATAAGAGATTGATAAAATATTTATTATAAGAAATTAATGATAGATGTAAACAACCACAACCATCGATTTAGCTTTCCCAAGAATAAATCCGGAGCGTTATTTATCTTGCCTAACTTGTCCATGATATTTATGATGTAAGTATATAATGAAAAATTAATAAAAAATTTAATGAAAGTATATTTATTAAGATAAAGACATTTATAATGAGCGATCAATATAATATTTATTATAAAAAAAATCAATGATACAATAACGATTTTAGCACTCGTGACGAACAAATAGTGTGAGCTTTTTTTTCTGATGGAAGATCATAATTGTATCATAATAGTTCAAATAAAACTGTCGAGTGTTGTTCAACTTTTATCAGATATTGGTGGTTATAGTTCAATCAGGTTGGACTTTAGCGGTTATACTCTATCACACATATTGGTTGTTCATAAGATATGCAATGAATAACAAAACCAATAACACTTGGTAATTTCCTTTTCGGTTCACAAAACAAGTTTATGAACTTACTTCCTTAGAACACGTGTAAAACATTGTTCCCTAGGATGAAATCCTCACCTCTTACCCATACATAATCACAATAACATTCAAATGATTATGGAGATGTCTTATCTACAAAGTTTAATGGTTAAGCAATAAACCTCGTATTGTATTCCTTAATACTATGTCTATCTAGAGTTCATATATGCTTCGTAGTTATGTTTTCAATATGCACGACTTGAAAGATAAGTTAGGGAATGAAACAGTTCAAGTCAAATATCACTAACCTCGAGTGGAAGGATGATTGTTGTTGTTGTAGCTCCGTACTTCTTCACATCTACAATTCATCGCAATACTTGTAATGTCTCATATCCTAATACTTTCAAGCTAACCTATACGAAGTTCACTCTAGTACATAATCAAGCGACTCTTAACATGAGTTTTGATTCACTAAAATATGACAACCAAACTTGACATACCAACGCTTGGTGGGTTCAACCGAGCAATGCTCTAACACAACTTCTTGTTAAGCTCGTAATTTACACATGGAAGATCCAGTGGTCCATAACAATCATATAAGAAATCGTCGAGGCAGCGTAATGACTGAAATTATCGACCGGAGGATGAAGTTTCACATTGTGATTTGTTTATTTCTCAAGGATTCTTATATATATTTGGCTTGTAATACTGACTATTTAAGGGGGGGAAATGGTGATAAATAATTGTGTTGCACTGTCCCTTTATTTTCGCCAGTTTTAAAAATATGTCCAGCTTCTGTTTATAGTCATATTTTTCTCATGTATGACTTTGACTTTGACTTTCTCATGTATATTTTTGTTGGAAAGCCCCAAGTAGCATTAATTGCTCAATGTTAGCAATCAGTACACTCAGTCACATGATGCAAGCATTTTATATGATTGTCCTTCGCTGTAAGGGCACGATTTTCCCTTTACAGACACTAAAATTTATAAGTTGCGCGAAATGACAGCACCCTGGCAAACGACATGTTTTCCATTATTTTATTTGTTTTAATGGCACAAGTGATTCTTTCCTTTTTTTGTTATTTTTTCATAGGCATTTATTAACATAATTATAAGGCATTTATGAATAAATTAACTAATCAAGATATTGAAAATTTCTGATTTGTGGGTTCATAATCTTTGGTGTGCACAATACTTGTTTCGGTAAAAGAGGATCCAATCAATAATCGGTTTATCTTTGTGATATATTGGATTGATTAATTGAGTAGATCGGCATCAACACAATTCTTTGGATTAATAGTGTTGTTGGCTTAATATTATACGATTACTTCAGTAATTGAACACGGGTTCCTCAGTACCGGCATGGTTATTTAGGATGAAGACCACGCCGGTACTGAGTTCCGGTATGGTTATTTAGGATGAAGACCACGCCGGTACTGAGTTCCGGCATGCTCGATATAAATCTATCCATGCCGGTAGTGAAGTGAAAAAAAATCAATTTTCTGGATACTTTTCATCATGTGCCGGCATAGAAGTTTAAGCAGCATACTATGCCGGAAGAAGTGCCGGCATGCTCGAAAATTAAATAACTGTGCCGGAAGTGGACTGATTAGAACAAAAAAATAGGTTTTGAAGATCAAAAACAAAAAAATTTGAGGGGCTACGCCCCCCCGAACCCCCCGGATAGTGGCAAACAATTTATGAAAATTTCCAGCAAATGTCGGCATGGTTTTTTGGTTGAATACCATGCCGGCTCCGAGCTTTTTCAGCTGCAACAATGGTGGATTCAAAGAAAAAAAAAATCAAATTTTCAACCTCTTGGCAGCAATTCTCTCTTCACAATCATCCTCCATTTTCACAAAAAAAAATTCCCTCTCAAATATTTTTTTCCCTCCTACTCTCACCTCACTCACACAAATTCTAATAAAAATACACACTAATCTATCCCCCAAATACTTAAGATTTTTACTAATTATTATTAACCAATAAACATGATTAGTGAGGGCTAGATTAGGAATTAAAAAAATAATTACATAAGGGGTGACCCAGCTTTGCTATTTGGATCCCTATTTTATCATGTACCTATATCCCCCAATTAGTTTTGATATCCCCCAATTGCGCGTTCTTTATTAACCAACACCTCAAAAACAGTTAGACTTGGATCGACTTGATCCATTGTATGCAAACAATTATGATATGTATGAACTGATGGATATAACTGAAAGTCAAAGTCATACAGTTATCAGAATATCGCGATGTCTATCCTCCGCAAGATCAATAAACGACAGATTGCGAAAGTGTCGCAAATGAGTAATATAAATGACGCAATGAATGACGACAGCCAGAACACGAGGAAGGTGTGAAGATCTAGCGAAATTTAGGAGTGCCGCGAGAATTAATACATGTGCACTTGCGATATTTCGCAAGCCATTCCCGAAAATAAAGGACAGCTTAGCTGTCATCCACTGTGTACTATCCTATATAAAGATTTGAGCAAGTATGTTGAAGGAAGGTTCTTTTTGAAGTGTGAGGCAAGTCAGTAGGAGAGAGAAAATTTGTAGTGATTGTAATTTCTTTGGCTCTGTTCTATTTTCTCTTGTAAACATTTCAAGAAAATAATCAATAAAATTCATAGTTATTCATCTTCAAATGGATTAGTTGTGTGAATTCTAATGAGGGGTGTAGTGTAGGATTTCCTGCAACTACATAATGGCGCTAGAAACAGGGACGATGGAAGATTGAAGATAAAAGATTGCAGTTAAAATCATTCGAATCGAGAAAATGAGGAAGCAAAATGTTAAATCAGATGAAGTAGAGAAGTTAAAAAACAAAGAATGTGATGAAAATACGGGGTACAGTTTGATTACAAAAGCAATGATTAATGAATTTCATGAAAACATCAGAGGAAGAATACATAAACGAGATTTTGAAGGAAAGAAGATTACAAACGTGGAGAAGACATCGTCTTTGAAAGATTGGGAAAAGCAGAAGATAACGTTCACAACAGCAGAGATACCAAGAGAGAGTTTGAATCACACATCTTTACTAGTGATCACGATAAATGCATGCAAAGAAGGAGGAGAACCGGCAAAAGCAGCGGAAGAATGGGCGATAAATAGAACTTTGGTGGATACAGGGGAGCTTAGTGAGCATCATGTTTTACCATGCCTACAAAAAATTAGGATACAAAGATGAAGAAATGATTTCCCCAACGTATCATATCCATGGTTTTGGTAAAACTATAACGAAACCTAAAGGAGAGATAAAATTACGAATTCTGCTTGGAGAAATTGAAATACAGGTGACATTGTGTGTAGTGGATATGGAATCGCCATACAACGTGTTGTTAGGGAGACCATGGGTACACGCAATTAAGGCCGTAGCGTCAACATTTCATCAATGTATCAAATTTCCTACGCCAACTGGAATTGGCGAGATCAGAGGAGATATTGATAAAGGAAGAATGTATTATCAAATCGAAGTAAAACATTATGAAGAACAAGTGAAGAGGCGAAAAGATCGTAAAAAGATGGCAAAAGCAGCTAAAAAAGAAGAAGAATTTAGAATTTACATGACAAGAGCAAAAGAAGGAAAAGGAATACCTAGCGAAATCTCGGAAGAAGAGAGTGAGCTTGCGAAGGAAATAAAAGGACCAACCCCTATGGGAGAACCAAAGGCTAGTTATATCGCAGCAGAACAAACAAAAGAAGTGAATGTTGGAACTGAAGAAGAGCCCAAGATGTTAAAAATTGGGACTAAGATGGAAGAGGATGAAGAAAGAAGAACCGTTGATTTGTTGCGAGATTACAAAGATATCTTCGCATGGGATATGGATGAAATGCCTGTATAGATCCGTTTGTGGCATGCCATAAATTGGAAATTGACAGAAATGTAAGACCATTCAAACAAAGAATTAGAAAAATCGCAACAGCATATCATCCCCAAATAGAAGAAGAATTGCAGAAGATGTTGGATGCAGGGATCATTAGACAAGCAAAATATCCCGAATGGATAGCAAATATGGTTGTAGTCCCAAAGAAGAAAAAAGGGATAAGAATTTGCATAGATTTTACTGATCTAAACAAAGCTTGTCCCAAAGATAGTTTTCCGTTACCAGATATTCCGCAATTGGTTGAATCAGCGGCAGGAAATGAAAGGATATCATCTCTTGATGGTTACAAAGGCTACAATCAAATTCCCCTCGTCGAAGAAGATCAAGAACATACTGCTTTCTTCGATCCAAGAGGATTATACTGTTATACAAAAATACCGTTTGGTTTGCGAAATGCCGGAGCAACATACCAAAGGATGGTAGAAAAGGTGTTCGTGAAATGGATACACAAAACACTAGAGGTATATGTGGATGATATGTTAATAAAAAGTAGAAAAGCAAAAGACCACATACAGGATCTGAAAGAAATTTTTGAACAAATGAGACATTTCAACATCAAAGTAAATCCAGAAAAATGCACCTTTGGAGTTGCATCAGGAAAATTTTTAGGTTACATTGTATCAAAAGAAGGAATACAGGTCGACCCAGAGAAAGTATTAGCAATTCGCGATATGCAACACCAGCGACAGTAAAAGATGTTCAGAAGTTAAATGGACTATTAGCTTCACTAGGAAGACTCATCTCGCGATCATCTGATAAATGTAAGCATTTTTTCAACATCCTCAAAAAGGGATCGAAGTTTAGATAGACAGATGAATGTGAGAAGGCTTTACAAGGAACAAAGGAACATTTAATGGATATATCAATTTTTCAAAAAGCAGAACCAGGAGATGAACTATTAATCTATCTTGCGACGACCTCGCATGCATTAAGTGCAGTATTACTGCGAATGGACGCAGGGGTAGAGAAACCAATCTATTACATCAGCAAAACCTTCAATGCCGCAGAAAGGAATTACTCAAAAATTGAAAAACTGATCTTGGCATTAGTTTATGCAACATTTAAGCTTCGCATATACTTTCAGGCACATACAGTTAAGGTAGTGACAAAAATAACAATCGAATCGGCGATGAAAAATTCAAAAATATCGGTGTTTGTACCATAATACTCGGGTACCGATACGGGCTAACTACATCACTATTAGCGGAAAATATTTGTTGTCGGTCCAAGCCTAGTAGCCAGTAAAGGTCGGTCCAGTTTGCTGACCCATTTCCAGCGGCCCATTTCCACCTAAACCCTAGAAGAAAGTTCCAGAAGTTTCAGATTTGACTATATAAATATAGGGGTCTAAACTCAAAAGAGGGGGCCGCACAATTGTAAACATCATGTATCAATACAAAAACTCTCCTTTGAGAGATTCACCCGTGGACGTAGGCACAATGCCGAACCACGTAAAAATCATTGTCTTCTTAGTTTTCCTCCAAATCGTTTTTAACCTAATTTTTCCCTAATTTCATATAATCAATCAAATCATCGTGTTCCTGCCCAAAGTAATTTTGGGTACAAACATTGGCGCCGACTAAGGGGATTTCGAGTGAAAGAAACGTGTTTTCCCATATAGAAGTTGTGTTCATAAAAATAGATGTTCGTGTTCTTCGAATAGCATACTCGTCACATCGGTTGTGCTATCTCAAGTAACATCGATAGCAGATCCGGATAGAAACGATCTACTGTGGAAAGGTGATTGCGGAAAGACGATTGAGTTTCTTCGCAAAAATCCTGAAGTTCTCAAGCAGGGGGTAACGAATGACTCATATACAGTATTGCATTTAGCTATATTTCTAAAGAGAGATGTTGCTTAATGAGGAGATCGTGAAACTCACCCCACCAGAATTACTCGAGTATAAAAATGGTGGTGTTGATGGTTACACAACACTCCATGTGGCTACTCCGTATGGAAATGCCGAAGCTGCTATATTATTGGTAAATAAAAATCCAAGGTTGCCTTTGCTACTCCGAAACCAAGGATTTACACCACTCGGTACAGCTCTTCGTAATGTTACAACTTGCCAAAAAAAGGTAGTTGAATGTCTTTACTCTGTACGTGGATCCAAGTCCGTTCTCGGGCGGGTATGGTGCTTATACTTTATGCAAATTAATCGAAGCAAATTTCTACGGATCATGCAATCTCTGCATACCGCGGTAATCATTAATGGATCCAGGGAGGAAACTCTGAACGTATTCGGAGTCAGGGTGGTGCCACTCACATTGTTCGATTAATATCGGTGGAAATCACATTGTTTTAGGATGCTCAAAACATACTGGCTATAGCAACCGAGATCGTAAACGAGATCAACATAGCAACAGGCTTCAGAAGCATTCATTTCGTATCAGCAATTTGCACAACACATGCAAAGAGATAAGCTATACGTTTCTATCCTTAAATCGCACTAAATTATTTTTAATTTAATTCCCTAAATTAAAGCATACGTTTCTATCCTTAAATCTCTCTAAATTAATTTTAATTTAATTTCCTGAATTAAAGCATACGTTTTTGTCATTAGTGAAATCCATAAAACGTCATGGTGTAACATTCCGCATGCTGCTTATCATTATTGAGTGTATGTTATTTCGTATACGCGGTCCTGTTGTGCCAAGCATTTATTCATGTTGAGTCTTAATAAACTAAAAGCTTTTCCTATGAGTTTTTAAGTTTGTAGTACGAAAATAGGAACGGAGAAGTTAATGACTTAATAACATGATTGTCTGCCTTTGATCCCCTTCTTTGCAAATGTGTGTCACCAAGCATCCATGAGTACCAACAGATGGTAGTCTTCCTTGCAAAAGGAGGTTCTATGGACTAAAAACTCGTTCTGTGCATTTACTTGGAAAATCATTTGGCTCTCCCTTTTTAGCCAACACTTATCGCATTAGAAACTGAAATTCGGGATGTAATTTAATGTTCTTTACAACTCCTAACTTGCAACTGAAAATCACAGGAACTTTAAGAGCCGTTTGATGGAGCTCGATTGAAAATATCAGATTTGTTGAAGCAGACATTGATGCAAACTGCGAGGTTGCACCAACAAACTCAATGTACTAGATGTTTTCCTATGCGAAAGAATGAATGCGTTTATATGTAAAGAGAGTCTAGCCGTTGGAGATTCTCATGTGTCAATTATTAGCAAGGGATATTCGAATCGCTCACATGATCTTTTCTTTCGTCTCTCCTCGCTCCACGGCTAAACCGGGTTTGCGATCTTGTTTCTTCTATCTATATATTTTTGTGCACGACGACCATATATACAAATCAGGTTCATGGATCTAATTACACTAGTCTGTTTAAAAATTGCTATATGTGTACGTACTCATTAAGTATATTTATACAGAGCTACATTTAGCTTTCACAATACTTATACGAAAGTAATAAAGAGTCATTGAACGTTTTGATATAGCTACACATGCTAAATATACTCCTACTTCTAGCCGTATGTGAAAATCTAGCAACCTGGATACTACCATGCTAGATTCTCCAATTGCAATCACTTGATTTTAGTCAACCTTGCAATATTTCTTTTCAATTTAACGAATTGCTATGTCGGATTAGCGTAATGGCAGTCTTAATAATTCAATGTTGGACCTGACATTTCATTGAGAAACAGGCAACATCAAGAGGTCAACAACATCTTTTGTGCAAATCAGGGTCGACGGTGACTTGTCATGGCTGTTAACCTCATCTCCAATTTTTGCGCCAGCCAGTCATTTATCATATGAAAGCTTGTGCGACTTCATCTGGTGCATGAAGGTTCAGAAAAAGGTTGCAAACAACGCAACTAAGTGTACCACCAATAAGGGGTAATGTACAACTTCTTCTGTCTGTTCACTCCTGTTAACTATTTACTTTTATATGCTGACGGTTTCAAGTCTCAAGCTATCCGGCAGTCCGTGCCCGGAAATCCATGTCCGACGGTCTGCGCCCGGAAATCCATGTGGCGAGCATCTCGAATCTGCGCGCATCTTGAATAGTAGGATTGCCCCCCTACGCGAATTCTTGATAGCAGAAAAACTTCAATACTCTTTGCATGCGCGGGCAAGATGCAGCAAGGAAGTGCACCCTTGTGTGAGCATTAAGCAGCATGACACTCACAATTTGCTGGGGGTGAGTTGCTTTTCACCTCAACCGCGGTAACCATCGCTTGGGGGCGAGAAATGTAACACTTCGGCGTTTAAAAAACTACAATATCCAGAATGAATTTAAGGTTTTATAGCTATGTTTGCAGAAGTTGTTGTGTTGATTTTTATCCACAACAATATCCAGATTGAAGTTCGTTTAAGCTTTTATAGCTATGTTGGTGGAAGTTGTTGTGTTGATTTTAATCCACAACAAGATCGAGATTTCAGTTCGTATTTAAGCTTTTATAGCTAAATTCGTGGAAGTTGTTGTGTTGATATTTTATCCACAACAAGATCGAAGTTTGTTAAAGCTTTTATGGTTAAGTTCGTAGAAGCTGTTGTGTTGACTATTTGTCTACAATATGATCGAGTTTAAGTTTAAAGTTCGTGAAAAATGTTGTGTAGACTCTCTGAACAGCATGATCGAGTTCAATGTTCGTTATATTGCTGTCTGAGATATTCTCCAGCAAAATAAAATAAAAGTCATCACCGACAAAGAAACGTCAATGTAACTGGTGGACATCATATATCAGCTGGTTTTTGAGGAGCACCGACGGATTTATGACCGAGAGAGGGATCACTCATTTCACGTACCACGCTGTTACAAAGTAAAGTAATTTCGACATCAGAGAATGGAAGTTGTATTCTTACCCTCTCGGAGTACATCAAATATGATCATTTATGAAGTTTCACTTGCAAGATCGTTGATTTTTCATGGTCTGAGAGACTCAATTGAGAAGTGAGTATTTAAATTTCACCCCGAGGCGAGCACCGAAGGTAGTTGATTTTTCGTGGTCTGATCAAGTAAACTACTAGCATAAACGAGTCTCCAAAGAACGAATTCCCTCGTATATGCTAGTGGGGGCGACTACACTACTACATAAAAACTACTTATGTTTATACATGTCGAGGTTAACAACACATATTGGTCGGTGTATAGAGCTTTTCGTCATCGACTTTGTTATATCATTGTTCCAAAGAAGCTTTGTTATCTCATTCCTCCACAGAATTATGGTTTTTCACGACAACTGGGGCAAGTAATTAAGAAGAAAAGTAAGACATTTAAGCTGTCACCAAGAAAGCTACCCGTTTCGTCGGCTTAGAATGTTCTTGTACAAAAATAGGATTGCGTACTCTGGTACAATATCTTCACCTAATATACAAAGGTGTTCACACCAAAAACACCGTCAGATACTCCGACCGGAACTCTACTGGTGAGCTCAAAAATGCAGCTTGTCAATGGAAAAAATTGCTTTGCAAATGGTTGAATAAGCAAAGGCCGACTACCCCTACCAAGTTTTACTTCTGGAGAAGTCAGTACCCCAAGAACTTGCGAAGTACATTTTTAATTTCATCCAAGTAATTTTATCAAAGGATAGCTTCAGCCTGCAGCTTGCAAGTCACAGGAATCGAAGTCGCTAATTCCTCGGCGCTCTCTCGACAGACTCTTCGGTCAGCACAACTCTCCAAAGAACGTTGTTTTTGCGCATCACTCGTACCGGCATCAGCACCACTCTCCAAAGAACATTGTTTTCGTGCATCATTTAGTTGAGAATTCGAAACTACAAAGGAAAGAGTAAATAATGGTATGCGCTTAACTTAATCAAGATGTACAAGGAATGAGCCGTCATTTGAAGGAAACAACTTAGGAAATAAGCTAATGAAGGTTTCCAGTCAAGTATCCATTTACTAGAACCTCACCGCCTGGACTTTGTTAAGGTGTCGGGATAAAGCATTAGATTTGTGCTTTTGATATATAAGCAAAAGTGATCGAGCTAGCCTCTTTAAATAAGTCGAGTGAAATCGAGAAGCGAGAGCAGGTCGACCAATGCCGGTGTCGATTGTGGCATTGAAAGCAATGGACATACTTCAAACACTTCCATTCTCCGAACAGGGGTTAGTCGAGCCACTACCAATCATTCCGCAATCGAAAAAGTATATTAAAATCGGGCAAAAATTCAACGGACGCGGTATAGATTCGATGAATGCTCACCCAAGAAAATGCACTTCATTTATCTATCTCGGTAATCCAATATAGGAGCTAGAACCCGGTGATAGAATATCATTACTAACGAGATATATTATCGTTGCTAGGCGAGCTATCATAAATAAACGGTATTGGAAAAGTCATTTCCTCTATGGATTCTCTTCCTAAAGGAATCCGAGCTGCATTTAAGTTGAGAAAAGGGCTAGGAGGACCACCCGACGAAATATCTTCAAAAGTTTCAGGTTCCACACCAAGATCCTCATCACTGGAACCGGAATTTATGTTTTCTCTATTTTCAGCGAAGCCGAGACAAATCCACCACTTGATGCACATAAACTTTCTTCTATTAATTCATAAGCTTTATCAAGCAAGAGTTGATTGCGACGAGATCTGAGTAACATTTACGTTCGGGACTTCGCATATCCATTCGCTTTGGGTGTAGACAGCAATCTTGATGAGTCTTTCAAGTCTCCTAAGCCTCCTTGCACATTTGTTCGGGGATTAAGGCCGAGGATTTATTTCGCCTGAGTGGGACGTCAACGTTTCCTAGGAGTCCTCGGGAAGTTGGGAGATGATGAAGACACAAGGTGACAAGGTAATGAAAGTTACCTATCAAGATCTACTCTGTACGTACTACGAGATTCTTTAGCTCATAACGCGAGAGGCGTTTGATTGATCAAGAGTGGGAACAGATCAACTATGATAAATAAAGGAGTATTATTATATGGGAAAAGAAAAGCTTATCCCTGGAAGCTCATCTGATGGATCGTAAGATGAAACGAAAATTAAACCATGGAAATTGGGCAGGCCCAAGAAGTACATCATCTCAAGCTATATGCCAATTGGGATAGGCGCATCAACGGAAACTGCAACTCACTACTAAGCTACTGGTCAGTACAACGATGATCTTTATAAGCCAACTTACTTCACACGCTAAATGCTAGTGCATGGGGGCGAAAATTAGGTGTATACTCCTGAACTTGTTTCTGAATTTCTGTGTGAGAACTACATAACACTTCAACAACTGTGGAGCACCAATGGGGGCGAGACGAGGCATCTCAGTAGACACACTTCAGAACCCGAAATTCTTAATCCCACAATAAATTATGGGTTAAGAGGGGGCGATGTTTGTACCATAATACTCGGGTACCGATACGGGCTAACTACATCACTATTAGTGGAAAATATTTGTTGTCGGTCCAAGCCTAGTAGCCAGTAAAGTTCGGTCCAGTTTGCTGACCCTTCCAGCGGCCCATTTCCACCTAAACCCTAGAATAAAGTTCCAGAAGTTTCAGATTTGACTATATAAATATAGGGGTCTAAACTCAAAAGAGGGGGGGCCGCACAATTGTAAACATCATGTATCAATGCAAAAACTCTCCTTTGAGATATTCACCAGTGGACGTAGGCACAATGCCGAACCACGTAAAAATCCTTGTCTTCTTAGTTTTCCTCCAAATCGTTTTTAACCTAATTTTTCCCTAATTTCATATAATCAATCAAATCATCGTGTTCGTGCCCAAAGTAATTTTGGGTACAAACAATCGGGAAGAGTTGAGAGATGGAATGCTCAAATAAGTCATTGCAAGCTCAAATATGAAATATTGTCTTCACTAAAATCGCAAGTTGTCGCAGATTTTTTAGCAGAGTTTCCTTTTGAAGAAGATGAGGCAGTGGAAGAAATTATGGATGTAGAAGAAGAAGACGGAGATCCAAAAGACTTGTTAACTGAGCCAAATAGATGGGAAATATTAGTAGATGGATTATCAAATGGAGAAGGTAATGGAGTTGGAATTGTTATGATTTCGCCAGAAGGCAATAAAATAGCTTTTTCTTTCAGATTGGAGTTTGCATCAACCAATAATGAAACAGAATATGAAGCTATAATACATGCTCTGCGATTCACAATAGAAATGAAATTGGAAAATATGAGAATTACCAGTGATTCACAATTGGCTATTCGCCAAATAAAAGAGGAATATACTACAAATGAACCATCTTTGCAAAAGTACAAGAAACTTGTTGAAGAATTGTCGATGCAAATACCGAGAATAAAATGGAGACATATATCAAGGAGAAATAATAGACTCGCAGATGCCTTTGCCTTTATATCAAGTATGATGACAGATCCGACTGCGAGAAACATAATACAAACACTTCTAACACCATCAATTAATAAATAGGAAGAGCAGGAAACAGATGTAATGCTAATAGAAGATGGAACACAAACGCTTTGCGAAGAAGATTGGAGAGCAGAACTTCACGCATATCTGATGAAAGGGGAAACACCAAGAAACAGATTAGAGGCACACAAATTAAAAAGCCGTGCAACAAATTATGAATTAAGAGATGGAGTGCTATACCGACGATCCTTTAATGGACCCTCATTCAGATGTTTAACAAGGAAAGAAGGAGAAACCATATTGAAGATGTTGCACAGTGGGGATGCTGGTAATCATAGTGGCGGAAGATCTTTAGCACATAAGGCAAAAATGCAAGGCTATTACTGGCCGTATATGCATGAGGACGCGAAACAAATATCAAGGCGTTGCGAAGATTTCCAAAGGCATGGAAAGAAGATACATGCACCAGGAGCGCCATTAAATTCTTCAACAAGTGTGTGGCCTTTTGGAAAGTGGGGTTTAGACATTGTGGGACCATTTTTACCAGGAACATGACAGAGAAGATATCTAATTGTCGCTACAGATTATTTCACAAAATGGGCAGAGGTGAAAGCGGTACAACACATTCGCGATAAAGATGTCTTTACTTTCATATTCGAGAATATTATATGCAGATTTGGGATTCCCGCACAGTTGGTATCTGACAATGGGAAACAGTTTGAAGGACAAAATATAGAACTGTTGCTTAATGTATTTCAGATAAGATGTGGAAAATCAACTCCTCTATACCCGCAGGCTAATGGCCAGGCAGAAGCAACAAACAAAACAATCGCAGACATATTGAAGAAGAAGTTAGAAGGACACAATAGAGGATGGTGCGAACAAGTGCATAATGCAGTATGGGCTTATAATACAACCAGGAGAGAAGCTACAAGACTATCGCCTTTTTGTTTAACATATGGGGTTGAAGTTGTACTCCCAACAGAAGTTATGATTCCAACAACACAGAAATAAGCTTGGCAGAAAAATCTTAGTGCGGGTAAAATTCTAATCAAATTAGATGAATTAGAAGAAAAACGAGAGAGAGCATTACAACATATGGAGAATTATCAGCGAAGATTAGCCAGAGAATATAACAAACGTGTCAAGATACGTGAATTTCAACCAGGTGACTTGGTGCTGCGAGAAACACCAATATATCAACGAGAAAGTGGTGGCAAGTTGGCGGAAAAATGGGATGGACCTTATATCATCAAGGAGATAGTTGGAACAGGGGCATATAGATTAATGGATCCTGAAGGCAAAGATGTGGGACAAAGATTGAATAGACCGTGGAATAGATTATATCTCAAGAAATATTACCCATAGAAGATGGATGAAATAAAATGAATTCATATGAAATATTTGTGCGACAGAATGATTGCGAATTTGCATAAAATGAAGCAAGATTGTGCGAATATCTCGCAAATAAAATAACAATACATAACCAAAAATGAATGATTGAACGAATTGACAGAAATGATAGAGTGAGTGAATGGGACGAACCTTTGTGGCGTACACCCTAGTTCGCGAATGATATTTCGTAAGAGGCAAATGTAAGACCTAAAGTACGTCATATAAGGGGGTATCTCTTAACATGGCTCAGGGAAAAGGTTACACCGCCCATGGAACTTGAGTCATGGAGATTTGGGGCCCATGAAAGCCTATCCGGGAGAGATACCTTGGATTTCCAACTATATATATATATATATATATATAAGTTATACCCTGTTGGACGACCGAGGATCTCTTCCAAGGAGTCAGTGTATGACCAAGGCGCCGAGGTACACGGTCGAGCCAAGAGTGCCTCGGGGCATTTGAAGTGTCTCGGCCATTCTTGGCAAGTCTTGGCACATCTTTTCACTCGGCTCGAAGAAAACTCCACTTAGGGTGCGCCTCGTAACCATAAACCATATAGGTATAAGGGATAAGAGGCTGCGAAAACAATCAAGTTGTTGTTAAGACCGGATGGGAGGAGCTAGTCTTGTATGGCCGATGTACGCCTCCTTGAAGGGGCAACCAGGGAGATGATAAGGGCGGCACCCTCCATTAGGGAGATGATAAGTGTCTTAAGACGCAAATGTCATGAGGCTCCATTTTCGCAAGAAAATTTAGGCTTGTCATATTTGTGCGATGATCCTGAAGAGGCAATAATACTAACATAAGGGTAAGACGAGATCAATGGGTCTTTACATGAAAATGTATAGACGTCCTGCGATTTCGTCGCAAGACGACAATTTAATGGGGCTGTAAATTCGCAAGAAACTACGGGCCTGTCATATTGTCGCAACAAAAACATCCTGCAGAGGCAATAATACTAAGAAAATGTTAAGGCAAGATCAATGGGTCTTTACATGAAAGTGTATAGACGTCCTGCGATTTTGTCGCAATGATGAGGGGTGGCATAATAAGACCTTTAACTAGGAAGGCGAAATAAGACCACGCGAAAAATGTAAGCGAACATGCTTGCGAGAATAAAATTGCAAATATTAAACAAGATAGAAAGAGAGAATAAGAGATTTATCCAATAGGAGATTCAATCTTTCTTATCAAAAAGAATACTTCAGCAGAAATTGAAAAGCATCCTATGCAAAAAGTCATACAGATAAAGAGACTAGAAGATATAAAATTACAAAAGTAGTTTAATTCTCTACATCATTTTTCTCGCCAACAGGAGATGTTAAACGTTCTTCAACAATTTTATCAGTTTCACCTTCGCCAGTTGGACGATTCTCATCAGAAATTCCTTCATTTGGATCCTTATTGGCTACTTCATCGTCGTTAGGAAGAATCTCCTTTTCGTTTGCAAAATCCTCGTCACTTTCATACTCGTAATCACTATCAGGAGAATTAGGAACTTCATCATCTTCAACTTCCAAAGGTTCAATAGAGACAGTGGTCAAGAGATCTAGACAAAGAAGATATCATTCATAATAACTTCAGCTTTGAGATGAAATTGACGAAGGAGTGCCTTCTGATGATTCCTACTTTGAATATATTTGATTTGATTAAGATAATCAAGCCTTCTTGCGGCCCGATCACGATAATGGGCAAGACTAGCGACAAGTGTTGCATTATCCTTGCGAATTTTGGCATGGCTGGATTCCAAAGTAGAAAGAGAGGAGCGAAGATCTTTCTCAGACTCTGTAAAAATAAAGAAGAACAGCAGAATTATAAATAAAAGGTAATATAAGAAGTTAGAAAAGGAAAAAGACGGATGAGGCAGTCAAATCTTATGACTACCTTCCTTTTGCGAGATAAGATGTTGGGTCAGGGCCAAGCAACTATTCTCCAAATGATCCATGGCATTATCAAAATTGTCCCCAACAAGACCTTTTAACCGAGAACGCAAGCTTTTTTCATTAGAAATCAGTAACTTATTCTCCTTAGCAAGGGAGGAATGGGATTCTTTTAACTTGGTATATTCATCCTTGAGTTGGTTTTTTTTCACGCTTAGGGTTATTCTACCCTTAATAAGCTTATCCCTCTCGGCAGTGGTTTGTTGGAGTTTACTTCTCAATGAACAGATAGATTGTTCTTGCTCATTATGTATTTTTTGACAAACATCAAGCTGTTGCGAAGATATCGCCACCTTATTCAACAAAACTCGCTTCTCTTGAGAAAGGGTTCCATTTTCATCTGATAAGGTTTCCAACTCCAAATTAGATTTAGTCAAAGAAATTGAGAGATGCGACAATTCGTTACTTAATAATTCTTGCTTCTGAACTAAGTGAGCATTTTCTTGGGTAAGATTATTTATCTGGTCAACAGAATATGTATGAAGGTTATCTAATCGGTTATATTGCTCCGTCCAAGCATCTCTTTCTACTCGAGTTTCTTCCACAATAGATTCCAACTGATATATCTCCATTTTACGCTTCTGATTCAAGGCTTGAAAGGCGAACAAGGTCTTCAAAAAAAAAAAAAAAAAAAAAAAAAAAAAAAAAAAGATGAAGTGATACCTTTTAATTCTTCATTCTTAACTTCTTGTTCCAAAGACATTCGCGACATTGTGTCAGAACCGAAATATTTACTCAGGGATTCACAAACGCTAGACCTGATAGGATTAATGGAGGTTTTCTTAACATCACTCATGATGTCTGATAAAACCTTGAAAGCTACATCTATCCCTTCCAGGTTTTCTTTGGTAAGGGGGATAGACTTAGAGGAAGAAGGGATGACGGAGGAAGAAGGAAGAATTGAGTCATCTTTGGTTATAAGAATGCCAGAAGAAGGAACCTGATTAACAAGTGGGGGCGAGATAGAGGTATTGATGGTAAAAGTGGAGAGGGGTACATCTTGCAGAATTTCATTGATGGAAAATTCAGGAATTGATTTATCCTGCGAGGATATCGCAGGAGAAGACGGGTTATCCTGAGAAGAAGGAATTGGTTTATCTTGCGAAGATATCGCCAGAGAAGGTGAAGATTTGTCCTGCGAAGGTACTGCAGGAGAAGTGTTAAGCTTGAACCCAGGAAAGGAAATAGGAGGTGCAACAGGCTTAGAACGATGAAGTCTTTTAGGAGATTTATCAACATCTTTGTCATCCTGCGAATAACAAGTTAAATAAGAAACAGAGGCAACAATATTGTCATTAAAGGTAAATATTTCTTAATACCTTGTCATTCGCGGACTTCCTTTTAGTAACAGTGGCTTTCGTTCGCGAGCTCATGGAGACAGCAGGGTTTGAAACGGTGAATTTGGTGTTAGATTTGTTCTTGCTGAAATAAAAACAGCAGGAGAATTGTTAAAAGAAGATCAGTATCAAAATAAAACGATTTTAATAAAAAAAGGTCAATCATAAAAAGATCAATCAACGAACCTTGGTGGCTCCATATAAACAGCAGCAGGAAGATAATGAGAATAATAACAGAAAAACAGTAGCAGGAAGATGATGAGAAGAACTACTGGAGGGAAAAACAACAACAAAAGTTGCAGACGATGAAGAAGATGAAGTAAAAGAAAGATAACATTCTCATGAAGATCTCTTCCTTAAATAGATAAGAAAAGGTGACCGGTTAACATTTAATGGTATCGGTAAAAAAGGAGATTTTGGACACGTGTAAGCGGTTATCCTTATTTCACGGAATCTTGTCAGTACGGATATTGATGAAAATTGAACAGCTGCGACACATTGAGCATGTTAATTCTCATGACATTCTCTTCTTCGTAGAGAAGACATGAGAAGAGGCAAGATGTAGGATCAGAATATCGCGACGTCTATCCTCCGCAAGATCAATAAACGACAGCATTGCGAAAGTGTCGCAAATGAGTAATATAAATGACGCAATGAATGACGACAGCCAGAACACGAGGAAGGTGTGAAGATCTAGCGAAATTTAGGAGTGCTGCGAGAATTAATACATGTGCACTTGCGATATTTCGCAAGCCATTCCCGAAAATAAAGGACAGCTTAGCTGTCATCCACTGTGTACTATCCTATATAAAGAGTTGAGCAAGTCTGTTGAAGGAAGGTTCTTTTTGAAGTGTGAGGCAAGTTAGTAGGAGAGAGAAAATTTGTAGTGATTGTAATTTCTTTGGCTCTGTTCTATTTTCTCTTGTAAACATTTCAAGAAAATAATCAATAAAATTCATAGTTATTCATCTTCAAATGGATTAGTTGTGTTGTAGGATCATAATATCGCAACGGACAAGGTTCGCGGGATTAATAAACGACGGTGTCGCGAGGGAGTCGCAGGGAGCTAAAATAAACGACGCGATGAATAACGACAAACAAAACAATTGGAGGACATGAAACCTGGCGAGGGTTAAGAAGTGTCGCGAGAATGAATATTCGTGCACTTGCGACACTTCGCGAGACATTCCCGAAAATAAAGGA
Organism: Papaver armeniacum; assembly: GCA_023531295.1. Taxonomy (NCBI): domain Eukaryota; kingdom Viridiplantae; phylum Streptophyta; class Magnoliopsida; order Ranunculales; family Papaveraceae; genus Papaver; species Papaver armeniacum. The sequence continues at coordinate 235,970 of JAJJWW010003705.1, read as the reverse complement.
TAGCTTAGCTGCCATCCACTATGTATTACCCTATATAAAGGGCTAAATGAGTCTGTTGATGGAGAGAGCTTTTTGAATTGTGAAGCAAGTCATTAGGAGAGAGAAAGTTTAAAGAGCGCTTTAATTTCTAAGTGTAATTCTATTGTACTGTGTAAACATTTCATGGAATCAATTAATAAATATTCTTGATCATACATCTTTCAATGGATTAGTCAAGCAAAATTGAGTAAGGGGTGTAGTGTGGGATTTCCTGCAACTACATATGCGCTAGAAACAGGGAAGAGAGCAGAGATTGACGTAGAAATTGGAAAAAATTTGGATTAACAGAGAAAAGATTTGGAGAGATACTCAAGAATTCATTGAAAAAGAAAAATGGCTAGAAGAAGAAACGTACTAAGGGCAACCAACGATTGTAAGAAGAAGTGGGAGACTTGCTTGGAGAAAGGAGGAATGAAACAGGGAGAATCGTCAAGGATGAATATGAGAAATGATGGAGAAAATCAAAATCAGCCACCGATCTCCCGAGTAACAAACGCGGCATGGATTATGATAGAGTAAGTGTACATACTTGGAGGTCGATTCGAAGACGAGAGGGAAGAGGAGCGGCGGATGGTGAACAATGGACAAGGAGGAGGAGAGCAAGGGATGAATGGAGAAATGAATCCAGGAAACGACGAAATCGCAGCGTTAGAAAGATTGAGACAAACTATACATGAAGAGAGACGACTAGAGGCAGAGGAACGAGCAAACTTGACAAGACGAGAATCATGAATTGAGGATGGAAAATATGATATTGCAAAATAGGAGATCAAGAAGTAGTGTGAGATCAAGTTCAAGGTCGACTAGGGAAGAAAGAAGGAGAGTTTTACCAACAGAAAGTACCAACAGAAGAAAACCAACAAGAAACACAAAATCCAAGCACAGAGCGTGGCGAGAGAAGAGGGGAAATGGAAGATCGTTATATTCCTCAGCCCGAAAATCTTCAAGATGAGCGGAATAGGGAGAATCAAGGAAACATGCAACTCCAAGGGCCGAATGACCCAGCTGCTGAGGGGAGAATAATCTTGCACGGGAGAGAAGAATTGAGAAGAAACCGAGAAATTGAGGATGACATTGAGAGGCACTACATTGAACAAACGCGGCTAGCTCGCGAGAGAGAAAGGATAAGAGCAGAAATGGAAAATCAAGAGATGGAAGAAGCAATCCGGCAGAATAACCATGACAACCGGGAAAGAAGGAGGGAACAAAATCGTACCAATAGAAATATTAATGAAGAATATGAGAGGGTGCAGATGAGAGCTGAGAGACAACCAAGAAGAGAGAACAACCGATATAATGGCGTGCGAATTGAAGAAAGGAACGAAGAAGAGCGTCGCAGGGAAAGGAGAGAAGAAAATAACGAGCAAGAAGGTCAAAACAGGCACGAGCGTAGAAGGAGAGAAGCGAGAGCTAAAAAGACCCGAGAGTCAAACTCGAGGCAAATGAACAAATCTTAAGAGAATTGGCTGAAATGAGAGGACTACCTTGAACAATAGAAGGGAAGGAGGAAGGAAACAATTGGACGAAGCCATCGCAGAAAGCCGCGAAGAATCCCTTCACACTAGAAGTACAGATGGGAGGAATACCTCCTAAGTGCAATCTACCTGCATTAACCAACATCTTTGATGGAACAACCTGTGCGGTACAACATATCAAGGCTTATATGAGATGTATGTTACAGTGGGAGAATCATGATGCTATACTATGCAAGTATTTCGCATCAAGCCTAATAGGAGAAGCACTAAAATGGTTTGAGGGTCTGCCAAGGAACACAATCACATCATTTAACCATTTACAAGCCACATTCCTGGGCGCGTACATAAGTAACAATTCTTCACGACCAGGTATTGAAGATGTATTCGGGTTGAAGCAAAGGGTTGGCGAGAGCTTAAGGCAGTTGACAATAAGATGGAGAACCATGTGTAGCGAAATGGCAGGACGGGTTGAGGAAAGATATCTCATCCTCTCATTTGTGAATGCTCTCTTCGCGACTAACTTGTTATACATTCAAATTTTTAGAATCAAAAATACAATCACGATGGCAGAACTGCGAGAGTTACAGGAAGAATATATCGCCTTAGAAGAAAGACAGAATGAAATGAATTCTTATCCAGTCGCGAACACAAGCTCGAATGCTGCGAACGCAAGCTTATTGCCTCAATTCATAAATACAGTGGCGAGCACTTCGCAAGGACAGCAAGCAGGGAAGGCTGATGAGGGACAGCGAAAGATAGTAGCCATGGGAAGCCATGACCAAGAAGAGTTTGAACGAGAAATGAACTACTACAACCGTAATAAAGAATAATAAGATTCGGAGGCTAGAACATGTACAAGAAACTTACGGTGGACGGAGGCAAAATAATCATGCAAGGCGAGAGAAGTCGCAGAATAGTATGGGAAGAGATTAAGATGCCTCCACCGAATGCTAGTGTGGAAAAGATCCGGGAAGCTATACTTGTAATGGAAGATGTACCAAAGACCTTGGAACGTGGGAATGGAACCACCACCGGGCGACGAGAAGTCATGAGTTTTGTTCTTATCATCGCTTCCATGGGCATCAAACAAATGATTGTAGAAACATAAAGAGAATTATTCTCGGGATGATTGATCGGGGAAGTCAATCACTTTCTAAGGGGAGAAGAAAAAGGCCGGACATTACCACCACCACCGAGAGATGCACGAACAAAGTGTCGGCGAAAGGAAAGGAAACATTTGTGATAGAAGTGGGAACAAAAGCCAAAAATTTGAATTGCAACTCTATCGTCCACTCCTATCGCACAATCGAAGATTTTCATGACAACGTGCTCGGTAGAGTCTTTGCGAGAGATGCTAATGATAAAGAAATAATGAGTCTCAAGAGAACGACGCAGATTAGAACGTGGCAGGCAAGACTATTTCTTTCTCTGCAGCACGAAAGTGCCAAAAGGAAGAGAAACACATGATAGCCCGTTGGTTGTGAAACTAGAGATTAACCCAAAACCAGTTGATGGAGAAGATGATGAAGCGAGAAGATTGTGGGCGATCAACCGAATCCTAATCGACACCTAAGTTCGGTGAATATTCTTTTTACCATACTTACAAGACGATGGGAGGAAAGGATGAGGATTTGATCCCCCTCGACATACAAGATATATGGCTTTAATGGCACTGCAAACAAGCCAAAGGGAGAGGTTCAGATGAGAATACCTCTACAAGGATTATCGATGATGTTTTATTCTGTGTGGTTGACGTGGAATCTCCGTATAATGCGCTGATTGGGAGGCCATGGCTTCACGAAATCTTGGGGGTCGCATCAACATACCACCAATGTATAAAATTTCCACATCCAAACGACATTGGTATTATACAGGGAGATTTGAAGGAGTCGCAACAATGTCACGAGGTTGATGTAGAAAGCTGTGAAGAAAGAAATGCCAAAACAAAGGGTTGGAAGCAACATGTGAGAGATGAGCAGAGAAAGGAAAAACTGATGGTGGATGCTATAGAAGTAAGGACTGAACATACCTCGCGAGGTGAATGCCTAGAGACAGGCGAATATTATGATAATAAAGAAGCGAAGGATATGAAGAACAAAAGGCATAAGAAATGAATAATCAACAAAAAACAGGAGAAAAACTAGCAATTGAAGTAATGATGTGCGAGAATCTCGCAGCCAAGAGTATATGAGAATTCGGTTAAGAAAGAAAAATGAAAATACAACAAATGAAATGGAATTTTGCGAATACTTCGCGAACAAACATCAACAAATAATGAAACATGAATGATTGAATGATTTAACAAAGATGAATGAATAAAAGAATGGGACGAACCTTTATGGCGTACACCCTAGTTCGCGAATAACATTTCGTAAGAGGCAAATGTAAGACCTAAAGTACGTCATATAAGGGGTATCTCTCGACATGGCTCGGGGGAAGGTTACACCGCTCTCGAAGCCCGAGTTATGAAAATTTGGGGCCCATGAAAGCCTATCCTAAGAGGTACCTTGGATTCCCAACTATATATATAAGGTTATACCACGGTTGGGCGACCGAGGGTCTCTTCCTAGGAGTCGTTGTATGCTCAAGGCGCCGAGGTACACGGTTGAGCTGAGAGTGCCCGGGATGGATGAACCTACCCTGGCCATTCTTGGCAAGTCTTGGCATATGTTGCACTCGCCGAAGAAAACTCCACTTAGGGTGCAGCCTCGTAACCATAAACCCTATAGGTATAAGGGATAAGAGGCTGCGAAAACAACCGGTTGTTGTTAAGACCGGATGGGAGGAGCTAGTCTTGTATGGCCGATGTTTCGCCTCCTTGAAGGGGCAACCGGGAGATGATAAGGGCGACGCTCTCCATTAGGGGGAGTGTCAAAACAGACGCAAATGTCATAAGGCTATGTTTTCGCAAGAGAATTTAGGCTCGTCATATTTGTGCAATGATCCCGAGAGGCAATAATACTAACGCGAGGGTAAGGCGAGATCAATGGGTCTTTACACGCGGACGTCCTGCGATTTCGTCGCAAGACGGCAATGTCATGGGGCTTTATGTTCGCAAGGATATCTAGGCCTGTCATATTGTCGCAACTAAAACATCCTGCAGAGGCAAAAATACTTGGAAAATGATAAGGCAAGATCAATGGGTCTTTACATGCAAGTGTAACGACGTCCTGCGATTTTGTCGCAATGAAAGGTGGCAGGGGAGGACCTCTAATTAGGGAGGTCTAACTTGGAAGACCACACAAAAATGATAAGGCAAGATCAATGGGCCCTTGCTTGAAAATGCAAAGGCGGCCTGCGACCTTGTCGCAACAAGAAGAGATAAAATAAAGACTACCGAAACGATAAGGCGAGACAAGTAGGATTCTTGATTTATGAAGATACCCGCGACCACGTCGCAACGATACATTTAAATAACAATAAGATTATTATCCAACCCAAATACATGATGACAACTAAAATCTTCCATCTGAAGATAAATAACAGAGGCAAGTATGGGAATGGAAAGGATACAATATTGTTATTCATCTTCTGATGAAAGAGTTATACATCAATAATGTTGGCCAATTATATTACAAGGAGTGAAGATTGAAATGTACAGATATTACAAGCAGCGAAAGAAAACAAAAAGAATTATCTCTTTGGTGATCCTTCTCCTTCATCTGATTCTTCAATCTATTATTCTCATCGCCAGAATTTTCTTCTTCGCTAGCCTCACTATCGAAACGTCTCGAAACAGCAGATTCTCGGAACCTTTTCGAAAGCCGGGGATATAAATGCGAGAGGGATATTGTGGTCCTTACAAACATACTCCATGGCTCCATTATGAAAACGAACGGCATCATTATTAAAATTCGCCACCGTCGTTAGAAATTGTTTCTTCAACTTGATATATTTATTCTCGCGAAGGAGAGACTCCTTTACGAAATGTTCTTTTCGGTTTCAAGTTCTTCAATTCTTCTTGAAAATTCTGGCGAGTTGTTCTTTTTCGATTCAAGCTCTCTAATTCTAACTTGAAGTCTCTTCTCGGATTCTACAAATAAGTAACAACAAGTTAATAATTTACAAGCAATACTACGAAGTAAGAAGCAAGAAGGTATAATAAGTAACCTTCTCTATCGGATATCATATCTTTAATCAAGGAAGTATGCTCGGCATGAAGACTAACATCAACACCTAAGTTATTCCCCGCATTATCTAAAACTTTCGCAGCCAGGCGAATTCATCATCACTATTAATAACAAGAAGAGAATTTAACTTGCTCTTCTCGCCGCTTAAGTATGGTATTCTCGATGAAGGAGTTCATCTCGTTCAACTTGTACACCTAGAAGAGATTTGTGGAATTCGCTAACGCCCGTGCACCTCTCATAGTAATGCGATCGTTCTCATCTATGAGATCACTAATTTTCTTCCTTAAAGTCTTGATTTTCTTCTCAGAATCAAGGTACATCCGTTTAAAGCGATTAGTTAAATTTAAACTAGATCTGTGTTCGATCTCTAAGAGATGATATTTGGATTGAAGATCCTTTAATGAAAGGAGGTTAGTTTTATCTGAGAAACTACTTAGAGATTGATTGAGGTGAGTAAGAAGGACATCATCATTCATAGGCTCGGGAAATGAATGGAGAAGGATGGATTCTTCGGAGAGATTATATACGTCTGCGAGAATAATAGTCAGACAAAGAAAAATAAAGGATAGCATGAAAAGGATTTGAAAATTGAAATTTACTATACCATAAAGTCTGTTGATTTGAATTAAGAGTGATTACTCTATCCTTTTGGGAGTCCAGATCGGCTTCTAATTTTTGAATCTTATCGCGAGATGACGCGGCTTGACTTCCGACTTTTGAGTCTTCTTGTTCAATTGTAAATTTCTCTTTTCAAGATTATTGCGTCTTCTCTCGAGATCCGAGGCAACTACAAAAGAAGTTCTTCCAACCTATGAAAGAAGATAGAAAAACCGTTAATGCATATATATTTAAAAATTTAAAATTAACAGGAAATATGACTACATGCTTACCAAAGACCCAAGTGCGTTCAAGAAGTCGGAGACACAATTCTAGAGGCTCCATTGAAAGAATTATTGCCCTCTAGTAAAGCAAAGATTACACACATTTGCGAGAACCCCGCAAAGGAAGCTAGGGAGCATCTCCCATTCCTTGGAAAGAGTCCGAGAAGATGCTAGATAACCGATCCATAGAAGAACCGGCCAATGGAATCTCTTTAGTAAGAGAGGGATTAGAATCATGGTTACCCTCGTCAGAAGATTCGGAGCTTGAGCTAAGGCGAGAAGAAGACTGAGTCTTTCGCTTCTTAGTTAAGGGAGCAGAAGATCTACCTTTGCGAACGACGGTTTTACCCTTACTTTTAATTTTTCGCGGCTGCAGCTTCTTCAACTCCAACCTTCGCATACGGTTAAAGATAAGAAACAGAGGCAACAATATTGTTTCAAATAACAAAGGAAATGTTTCTTACTTCACTCGTAAGCGATCGGAGTATCGTCGTGAGTACTCTCCAACGGATCATCCTTATAGCTTCTTCTCAATTTGGCGATCCGAAAAATTCCACAAACTCAAAGAAATATAAAAAGAAAGTTGCGAGGGCAAGATTTGGAGTGGAAAACATACCTCTTTTGCCCTATCGTGCCATTTGAATTCCCAAGGATGATATCCTGCGAGATTCGCAGGAAGAATATGCGAGCCCGCGATGTAAGGGCCATTTAAAATCAAGGGTACAACCCACCACTTCTCATCCTTGGAGTGGCGAGGAGAAGTATTATTGCCCTGGTGCCGCTCAATATCTTGCATGAGTAATTTATCCTCGGGGACATTATCCTTCTTTTTCAAAGCGAATGCCCTGGCAGATTTCACATTCCTCATCTTTATCACCTTGAATAATTTTCAAAAAGTTCTCTACAGTGTATTTCTCAAAGATCTATTTCCAAGTTTGCGAAATCGGGGTTTCTAACATTATTAGGGTATAAAGATCCTTTGCCAAAGCACCACGGTTCGCGAACTCAAGCATTAGGCGAATGCAATCGCCACATAATTGATAAACGGCAGAGAATTTTTTCATGGGCCAAGATTTCATAAAATAAGGGCATCTCGGATTGTATAAGGGAATGGGAAGTCCTGCGAGAAGTTGACCTAGCGAGACTATAATTTTTTGATCATCACATTGATGATCGAAAAACAACTTTGCGAAAAGAATAGATGAAGGTTCTTGATCGGGAATGGTTGATAGAGTAAAACCCTTCTCAAGCAACTTCGTTGAACTTCATCAAAAGAAGCTTTGTATGCACGACTAATGAAAGCCATTATCAGTATGGGAATGGATGGGAGGTTGGAGATTAGGATCAGCGTTAGAAGGGATGAAGAAAAGAGTTACAGTAGCAGGAGCGCAAATTGCGGAAGGAGAAAGTAAAGAAAAGTTGCAGAGAGAAATTAAAAGAAGAAAAGAGGAGGAAAAGAAAGCTATATATAGAAAAATCAAAAAAGATTCTTGAGAAAAACGAGGGCATTTAATGCGAGAAGAGACACGAACGGACGAGAATAAACGGGTGGAAGAGACGTGTCAAGAAAAGACTTTAATAGTCAAAATCGTATGTAATAGCACTGAGTGAAACAGATAAAGATAAGTAGTTGCGGCAAATCAAAATATTGATTCTCATAATATTCTCCCCTCGCAGAGAGGAGATGTAAGGAGAGACAGAGACGGAACTTTATATATATACTACAGAGAAGCTTCGGAACTTCGCTAAAAGAATAGAGGCAAGTACGTACTTTTCAAGAAAAATATTCTTTCGCTCGTTCCTTCACCGATTGAAACCAAGGATTATTACAACAACGAATTTTTCCTTCAAATCGCTCTTCAAGCAATATTCAAGGAAAAAGAGGCAAGATGTAGGATCATAATATCGCAACGGACAAGGTTCGCGGGACTAATAAACGACGGTGTCGCGAGGGAGTCGCAGGAGCTAAAATAAACGACGCGATGAATAACGACAAACAAAACAATTGGAGGACATGAAACCTGGCGAGGGTTAAGAAGTGTCGCGAGAATGAATATTCGTGCACTTGCGACACTTCGCGAGACATTCCCGAAAATAAAGGATAGCTTAGCTGCCATCCACTATGTATTACCCTATATAAAGGGCTAAATGAGTCTGTTGATGGAGAGAGCTTTTTGAATTGTGAAGCAAGTCATTAGGAGAGAGAAAGTTTAAAGAGCGCTTTAATTTCTAAGTGTAATTCTATTGTACTGTGTAAACATTTCATGGAATCAATTAATAAATATTCTTGATCATACATCTTTCAATGGATTAGTCAAGCAAAATTGAGTAAGGGGTGTAGTGTGGGATTTCCTGCAACTACATGTGTGAATTCTAATGAGGGGTGTAGTGTAGGATTTCCTGCAACTACACGCTAGGTTGACCGAAATATCTATCTCGAAGATACACAGAGAGAAACATGGAATAAGACCAATTGAAAACCTTTACCATCCCAATGGTAGATCCGTCACCCTACTATCGTTCGAATTTTCTCAGATTGTTTTTCTGGACAAATTGCGGTCAGTTTGTACAATTTTTTTTTGTTCTAGAACCAGGTTCTTTTCACATTAAAAAAATTCAACCACAACTTTCGTAATAATGTTATTTGTGTCCTAACAACATACGATAAAAATTTTACCACTACCACACTGAACCTGCACTACCACCACCAGAACCACCATTACCACTACCTTTCCACCACCATCACTATTCTCACTGGCTCCATGCACCACCACCAACAAACACCACCCTGGTCATCCTTGATTTCTATTGATATGATTATTAACGAATTTATTATATATCTAATAAAAATATATTTAGAAAAATGTAATGGGTTGGAAAGAGAATTTTAAAAGTTATTATGTTTCTTTATTAAGAAATTTATTATTTATTTAATTTAATGAAAGTATATTAATTAAGATAATTAGAAGATATTTATAATGAATTATTGAAAGATTAATAGAATATTTATTATAAAAAATTAATGATACAATAATGATGTAAAAAACCACGGCCATGGATTTAGCTTTCCCCAGAATGCATCATGACCGCTCTTTATTAGATTAATTAAGAGGACATTTAATGATGAAAAATTAAATAAATTTTTAATTATGAGTAATGAGACACTAATTAATAAAACACTCATAATGATTAATTTTAATTAGAGCAAACCACAACCATGGATTTAGCTTTCCCCAGAATGCATCATGACCGCTCTTTATCTAGGCTAAGTTGTCAACGCTTTGTTATTGAATTTCAAAAATTATAACGGGGAGGTTCGAACTCATAACCTATTGTGTCATAAGAGTGGCTTCTAACCATTGTTCCACCTTGGTTGGAATTGATAAAAAAGATAAATCAACAGTGGTTGTTTGTTCAACTTAAATATTAATTAGTATAAGTGTTTTATTAATTAGTATAAATGATTTGTTTAGAGAGAAGATAAATCTATGGTTATGGTTTGTTCAACTTAAATATTAATTAGTATAAGTGTTTTATTAATTGATGTCTCATTAATTTCTCATGATAAATGATTTATTAATTTTACATCATATATATCCCTTAATTAATATTAATACATATCTCCATCAATAAGTAATAATTTTGACAAAAATTATTTCAATAGATATTAGTGGTGGTGGTGGCAGTAGAGGAAGAATTAAGTGGTGGAAGCGGTGGAATGTGTTACAAAGTGGTGGAGGCGGTAACATTAGTTTTGGTGGAAGAAATAGTGGCGCTGGATGGTTTTAATGGTGGTGGTATTAGTTTTTTCTTTTTGAATCAAAAATAATATTTTTTTTTACATGACGGGTAACATTGTATAGTGAAAAGTATAGTTGGTTGTTTTTGACACGATCAAAAAAGGAGGATAACAAATACTTTTGGGATGATACCAAATCATATAAGACAAAATGGTTGTTTTTGGTACCACCGCTATCTTTGGTAACCGTTAAATGCATGATTTTCAGTATTAACAAAAAACATATATTTGAATAAATTAATTGACGACCTAAGTTTGTTAAATCTAAACTTTATACATGACGTGTGGGATTAAAGTTATAAGTGCGCCCAATATTCTACGAGGGATGGAAAATGGTGGTGGTGGAGAATGAAGTGATATCTGGTGGTTTGTGGTACTGGCCGGTTTTGATGAGTAGTAATTGACTATGATAATTATGTGCTGCTACAAAAGGATAACACTATAAATTAGAAATGTGGTTGATCGTCTTAATGCTAATATAAACTCGGTTAAAATACACGAAAATTAAGAAGAAGAAAAAAACATTTGGATGTCACGTTATATAATAAATAACACTAAAACCTACATATTTAGTATCAAGGTTTCTCCGTCCAATAGATAAATCTAAGGTTGTATTGAGATCCCGTAAGCAGAGGGCGAGTTGGTCTTGGATTTCTGAATGATAATGAATATAATGAAACGCTCCCTCTCGGTTTCTCCAATGAAAACCGAAACCTTCTAAAAAAAATAATCAATCGAACAACACTTAAATGGAACGCATCACCACCAGTGTAAACTTCTATGAATTGCTACATATCCAGTGAAATTTCTACAGATTAATCTGATGATTTCGTCCTACCGTTGCGAGGCATGCAATTAAATCTCTAATAGTGATTTTAAAGGTTTTTAATAATTACAAAATTCTCTTATAAGTTTTGTTTAGGCAAGTATTGATTTAACTTGGGTTATTTTATATTTTTGTGTTAAGTTGATGATTTTTTAATTTGAATACATGTTTGGTTAACAAACTTTGATACATATAGGGTATTTTCTTTGTAGAACTGATGTTAGTCTCTCATTTTTCCCGTTAGCACTTTGTTTCGATCCCGTATTTGTAGACATTATTTGACTAATGTTGGGGTATTTGTTTAATCTCAAGGCCGATTAAACCCAATGTGTGTTGTATACATTGAAGGTGACAGAATTTTGTGTCGGCTCTACCTTGAAACTAATAATTTTTCTTCGGAAGGTTAGTTGAATTTATGTAGATACAAATATCAATATGACTATGCTCTTTAAAACTCCAAATTACTTGAGTAACACTAGATGTGAGAACGTCATTCATGCACTACTTAGCATAGTTGGTGTGAAATCTTTTTATCCACGAATTTCTTCAATTTTATGTTATCAATATGATTGAGAAAGAATCTTACACATGTTTTGATTTACTATTATAAGTTTATTTTTTCAACTCACATGTGTATATCTCAGCCTTCCAATAGCCAAGGGTTCTTCATTTTTATAACTCTCACATTTGCAAAAAAAATAAATAAATAGTGTTTATCTATAGTAGGGAAAATATTATGGGTTTTTGCTTCACTCCTTAGAGCCTTAGTTATCAATAATTTCGGAACAAATGGAGTTGGATTGACAGTTTAGGTATATGTACTGTTAGATGAAATATTCTTTTTGAAGTTTGAAATTATGGTATGATGGAACAATAAATGGGGAAAATTTTTATTTACTGTATTTTTTATTTTATTTTCATGTTGGCACAACATTATTACTCCGTCCAGATAATAAATTGAAATAACATGCTTAAGTAAAAAATAAAAAGATCAGGTAACCCATTTTATTTCCCAAAACCTATTTGAATATAAAAATAATTACTCACGAATAAAATGAAGCAAGAGGAATGTGAACAATATCGTATTAGAGACAAAATATCCCGTGCCGTTGCGGCACGGGTTAAGATCTAGTTTTCACAAAAGTAAGAATTCCCCACTACCTAACCACCTACACTACCATCACCAGAACTGCCCATCACCACTACCTCATCACCATCATCACCGGCTTCATGGACCACCACCCAAAAATACTACCCAATTGATATGATTATTGACAAATTTATTGTTTATTTAATTGAAAGTATTTATTAGGATAATCATAAGACATTTATAACGAAACATTAATAAAATATTTAATGATGAAAATATATTCATTAAGAAAATTGTGAGACATTTATAATGAAAGACTAATAAAATATTCAATGAAAGCTCATTTATGAAGATAATTGCTCCCTCCGTTCCAATTTACTTGATGTTTTAGGGTTTTATTTGTGTTCCAAAATAGATGAGAGTTTAAGTATTTTTCCTAAATTCTCACTGATTTATTCTTTCTTTGGAATCACAGCATACCATTAATTCTCATTGTAATCAGCAGATAAATGATTATTTCAAGGATTTGGAAGGAATATTTGGTTTATCCCAAGTAAACTACAACGGGATACGTAATTTACATTAAATCTAGAAACTAAAAACTAGGTGGTTTAAAATTTTAGGAAGCTATTAATATGGGTAGATTTGGAAAAAAAATTACTCTCTCTGTTGTTTCTTAATCTGCGTGAAAAACTTTATAACATCAAGTAAATCGGAACGGAGGGAGTATAAGAAATTTATGATGTAAGAAGATATATATAATGAAAAATTAATAAAAAATTTAATGAAAGTATATTTATTAAGATATAAGACATTTATAATGAGAGATCAATAATAATATTATTATAAAAAAATCAATGATACAATAACGATGTAAACAACAAAAACCATCGATTTAGCATTCCCAAGAATGAATCTAGAGCGTCCTTTATCTAAGCTAAATAAATTTATTATTTATTTAATAAAAATATATATTTAGAAAAATATAATGGGTTGAATATTTTTTTTAAAGTTATTATGTTTCTTTATCATCAAATTTATTATTTATTTAGTGAAAGTATATTTATTAAGGTTTAATTATAAGATATTTATAATAAGAGATTGATAAAATATTTATTATAAGAAATTAATGATAGATGTAAACAACCACAACCATCGATTTAGCTTTCCCAAGAATAAATCCGGAGCGTTATTTATCTTGCCTAACTTGTCCATGATATTTATGATGTAAGTATATAATGAAAAATTAATAAAAAATTTAATGAAAGTATATTTATTAAGATATAAGACATTTATAATGAGCGATCAATATAATATTTATTATAAAAAAATCAATGATACAATAATGATGTAAACAACAAAAACCATCGATTTAGCTTTCCCAAGAATGAATCTAGAGCGTCTTTTATCTAAGCTAAATAAATTTATTATTTATTTAATAAAAATATATATTTAGAAAAATATAATGGGTTGATTTTTTTTTTTAAAGTTATTATATTTCTTTATCAACAAATTTATTTTATTTATTTAATGAAAGTATATTTATTAAGGTTTAATTATAAGATATTTATAATAAGAGATTAATAAAATATTTATCATAAGAAATTAATGATACAATAATGATGTAAACAACCACAACCATAGATTTAGCTTTCCCAAAAATAAATCCGGAGCGTTATTTATCTTGCCTAACTTGTCCATGCTACTTAAAATAATTTATCACTACTTAGGACACCTTCCTCATCCTACTATCACTACTTCTTCCACCACCACCACCACCACCACCATTAACGTCATCACTCCACCATTCTCACCAACTCCCACCGTCATTACCCCAATACCGATCCACCATCCCCGTCCACCATCACAACAACTATTAATGTCTACATATTTAATGTAAAATAAATTTATTATGTACTGTATTAATGAAAATATACTTATTTGATTAATTAAAGAAACATTTATTCTGAAATATCAATAAAACATTTAATATTGAAAGTTTATTAAACTGATCATTTTACAGCCGTAGATTTGGTTTTCCCAAGAATGAATCCAGAGCGTCCTTTATCTTGCCTAATTTTTCGACATTTCTTTGTTTTATCAATTTTTTTTTAGAACTTCACCTGCGCCGTAACGACACTCCTTCATTATAAGTTAAAAAGATTATTAAACTTCAACCCTTGTATAAACTAACAATTGTTCTCCATGTTTTTTAATTATTATGTTTTCTTTTGGAGAATCGATCGCTAGGTTGACCGAAATATCTGTCTCGAAGAAACACAGAAAGAAACATGGAATAAGACCAACTGAAAACCTTTACCATCCCAATGGTAGATCCGTCACCCTACTATCGTTCGAATTTTCTCAGATTGTTTTTCTGGACAAATTGCGGTCATTTTGTACAATTTTTTTTGTTCTAGAACCAGGTTCTTTTCACATTCAAAAAATTCAACCACAACTTTCGTAATAATGTTATTTGTGTCCTAACAACATACGATAAACATTTTCCCACTACCACACTGAACCTGCACTACCACCACCAGAACCACCATTACCACTACCTTTCCACCACCATCACTATTTTCACTGGCTCCATGCACCACCACCAATAAACACCACCCTGGTCATCCCTGATTTCTATTGATATGATTATTAACGAATTTATTATATATCTAATAAAAATATATTTAGAAAAATGTAATGGGTTGGAAAGAGAATTTTAAAAGTTATTATGTTTCTTTATTAAGAAATTTATTATTTATTTAATTTAATGAAAGTATATTAATTAAGATAATTAGAAGATATTTATAATGAATTAATGAAAGATTAATAGAATATTTATTATAAAAAATTAATGATACAATAATGATGTAAACAACCACGGCCATGGATTTAGCTTTCCCCAGAATGCATCATGACCGCTCTTTATTAGATTAATTAAGAGGACATTTAATGATGAAAAATTAAATAAATTTTTCATTATGAGAGATTATGAGACACTAATTAATAAAACACTCATAATGATTAATTTTAATTAGAGCAAACCACAACCATGGATTTAGCTTTCCCCAAAATGCATCATGACCACTCTTTATCTAGGCTAAGTTGTCAACGCTTTGTTTTATTAGATTAATTAAGAGTACATTTATAATGAAAATTTAATAAATTATTTATTATGATCAATTAAAGAGACACTAATTAATAAAACATTCATAATGTTTTTAAGGTGAACAAACTACGGCCATTGATTTATCTCCTCTCTAGACAAATCTGAACCTCTCTTTATCTTGCCTAACTTGTCCAAACTGTGCTTTATATTCTTGACTAGGTCTTAACCCGTGCCATAACGGCACGGGCATAATTTTTACTCCCTCCGTTCCATTTTAGATGATGTTTTAGGGTTATTTTTTTTTGTTTCACAATACTTGAAAGTTTTCATATTTTTCCACAAAACTACCAATAATAACACACTTACATTTTGTCTTGGAACTATAAGTTTATTTTTAAATGCACTAATAGCAATTAATGTTTGAAGACTTTTCTCAAGGGTATAAATGGAAAATCTTCACATCTCTTTCCATTTATTAATATGCGTGAAAACTCCAAAAACATCATCTAAAGTGGAACGGAGGGAGTATTTAGTTATGCATTTTCCGATATATGAATATTCTTTATAATATTTATTAATATCAAGTTTACCCTTTTAATCATTATAAAAGTAAAGAAAAACCCGATATATATTTTTATTCTTCACTCCACAAATCCTTTCTAGCATTTTCCTCCTTGACATTCTCTCATACTATGCCTCTTCTTTCTCGAGTTGTATCCTCAAGCTAGCCATGAAATTATATCGGTGTTAATTTTTACATATTTTGTTCCCAAAAAAAACATTATTTGATATGTTTTTTAGTTTACAAAGATATTTTATCGATTCTTTGAAATGGTATTACCTTTCTGCATCTTCCTTATTTCAGTGAACGATGTCTCAAGCCAGTCATGAAATTATATCGGAATTAATTTTTACATATTCCAAAAAAAAACATTATTTGATATGTTTTTTAGTTTACAAAGATATCTTATCGATCACTTGAAATGTATTACCTTTTTGCATCTTCGTTATTTCAGTGAACGATGTCTCAAGCCAGTCATGTAATTATATCGGAATTAATTTTTACATATTTTGTCCCCCCTAAAAACATTATTTTATATGTTTTTTAGTTTACAAAGATATCTTATTGATCCTTTGAAATGGTATTACCTTTCTGCACCTTCCTTATTTCAGTGAACGATGTTAGGATCTTCATGGACCATAGGAACCTACTATGCGCCCGACCACATAGAACCAATAGTCCCTACTTGACCACCTTGGGATAAGAGGTGTGCGGTTTTAATATAAAATGCATCGGTGCTACGTAAGGATATTCCCAAGCTTATTAAGCTCCACATGTACTCCTCTTTATTCCATGTGAGACTATCCATAGTTATACATATGTGTTTTATCGCGCCACATACTCTGACGATCTCCACCTTGGCAAGATTAAAGCAATTCATATGTCCAATCAGACTTCACTATATGACTACAATCTTTATATGCTACCCACCGATCATAGTTAATGTCATTATGCGCCCTGGAATCCTACTCCATGCTGAGTTAATGAGAAGGCAAGAACTAACTCCACCTTGACCATTTCCTTGCCCGGTTAGAACCCTGCTCCACTTGAGAGTTAATTTTTGAGATACTAACTCCACCTCGAGCGCCAGTTCAACCTTGAGCATTGTCTTGCCTATCTAGAACCCTGATCCACCTGAGTTAATGTGTGAGACACTAACTCAACCTTGAGCGCCAATTCAAATTTGGGCCTTGCCTGCTCCACCTTGAGTCTGACTCCACTTACTCCCTAAACCGGGTGACATCCACAACACTTCTACGTTCGGAAAATAGCCCCAACCATGGGCTATGATACCAATTGTTAAGATTTTCACGAACCATCCGATACTACTTAGGGCCCGACCACATGACCCCGAACCCCACTTGACAACCTTGGGATAAGAGGTATGGGGTTTTTAACTAAAAGGCCTCGGTGCTATGCATGGAGATGCCCAAGCTTATTAAGTTCCACATGTATTCCTCTTTATTCCATGAGGGACTATCCCTATCTATGCATATGTGGTTTATCCGCCACATACTCCAACAAATGAGCGAAACTAAAACATTAAACTATGTAAGCTGTAACAAAATTACAACACCTGAACTCATTCGTCCCAAGAATAACTGTGTAGATATTAACAGTGTTCGGATCCTTGAGTTGACAGTACATATCGTATTGTATGTTCTTACTATTTCAATGACATAATGAAAAGAGTACTACTCAGAATTGACTCAACAGTACATATCGTATTGTATGTTCTTACTATTTCAATGACATAATGAAAATCTAATTCATTTACTTAAGCTATTATATTTTAAAATGTTAAGTCATTTTCGATGGCAATCATTTTACTCATATATGATGTAGTTCTAGTTTTTCAAAATTCCAAAATATATTATGTACGTAATTCAATTCGGAAGGAAGAGTTCACCGAATGAAATATAGGTGATGGATTGTCCTTTCGCAACATTTTGGACTTTTCAACATAGTTGGATCCATAATTGGTAAAAAAGCATTGTATTTATGCGTTCTCGGGTGAGAGTAATCTAGGGATGGGATACCTCCCAGAAAATTGCCGATTGATGACCACATCAGTGTCAGTTGAAAATCCCACACTGTCGGATTGTCGCAGTGACTATATAAGCGGGGACAGTATTGGCGGAGGATCAGATCCTTAAAAATGGTATTAGAGTTGACCACGGGTTACCCGTAGAGGGTGAAACAGTATGCTTGACAGATTGTGTCTAGAAAAGGTCTTATGAGTGAGAAAAAATGACAGAGTCTAGGATTGAACATATTTTGAAGCCGAGGACGGCGCCAAATTAAGTTGGTGGTATTATAGTACTCCGACTCGGCAGTAAGATTCGCCAAATAGAATATAGGTAATGGTTTGTCCTTTCCCAACACCGAGACATTTTCAACATAATTGGCCTCATAGTTTGCAAAAAATCTCTATAATAAAGCATGCTAGGTAGAGTAATCATGAGATGGGTGACCTCCTGAGAAGCTGTTGCTGGATGACCGCATCGGTGGCCATTCAAAACCCCATACTATCAAATGACCACAGTGGTTAAGTGAGGACATTATTGGTAGAGGTTCATGCCATTACATTCTACGACCCTACGCTTCCAAATGTGAGGTTATTCATTGCATAAAAATAACAGTAAGTCAAATCGTTAAGTACTTAACCTAATAACAATACTCTAACCTAAAAATTAACTCAGTTGTCCATCATCATTGAATAAAAATAACGTTAAACCATTTATCAAGAAATACGTGAGACGATGCGAAATTACTCACTGGGCACCAATACTTGCCACCGTTACTATGGTCCACTTACATAATTGTTAGCCAATCTAACTAAGTTTGGTGCTGCTTTTTTCTTTTAAAAAAAAAAAAATCTTTGAAAACATATTTATAACAATATTTTTTTCATCCAAGTGTTTGGTAAAGATGTCATAAAGTGATTTTTATGTAAAACACTTCCAAAATCTATCAATTTTATAAGTGGGAGAGAAGGAGCTTTTAAAAGCTTCAAAAGCAAATGTTATAGTTCACCCTAATCTCATATTTTATTTTCTGATTCTATCCAATCTTTTTTATATCTAACAAAAATTATCCTTGAATCTATATATCTTCGTTATATTTTATTCTTTAAAGATAATTATTTTTATTTTCAAACTACACTTTATGTTATACGGTATCATTGACATATACTTTAATTTATCAACAATATATATTAAGGAATTATTGATTTTCCAAAAGTGGTTAAGAAAAATAATACATTTTAGTAATAATACTAATTAGTAAATTTAATCTTACATATATGTACTCTAATAGTAGAAAAATTACTTATTTTAAGCACAAAAAAATAGATAAACAATTTTTAGAGATATGTCTTCTTTTGTCATTTTGTAACTAAATATAGATGAACCCGATATTTTCCCAGACACAATTTGATCATTTTTTAAAATAGTTTTAGCTTTAGTTTATAATTTGCAACCATTCAATTGTTTTTTTTTTTTTTTACGGAGCTCAGCAATACATCGACAACCATCTAATTTTTTTTTTACATAGCTCGGCACAATAGCGTACATCGGAAAAGCACTTTTGTAAAGCTCGCAGCAATACCAAACTAATCATAAGTATTAGCTAATAAAAATATATTTATTATCATCATTAGTAGAATAATTTATAAACTATCATTTTTAATTTGATATTTAATAACATATTATCATGGAAAATTAATAGAGTATTTATTATGAAGAATTATGGAACCTTAATGACATGATAAATTTTGTCCGTTAGTTGCATTTCTAATCCTAATCACAACCATCACTTATGACAAACGATTACATCCCTAGATTTATCTCTTGTGAGGACAAATCTGGACCACTCTTTAACTTGCCTAAGTTGTCCAAACTATGCTTTATAAGGGAGATATAAAAAATAGGATAATAAAAATAATATTTTCATAAGAGAAGTAATAAATCCAACCCATATCTTTGTATTAAAGTTAAGTTAATTACACTAATTATGGGAGTTACTAAGTAGTGTAAGATGTGAAGAGGTGGAAAGGGAGATGAAAAAGTGGTAGTGTAAGTGTAGTGTATCCGCCAAATATAAATTTACAACAAAGTATAAGTTTTTTCCTTGATTCAAAATAAATTTTGATGCAGTTTTAAAAACAACGAGTAGACTCGTACGACCGACTCATGATAAACACAGTTCGACAAACTCATGAAGATAAAGGTTTATTTATATTAGGCTTTTGCGGCTACTATTTATTTTCAGTTTTTAAAAATGAGTTGACTCGTGCGACTGAATCAGTTCCACTCGACTTGTATTATTGAAACTGATGCAGTCAGTATCGAGTCCCGAGATGGATGAGATCTCATCGAGATTCCCAGGTTTCGGACCTTGGGTGAAAGAAACCTCTTAATATCAATGAGACAAGATCTAACCGAGAACCTCACCGAGACAACTAAGATCTCGTCGACTCGAGTTAGCAAATTAAGGAATAATATAGGAAAAAAAATTATTATAAAATTCAAAATCAATCTTGAAAGACTTGATTTTTCTATGTTATGTGAAATTTTGAATCATATTACAAGGGGGAGTACAAATTAGTCTAAAAATCCTCGTTGTCTTCATCAACTTCTTGATCAAGTGGTATGAAATTTGGAAAAAAGATACCAAGATTTCACCGAGAATCTTACCGAGATAAAGCTACCAATGGTAGTTTTCTAAACAAAAATAAAATAAAACTGAAGACACATTTTCACAAAAAATTTACTTTTTGTGTTTATGATAATATATATGACATTTATGGAATTCGAATTCTCAAACAAATATTGTTTACACTAATTAAAAATAAACTAAATGACGATACTGGTTTCAAAACTGACAGATCATACATGTATAATGTCATCATACAATATATCAATCAGATTATTAGAGACGCGACAAATAATTTAAATGATGATATGACCTAAGTTTATTTATTTATTTTTTAAGCAATCAAATATAAGTTGAAATGTATGTAGACGTCATTTCACGATTGTTAGTGTTTAGCCGTGAAATGATTTACCCGCAATATGAGTTTAGATTTAAAAATTTTAAGGGTAATTCCATTAAAAACAATAGATAATAATAATTTTACATACCTTAATGAAAATAAAAAGTCTTAAATTTGATTACAGAAAAACTGTTATGAAATTATTATTATTACTTAAGGATGCAATGCGGGCTTTGTTGAGAATAAAAATTAAAGTTTACAAGAAACTGGAGGAGAGTCTCGCAACAAGTTGAAGGGTTATTATTATAATTATTTTTCTTTTTCTAATAGGAGAAAGAGTATTATTACAAGAAATTAGTAGGAAGCCTAACAAGCTAAGTTCTAACATCGTACTACTACATTGTTATTATTTTTTTTTTTGCTTCAGAAAAATGATTATTCTATAATTATATGGTGTACAAAATAAGATATTTATTTTTCTTAAAAATGGCTAAAGTTAGTGACAAGCGTTGGTGTCCCATTTATCCCACATGCCCACATCCAAAATTTTATTCGATCTTAAGATTGGTTTGGGTGATCGAGAAATGATTTGGTTAGTAAAACGGATTTATTTTGTTGTTGTTTAGGGTTTTATATCTAAATGAATTAAGAGAGAAGGTCTTCATAGTGGTGAAGCAACTCAAAATTGGACTTTGTCTTGGGATTCACGTGCATATACCCGATTGTTTATAAGCGTAGGATATTGAAAGAACTGAGAGCGTTTACTTATTCCTAACTATACGAAGTTGCAGTAGTCGATTTGTATAACAACTTAATTATGAGAGTATTCAAAATTGGTCTAGATCCTAAGGTTTTCATCCAGATTGTTGTTCCCATTGACGAAACCCTGTCGTGTTGTGTGATTGTTTTATTCTTCGCATTATAATTATTGCCATAGTTTTAATTAAGTAATCATACTTATACGTTAATTAACTTGGTAACAATCTCATACTTAGTTTATTTCGAACTATGACTATTACCAAATATACCTTGTTGACATAATCTTTGGTTGTTATTGTTTCAGTAAGGTTATACAAGGTGTTTCTGCATAGGTTGATACCGAAAAGATTGTGTTGTACTCGGTATCCTCGTCATTTCAATGATAAATTTATGTAACCATTATATTGTAATCTTATTGTTTATCCCCACTTACACCGTGATATATTTTTTTCCTAGAAGATGATACTTAACATGTAACTTAGTTTAGTATTACAATAATCAAAATATATGACAGAATGCGCCACACTTCAAATATAACAAAACTTAATTAAGAAACATATAACAAAATACGCTTTATATCATCTCATTTAATATAGTTTAATTTAATATATGGTTTTCAAATAGTTAGCTTTATCAATGGCATTATAAATTGGGTCCGAATCATGGGACTCTTGATTTGAACGCATAGTTTGGACGCAGATTTATAAACGTCCATTATACTTTATCCAATGGCAGTAGATACTAGTGAGGTGGCATCTTTCTTTAGGCATAAAAACAAGTGTTGATGAAGACTCTAGTAGTGATGAAGAGGTGCATCGGATTATCATGATTTCGATCCTACCGAATTGGATAATTTTTTGAATGAAGAAGAGAATGCCAACCAAAGAATGCTTGAGGATATTATTCAAGCACAAGAACAATTTCGTCGGGAAGAAGAAGGTGATAATGCTTCTAATAAACAAGTATGAGTTGTAACGATCTACAAACATGTATTTGCATGTCCCAATCGCCCAAAAAGTAAAAAAAAAAAAAAAAAAAAAAAAAAATCAAAACTTTAACCCAGAATCGGTTTATTCGATAGCACTACATAAACCGATTCTGGGTGTAATCCCCAAATTGGGTACATTAATCGGTTGTTGTTAGTCACCGCATAAACCGATTGTAGTAAAAAATTTGGCGTGATGGGTACGTGACCTAAATCGTTTTTTGTTGGTGATGTGCATAATCCGATTTCTTCACTTGAATAATCACATAGATTACACGAAGTTGACAATCGGTTTATTTACGTGTATATGTAATCCGATTTTGGAGAAAAAAGGTTCCAGGACAAATGTGAACAAAAATCGGTTTACATTATACGAGACATGAATCGATTGTAAACATTGAATTTTTTTCATCAAGTCGTTAATCGGACTTTATAGTTGCACATATAAACCGATTTGTAGGATCAGAATATCGCGACATCAATATTTCGAGAGAATAATAAATGACAGTACTGCAAAGGAGTCGCAAGAAAGAAAAATCAATGACGCATCAGATGACGACAGCCAGAACATGAGAAAAGTGTGAAGACTTGGCGAGATTTGGTAGTGTCGCGAAAACAAACACTTATACACTCGCGACACTTCGCAAAGGATTCCCGAAAATAAAGGACAACTTAGCTGTCATCCATTATATAATACCCTATATAAAGGGTCGAGTAAGTCTGTGGTAGGAGGTCTTTTTGAATTGTTGAGCAAGATATTAGGAGAGAGAAACTTTGGAGCGATTGTAATTTCCTTAACTCTGTTCTAACTTTCTTTGTAAACATTTCAAGAAAATAATCAATAAAATCTATAGTAATTCATATTCAAAATGAGTTAATTGAATAGAATCTAGTGAGGGGTGTAGTGTGGGATTTCTGCAACTACATATGCGCTAGAAAACAGGACCGAGTGAAGATCAACATTGTGATTTGGAAAAATTTGGAGTGTAGAGAGAAGAATTTCATACAATTTTTAGCAAATTATTGAAATTAAGAAATGGCTAGAAGAAGAGGAACATCAGAACAACCAACAACCGTAAGAAGAAGCAGGAGATTGGCTGGAGAAAGGAGAAATGAGGTAGGTGAGCCCTCAAGAATGAACACAAGAAATGGAGAAGAAGGCCAAATTCAACCACCAACTCAACCAGCTCCAAATAGAATAATAGATTATGATAGGGTGAGTGTGCATACCTGGAGATCAGATTCTATGGAGGAAAGAGAAGAAGTGCAACAATTGATAAATAATGGACAAGAGGAGAGAAATCGAGAAGAGATGGGAGAAACGATTCGTGGAAATGAAAAAATTGCAGCATTAGAGGCATTGAGACAAACAATACATGAAGAAAGGCGATTAGAAGCAGAGGAACGCGCAAATTTAACAAGGCAAAACCACGAATTAAGGATGGAAAATAGGAGGCTGCAAAATAGAAGATCGAGAAGTAATAACAGATCAAGATCAAGATCGATTAGAGAGGACGTGAGAAGAACATTACCTGCAGAAAATGTTAATGAAGAAAATTTGGAAAGAGAACTAGATTTTGGCGAAAGAGGTCGCGAAGAAAGAGAAGTGATAGGAGATCGTTATATTCCCCGTCCTGAAAATCTACAGAATGGTCAAAATGATGGAAATCAAGAAAATAGGCAACGTCAAGGGCAGAATAATCCAGTTAATGAAGAAAATCAGGAAGAAAGAAGAAGAATACTACATGAGAGAGAAACACGGAGGAAACAAAAGGAAATTGAAGATGACATTGAAAAGCATTATATTGAACAAGCGCGTTTAGCTCGCGAGAGGGAAAGATTGAGAGCAGAAATGGAATAACGGGAATTCGAAGAGGCGATTCGGCAGAATAATCATGATAACCGAGAAAGAAGGCGCGAGCAAAATCGCAACAATGGAAATATCAACGAGGAATATGAAAGAATACAGAGAAGAACTAATAGACAGCCAAGAAGAGAAAATGACAGATATACTGGTGTGAGAATTCGTGAAAGAGATGAGGGAGAAACTCGCAGAGAAAGAAGAGAAGAGAACGATGAACCAGAAAATATAAGTAGACACGAACGGAGAAGGAGAGAAGCAGAATTAAAGAGACCGATAAATTCAAATTATGAGGCAAATGAACAAATTCTCAGAGAATTGGCGAGAGATGAGAGGAATATTGAACAATGAGAAGAGAAGGAGGAGAAAGACAGGTTAGATGAAGCTATCGCAGAGGCTGCGAAAAATCCTTTTACATTAGAAGTGCAGCTGGGAGGAATACCCCCAAAGTGCAACTTACCAGCGTTAACCAGCATTTTTGATGGGTCAACTTGTGCAGTACAACACATCAAGGCTTACGTGAGATGTATGCTACAGTGGGAAAACCATGATGCTATATTGTGCAAATACTTTGCGTCGAGTTTAACAGGAGAAGCATTAAAATGGTTTGAGGGTTTACCAAGGAATACAATCACGTCATTCAACCATTTACAAGCTATATTCTTAGGGGCATATATAAGCAACAACTCTTCGCGACCTGGTATTGAAGATGTATTTGGGCTAAAACAAAGAGTTGGCGAAAGCTTGAGACATTTGACCGTAAGATGGAAGACAATGTGCAGCGAAATGGCTGGACGGGTAGATGAAAGATACCTCATACTATCATTCATAAATGCTATGTTCGTAACCAACTTATTATATGTTCAAGTTTTCAAGTCAAGAATACAATCACGATGACCGAGTTGAGAGAACTCGCAAGAGGAATATATTGCTTTGGAAGAAAGACAAAATGAAGTGGAATCGTCGTGCAGGTCGCGAATACAAGTTCAAGTCTTTGCGAATGCAAGTTTATTACCCAGATTAATACAAACAGTGGCGAGTACCTCGCAAGGGCAACAAGAAAAAGTGGTAGATGATGGACAGCCAAAGTTAGTAGCCATGGGAAGTCGAGATCAGGAAGAATTTGAAAGAGAAAGAAACTACTACAACCGTGGAAGCAATAACAAAATTCAGAGACTTGATCACCCGCAAGAAACCTATGGAAGCCAAAAACAGAATTATCATGGAGGGCAACGACGTCATAGAGTAGTATGGGAAGAAATCAAGATGCCACCACTGAATACTAGTGTGGAGAAGATATGGGAAGCTATACTTTTGATGGAGAATATACCTGCACCATGGAACATGGGGAGTGAACCGCCACCAGGTGATAGAAGTCACGAATTCTGCTCTTACCATCGTTTTCATGGACATCTGACAAATGACTGCAGAAACATCAAAAGAATTATCCTTAGAATGATTGATCAGGGGAAGCTGAATCACTTTCTAAAAAGTGAAGAGAAAGTTCAACATTTGCCACCGCCACCATCAAAGGGAAAAGAAACGTTCGTAATAGAGGTTGGAACAAAAGCTAAAAATTTATTTTGCAACTCCATTGTTCATTCATATCGCACAGTTGAAGATTTTCACGATAACGTACTCAGTAGGTTTTTTGCGAGGGATGTTGATGACAAAGAAATAATGAATATTGCGAGGACATCGCAATTAAAAGAGTGGCAATTGCAGATTATTTCTTTCTCAACAGAAGAAATACCCAAAGGTAGAGAAGTACATGATAGCCCATTGGTTGTGAAACGAAATTAATCAAAACCCATTCTTTGGCGAAGATGATGAAGCGAGAAATTGTTGGGCAATCAACAGAATATTAATTGATACTGGGAGCTCGGTGAACATCCTCTTTTACCATACGTATAAGACCATGGGAGGAAAGGATGAAGAATTGATACCTTCAACATACAAAATATATGGTTTCAATGGCACAGCAAATAAGCCTAAAGGAGAAGTTCACATGAGAATACCCTTGCAAGGATTATCAACTGATATTTTGTTCTGTGTGATCGATGTGGAGTCCCCTTATAATGCATTGATCGGAAGGCCATGGTTGCATGAAATCCTAGGTGTAGCATCAACTTACCATCAGTGTATAAACTTTCCCCATCCTAGCGGTGTTGGAATTATAAAGGGAGACTGGATGGAAGGACAAAGATGTTACAAAGTTGATGTAGAAAGCTGCGAAGAGAGAACTGCAAAAAAGAAGGGATGGAAAAAGAATATAACAGAGGAACAAAGAAAAGAAAGATTGATGGTAGATAACATAAATATAAGGAGAGAAGATACATTGCGAGGTAAAGACATGAAGGCAGTTGAAAGTTATGATGAAAAAGAGCTATTAAGAGATTTAAATGAAGCAGAGGCAGAGAGAGACAGGAGTAAAAGGTGTAAGAAGTGAATAGTTGCGAGAAGTAACAAAGATTTAGTGACGAAGGCATGTCAAGGATAAAAGGAAGAAATAGTAGTTGAAGAAAAGTTCCGCGAGAATCTCGCGATCAAGAATGTATGACAATCCGATTGAAGAATTGAAATTAGATTATTACAAACAAAGCAAAATAGTGCGATAGCATCGCAAACAAAATAACAAAAGATTATCAAAAATGAATAATTGATTGAATTAACAAAAATGAATGAGTGAGTGAATGGGACGAACCTTTATGGCGTACACCCTAGTTCGCGAATGATACTTCGCAAGAGGCAAATGTAAGACCTAAAGTACGTCATAAAAGGGGGTATCTCTTGACATGGCTCAGGGGGAAGGTTACACCGCTCCTGAAGCCCGAGTCATGGAAATTTGGGGCCCATGAAAGCCTATCCGGGAGAGGTACCTTGGATTTCCAACTATATATAAGGTTATACCCTGGTTGGACGCCCGAAGGTCTCTTCCAAGGAGTCAGTGTATGCTCAAGGCGCCGAGGTACACGGTTGAGCCAAGAGTGCCTGGGGCATTTGAAGTGTCTCGGCCATTCTTGGTAAGTCTTGGTATACGCTGCACTCGGCCCGAAGAAAACTCCACTTAGGGTGCAGTCTCGTAACCATAAACCATATAGGTATAAGGGATAAGAGGCTGCGAAAACAACTGGTTGTTCTTAAGGCCGGATGGGAGGAGCTAGTCTTGTATGGCCGATGTACGCCTCCTTGAATGGGCAACCAGGGAGAAGATAAGGGCGGCACCCTCCATTAGGGAGCTGATAAGTGTCAAAAGACGCAAATGTCATGAGGCTTTATTTTCGCAGGGAAATTAAGACTTGTCATATTTGTGCAATGATCCTGAAGAGGCAAAAATACTAACATGAAGGTAAGGCAAGATCAATGGGTTTTTACATGAAAATGTGAAGACGTCCTGCGATTTCGTCGCAAAGACGGCAATGTCATGAGATTTTATATTCGCAAGAATATTTAAACTTATCATATTATCGCAAATAAAACATCCTGCAGAGGCAAAAATACTTAAGAAATGATAAGACAAGGTCAATGGGTCATTGCATGAAAATGTAAAGACGTCCTGCGACTTTGTCGCAATGAGGGGTGGCGAAGTAAGACCTTTAATTAGGAAGGCAAAATAAGACCACACAAGAAATGTTAAGGCAAGATCAATAGATTTCTTCATTTATGAAGATGTCCTGCGATCTTGTCGCAATATAAATTTCAAAATAAATCTCTCATTTGCAAATAAATAACAGAGGCAAGTATGGGAATGCATGTGAGGAAATTTTGTTATTTATCTTCATATGATAGATTTATGCATAAAGGAAATGAGAAAATAAAGGTTGAATTTACAAAAATTGAAAACAAAAGTTGAATTCATATTTAGTAATCCAAGAAATTTTACATTGAAGGTTTATAGAAATGGAAGATTAAAAGGATATATATACAGATATTACAAGAAATAAAAGAAGAAAAGGAAGTTATTCCTTGGAAGATTCTTCTTCTTTATCAGATTCTTCGATTTCATCATTCTTCTCGCTTGATTCTTCTTCTTCATTTGGCTTCTTCTTCGGAGACATCCGAAAAAAGTGTATCTTCGGGAATATCCTCGCGAAGACAAGGGTATGAACTAAGAGGAATCTTGTGATCATTGCAAACTGTCTCAATAGTTTGATTGCGAAAGCGAACTGCATAATTATTGAAGTTCGCCACTGTAGCTTGCAGTTGTTTCTTCAACTTAGAATATTTGTTGTTGTGAAGAGAAAATTCTTGTGCGAGTTGTCCTTTTTCAGACTCAAGTTCTTCAATCCTTGTTTGAAGTCTTTTCTCGGATTCTGCAGAACATATGACAATACATTAACAATTTAATAGCAACGCTACGGAAATAAGAAACATTAAAGTATAACAAACAACCTTCTCTGTCAGATATCATATCCTTAACCAAGGCAGTATGCTCGGCATGAAGACTAACATCAACACCTAAGTTATTCCTGGCATTATCTAGAACTTTCGCAGCCCAAGCGAATTCATCATCATTATTTATAACAAGAAGCGAACGAACTTGCTCTTCTCGCTCAGTAAGTATGGCGTTCTGGCGAAGGGATTCATATCGTTCAATTTGTACTTCGAGAAGAGATTTTTGAAATTTTGCTAATGCCTGTGCACCTTTATTAGCAATGCGGTCTTTGTCATCTATGAAACTACTAATTTTCTTTCTTAAGGTTTTGGTTTTCTTATGGGAATCACGATACATTTGTTTAAATCGGTTGGCTAAACCTAAACTTAATCTATGTTCAATCTCTAAAAGGCGATATCTGGTTTGAAGTTCACTTAATGGAAGGGAATCAATTTTGGTCGATGAACTACTTAAGGATTCGTTGAGGTGAGAAAGAAGAACGTCATTGTCCATAGGCTCGGGAAATGAATGGAGAAGAATGGCTTCTTCAGAGAGATTATATATGTCTGCGAAAATAATAAATTAGGCAAAGAGAAGCAGATGACAAAATGAAGACGATTTGAAGAGTAAAAATTTGTTGTACCATATAGTTGTTGATTTGCACTTTGAAGAGTAGATATTTTATTCTTTTGGGAAGTAGACTCAGTTTCCAACTTTTGAATTCTCTCATTCTTCTTGCGAGATGACACAATTTCAGCTTCTAGTTCTTGGATCTTCTCTTTTAGTTGCAGATTCTTCTTTTCAAGGTTGTTGCGTCTTTTCTCAAGGTCTGAGGCAACAACAAAAGAAGCTCTCCCAGACTATAAAGGAAAGTAAAGAAATAGTTAAGATAAAACTTAAAATCGAAGTCACAAAGAAACAAAGGAATATGAACATACCAAATCATTGAGAGCATTTAAGAGGCTAGGAGTCATTGTTCGGGAAACTCCGCGAAAAGATTCATTATTCTCTAACAACGGGGCATCGCAGATTTTAGCGAGAGCTTCGCAAGTAGCGGATAAATTATCGTCTCCCAATCCTTGCATAGAATCGGAGAAGACACCAGACAATAGCGCCATAGCAGAAGTATCCGAATGATTCCCCTTAGCAGAAGAAGTGCCAACCTCATTTTCATCTTCGCCAGAGCTTTAGTTGGTTTGGGAATTAGAATGGGAAGAAGGGTGGATTTTCCGTTTTTTTTTTAGAAGAAGAAATGGAAGATTTATCCTTGCGAGGAATGATTTTATTTTTGCCCTTACCCTTCGCAACACTTGGAATATCTACTTCTTCAATAACCTTTACAACACGAATGAAGATAAGAAACAGAGGCAACAATATTGTTAAAAATAGCAAAAGAAAGTGTTTCTTACTTCATCCGTGATCGATCGAAGTATCGCTAGGGTGCTCGTTTTTGGATTTATTTCACAACTCTTCTTCAGTCTGTCAACCTATAAATTTTGCAAGTTCAAGTAAAAATAAGAAGAAGAGAATATCGCAAAAGCAAAGCTTTGAAAAATAAATGTACCTCTTTTGCCTTCTCGGGCCATTTAAATTCCCAAGGACGATAGTTTGCTAGATTTGCGGGGAGTGCATGTGAGCTGCGATTTAAGGTCCACTTAGAAAAAGAGGGACAACCCACCACTTTTCATCTTTGGAGTGGCGAGGGGGTATTATTTTTACCCGAATGCCAGTCAATGTCCTGCATTAGCAGTTTGTCAACATCAACGTTATCATTCTTCTTCAGTCGAGCACCCCAGCGAGATTTATCATTTCTCATATTTATAACTGAGTAATTCGCAAAGAAATTGTCCACGGTATACTTCTCAGCAACTATTTGTAAATCTGCAAACTGAGGATCCCTGACATTATCAGGATATAAAGATCCTTTACCAGCGCCACGATTGGCGAATTCAAGCATTAAACGGATGCAGTCGCCACTCAATTGATAGACAGCTCGCGAGAATTTCTCATGAGCAAGAATTTCATAGAATAATGGCAACTCGGGATTGTACAGAGGAATGGGGAGTCCTGTTAGGAGTTGACCTAACAAGACTATGATTTTATGATCATCACATTGATGATCAGAAAACAATTTTGCGGAAAGTATAGATGAAGATCCTTGATTAGGAATGGTTGATAAAGTGAAACCCTTTTCCTGTAATTTCTTTTGAACATCAGTAAAAAAAGGAGTGTATGTACGACCAAGTGAAGCCATTGTTATGAGTATGGGAATGAATAGAGAATTGAAGATCAAAAGAATGAGAAAAGTGTAGAAGGATTATGGTAGCAGGAGCGCAAATTGCGGAAGGAGAGAGAGACTTAAAGAAAATTTGCAGAAGGAAAGTAAAAGAGAAGGAGAGAGGAATGAGGAAACTATTTATAGAGAGAAAGAATCTTCGGGAAAATAAATACATTTAATGAGAGATGGGACGTGAATGGTCAAAAATAAACAGTTAAAAGAGACGTGTCAAAGATAGAATGGAAGAAGAAATATCTGTAATAAATTTCGTGTAAAAGTACAAAATTGAAACAAACAAAGATAAATGATCGCGACATAGAAGATGAACGACTGCGGCATTTCATAATGTTAGTTATCATGACATTCTCTTCTTCGTAGAGAGGACATGAGAAGAGGCAAGATGTAGGATCAGAATATCGCGACATCAATATTTCGAGAGAATAATAAATGACAGTACTGCGAAGGAGTTGCAAGAAAGAAAAATCAATGACGCATAAGATGACGACAGCCAGAACATGAGAAAAGTGTGAAGACTTGGCGAGATTTGGTAGTGTCGCGAAAACAAACACTTATACACTCGCGACACTTCGCAAAGGATTCCCGAAAATAAAGGACAGCTTAGCTGTCATCCATTATATAATACCCTATATAAAGGGTCGAGTAAGTCTGTGGTAGGAGGTCTTTTTGAATTGTTGAGCAAGATATTAGGAGAGAGAAACTTTGGAGCGATTGTAATTTCCTTAACTCTGTTCTAACTTTCTTTGTAAACATTTCAAGAAAATAATCAATAAAATCTATAGTAATTCATATTCAAAATGAGTTAATTGAATAGAATCTAGTGAGGGGTGTAGTGTGGGATTTCCTGCAACTACACGATTACTGATAATCGGTTTTCTCGACAGTAACATATAAACCGATTTTGGTTCCTCAACTTGTTGATATTTGTTATGGTTGTGGCGTTTGAAGAAGATCAGCCCAAATCCATATCTCTGTTGGGTCCTAATACCTCTTCCCACTATTTCACCGATTTGGAATGGAAAGAAAGAAACGATGCAAAGCAATGGTTTATAGACAAGGGAATAAAGCTCAAATGCGCGTTAGTTTTAGGACGTTATTCAAGTGACGATCGTTTGTAACTTGTTTGTGAGAGAGGTGGAAAGCAAGAAAGTCACTGGGCAAAGGACAGAATGTACGTGAAGAAGACGACAAGGGAATATATTACTAAATCAAAGAAGTATGGTTGCCCGTTTAAGATGTTAATAGACCCAATGGTAAGGTATACAAGCTCTATAAAGTGAAGAATGGTTGTCATAATCATGATGATCCTGAATCTCTTGTTGGACACGCGATCGTTTGTGGGTTGAAACCACATCAACTGGAAACAGTGAGGTCGATGAAAGCGTGTAAACCAAGTGACATACTTAGGAAGATTAAGGAGGATGATAAGGATAACTTGTCCACTTTGAGGCAAATTTACACGGCAATAGCAGCCTTTAGGAAGAGGGAATGGGATGGTAGAGAGGTTATGGAACAATCTCAATGGTTAGTCGATCAACACGGATACACAATGAGGAAGCAGGTAGTGGAAGGCAAGGTGACTCGTATTTTCTTGGCGCATCCGGAGATGATAAAGTTGGCCCAATGCTTCTATCAATTTTTGTTAATAGATTGTACGTACAAGACCAACAAGTACAACATGCCATTGTTAAACATTGCTTGCCATACTTCCGACAAGAAAACTTTCACGGTAGCATGGGGGTTTATGGATCGGGAGAATGATGTGAGTTTTACTTGGATGCTAGAGACCTTGAAGGAGATATACCATGGCGATCAAACTCCGAGGATCATAGTAACGGATAAGGACCAAACACTAATGAATGCCATAAGAGTGGTTTTTTCGGACGCTAAGAATTTTCTTTGCACATGGAACATACAATGCAATATTAGAAGTAATTTTAGGGGTCATATCCAAAAGCCAAAGCCACTCGTAAAAAGGCCGAATATGAGCGTCTTCAAAAACTAACTCCGGAACAACGAGAGGAGGACAAGAAGAAAAGGAAAGCGGAGTATGAAGCGAATGGGTTACTATGGAAGGCTTTTCAACATCATTGGGATTTAATGGTACACTCAATGTCCGTGGACGAGTTCGAATCCTATTTGGAGAGTTTTAATGGGCGATGGAAGAAGGATTACGAGAAATGTGTGGTTTATTACTTGAAGGAATTGTTGGATCTGTACAAGGAAAAAATTTTGTTTGCTTACACCTACCAACACATGCATTACAAGAATGAGGCGACAAGTATCGCAGAAGGATCTCATGGACGTTTGAAAAGCTTGCTCTGAGGGAGCCAAAAACACTGTGGTTACGGTACAAGAAGCCATCCATGAATACACCAAGGCTGATATCATCAAGATAACCGCGCAAATGGAAGAGAGTAGGATGAAAATGATCACAAGCTACAAGGATTACCATTGGTTGATTAGACATTTAAACTATAGGGTGTCTCATTGGACAATCATTTCTATGATGAAGGATTATAAATATTATGTGGAAAAAGAGATGGGGAGAAGAAGAATTGTATGTTCATGTATGACGATAACGGCCTTCGGATTTTCGTGTCGTCACATGATTGCGAGGTACCAACAAGGATCTCCTTTTGAAATCATTGATCCATTTTGGAAGCAACTAACTTTCAAACCACCCCCAACCGAAGAACCATTCGAATCATTTGTGGACACGGATATTGGAAGAGAACTCATCGAGAAATTCGCAAAAAATGATAGTTTGGGACGAAAAGTTTTGATGTACGACTTAAAACTCGCCGCTAACCCCCATATGGTACCGGTCGGAGAACCAACGGTGCTACCGTCGACGGGTAGACCACCTACCAACATGGATAGGAAGGAAGGAAGAAAGGAACGAGTTAAGGGTTGCAATGAGAACCGGAAAAAACCCGTTACTGAGTCATAAAAGAATCTTTTCTCAACATGAGCGTGAAGACGCTAAATATGAAGAGGCGCAGGTTGCAAATAAAAGGGGTCGACTGAAGAAGGGGAAAGCGGGACAAGTAGCGCACAAGCCAAGACAAATATTTCAAACTTTCCTTAACAAATTGAGAATGAAGAGGCACCCGCTAAGAGGAAAAGGGGTCGACCAAAGAAGGGAGAAGGCGGGACAAGTAGCGCACATATGGTACTTTCAAATGATCCAATCGTTCATTCGCAACATGAGGATCCAATCGATACTTCTTAAGAAAGTCAAGCGCCAAACAATCTAATTGTTCCTTCTCAAAAGAGTCAAGCGAGTACAACACGAGTATCAAGGATACGTGCATGGAAGGGACAAGCAAGAAAAATGGGTTCTATGGTGACTCTAAGGGCCGCTCTTAGTGATGGAAGCATACCTAGGGATAAACTAGGTAGACCCCATAGAACGTGTTACACCATATTCGAGGAGTATTACTCGAAACTTCCTGAAATCGTTAAGCCTATGTGTTATCTACCGACGACGTGGATGCGGATGGAAATTGTGGTTATCACGTTGCGTCGTAACAAATAGGCCATACAAGTTTGGCGGACGATGAGAACCTAACCCAATGTCAATATTTTAGAAAGATGATGGCCTTGCGCTTACAAGAAGACAAGTAATTTTACATATCGATGATGAAGGAAGGAAATACAAGACAAGACAAAGAAGTGATTTTTGAAAAAAATGGTTGCTAGAGTACAAGGGCCAAAGGGGAATGGACCAATTACCCGACAGTATTGGATGCGTATGCCTCTATGTGGTCATCTCTTGGTGGAAACGTGGAGTTGCGTTGTTCATCTATTTGGTAAGGGATCAATACATACGCACCAAAATACACCATTTGGGATGAATCGCTTAAGGATCGGAGAATTGTTTTATTCAAAAATAACAACATACATTATATCGGTCGTAGAGTACGTGATGATTGTCCATTACCACCGGTAGATAGGTTTCATGAGGTCTCGGAGGTCACCAAGGAGTGGCTAAAAAAATACGATCCCAACATGAGGCGATGGGAGGAATTGATCGGGCCGGATCAATTCGATGGTCCATCTACAATGAACTGTTGTTTGTTTATATGGAAAGCGATTTCTCATGGTGATCAGCCAGTAAATCAGTGTGTTTGTTTAATTGTAATTCCTAAAGAAGAGAAGGTGCTTCTTACTGGTAGACTTCTAAACCCGTCTTCTCATTTTATTTTATTTTTTATTATTTTGCCTAGTGGAGGGAACTTACTAGCCTATTCTTGGGATTGACTTTGGATTGTTCATACAAAGCTTCCCTAAGTGGAGTGGAAGAAGTCCTCAGTAGTGGAACTTGAAAACATGAAGAGAAGTCGGAGGCAGTAAATGTATTGTACTTAGGAACTTTGAATTGTAATATATATTCATTACTCAAAAAAAAAAATGTAGGATCCTTGAATAAGATTAGCTATGTCTTTTCTTGATTCAATTACAGTTGGTCAAAACCTTTTTTTCTCTTCGATCCAGTGGTTTCATTTATGCAATCCCGTGTTCAAATCTTAGTTGTTTAGCTTTTCCTAAGTATTAAGGGATTCACAAATATAGTTTGTATATACGGTAGTTATGACATATCTTGTATGTTAGGAAAGATATTAGTTTACTATAATTTTCTCTCCATATTTGTAAAGCCGCATCAGGCCTATTTAGACACATGCTTATCCTGCATTGTATTCAAGCTTTTGAACAATACAAAACTTCATCTTCTCTACCTTGTCGTTTCATGGCATCTGAGCCAGAATCAAAATATCCTAAATAATTGAAAATCATAAGTTAATCTCTCTTTTAGCGTCATGGCTTGAGAAGAATCAACTTCTTATGGTAAACCTAAAATTGATTCAATTTTATAGAAGAAATCATCATACCCGTATGATTTTAAGGATGTACGTAATA
This sequence comes from Papaver armeniacum, assembly GCA_023531295.1. Lineage (NCBI taxonomy): Eukaryota > Viridiplantae > Streptophyta > Magnoliopsida > Ranunculales > Papaveraceae > Papaver > Papaver armeniacum. Next base: position 199,864 of record JAJJWW010003705.1, on the reverse strand, counting down.
CAGTGAAACAAAATGGCGATAATAATGAACAAGTTGTTGTTAATACCGCACTTATGAATATTGATGTGAATTCTAATGGAAGCTATCTTTAATCACAAGATCGAGTACAACTTTTTAATACTCTCACCGATGCACAGTGGGAAGCTATTGTGAATATGCTTAATTCGTCGAATAAGGATGTGAATTCGTCGAATAAGTGGATACTTGATCTGAGGGCTTTAAGGCATATGACGGGGAAGGAAAGAGTTTTTGTGTAAAACATATCAAATAGGTTTTTCTTCAGTAAAACTTCCGAACGGGACATACACAATTGCTTCATGTGAAGGAACTGTGGTGTTTGGAGATAATATGAGATTATATCGTGTTTTATATGTTCCTGATCTTCACTGTAACTTGATTTCGTTAGCATGTTTAATTAAAGATCTGAAATGTATCGTCACTTTAACTGATAAGATGTGTGTGATATAAGATCGCACTACGAGGACGTTGATTGGTGTGGGAGAGGAACGAGATGGGTTCTATATCTTCCACAATGGAGCGCAAATTTTGGCAAATCGAGTTACTACTGGTGAAGATTATAACTTATGGCATAGGCGTCTTGGTCATCCTTCTAATAAGATTATTTATTTGCTTCTTGGTATGAACAAAGTTGATTGTCAGAAGTTTCTCAATGAACCATGTGATACTTGTTTTAAGGCTAAACAAACTCGTGCTAGTTTCCCTATTAGTGAGAATAAAGCTAATGACATCTTCAGTTTAGTTCATTGTGACGTATGGGGTCTGTATAATACTTCGTCTTCTTGTGGTGCACACTATTTTCTTACGATTGTTGATGATTATTCTCGTTGTGTTTGGGTTTATTTGATGGCACATAAAACTGAGGTGGTGAAGAATTTTCAGAATTTTTTGTGTTATGGCTAAGACACAATTTGATAGAAAAGTTAAGCAAGTTCGCATTGATAATGGTACGGAATTTCGCCCATTAATTACATTTTTTTTCTGAACACGGAATAGAATTTCAAACCTCATGTGTGGATACACCACAACAAAATGGACGAGTGGAACGCAAACATCGTCATATATTGAATGTGGGGCGAGCTTTGCGTTTTCAAGCAAATTTACCTCTTCGGTTTTGGGGTGAGAGCATTTAACCGCTGCTCATATTATTAATCGCACGCCTACTCCCTTACTCAATGGGAGAACTCCATATGAATTGTTACATAGGAAGCCTCCTATTTACAATCTTATTCGGGTATTTGGATGTTTATGCTATGCAAGTATGGTGCCTCGTGATCGAAACAAGTTCAATCCACGAAGCCGACGATGTATTTTTGTTGGTTATCCTTGTGCAAAGAAAGGATGGAGACTGTTTGATTTGGAAACGAGACAAATTTTTTATATCTCGTGACGTGGTTTTCTTTGAAGACAAATTCCCTTATGAAATTGTTCCATTAGATACTAATACAGGTGGACAGGATGGGTTGGGAAAAGTAGTTGATGTTTCTACAGGTCGGTGCGACACAGATTTTTTATCTCCTAAAAAAACCAATGTTCCTGCCATTGAATTACACTACATCAGGGGGAGTACCGATAGAACTGTGACAGACGGGTTACTGCACGACAGTGCAGGTAATAGAACAGTGACAGACGGGTCTACTGGGGTACATTCAAGGAAGACCGAGTAAGGACATATCAGTTACCTCTGCAGGCAGACTCAAAGGATAATGACGTCAGCTTCAGTAGAACAGTTGGTAGGTCTGCTGATTATTCGACATCTCTACAGAATGGTCAGGTGACTGTTCAGACTTTGTCAGGTGAATGTTCGGATTTTGTCTCACCTGTTACCCCTCTACAGAATTTAACAACGAATGTGACAGGTGAGGGTTTGGATACTTTTGTCTCACCTGGCATTCATATAGAGAACGTGTCAACTGAAGGATTATCTGATAGTACTAGGATTCGAAATCCAGGAAGTTGTGTCTCAACTGAAGTTGATACACAGAACGTGTCAGGTGGAGGTACATCTGACAGAGATAGGGTTCCTGATAACATGTTGTCTCAAGGTTCCTTTCCTAACATCGACGGACATGAATCTCTCGGTGATAAGACAGTTCGACGTACTGATCAGTCTCGAGTTCCTAATACTCGGTTAAGAGATTATGTATGTAATACTGTCAAAGCAATAGATCCCGGCTCCTCCACTCCTCATTCATCGACGTCCTCAGGTACGCCTTATCCCATAACTAATTATGTGTCTTGTGTAAATTTTTCTGCTAATCACACTCAGTTTTTGGCAGCTATTACGACTCTTAAGGAACCAACCAGCTAGGCTGAAGCTGTGAAACTTCCATGTTGGCGCGTCGCTATGTCTGAGGAAATTGATGCTCTTGATAAAAATGGCACATTATCTATTACTGATCTTCCGCCAGGAAAAAAGGCTATTGGTTGTAAATGGGTTTACAAAATTAAATATAATATTGATGGAAGTGTCGAAAGGTATAAAGCTCGATTGGTTGTTCTTGGTAATAGACAGGTTGAAGGGGTTGATTACCATGAAACCTTTGCTCACGTAGCCAAAATGGTTTCGGTTAGAACTTTTTTGGCAGTCGCAGTGGCTCGAGATTGGGAATTGCACCAAATGGATGTTCACAATGCCTTTCTACATGGGGATCTTGATGAGGAAGTATATATGCAACTTCCTCCAGGCTATTCGACTACTTCTTAGGGCAAAGTATGTCGTCTTCATAAATATTTGTATGGTCTTCGTCAAGCTCCACGTAATTGGTTTGCTAAGCTTGAAAGTGCTCTTAAGACTTTTGGATTTATACAGTCTTATGCTGATTACTCTCTATTTACTCTACGACGAGGTGAGAATTCCATTAATGTACTTGTTTATGTTTATGATTTGATTATTGTTGGGAATAATTCCGCTGCTATTGCTACTTTTAAGGCATACTTAAGTCGATGCTTTCATATGAAAGATTTAGGTCCTCTAAAGTATTTTCTTGGTATTGAGATATCTCGAGGTACTGATGGTCTATTTTTATCTCAACGAAAATATACCATGGATATACTTTCAGAGACTGGACTTCTTGGAGCCAAACCAGCTGCTTCACCTATTGATCAACATCATCGGTTGGCTCTATACGATGGACCTTTATATTCAGATTCATCTCAGTATCGCCGACTTATTGGGCGTTTGATTTATTTGACCATTACGCGTCCTGAATTGTGTTATTCGGTACACGTATTGGCTCAATTCATGCAATCTCCTCGAGTTTCACATTGGGAAGCCACTCTTCGAGTTCTTCGTTATCTTAAGAGTCATTCGGGTCAAGGGATTGTTCTATGTAAGGACAGTGCTCTTCAACTTATTGCTTATTGTGACTCTGATTGGGCCTCCTGCCCTCTTAGCCGTCGTTCTCTTAGCGGCTATTTTATATTTTGGGAGGCTCACCTATATCTTGGAAGACAGAGAAGCAGCACACTGTGTCGCGTTCTTCGGCCGAAGCTGAGTACCGTTCTATGGCTCATACATGTAGTGATCTCGCTTGGCTCAAGGCGTTATTGAAATCTCTTGGTGTGTCCCACTCTTAGCCTATGCGTCTTTATTGTGACAGACAATCCACACTTCATATTGCTGCTAATCCGGTTTTTCATGAGCGCACCAAACATATTGAGATTGATTGTCACTATGTACGTGATCACATTCAATCGGGTGATATTGCCACTTCTCATATTCGCACAACGGCTCAACTTGCAGATATCTTCACCAAAGCGCTTGGACGCCCTCAGTTTGAGCTTCTTCGCAAGTTGGGCATTCGTGATCTCCATGCTCCAACTTGAGGGGGAGTATTAAGGGATTCACAAATATAGTTTGTATATACGGTAGTTATGACATATCTTGTATGTTAGGAAAGATATTAGTTTAGTATAATTTTCTCTCCATATTTTTAAAGCCGCATCAGGCCTATTTAGACACAGGCTTATCCTGCATTGTATTCAAGCTTTTGAACAATACAAAACTTCATCTTCTCTACCTTGTCGTTTCACTAAGACTCGTTTCTCTAGGAGTTTTTCCTTATCGCTCAATTCATATAAATTTGCGTTGATTTAAGACATTATTGTTAAGTTACCAGTACATTGGCAATACATCTCATTGTTTTTATGTTATGATTTCAGGAGATTATCTTTTTTTTGTCCGGAAGCAACTTCCACCAACGTCTTCTCAGGCCAAGAGCACCATCTCATCAACAAGTTCAAAGTCTTGTGAAGGCTGTAAAATGAAGCAGAACTAATACAAGAGATAACTGCAATATGTATAGATACTACGAGATAACTGCAATCTGTGTAGACACGTACAAGCATTCTAAGGATATCAAAGATTATATAACAAAAATATAGGTTTACATCAAATCGTTCTATTGTGAAACTACAAGTTTACACTGCAAGTCTACTTCAAAAGGTTACAGCAGTATGTATTCTGCACAACATCTACAAATATAAAGGTCCAAGCAACTCTGTCACTTCGACAGAAAGTCAAATCTAAATTTACTAATTGTAAGCTTTGAAGTGTTAAATTTGCCGAAGGTCAGCCAAGCAAAGTCTTCATCTGCTGCTCGATCACATTGGCAGCCTCCTCAACTGCATCCAAATGGCATTGGCTAGCTTTTAGCGCTTCGAATGCAACATTCTGTTGCCTTTTCCCTTCCTTGAGAGCGACTTTCATCTGACTTAGGGATTCAAATAGAGAAGCCTGTGATGAGGAAGACCCAGCTTCGTTATTCGGGCGTGCTTCATGCTCTATCATCTTACTCTCTTCAGTCACAAGATCAGCAAAAACATCATCAAAAAAACTAAGGTCATCAACACCTTCTACGCTGCGCAATAATCCTGTAAACGTTGGTAAACCAAACATGTCCTCTTCAGGATAATCAGAAAGATAAGACGTTCCATAAGGTACACTGCTGCACATACTCATCTCGGCATCAGGAATAAACGTTGTTGCTGCTGCACCAGGAGTTGGAACGGTGCTAGAAGCTGGTGCAGCAGGGATATTACAAGCAATTTCCATGTCATCATTAATGGACTGAATTGCTTGCAACATAACAACCAAAAGCTCTGCTGAATTATAACCATGATTATCTTTTGCTACAACAGTCAGCAAGTCGTCAATTCGTCCAATAGAAGAATTGATTGCGGTGATCCTGTCACGCCTTGAAACTTTGCACACTATTGGTTTCAGACCGGAAGTACCCTGCTGCCACCTGTTTTGGAGTGGGAGACCGCTCTTGAAAACATTAACATACTGAATCAAAACTTGTACGATAACTGAAAATAAGGCTACCAAATTACTCTCCAATTGTTGCCCATCCACTGTTGAAGGCTCCAACCCATTCATAAAATCTTCATAGTACTGACTTAGTTTTGTTATTAGCTGCCTCACATTAGGAGAGTAAACAAAGAATTCACTAATCAATGGCATTGCCTTGTCAATCTGATGTTCAGAAACTTGATTCATCTTTATATATCAACCTATCACTTTGCACCTATGCCAAAACAACAACAAACCTAAACTAATCAAACTCGAATCCAAAACTGTGGTAAAAGTTGGTTCAAAAGCTAAATAACTTGAAGTCAAAATAAACAGCAGCAGAGGGATGAAACAATACATATGTTAATCCTATAAGTGCCACATGGTGGCTAGCATGGAGTTATTCTAGTAATGCTTGCCATGATGCAAACATAAATATCATCTCCAGTAAGTAATGAAACAAATATAATAAACACAAGGAATGAAACAAATAAATCAATTCATTCACATCAATCGGCAATCCAAATAAAAATCAAGCAAACCCTAACTGGAGGGAGTATACAGACCTTAAATGAAGTAGGGAGAAATCAATCCAGTTCACCCCAATCAGCAACGAGTTTAGGATTTCAAAACCACCTCTAAACTGAGTTTTAGTTATAACTCTGAGATTAAAAGCAAAACCCTTTTCTCAGAATAAGAAAAATAGAAAAGATCGTAACTTGAAACTAACCCTAATCGGATTCATCAAAAGAAAGAGAGGAGATTATACAGACCTTAGAAGAAAGAAACAAAAACCCTACTTTTAGAAATCGTAGCTCCTCGCTGCTTCCGATCTTCAATCCTCAATTGACCCAGAATTCCTTCCGAAGAAGAAAAGTACCTGAAAACCCTAATTTCAATAAATTAAAACTGAAAGATAATCAAAATTAAGAATTAAAGAGCACAAGAATTGAAGATCTAGATGATATACATCAGATTCGACGAAGAAATTTTAGTAACCTACATTCGAAAATCTTTATACTCTAAAAAAACCCTAATTAAAAACCCAAATTCACATACCGTGATTGCAGCCGTAACCCTTATTTCGGAGATTAAACGAAGACTTCGATGAAACTTGAGCGAAGTAACCAAATATTTAAGAGAAACCGATTGAGCAGAGCAAACCCTAGATAATCGAGATGAAGAATAAGAACGATGACGAGAATTCAAACAGAGCGCTCTATTTCATTATTTCACTTGAAAAGAATAATAAGCGGCTAGGGTTCAATCCCGCCTACGATTTTTCAAACGTTTATTAGATTTCTTTTTCTCAGCATTTAATGCCAACAACACTGGGTAATGGGTATTTTCACCGAAAACTCTGGATGTACCGTCCAATTGGACAATACTAAAACAACTTATTAGATGTGTATATATGGGCTCACACATATCGAGAAGATTTGCAGACATAAATATCAGAATATATTGAAGATGTACACACCAAGATTGGAAGATATCGAAGATCATGCAATATATTTTGTATCATATAAATTAGGAGTAGTAATTAAATATTTTATTTTTTCTCTTAATTTTACTTTATTTATTTTATATTTTATCTTTGTAAATTAAGTACAGTAGAAACTCTTTTAATTAATACTCGATTATTTAATAAACTCTCTTAAATAATATTTTTGGCCGGTCCCGAGTCGGGGACAACGTGCCAAATTAATAATTTGCTAAAAATTATAAGATAATTCTTTTTTGATTACCTATATAGGGCCCATATGAAATATAAATTAATAATACATTACATATATATATATATATATACACATATATATATATATATGTAAGATAATACATTAATGATTTATGAAGACTTTTTGAAAAATGATTTAATTGTTTTTTGTTTTTTGCTAAAATCAATATCGCATTGAATTTCTTCTTTAATTTTTCTTATCGTTGTAAGAATTTCTGGTGTTGTTTTCTCATAGCTCTGCAATTATTCAATGTGCTTGCCGCTTTAATAGCCTCGTTTCGTGAAGGGGACTCTATCGTAGAACTTTCATCATGTCCTTCCACATCTTTATCAATTCCCATAACTTTCTCGATTATTTCTTCATCAGTTAACAAATGTGTAACTTTATTTTCTTCCGGATAATTTAGGACATCTTCGACATTATTGAATTGCGATAGCCTAACTTCTCGATCAAATTTTGCAAGTCTTAAGTGATTTCACTGTCGGTATGTTCATCCAAATTGTCTAAACTTTTGTTTAGATAGGAAATAAAAAATATGATTGGATATTATGTTTATAAAAGTAAGATTTGATATTGATATTGTATTTATATATGAAATATAATAGATTATAATATGGTATTTTGTTTGTATAGAAACTAATTATTTGATATGAAATTTATCTATATGTTAATAAAGTATTAATTAATATATAAATTAATAATTATTAATTTATCGGTTAATTAATATCTCGCTTAATTAATAAATTTTGATGGTCCCGACAATATTAATTTATAGAGTTTCTACTGTAATGTAATTACATATGTATGTGAATACAATTCTTAGTTTAACCAAGTTAGGAAGACAAGCAAACACGAGGTGTGTTAATATTTGTGATGGTATAGTAGAGCTAGTGAGTAGAAGATCCACAATCCAAGTAAGTTTCTCCACTTTTTGTTTGATCAATTGAAATGGTGACTCCTCCTATTTCTCCAACCAAACAATCAGATGATTCTGAAATTCCAATCGAACCCACATCAAAAGTGGTGATTAATGATCCTTATGCGATTCACCATTCGGATAATACCAGTCTTGTTTTGTTTACTCCTCTCTTGAATGGCGGCAATTATGGAATATGGGCATGTGGAGTCACCATGGCTCTTTCCGCTAAAGACAAGATGAGTTTTGTGAACGGGGCAATTGAAGAACCTAAGGATACAATTTTGTATGCTAGATGGAAAAGATCTACTAGTCTTGTTAAGATGTGGATCACCAACTCAATAGAGCCAGATATAAAATCCAGTTTTATGTATTGCGATTCGGCATATCAACTCACGGAATGAACTCGTGATCATTTTTATCAATCTAATGCTCCCAAAATTTTGAGTTGAAACTTGTAATTTCCACTCTAAAAATTGATGGGATGTCTGTATCGATGTTTTTCACAAAGATGAAAGCATTATGGGAGGAGCTGGATGCAACATCCATGGGCACTACTCCATGTATTTGTGTAGCAGGAAAAGAAATTGTTGAACACCGCAACAGAGATAAGGTGATGGAATTTTTGCAAGGTCTTGATGACAGATTTGCGAATGTAAGAAGTTCAGTTTTGTTGATGGATCCTATTCCATCAATCAATAAGGTTTACAACCTTGTTCGTCAAGAAGAAAAACAGTTACATATTTCTACATCCTCCAATGTTCAAGTCGAGAGTGCAGCACTTTTTAACCAAAGAAGTGAATCAAAGTATTCAAAAGGTCCAGCGAACAAGAAACCTAGACCTTTTTGTGATCATTGTAATATGATTGGTCATTCTCGAGAAAAATGTTGGAAGCTTAATGGTTATCCACCAAATCATGTTCCAAAGCCCAAAGAAAGACAAGGGACAATACTTGCCACATCAAGGAACGAGAAAGAATCTTCGACAACAAAAGAGTCGTTCACAGCTGATGACTATCAGGAGTACATGAAGTTCAAAGCTTTTATGGCTTCCAAAGGTGGTGATTCTTCTGTTGTTTCATCAGCAAATCTTGCAGGTAAAATTCTAACTACATCTAATTTTGATTCTTTTTTTTCCTTAGTAGATCTAAATATAACGTGGTAGAGTTTTGAACATATCTAATTCAAGTTGGATATTTGATAGTGGTGCATCAAATCATTGTTGTTATTACTATCAATGTTTTCATCTTATAAATCTGCACTTGAAAATCTATCTGTTCAATTGCATGATGGATCTAGTACCTGTGTGAAACACATAGGGACAATTATATTTTCACCTCTTCTCAAAATAGAAGATGTTTATCACATACCTGATTTTAAATTCAATTTATTGTCTATTAGTAAACTCACCAGATCACTTGGTTGTTCTGCGAATTTTTCTTCTAACTTGTGTACTTTTCAGGACCATACAAGGAAGATGCAGATTGGTCTAGCTAATCAAGTAGGAGGTCTTTATTATCTCCAGCAAAGTTCGATAAATTCACTTAGAAATAATGAGTCATTTGATTTATGGCATTGGCGTCTAGGGCATCCATCCTTGGAACGTCTTAAATTTTTGAGTAATAATTTAATTATATTAATTCTAGTTGCACTCACAAGTGTGAGATTTGTCCTATGGAAAATCAATCAAGATTAACTTTCAATAAAAGTAGTATTTCTAGTAAATTTCCTTTTGAGTTAATTCATTGTGATTTATGGGGAACGTTTTCGGTTCATCTTTAAATGGTGCACGATATTTTATTACCATTGTTGATGATTTTACACGTTGCACTTGGGTATTCTCGATGAATTCAAAATCTGAAACAAAAAATAATTTAAATTATTTTTTTAATTTTGTGATAAATCAGTATAAATTAAAAATTGGCACTATCTCGTACGGATCTGGAAAAATCTATATTCCCCAGATTCAAAAATTTCGTTCCGATAATGGAACCGAATTCCTGACAAAGGACTTACAACAATGGTTTCTCCAGAATGGAGTTTTACATCAACGGAGTTGTGTATACACTCCACAACAAAATGGTGTTGTAGAAACGCAAACACCGTCATCTACTTAATGTAGCAAGATCACTACGTTTTCAAGCAGGATTACCATTAGAATTTTGGGGAGAATGTGTTATGGTCGCGGGTATTTGATCAATAAGATGCCCACACCAGTACTCAATTACATATCTCCACATGAAGTTCTTTTCGGATCATCGCCAAATTATTCACATCTTAGAGTATTTGGTTGTTTATGTTTTGCTCGCAACACAAGTCCTTCTCATAAATTTGATGCTCGAGCAAAACCAAGAATTTTTATTGGGTATCTATACAATCAAAAAGGTTATAAGATCTTTGATTTAGAAACAAAGAAAATCTATACTTCAAGAGATGACATATTTCATGAACGAACATTTCCGTATGGCAATGCGATTCACCATCGCCAGAATCAAACCAATTCAATGATCCTAATCAGTATTTGGAAGAGTTAGAAAATGATAATGAACATGAATCGAATAAAAACGTCACAATTTCTACTTCTCCACGAAGTACGACTATTACTCCCTTTCATTCGCCAGTAAATTTATCTTCCTCGTCACAAGGATGTACATCGACCGAAGACACTCAATGTACAACTCCTTCATCCATAAGTGAGTCACATTCTTCTTCAGTGGCATCTCCTGGATTGTCACCATCAAATGAATCCACGTTAAATGGATCCCAAATGAATGAGAGAATCTCATCACGTCCCATTAAGGATCGTAATCCTCCAAAATATCTAAAAGATTATATATGCAAAGTGATGAAAACTCCTGTTTTAGAGGGTCCAAAATATCCTCTTAATCATTTCCTTTCTTATAATAAAATGTCTGAACAACATAAGACATTTCTCACAAAGGTTTTAGTCACTGACGTGCCTACTAATTATCGCCAAGCCATCAAAATTCCAGTGTGGAGAGATGCGATGTTCAAGGAGGTACATGCTCATAAAAAAAATAATACCTGGACAAAGCAATCCTTACATAAAGGAAAAACATCGATTGGTTGTAAATGGGTATACAAAATAAAATATAATCCAGATGGCTCAATCGAAAGATATAAAGCCCGATTAGTCGCCAAAGGTTATACACAAGTGGAAGGTATCGATTTTCATGAAACCTTTGCACCTGTCGCAAAATTAGTAACAGTAAGAGTTTTACTTTCTTTGGCTGCAATTCGTGGATGGCACTTACATCAACTTGATGTAAATAATGCTTTTCTTCAAGGAGATTTGGAAGAAGAGGTATACATGAAACTGCCACCAGGATTTGAAAGTTCAGATGGCACGCAAGTATGTCGCCTAAATAAATCTATATATGGTTTAAAACAAACATCCCGACAATGGTTTGCTACATTTCATCTGCACTTATTAGTGAAGGTTTTCAACAATCTAAATCGGATTATTCACTCTTTACCTATAATCGCGGATCTACATATATATACGTTTTAGTATATGTAGATGATATTATCATTACAGGTAATTATGATGAAACCTCTATTTCAAATTTCAAAGTGTCTTTAGAAAAGCTGTTTTCGCTTAAAAATCTGGGACGCTTACAATACTTTCTAGGGATTGAAGTTTCCCGTTCAAATCAAGGTATATTTGTTTGTCAAAGAAAATACATTGTTGATCTTTTAAAAGATATGGGGCTAACTGCATCCAAAGTAGTTTCTTTTCCCATGGAGCAAAATCTTCGCCTCAAACCTACAGATGGTGAACCTCTGTCTGACCCTACACCATATCGTAAACTTATTGGTCGACTATTGTATCTAAATGTTACTTGGCCAGACATAACCTATGTAGTGAATATTTTAAGTCAATTTATGAAAAATCCTAGAACTGCTCATCATGATGCAGCTTTACGTGTTTTGCGTTATTTCAAGGGAACTATTGGACATGGAATTCTTTTATCCGCTAAAAGCTCTCTTCATTTACGGGGTTATACCGATTCAGACTGGGCTGGTTGTCCAACCACTCATCGCTCAACAACGGGTTACTTCACCATGTTGGGAGATAGCCCAATTTCATGGAAATCTAAGAAACAACCAACTGTTTCTCGATCTTCCGCCGAAGACGAATATAGGGCCATGTCCAATTTAACTGCTGAATTACGGTGGTTAAAGTATCTTTTCTGGGACCTTCATATTCCTATTTCAGAACCTTTCACACTTTATTGTGATAGTCAAGCAGCAATTCATATCGCTGAAAATCCTGTCTTCCATGAGCAGACCAAGCACATTGAAATCGATTATCATTTCATTATTTGAGAAGATTGAGAGTAATCTCATTACTCCACGTTATATAAAATCACCGATCAAATCGTGATATTTTTACCAAACCTCTAGGTGCCGAATTATATACTCGGTTAACTAGCAAGTTGGGTGTTCACGATATTTCTCCTCCACCTCCAACTTGAGGGGGTATTAGATGTTATTAGATGTGTATATATGGACCCACACATATCAAGACGATTTGCAGACATAAATATCAGAATATATTGAAGATATACACACCAAGATTGGAAGATACCAAAGATCATGCAATATATTTTGTATCATATAAATTAGGAGTAGTAATTATTATATTTTATTTTCTCTTAATTCTCCTTTATTTCTTTTATATTTTATCTTTGTAAATCAAGTAATGTAATTACATATATATGTGAATGTAATTCTTAGTCTAACCAAGTTAGGAAGACAAGCAAACAAGAGGTGTGTTAATATTTGTGACAACTCACTCACAAAGAGTGGGTCCCAAAAATCTGCCCCTATAAATCCTATGAAGCGGGTCCCATATGTTGTGAGGGAGTGGTTTTAATTTTGTCTATTGGGACGGTACGTTTAGAACAATTGTATTTTCACTTGCTAAATTATACGAAACTTCTTTTTGAACGAAATCGATGGAAATGCCCGAAGCGGAGGTCAATTGACGAAATTGGGTAAAATTCGGGTCACGGTGCAATTTCAAGGATGCAAGAGTACCCAGCAATGGACTATTGGGTTATATAGTAAAATTTTAATAAATTAATAATTTTGGGACTGCCAAATTCTATCAATTTAGTGAACTATTAATTTATCGATAAATTAATAATTAATAAAATATCGAGACATTCTAATTTAATTCCACAAAAAATAATGTCCTTGAGGGAATTAATATTGCAGCTTCATCATAGGCAACATATGTTCAACAAAAAATAGTTTCCAACATTGTAAACTTTGGCCACAAGGAAATGGAGATTTACAAGTCATTGAAGATGAATACATAAATAAATTTGGATTGATAATTAAGGAGTTGAAACTCAGTATTCAGATGAGTTTAAGAGGGCGACATTTTATTAGACTATCCGGGTGAAAACAATACTGTTACATAAATTTTTACAGACAGACATAGAGATTATTAAGAGGGTTATATGAAATCACCATGAGAGGATAATAGTTGTGTTGTGGAGCATGTTATTCGTAAAGAAACAAACTTGTCAATAGGAAAAACTAAGGGTGTGTTTGGCACCACTGATATTCGGGTGGTTCAACTACCTCCAGTTAAACTTTTGGTGTTTGGCATCTACAACCCTAGTTTCTCCTTCTTAACCTGAATCACTAGCACAACCATTTGTCTCTTCCTTATTGATCTTCTATGCAATGTTACTTCTTAAAAGACACATCTTTGTAACAGCAATAAATATTGGATTTCTTCATTTAATCTTTCTCTAAAATCCTCATAGCAAAAACAATTTCAAACCCTAACTGCAGATTTCAATCAACCATCATCCATCAACAAACCTAAATCACTAGCACGACCATCTCTTCCATATTGATCTTCTTTGCAATTTTAATTCTTAACAAACCCATCTTTGTAACAGCAGTAACAACCTGAATTTCTTTACTTAATCCTTCTCCAAAATTCTCACAACAACAACAATATAAAACCCTAACTTCATATTTCAATCGACCATCATCCATCAACAAACCTGAATTACTAGCACAACCATTTCTTCCCTGTTGATATTCTCTGCAGTTTTAATTCTTAACAAATCCATTTATGGTTTTCAAATTAAGCTCGGGTGTTTAGTTTCCATGGCCGAGCTTGGTTTCTATGGCGGAACTGTCGAGGAAGGTGAGAGAAAAAAAAAAAAAAAGGTTTTGTTTATATATGGGTGGAATTGAAACTAACATGGGGTAAGGATGAAGTCCAATGTTATATAAAAGTGAACAAGAAATAGACAACTTTTGAGCCCAATGTTATAATTAATAATTATTAATTTATATGCTAGTTGGGCCTTATTAAAAACTTAGAAAGTTTATTATCTTATAAATATAGCGGGGTTATTAATTTAGCACACTGGCCCAATTTGGGCTGGTGAAAAACATTATTTTTGGAAGTTATTAATTTATCGCGGATTAATTTATCGAAGTTTCACCGTAGTACATAAGTTGTATCACGAGGATATTATTCGACTGAGTTGCATATATTTGGATCACGAAATAGATTTTGGATCAAAATTTCGAGTTAGTTTCCAACCAGAAATATAGATTTTGAATGAAATTGATGAAATAGGTAATAATGCACGAACCTTAATTAAAGCGTATAAAACTAACAACCTTAATTAAAAGATTCTTAATTTATTTCGGACCGGAATCTCCTTGAGTTATTAAGTAATATCTTTGAACAATAAAAGATAAGAGTTACTGATCATGTTCAAAGTATGTTGACATCTTTTCTTTGTAAATCCTCTTTCATATTTACAATCTTGGAATTGATTATACCACACTTCCAAACAAGTTTAGAATTGGTTCATCTGTGTTCCAAGACAACTATGTGATTGATCAAATATCAAATCACTAATCATGGATTTACGGTTTTACCAAACACATGGATCGGTTCTACCTCAATATGGTTACTGGGACCGGTTACATCCGTTACCAGGATCGGTTACGTCAATTACCAGGACTGGTAACCATATACTCATGGTATTACTTGTGATCGATTACACAAGTCACTAGAATCGGTTACACTAATTACTATGACCGGTTACGCCAATTACAAGGATCGATTGCACAACTCTTTTGTGATCAGTCACACCAATTACTAGGATCGGTCACACCAGTTACAAATATCGATCATACCATCTTAGTTGGTTACTTGGGATCAGTTACACTAATAAAAGTCATACCAAATTATAAGTCAAGCATTATGACTAGTTATACCAAGATACGTAACAAGTTATGATCGGTTCTATTAACTCGCACATATTGGTAATCCAAAGATATGAAATGAATAACAATACCAATAAGCCTAGCGATTTCCCTTTCGATTCATAAAACAAGTTCATGAATGCACTTCCTTTAAAAAAATGTAAACATTGTTTCCTAGGATGAAATCTTCACCTTTACCCATACACATAATCACAATAACATTCATACGATTATGTCGATGTCATATATACGAAGTTCAAAAGATAAGAGTTATACTTTGTATCATAATTCCTTAATACTATGATCATGTGATCATGTCTTACTACTAGAGTATAATCATTCACAACTTCGCAATTATATTTTCAATATAGCACGACTTGAAAGATACGTTAGGAATGAAACAGTTCGAGTCAATATTACTAACCTCAAGAGAAATGATAATGTCATCGTTGTAGCTTGTTACTTTCACATTCTTCAGGTCTTCGAGTAATACTTGTATGTCTCATAATCCTAGACTTTCTAGTCTAACCAATACGAAGTTGTTTCTAGTACATAATCAAGCGACTCTTAGATGAGTTTTGATTCACTAAAATATGACAACCAAACTTGACATACCAACGCTTGGTGGGTTCAACTGAGCTATGCTCTAACACATAAGAGTTGTTCAATTGTTTATATTCTCATAGAAGTATACTAGACACAATTGAAACAAAATAGGATAGATTCAAAAGAATCAGTTCATGAACATTATAGCCACGGTTTGCAAAGATTGCATTCCTTAATTTATAAATTTATTTGTTCATGAGTATGAAATCATATTTAACCGATTTTAGAACTTGAACCACTTAAGTTTATAAACGGATACGCAAATTTAAGTTCCGGAAATTGGTCACAAGTCGACAGTTTGCAAACGGGTACGCAAACATTAGTTCCGGACCAAACTCAGTTGAAACCGTTCACGAACGGGTACGCAAACTTGGTTCCCGGACTTCAACGTTTAAGTCAGTTTGCGAATGGGTATGCAAAATTAAGTATCCTGACTTAAGCAGTTGAATAAGTTTGCGAACCGGCATGCAAACTTAACTTCCGGTCCTGAATTCTATCAAAAGAGCTCGCACACTTAGTACACAAATTGTAATGTATCCGGACATGGGTTTTAGCTCTTAACTCCCAATTCAATTATTGAAACATTCTTAGAAGACGACAATAGCTGTCTCACACAAACTATTAGCTCATAAGCAATTTTCAAGTGATCGAATGATCAACACGAAACACTCTGAGTCTACATCAAATGACCATGTCACACAAATCATGTAAGATGTTACCAGGTGATTTTCACATGATCATCTTTCAACTTTCGTGAAGAATAATGATGAATGTAGCTAAAGTAAAAAGCTTTCCAACATATATTTCGAGAAAAATATAAGCGAGTGAAACTCGGATCGAAATATCAAATGTGTATAATGTAAAGTCTATATAGCTATACAACTTTTGTCTCAATATGAGATAAAATAGAATAGACTTCTGAGTGACAGATGATTTCAAGTCTCCACATATTTTTTGTTGATGAAGTTATAGAAGCTCCCCTTAGTAGTTCTTCATCTTCAATCGATGAACACTGTGAAGCCTAAATCTCAACTACACATTATATCCTAATCTGAGACACAACTATAAGTAGACTAGAAATCAAGACTTAAAACCAAGTAAGTCCTACCTAGACAAGATACGTGGTTCGCTCTAAAAACCAAGTAAGTCCTACCTAGACAAGATACGTGGTTCGCTCTTTTAAGTTTTCACGGGAATGATAAAACCAATAGCCATGTTATGTTTCACCCCATGTCATCTACCAAACGCACGGTTCCATGGTTTTCCTGGGATGCTTGCAACACTTTCAATCATAACCAAGACGACATCATTTTCAAAGAAAATTCATTCCTAAAAAAATTCATTCCTAAACAATTCATTCCAAAAGAATAATCCAAAACCATCAAGGTAACATTTATCTATCAACCCCAAAAATCCAGAAAATAAAAACCATAAACTAAGCGTTTCCATTTGCCTTTCAAAAAAAAACAAAAACCTAAAAATAAGAAGTTCAGAAGACAGAAATGTATTCAAGGAAAGTTTTCCAACAACGGCTTGCTCCTCTTAGCAAAGGCCTCCCTCGTGCTCTGGAGAGCCGCCCTTTTCAACTTCAGTTGTCTGCACAATTTTTTGAATTCCGCTTCCTGCTTCTTCACCATGTCTGCGGAAGGACCTTCGACAGTTTCAGCCAATATCTTTTCAACCTCAGAAAAACTTTAACAAACCAAGGAGCGTTGAACTCAAACTTCAGGCACAGGTCACGATGGAACCTCCAACTTGTGACTACATCCCCGTAAACGGTATGACCCGTCACGTTACACATGTCGTCGATCGAAGACAGAATTTCCTCCACACGTTTAACCGACGCGTACAGACTAATAATTTGCTTGGTCGTGGCAATATGACCATAGTTTCCCAGATCTTAGTGTACAGTTCCGCATGTCTGGCTGGCACGCTAAATCCTCCAATCAACACGTGATCCCGATGAGGAACCAGGTATGGAGGATTGAAAAGGGGGCCCGCGACTACATCAGCGATCGGCAAAGGACTCATAACAACAATTGCGCCTGCGGCTACTGGGGTACTTTTTATTGTCTGAACAGCAGCGACATTTTCATCTTGGTCCACATCCATTTCAAGATCGCCCGGTACGGCTGCCGCAATCGAAGACAAAGCTGCATCTCCACCAGTCTCCGTCTCAGGGTCATTCTCAGAATTGGCTTCCTCCTGCAATATCACGGATTAGACACTTCCTTTTGTCTAAAAAAAAAAAAAACGCATGGAAGACTTACTGATTCATTTTCAGATCGAACAGAGGAGGATTCAGCACTACTATCGGAAGAACTACTCTCGCCATTAATGGACCCTGAACTTTCATCCTTCTCACCTTCCCCATCGCCCTGAAAAGGCTCAGCACCACCACCCTCTGTCGCATGAAGGGGCATTTTCTAACTATTGCCGAGCTTGGTGAAAGCGTTCACACTACTGAGACCCTGGGCGGGATACAAAGACAGATGCTCAGAATAGAAACGAAGATATGCACAATCTAACTAAAGTCAAAAGGAAAATCATACATACCCGCATGTTGGATGAACTGAAAGACGGGAGAGCTGTGGAATCTGAGTGGAAACCACCTGCGCGATTTTTAGACCTCCGTTCCTTCGCTTGGGGACTATATACACTCGGGCTAACAGATTTTCTCTTGGGCGAAGAAGGATCTCTCAGCAGTGGATGCTCCGCCAAAACCGCAGGAGAAGGCTTACCATGACAGTTTTCTACCACGCCATTCACGAACCCGTGAAAAACGAGAAACTCATCTTGCTGGAATATATTATACTTAGAGGTTGTTGATGGACTTCGTTCCGCAAGCAGGAAAGGGACACTTTTTCCAACTCAAGAACAGTAACATCGAGAACAGTTAGCCACAAAACTTCTGGAACAGCAGGTTGACGAACAAGTGGGACCCCTTGGTCGAAACCCATATGACGAGCCGCCCTATCAATGTTGTAAGAGACCACTTTGCAAGATCCTCGAAAGAAATATGGCACGGAACCAGGGGAGCAACTTCGCATAAACACCATCTCTCCAACACTTGTATCCTCTTTATCAGAAGTCAAAGACATGCCCGGAGCAGGAGCGAAGGTACTGATCTGAGTTATGGACTCATGCAGCGGAACCCATGAACAGAAATGGACCATGTGCGAATTGTCAAGGAATATGTCCAGGTTCGAACCAACCCTTGGACGCCTATTCGACCAACACAGTATCCTAGAGCCACCCCAAGACTCGGGGAGTACTGCCAACGGTTTTGGAGCATATTCTTCGAAATGCTCCCACAACCACGCTTGGAGAAATGCGGCATGAACATACGAATCCACTTTCATGTAACCATTCGAAGCGCGCATGTCCGCAACCAGCTGATCCAAGTGTGTGTATAGAGAACCAAGAAACAGGCAGCCAACAGGGAGAACGACACCTTTTGCCAGTTTTACGGTAAATTTGATAAGTTCCTGTCTTATCTGCTTCTTACCCGAGCCGTTATCTAAAATATCTCTGGATAACCAAAGGATCAAAAACGCCGCAACATGGAGAGGACTGTTCTTCTGATTCGGCTCCAACTCATCCGAAAACCACTGACATACCCACCAACCGTAGAACCACCTCGTCTCGTTTCCTTTCCGAACGAATCCTTTTGATTTCGCAACCAGAATGGCGCGCATTTCCTCTTCATCTGCAGACAACTTGATATCGAGACTACCTAATACGGGAAGGCTCAGCAAGACAGCCACGCTTTCCAAGGAAATAGTCATTTCACCCCACCTGCATATGGCCGTGTGAGTGTCTGGACACCATCTGGAAATAAAAGCAACCAAGCATGGGATATCTTTCCTAATCTGAAGAACTGCGGAAGCCGCGACATCATCAACAATCTGCGCCTTGGCCAAACTGGCCTTTACCCGTTCCTGGCTCATCATGAAGTGCATCCATTTCTCGGAAGGACGCAACGGGATTATACTGATCTTAAAGTCAACGAGAGAAGCATGGTACTCTTTCCTCTAAAGACAAAACCTTATTACACCCCATGGCCAAACCGATCGGGCCTCTCCTTCGCTTTCCGGACCAGTCAGAAGAACCGACACATACTTGGGATGATTTTTCCTAATTGTTGCGGATGTTGTGAAGAACTCATCATCTATATTCGGCTTGGAATTGCCAATATCCTTCGGTACGGCAGAAACTGTTGACATCCTAACGAAAATTCTCTTACGCTGCTTTCACCTCCGAGATAACTGCAATGGAACAATATGAAAGAAAGATTATTACGGAAAGTATAGGAAAATTATTTCATCAGACACAAGAGCGCCATCCTGGACGGAAGCCAAATGGTTTCAAAGTCATTTCGTGCATATGCAAAGAGATGGGGACTGACAGACTCTGCATCACCGCTTCATGCAGCCGGAAATTTGTGCCCAGCCAAATAGGCACGCCCCACCAAAGGAAATCATACACACGGCTACACCAGAAAAAGGGGGGAAACCCTAAAATATAGTTTTTTCACGGGAAAGGAATGACAATCCTTGTGCACACCTACTTCGCACAATAATTGAGGCGGCCAACATCACTACAACATTCGCACCTAAATTTTATTACAAGTTCGAGCAAAGCATACCTACGGCTAATGTTCACACCAACAATGTTTCTACAAGTACATGAAAAACTACGCCTATAGCTAGGGTTCATACTAATGCAAAAGAAAAGAGAAAGCAAGTTAAAGAAGAAGTATTGGAAGGCATACCTGGGATTCGCTTGTTTGCTTTGCTTTAATGCTACCACACGACTGGGATAAAATAAATAGGCGTGAAACAAAAGGAGAGGCCGGCCCTCCTTTTATATACGTGGTACTTGAGAGTTTGAATGAAGAAAGGATTTCCTATTTGAGACAAGTAAGAAAAGAGGCAACCGGTCCCGCGAAGAAGAAGTTGCCTTTCCAAGACCGTATGGCCATTGCCTTGGCCCCACATGCCAAGCCCTCCGCCATACTCTGCCTTTCCAAGACCGTGCCATGCATTGGCTCCACATGCCAAAGCCGACCGTCATTCTTGGTCTCTCCAAGTTGCCCGCGCCATGCTTTGCCATGCCAAGTCCAAGCCAGCGCAACGCCTGCTCCTCCTTTCCGAACCATACTCACGCCAACAACTCGCCGACCCAGCGGCACGATGTTCCCTATCCCATCCAAGGTGATGCATATCCAGACTAAGCTGACAATTTTCATCTCGCCACACCACGGTCCGCACCACCAATACAATTTATGCAAGGCCGCCAAACACGGGAAGCGCGAACTCTCCTTACCTCTCGAATAAGGTTAGTCGGACTTTCCTGACCATCTTGCATGTCCTACGTTCGATTCTGTCCTCGTCTGTCACCATCATATGCTTACATCGCAACAAGGCACCTGTTCCGAGCTAAGCAGGGGACTTAATGTTGATGGTGGCTTTTAACTTAGGGGTAAAGTCGTAAAACCCTATTCAGACAGTGACGTCACAGAACTTGAGTAATAATATCCGAACCAAGCACATTTATTGAACCCTTTAATTTATCTCATGAAAAATTACCAGGGTACCTTTTTTTTAATGCTAATTAAGGTTTCGACAAGCCAAAACCATAATTCTCACACCGCACGTGCCAATGGCTCATCATGCCAGCCACATCCTACCGCGCCAAGGCATGCCAACCATGCTAGCCGCACCCCTGTGCCAATGGCAAACCATGCCATCCACACCTACCGCGCCAAAGCATGCCAACCATGCTAACCGCACCACCGTGCCAATGGCAAATCGTGCCTATGACGGACCGGAAAATTACGCCTTTGGCGCGTTGCCCCGCAGGCCGTAACTCCCCCGATGCGCCATGATGAAGTTACGATCCGGGCCTTAGGGCTAGGAAAATGTACGTCCATTTGCCCTTGCAAGCATGCTCGTGGAGCATGACGCAGCTAACTTAGCTTCCACACCTCTCCAACTTACCCATGTTCTGCGAAGGGTTTATTAAGTAAGCAAAAGTTTCTTAAAATGGCAAAAACGACCTTTTGAGGCTCTAAACGATTGAATTTGGCTAAATTGTGGTGACCATGTGGATCTATATCAACATGTCTTGATCTTTGGGCCGTTTCCCATCAAAATGGACTCCTCTCGAGCTAAATTACGATATTAGAGTTTTTCGCCTCCAGATAGGCTATAACTTGCTCTTTGTAGCTTGATAGGAAGTATGAGCATCCACTTACTGGCATGCAACTAAGCCTCATCAAGTCTGGCCACAATCATCTCTTGCATCGAGCTATCGAGCTTAGATGATATGAGGGGCCAACGTCTTTGGACCGGCAATCTTTGCAACTCATTGCGGCTGCCTACGCACCCTTCCCACGCTCTAAAGGGATCAAGCACAGACCGTAGTTCATCCTCGAAGGGACAAGCAACTTATTCTAACTCGTTTGCTAGGCCGTGGCCAAGCAACGATGGTAATGGCCTAGTCCGTATAAGCCGTTCCGTCAAACACATCCAAGTGATGCATCATCGAGTTCGTGGAATGGCATAGTGATGCCTCAGCATCATATGCTCCATTCGTAAGGCCGCGCGACTAAGAATGAGGCTTGAGCATCATTCATACCGTTTCGGCCAAGTTATGAAGCTTACTTGGTACATAGTCCGCATATGCACCTTCAACCAACTATCTTAATGGAATTTCTACAAGTATGGAAAGGGGACCAAAATATTTCATCAACTCCCGTTTACTATTCATGGCCGTTGCCATGTATTTTCTGAATAACCGGCCAAGATGGTTGTACATTCGGTTCTAGCACACATGCCGGTTCACCGTCCCCAGGATGGGCCGAACATTTCCGAGCCAAACCCGATGAAGGGCCGTGATGGATGTATTTCCGACTTTGGCCCATAGGCTGCACCAATGTCCAGTCGTGATGGCTGTACATTACCAACCCGATCTCCAGCCATGTTGGCCGTCCACTACCAACCCGATGTTCGGCCATGTTGGCCTCCACTGTCAACCCGATGTCTGGCCATGTTGGCCGTCCGCTGCCAACCCGATGTTCGGCCATGTTGGCCTCCGCTGCCAACCCGATGTCCGGCCATGTTGGCCGTACGCTGCCAACCCGATGTTCGGCCATGTTGGCCTCCGCTGCCAACATGATGTCCGGCCATGTTGGCCGTACGCTGCCAACCCGATGTTCAGCCATGTTGGTTGTACATTTTCAAGGTCATCTACCTAACTGACCTAATGCATCATTTGATGCAAGATTGGCTCTTGGCCAATGTAGCTTCCAACCAATGCCATATTGGCCTTAGCCAATATGCATATGCGATGTGCCTTACTTGGCACCAGATATGGCCCAGGGCCAAATGCATCTCACCATGCAAAGGAAGCTTTGGATGAAGCTTCATCACAAGCAAATGGTGCGTCTTTTAGCATACGCCATGCTAAAAACATGGCGTGTTACAATGCCAGCCACATCCTACCGTGCCAAGGCATGCCAACAATGCTAGCCGCACCCCTGTGCCAATGGCAAACCATGCCAGCGACACCTACCGCCAAGGCATGCCAACCATGCTAGCCGCACCACCATGCCGATGGAAAACCATGCCAGCCACATCTTCTCGTTAAAGCATGCCAACCATGCTTGCTGTTCCAACACGCCATGCACAAACGCTAGTTGCCAAAACAAAGGCCTGCAACAATCTATGGCCATCCTTCCATCTAAGACGCAAAATCTTAGCCGTCCAAGGTTACCAGACAACGCGTGGTAAAATTTAACCTAAAAACCCTAGCTTGGTCACGTCAAACCTTTAGCCCCACATGCCAAGCCAAACCGCACCTTACCTTGGCCCTAGCCATGCTAGCCGCACCATGCGCCCTTGGACCCGCCATGCCAAGCCAAACAATTCACGCAAAACCCTTGGCCCCACATGCCAAGCCAAACCGCACCTTTCCTTGGCCCTTGGCATGCCAAACCCTTGGCCCCGCCATGCCAAGCCAAACCATTCACGCCAAACCCTTAGCCCCACATGCCATGCCAAACCGCACCTTGCCTTGGCCCTAGCCATGCTAGCCGCACCATGCGCCCTTGGCATGCCAAGCCCTTGGCTCCGCCATGCCAAGCCAAACCATTCACGCTAAACCCTTGGCCCCACATGCCAAGCCAAACCGCACCTTGCCTTGGCCCTAGCCATGCTAGCCTCACCATGCGCCCTTGGCATGCCAAGCCCTTGGCCCCGCCATGCGAAGCCAAACCATTCACGCTAAACCCTTGGCCCCACATGCCAAGCCAAACCGCACCTCGCCTTGGCCCTAGCCATCCTAGCCGCACCATGCGCCCATGGAATGCCAAGCCCTTGGCCCCGCCATGCCAAGCCAAACCATTCACGCCAAACCGCACCTTGCCTTGGCCCTAGCCATGCTAGACGCACCATGCGCCCATGGCATACCAAGCCCTTGGCCCCGCCATGCCAAGCCAAACCATGCCATGCCAACGGCATGCCGCGCCACCATGCTGGCCTTCCCTACGCGGCTACCAAAACGAAGGCGTGCGACAATCAATCGGTCCCCTTCAATCCTGGAGCAAATCCTAGCCATCCAAGGTTACTGTGCAACGCATGGTAACATTTGGCCAAAAACCTAAATTTGGCCACACCAAACCATGCCATGCCAACCGCATGCCAACCTAGCCGCGCCACCATGTTTGGCCTTCCCTACGCGGCTACAAAGCGAAGGCATGCGACACCAACGGTCCCCTTCAATCCCAGGAGCAAATCCTAGCCATCCAAGGTTACCAGACAAAGCGTGGTAACCTTTGGCCCGAAAACCTAAATTTGGCCGCGCCAAACCATGCCATGCCAACCTAGCCGCGCTACCATGCTGGCCTTCCCTACGAGACTACCAAAGCGAAGGCATGTGACGGTCAACGGCCCCCTTCAATCCCAGGAGCAAATCCTAGCCATCCAAGGTTACTAGACAACGCGTGGTAACCTTTGGCCCGAAAACCTAAATTTGGCCGCGCCAAACCATGCCATGCTAACTGCATACCAACCTAGCCGCGCCACCATGCTGGCCTTCCCTACGCGGCTACCAAAACGAAGGCGTACGACAATCAACAGTCCCCCTCCAATCCCTGGAGCAAATCATAGCCGTCCGAGGTTACCAGACAACACATGGTAACCTTTGACCCAAAACCCTAGCTTGGACGCACCAAACCGCGCCAAGGCATGCCATGCCAACGGCATGCCAACTGTAGGATCAGAATATCGCGACATCAATACTTTGCGAGATTATTAAACAACTACATTGCGAAGGTGTCGCAGGGAAGTAATTTAAATGACGCATTAGATTACGACAGCCAGAACATGAGAAAAGTGTGAAGACTTGGCGAGATTTAGGAGTGTCGCGAAGATAAACACTTATACACTTGCGATGCTTCGCGAAGGATTCCCGAAAATAAAGGATAGCTTAGCTGTCATCCACTATGTAATACCCTATATAAAGAGTCGAGTAAGTCTGTTGTAAGAAGAGGTCTTTTTGAATTGTGAAGCAAGTCATTAGGAGAGAGAAAATTTAGAGTGATTGTAATTTCTTTAGCTCTGTTCTATCTTTCTTTGTAAACATTTCAAGAAAATAATCAATAAAATCTATAGCAATTCATATTCAAATGGATTAGTTGAGTAAAATCTAGTGAGGGGTGTAGTGTGGGATTTCCTGCAACTACATATGCGCTAGAAACAGGGATTGAGGAAGATTAAAGATAGAAGATTGTAGTTAAAATCATTTGAGTCAAGAAAATGAGAAAGGAAAATGTTAAATCAGATGAGATAGAGGAATTAAAAAAATAAGGAATATAATGAAGATATGGAGCACAGTTCAATTAAAAAAGCAATGATTAATGAATTTCACAAAAATATCAGAGGAAGGATAAATAAACGAGATTTTGAAGGAAAAAAGATTATAGATGAGGAGAAGACATCGTCTTTGAAAGAGTGGGAAAAGCAAAAAATAACATTCACAGCAGCAGAGGTACCTAAAGAAGGATTAAATCATACATCTCCATTAGTGATCACAATAAATGTATGCAAAAATGGAGAAGAACCTAAAGTTGGAAGAATGGGCAATAAATAGGACTTTGGTGGATACAGGGAGTTTGGTGAGCATCATGTTTTACCATACTTACAAAAAATTAGGATATAAAGATGAAGAAATGATTTCCCCAGCGTATTATATCCATGGTTTTGGTAAATCTATAACAAGACCTAAAGGAGAAGTAAAATTACGAATTCTGCTTGGAGAAATTGAAACGCAAGTGACAGTGAGTGTAGTGGATATGGAATCGCCATACAACGTGTTATTAGGGAGGCCATGGGTACATGCAATTAAGGCTTTAGCGTCAACATTTCATCAGTGTATTAAGTTTCCTACGCCAACAAGAATTGGAGAAATTAGAGGAGATATTGATAAAGGAAGAATATATCATCAAGACGAAGTAAAGCATTGTGAAGAACGAGTGAAGAAGCGAAAAGATCGCAAGAAGATGATAAAAGCAGCTAAAAAAGAAGAGGAATTTAAAATTTACATGATAAGAGCAAAAGAAGGAAAAGGAATACCTAGCGCAATCTCGCAGAATAAGGAAATGAAAGGACCAACTCCTATGGGAGAGCCGAAGGCTAGTTATATCGCAGCAGAACAAACAAAAGAAGTGAATGTTGGAACTGAAGAAGAACCCAAGATGTTAAAAATTGGGACTAAAATGGAGGTGGATGAAGAGAGAAAAACTGTTGATTTGTTGAAAGATTACAAAGATATTTTCGCGTGGGATATGGATGAAATGCCTGGTATAGATCCATCTCGTGGCTTGCCATAAATTGAAATTGGCAAAATGTAAGACCATTTAAACAAAGAATTAGAAAGATCGTAACCGCATATCATCCTCAAATAGAAGAAGAATTACGAGAAAATGTTAGATGCGGGAATCATTAGACAAGCAAAATATCCCGAATGGATAGCAAATATGGTTATAGTCCCAAAGAAGAAAAAAGGAATAAGAATTTGTATAGATTTTACCGATCTAAACAAAGCTTGTCCTAAAGATAGTTTCCCATTACCAGACATTCTCGCAATTGGTTGAAGCGGCGGCGGGAAAACGAAAGGATATCATCTCTTGATGGATATAAAGGTTACAATCAGATTCCTCTCGCCGAAGAAGATCAAGAACATACTTGCTTTCTTCGCTCCAAGAGGATTGTCTTTGTTATACAAAAATGCCGTTTGGTTTGCGAAATCTTGGAGCGACATACCAAAGAATGGTAGAAAAGGTGTTCGAGATGGATACACAAAACAATAGAGGCATATGTAGATGATATGTTAATAAAAAGTAAAAAAGCAAAAGACCACGTACATGATTTGAAAGAAATTTTTGAACAAATGAGACATTTCAGTATCAAAGTAAACCCAGAAAAATGTACCTTTGGAGTTGCATCTGGAAAATTTTTAGGTTACATTGTGTCAAAAGAAGGAATTCAAGTCGACCCGGAGAAAGTACAAGCGGTTCAATATGCCAACACCGGCGACAGTAAAAGATGTTCAGAAGTTAAATGGATTGTTAGCTTCGCTAGGAGGTTCATCTCGCGATCATCTGATAAATGCAAGCATTTTTTCAATATCCTCAAAAAGGGATCGAAGTTTAAATGGACAGATGAGTGCGAGAAAGCCTTGCAAGGAATAAAGGAACATTTAATGGATATATCAATTTTGCAAAAAGCGAGAACCCGGGAGAAGAATTGTTGATCTATCTTGCGACAACCTCGCATGCATTAAGTGCAGTCTTTCTGCCCCGAGTGGACGCAGGGGTAGAAAAACCAATTTATTACATCAAGAAACTTTCAATCTTTGCATAAAGGAATTACTCAAAAAATTGAAAAATTAATCTTGGCATTAGTTTACGCAACATTTAAACTTCGTATATATTTTCAAGCGCATATTATCAAGGTAGTGACAAAAATACCAATCGAATCAGTAATAAAAAATTCAAAGAGGTCGGGAAGAGTTGAGAGATGGAATGCTCAAATAAGTCATTGCAAGCTCAAATATGAAATATTATCTTCGCCAAAATCACAAGTTGTCGCAGATTTTCTAGCAGAATTTCCTTTGGAAGAGGATGAACCAGTGGAATAAATGATGAATGTGGAAGAAGAACATGGAGATCCAAAAGATTTGTTAACAGAACCAAATAGATGGGAAATATTAGTAGATGGGTCATCAAATGGAGAAGGTAATGGAGTAGGAATTGTTGTGATATCGCCAGAGGGCAATAAAATAGCTCTTTCTTTCAGATTGGAGTTTGCATCAACAAATAATGAAACAGAATATGAAGCTATAATACATGCTTTGCGATTCGCAATAGAAATGAAGCTGGAGAATGTGAGGATTACCAGTGATTCGCAATTGGCAATTCGCCGGATAAAAGAAGAATATACCATAAATGAACCGTCTTTGCAAAAGTACAAGAAACTTGTTGACGAGTTGTCAATACAGATACCGAGAATAAAATGGAGACATATATCAAGGAGAAATAATAGACTCGCAGACGCTTTTGCCTTTATATCAAGTATGATAACGGATCCGAATGAGAGAAACATAAAAATACAAACACTTCTGATGCCGTCAATTGATAAAGAGGAAGAACAAGAAACCGATGTAATGCTAATAGAAGATGGAACACAAACACTTTGCGAAGAAGATTGGAGAGCAGAGCTTCATGCATATCTGATGAAAGGAGAAACACCAAGAAATAGATTAGAGGCACACAAATTAAAAAGCCGTGCAACAAATTATGAATTAAGAGATGGAGTACTATACCGGCGATCTTTTAACGGACCTTCATTCAGATGCTTAACAAGAAAGGAAGGGGAAATCATATTGAAGATGTTGCATAGTGGGGACGCTGGTAATCATAGTGGCGGAAGATCTTTAGCACATAAAGCAAAAATGCAGGGCTATTATTGGCCATATATGCATGAGGACGCGAAACAAATATCAAGACGTTGCTAGGATTACCAAAGGAATGGGAAGAAAATACATGCACCAGGAGCTCTGTTAAGTTCTTCAACAAGTGTTTGGCCATTTGGAAAATGGGGTTTAGACATTGTGGGACCATTTTTACCAGGAACAGGACAAAGAAGATATTTAATTGTCGCTACAGATTATTTCACAAAATGGGCAGAGGTGAAAGCGGTACAACACATTCGAGATAAGGATGTCTTTACTTTCATATTCGAGAATATTATATGCAGATTTGGGATTCCCGCACAGTTGGTATCTGACAATGGGAAACAGTTTGAAGGAAAAAATATAGAATTGCTGCTTAATGGATTTCAGATACGATGTGGAAAATCAACTCCTCTATACCCACAGGAAAATGGCCAGGCAGAAGCAACAAATAAAACAATTGCAGACATACTGAAGAAGAAGTTAGAGGGATACAATAAAGGGTGGTGCGAACAAGTGCATAATGCAGTATGGGCTTATAATACAACAAGGAGAGAAGCTACAGGAATGTCACCCTTTTGTTTAACGTATGGGGTTGAAGCTGTGCTCCCAACAGAAGTTATGATTCCAACAACAAAGAAAGAAGCTTGGGAGAAAAATCTTAGTGCGGATAATATTATAATTAAGTTGGATGAATTAGAAGAAAAAAGAGAGAGAGCATTACAACATATGGAGAATTATCAGCGAAGATTGGCTAGGGAATATAATAAACGTGTCAAGATACGTGAATTTCAACCAGGTGACTTGGTGCTGCGAGAAACCCCTATATATCAGCGAGAAAATGGTGGCAAGTTGGCAAGAAAATGGGATGGACCTTATATCATCAAGGAGATAGTTGGTACAGGGGCATATAGATTTATGGATCCTGAAGGCAAAGATGTAGGACAAAGATTGAGTAGACCATGGAATAGGTTATATCTCAAGAAGTATTACCCGTAAAAGATGGAGGAAATGAAATGAACTTTGATGAAACATTTTTGCGACAGAATGATTGCGAAGTTGAATAAAACAAAGAAATATTGTGCGAATACCTCGCAAACAATACATAAAGAAAAATGAATGATTAAATGAATTGAAAAAATGAATGAGTGAGTGAATGGGACGAACCTTTATGGCGTACACCTTAGTTCGCGAATGATACTTCGCAAGAGGCAAATGTAAGACCTAAAGTACGTCATATAAGAGGGTATCTCTTGACATGGCTCAGGGGGAAGGTTACACCGCTCCTGAAGCCTGGGTCATGGAAATTTGGGGCCCATGAAAGCCTACCCGGGAGAGATACATTGGATTTCCAACTATATATATAAGGTTATACCCTGGTTGGACGCCCGAGGGTCTCTTCCAAGGAGTCAGTGTATGCTCAAGGCGCCGAGGTACACGGTTGAGCCAAGAGTGCCTGGGGCATTTGAAGTGTCTCGGCCATTCTTGGCAAGTCTTGGTATATGCTGCACTCGGCCCGAAGAAAACTCTACTTAGGGTGCAGTCTCGTAACCATAAATCATATAGGTATAAGGGATAAGAGGCTGCGAAAACAACTGGTTGTTGTTAAGACCGGATGGGAGGAGCTAGTCTTGTATGGCCGATGTACGCCTCCTTGAAGGGGCAACCAGGGAGAAGATAAGGGCGGCACCCTCCATTAGGGAGCTGATAAGTGCCAAAAGACGCAAATGTCACGAGGCTTTATTTTCGCAAGAAATTTTAGGCTTGTCATATTTGTGCGATGATCCTGTAGATGCAATAATACTAACGCAAAGATACGACGAGATCAATGGGTTTTTACATGAAAGTGTAAAGACATCCTGCGATCTCGTCGCAAAGACGGCAATGTCATGGAGTTTTATATTCGCAAGAATATTTAAGTCTGTCATATTGTCGCAAAGAAAATATCCTGCAGAGGCAAAAATACTTAAGAAACGATAAGACAAGATCAATGGGTCATTACATGAAAGTGTAAAGACGTCCTGCGATTTTGTCGCAACGAGGGGTGGCAAAATAAGACCTTTAACTAGGAAGGCAGAATAAGACCACACAAAAATGAAAGCGAACATGCTTGCGAGATTACAATCGCAATTCTTAAATGGGAAAGAAAGATAAAATAAAGGAATTATCCAACAAGGGATTTAATGTTTCAAAAGGAATACTCCAACAGAAATTGAAAAAACATTCTACACAAAAAGTCATACAGATAAAGAGATTGGAAGATGCAAAATTACAAAAGCAGTCTAATTATCTACATCGTTTTTCTCAACAATGGGAGATGATAAACGTTCCTCAACAATCTTCTCAACTCCACCTTCGCCGGTTGGAGGATTCTCATTAAAATCCCTTCATTTGGATTCTTATGGAAAATTTCATCATTAGCAACTTCCTCAAAGCTTTCATAATCGTAATCACTATCGGGGGAATTAGGAACTTCATCATCACTTACTTCCCGGAGGTGCAACAGATACAGGATCAAGAGATTTAGATAGTAAAACATCATTCACAAGAACTTCAGCTTTAAGATGAAGTTGGCGAAGGAGTGCTTTCTGCTGATTCTTGCTCTCTATATCTTTGTAATCGCACATATAATTGAATCTTCTTTCTGCTCTGTCGCGAGAATGCATAAGGGAAGTAACAAGCATCTTATTCTCCTTGCGAATTTTTGAGTGGTCGGATTTCAAAGCGGTAAGGGAGGAGTGAAGATTTTTCTCAGACTCTGCGAAACAAAGAATAAAAACAAAAAAATATTATAACAAACAGAAATTATGAAGCCCCGATAAAGGAAGAATAGATGAGGCAGTCAACTTTTATGACTACCTTCCTTTTGCGAGATAAGATGCTGGGTTAAAGCCGAACAACTATTCTCCAGTTGATCCATGGCGATGTCAAAATTATCTCCAACTAATCCTTTCAGACGAGCTCGCAAATTTTTTTCGTTAGAAATAAGTATGGCATTTTCTTTTGCAAGGGAAGAATTGGATTTTTCTGATTGGGAACATTGATCCTTGAGTTGGTTTGCTTTTACACTTAAGGTTGTTCTACCCTGAATGAGTTTATCCTTCTCGGCAGTAACTTCTTCAAGATTATTCCTCAGCGAGCGAAGAGATTGTTCTTGCTCTTTACATAATTTTTGACAAATATCATATTGCTGCGAGTAACCTGCTACCTTGTTTAATAGAGTTCGCTTCTCTTGAGAAAGAGTTCCATTCTCATCTGATAAAGTTTCCAACTTTAGATTAGCTTTAGTCAAAGAATACGAGAGGCGAGATAAGTCATTACTTAACAAGTCGTGTTTCTGAGCTAAATCAGCGTTTTCTTTAGAAAGATTATCTATTTGGTCAACAACATATGTATGAAGATTATCTAATTGGTTATATTGCTCCATCCAAGCATCTTTATCAACTCGAACTTGTTCAACAGTAGATTCCAACTGATATATCTCCATTTTTCGTTTCTGGTTTAAAGCTTGAAGGGTGAACAAGGACTTGAGAATTCAAAAAAAAAAAAAAAAGGTAGAGGCAAAATGTACCTTTTAAGTCTTCATTCTTCTTGCGAAGATTATCGCGATCCAGTGAAATGTTGAGAAGGTTATTCTTTAAGATCTTAACTTCTTGTTCCAAAGATGTTCGCGACACTGTGTCGGAACCAAAATATTTATTCAAGGATTCAAAGACGCAAGACTTGATAGGATCAGTGGAGGTTTTCTTGACATCATTCATGATGTCTGATAAAGGTTTGAAAGCTACATCTATCCCTTCTAAGTTTTCTTTGGTAAGAGGGATAAACTCAGAGGAGGAGGAGGGAAAAGTTGAATCATTCTTAGTCATAAGAATGCCAGTTGAAGAAACCTGATTAAAAGGTGGTGGCGAGACAAAAATATTAAGAGAAAAAGTTGAGAGGGGTACATTTTGAAGAATTTCATTGAAAGAAAACTCAGGAATTGATTTGTCCTGCGAGGATATCGCAGGAGAAGGTGGATTATCTTGAGGAGAAGGAATTGGTTTATCTTGCGAAGTAATCGCTAGAAGAGATGAATTGCTTTGCGAAGGCACAACAGGAGGAGTAATGAGCTTGAATCCAGGAAAGGAAACAAGAGGTGCGACAGGCTTAGAATGGCGATGCCTCTTGGGAGATCTATCACCGTCTTTGTCATCCTGCGAACCACAAGCTAAATAAGAAACAGAGGCAACAATATTGTTATTAAAAGAGTAAATGTTTCTTAAGTACCTTGTTACTCGCAGGTTGTCTTTTAGAAGCAGTGGATTTCGATTTCGGTTGCGAACCTAAAGAGATATTAGGGTTTGCAATGGTAAATTTGGTGTTGGGCTTGTTCTTGCTGAGGCAAAAAGTAGCAGGAGAGACATTAAAAGAAGAGCAGTATCAGAATAAAACAACTTTAATAAAAGAGATTAATCACAAAATGATCAAATTCAGCAAAATTAACAAACCTTGATGCCATGGAAACCAGTAGCAGAAAAATAATAACAGGAGAATGATGAAGAAGATGGTGAAGAAAAGCAGCAGAGAATAGTTGCAGACGATGAAGAAGATGAAGTAAAAAGAAAAGAAGTACTCTCACAAGGAAATATCCTTTAAATAGACAAGAAAAGAGTGACCAAGGTAGCATTAAATATACTAGGTAAAAAGGGAAATTTAGATACGTGTAAACAGTCATCCCTAGATTCTCGGAATTTTGTCGGCGAGGAAGATTGAAAGAAAAGGGTTACAATATTTCAAAACGTTAGTTCTCATGACATTCTCTTCTTCGCAGAGAAGACATGAGAAGAGGCAAGATGTAGGATCATAATATCGCGACATCAATACTTTGCGAGATTATTAAACAACTACATTGCGAAGGTGTCGCAGGGAAGTAATTTAAATGACGCATTAGATGACGACAGCCAGAACATGAGAAAAGTGTGAAGACTTGGCGAGATTTAGGAGTGTCGCGAAGACAAACACTTATACACTTGCGATGCTTCGCGAAGGATTCCCGAAAATAAAGGACAGCTTAGCTGTCATCCACTATGTAATACCCTATATAAAGAGTCGAGTAAGTCTGTTGTAAGAGGAGGTCTTTTTGAATTGTGAAGCAAGTCATTAGGAGAGAGAAAATTTAGAGTGATTGTAATTTCTTTAGCTCTGTTCTATCTTTCTTTGTAAACATTTCAAGAAAATAATCAATAAAATCTATAGCAATTCATATTCAAATGGATTAGTTGAGTAAAATCTAGTGAGGGGTGTAGTGTGGGATTTCCTGCAACTACACCAACCTTGCCGGGCCACATGCTGGCCTTCCCTATACGGCCACCAAAAACAAAAGCGCGCAATGATCAACGGCTACCTCTCGTCTTAAGATGCAAAATCTCGACCGTCGAAGGTCACCAAGCTAGCGAGTCTCCCAAGCACGACTTTCCAGGCAACAACAACATGCTACATGTTTTCCACAAAAACATTCGAGACATCAACACATATCACAAACTAGGGGATCCTCTTTGGGTAGTGGTTTGGCGGTTTACAGCGTGCGGCGTACACTACGCCCGTCATAAGGAAGTGTCACAAGGATGAGACGGTTAGTAAATACAGGGAGTCAATGGTGAAACGTTCTTTTTATGGAACATCAATTCCATGCATTAACGGTTTTATGAAACATCAATTCCATGCGTTAACGGTTTTATGGAACATCAATTCCATGCGTTAACGTTACCACCTCCTCCCATTTACTAACCCATTTTTCCATTCCTTAATGAGACCAGAGTACGTTTCACTTCGACTTGTATAAATAGGTCTTACCTATCTCCACCGAACAACAGGTTCGGTCAGGAGCATACACCACTCAGAAAACGCTTGCTAGCTTTTTATACGTTAGCTTCCTACTTTCTGATACAAGTCGTAACACAACTACTCTTCCAGAATCAACTATTCTGGTCTCATCACTTTTGCTTACCTCCCCAAAACCAACCCATTCTCCTCCACTTTGTGACCGAAGCAAGTCTGGAACGGCCATTTCTTGGTTTAGGCCGGACTTGTACAGATTGATCTCTCGAATCTAAAGTACTCCCTTGCAGTACATTGTTTAGGGTTTAAATTCGTTTCTCAACCACACACCCGAAATTACCGAAATCTACAAAAACCATTTTCACCCACAAACAAGTACATATCAACTTTTTCGATGTAATCATAAAGCCGAAGCTAAATGTTTTTCATCAAGGAGTTTATAAAGATACAAGATAACCCCTATAATATTCCACATCCGCACTCCCCACAAATATTTGGCAATTAAGCACAAGTTCAATTAAGAACCCTCCCCCATAAAATGTCACTCTCGAGAGAACAACAAGAGCGACCTTACTTTCACAAGAAAAGAAGGATTTCTTTGGACATTAACAAATCACATAAGAGTGTGAATTTGTATCCAAAAACTCAATTAAATTAACCACAAGAGAACCCATGATTAATTTAATAGGAAATGCTCAACATAAGAGAACTTATGGAGCCGCACTGTATATACATAAAAATATGGATCGGGGAAGATCAATACTGTGGAGTAAACAAAGATTCATTATATTTCTCATCACCATTTTCACAATGACATATATTAGACATAATCTTTGTAAACAAAAGCTCATCGTATCTTCCATCAATATTTGCATAATGACATACAATAGGCTTATCTTTTGTTTGTCAAAAGTTCATTCAATCCTTTATCAATACTTGCATATCGACGTACAAAAGAGTTAACTTTTGACCATGTATGGGACAAATCATAGTTCATGGACGCAAACACACATATCCCATAAAAAATTACAATATGTAAAACCATAAAGATTAATACTGCAAAATCATCTTCCAAACAACTTTAGAATTTAAGTAAATAAATCTAAAAATAATGAAGATGAAAACGTTGGACATAACTGTGTGTAATGACAATAATTCCAAACCCTAGTAATCCTTCTAAAAAATACAAGAATAAAATTCTCATAAGAAGTTTCCTAGAAAAAATAAAATCAACTCCTATGAAACATTTCACTTACTTTGAATACTCTTCTCATATTCCCTATATTCATCAAGCTCATCTTCGATCAGATCAATCCTGGATTCAAAATTATCCATCTTTTCTTCAAGTCACTTGGAAGGGGCTTCTAGTTCACTCTTCAAGGCACGTACTTGTTCCAAGACGAGATTCATGGTTAAAGACAGCTTATCAAAATGAGAGACAGAGGAGTTCCCATCCGGAAAGGATACACGTTTGTCAAAGCACAACTCATTATCGGAAGAATCAAAATGAATCATCTTAGAGGGAAAAAGAACAGTCCAAACATCGCTTTCTTTGCTTGAAAGACTTGAAGAGGACATGATAGAAGAGATAAATGAAATGTTCAAATAAATGAGGAAATCTTCACCTTAAAAAGGAATGAAGATATGGGATAAATTTCCAAAAAGACCTTTGACCAAAACCCTAACAGAAATTAGTTATCCTTAGAAAAAGTCTTAAGGGAAGAAGCCGTTCAAGAGCAAAATCGGTTTTAGGCTAAAGCAAACAAACAGAAACAGAATAGCCCTAGAGAATCAACAGAAATATTTCATCACAACTCTCTTGCAGATAATGATTCTTGCCCAAGAGAGAAGGATAAGAATCATTATAAACAAAATTACAGAGTGTAAGTGTTCCAATCCAATGCAGGACTGGGAGAATTCTTACGAGAGGATGAAGTATTCATTATTCCTTGTTTTCGTTTTGTCTTTAAGAAGGAAGAGTTATGCACGTCATTCATTCCTTCTTTTAGCACAGTTTTGAATACATTGATTGTTGATTTTCGCAAACTATAGAGCGTTTTGGAAATCACTTTTGCACAAAATGAGGATTTCATAGGAGATTTCTTTTTCTTCTTCTGCAAACATCGTTTAATAGTGGAGAACTGCTCCCGATGTTTAGTGCTAATAACTTTAAGATCATCCTGATATTTACACAAGGAGACCAAAATATTTGGTGAATTCTTGTGGTTTTCCATATCATCCTTTTTGTCAGGATGACTCGAGAATGTTATAGAGTCAGGAGGAGCTTGCTGAAAATGTTTAAAAGACCCAATCGAAGAGGTTTGATATGTCTTATAAGAATCACAATTGGGATTGGCAATCTCCAGCTTTACATTAAGCAATTGACATTCCAGATTTTCAATCTTTTTAATCAAGGTTTCCTTTTCCGGTTGAAACACTTCTGGAGAAGTAAGATTTTTCATCATGGAATAATCAGGGCTATTAGGAGGCCAAGTGTGATTATCATCAAGGAGGTTAAGAGAACATTCATAGATTTCACCCTCAGGACAATAGTCAAGAATAGTCATCTATGCTTTAGTGATCTCACTCACACTAGTGGAAAACAACCGATTTAAGATAGTCAGGTAGTGTCGTTTTAACGAGTTAAACGGCACTTTCTGAGTGCTGCTGAAAGTGCCGCAGATTCAGTGTCTTTTTATGGAACGACACTTTCTGAGTGCCCCTGAATTACGATGCTTTTTGTGTGCCGCTACGCACGACACCTGGGTATCGTCGTAGATTTGATTTTTAAATATAAAAAAAAAATTAGTCGATCTCGCTAGGTGACTCCGATTATTCTTATCAATGAAATAAATCATTCAAATTCAAATTGTACTAAAATGAAACTCAAATCAAACTGAAATTTAAATGACAATTCAAATTCAAATTCAAATGACAATTACTCAAGTTCTCAAATTCAGGTGAAATTCAAATTCTCAAATTCAAATTCAAATTCAAATTCTATATAGAACCTGATTCGTCTAATACCAAATGACAGCCCGATTACATTGAACTGTACTCGTAAATTTAGTACAAAATCATTACAAAAAACTTCTAATTATTAAGGTTTCTTAAGTGATACAAGTCCTGGGAATTTCAACAACAGCTTTAGTCATTAGGATCTTGGCACTAGCTTGCGTGAGAGCAGAACTGTAGACTCACAACTCTTTCAACCATTTCTACATCCAGCAGGAGCAACGATCTTATACCATCAGCCATGACATCAATTAGCCTTATGAGACCATCGGGAACAGAGTGCCGGCATCGATGAAGGTATAAAACTACATTCAGAAGAAGAGTAAGTCAGACCTTATATGCTAGGTTTACATGACTTCAAATCAAACATAATATACACAGAGGTGGTCTAATATACCCATCATCAAGACAACAGCAACAACAACATTTACATGACTTCATTCCTAACATCAATATGGAGATGAACAAATAAACCATATATAGGCAGTGAAAACCATAGGCATGATGAGTATGCAAAGACACATACCTCGAAAAAACATTGTGATTGAATATCTACAACCCACATTCAGACTAGTTCTGACAAAGATCAACAAGTGAATGAATCTCCATATGCATAAAGAAGATAAAAAAATAACAACAAATAAACAAGGATTGAACGAGCGTTATTACCTAAGCATCCCCATCCGAATATTCATCATCTGCACATTCAGCTAGTGCTAGTTCCTGACAGTATCAAGAAGGGAATGAATATCCATGTACATAAAGAAGATAAAAATAATCTAAAACCACTTCCTCATCAACCAACTCATGGTTTTGTTCAGAATCAGTGTACACTGTAATGTGAATTATATTCTAAATACATTAAATCCGCACAAGTGCGAGAAACATGAGAAAATTTCTTGATTGATGAACCGGGTGCCACAACCATAACCATAAACATGTGCAACATATAAACTACTGTTGTCTTTGAGCTATTCTAGTGCATATTGGATCAAACACAAAAATTATTCTCTAAAGATTCCAAGAATGACTAACTGGTTTTATTTCATGTTCACGACATTGAGATCTGATACAATTGTTCAAATGACCGTAATCTACTAAGTTAAGGAAAAGTTGTCACACAAACCTAACATTTTCTAACTATTGGTTTAAGATCAAACTCCTAATGTACCTATATATCTCTACAGTGGAAGGAAGATAACAACTCTTATTAGCTAGCGAGAAAAGGCAAGCCCTGTACAGAGTGGGCTATTTCAAAATCATCATCTCTTCAAAGTTCTACTAGAGAATGATCAAGTATCAACTGGTTTATGAGTAGAATCTCACCCATCAGCTTCATCAAGTAAAAGAGGCATATAATTGACATGGATAATGAGGTCTTCACTAACTCGCGTCACAACACAACTAGAGCACCCAGAATCCAGTACAAGACTCTTAATTCTACAGCACAAACATATATAACAGCTGCAAAATCATAATCCAGCAACCCAGAATTGACCTGACGGGCCATATGGGACAACAATGAGTGAATGACTTTACCAAGTCACACTTCCTCAAAGGGAGGAAACAAAAAAAAACTTATTGAACTGTAAAAAAGAAGCAGACGGCAACACTAGTCCAGATAAATATACAGGATAACATGTTGTGATTATATAACCCCAAAGAGTATCTTAATTGCAAAGTCTATGTAAGTTTGCATTCTTTGTTGACAATTAACGCATGTATGGTAAGAAGAAAAGAAGCTTTCATTGAAAGGGACAAACATTTTATTGAAACGTGCATTATTACCTGAGCATCTACATCCGAATACTCATCATCTCCCTGAAAGCATCAAGAAGTGAATGAATGTTCAAATCTCTTTCACATAAAGAAGATTAAAAATAAACAAGTCCTGAAACAATGCATTATTACCTGAGCAATTCCACTCCAATAATCATCATCTCCAACCGTTTCTGAAATCAATGGAGCATCACTAGAGGTTGCAGTGAAGACATATGGATCTTCAAAAGCATTCATATGGGGGTCTGATCTTATAGGAGATTCCAAAACCAGATTCCAATGCTTTCTTGTCAAATCGCTGCAGTAAAAAACTTGGCTAGCTTGAGAAGCATGAATGAACGGCTCGTCTTCTTCCTTTGAGCTTCTCGCAAACTTTTCAAAATTGACAAACCTCAACTTTGTCTCTCGATCCACATATGATCCATGTACTTTGTCTTCCACTCGCGCCAATCACAATAAAATACAACTTCTGTGAAAACTCCGTAGTCTAGTTCAAGTATCTTTTTCAGAATGCCGTAGTATGTAGTATCGTCATCGACAAGGTTAGTATCCCTGGAACTTGCTCTAAAGCTGGTGCAAGCATTCATTGTGACTCCACTATTTTGTGTAGTC
Source organism: Papaver armeniacum (assembly GCA_023531295.1). Taxonomy (NCBI): domain Eukaryota; kingdom Viridiplantae; phylum Streptophyta; class Magnoliopsida; order Ranunculales; family Papaveraceae; genus Papaver; species Papaver armeniacum. The sequence goes on along the minus strand of JAJJWW010003705.1, from coordinate 159,771 downwards.
AAATGTTTTTCTGCATCTGCTGTGTAGAAAAGATAGCCATTAATACAATATGAATTATACGAAACTGTGCGGAACGTCGGCCCAATTGCGAGCCTACGAAAATCTGTCATTGGAGTGCCTTCAAGTTGTCCTCTTAACCATGGAATGTAGTCCATTGTTTCCGTCCTTCCCCTACGAGTTTGGTTAAGATTAAAAACATACGCATTATATTTCCTGTCAAATAACAAAGACATTGGTAAGTGTATTGTATTTCCTATCAACTGACTAAGACATTGATAAGTGGATTTTCTTTTATAGTGCAATGAATTGATTCCAACAGAAACCAACTTATTATTTACTTACGCTTCCCGTTCAGTATTTTCATCTGAGTGTCTTAATATCCATAGACGAACTTGATCATACTCTAAGGTGGTTAGCTCATATGGTTTTCCCTGTGAATCACAAGGGTATGGACCTTCGTAAACATCATCGGGCATTAATATCTTTCCACGACACTTATAAGACTTTTTCTTTCCCTTATGAACGAACTCCATGCATTGGCGCGCTCCTTCAATGACCTCATACTATTTTTGAATAGACGCTTCTATATAATTTTTGTTGCGGCCATAAACCTTGTAGGTTCTCATCATCCTGCACATGTGATAATAACCAAGTATATGTAAGTTTTCTGATTTCATAAAATAACAAAAACGGTATTAGTAACTAAATGATTGTACCTCTCAAAAGGGTACATCCACCTAAACTGAACAGGCCCCAATAAATGTGCCTCTTCTGCCAAGTGTACGACAACATGAGTCATACTAACAAAAAAAGCAGGCGGGAAGTATATTTCAAACACACATAATGACTCCACTACACGTTCATGCATTAGACGAAGCTCAGCACGATCAATAACCTTAGAACAAAGGACTTTGAAAAACAACGATAAGTGTCGAACTGCCTCACGTAAAGGCTTATGTTTTTTAAAACCATGCATTAGAAAAATAGGCATCAGACCCTGCATAAGAATGTGATAGTCATGGGATTTGAGACCCTTCAATTGAAACTCTTTCAAACATACTTTCTTTCTCCAGTTCCCACTGTAACCAATTGGTACTTTCAATGTGCTAAGAGTTTTGCAGATAACTTTCCTTTCAGAATCAGACAAGCGATAAGGTGCATGGGGGGCCACCAATTTTCCATTATTTTCCTTCAACCACAATCTAGGCTTCAACTTCAGCAGTTTTAAATCTTTGCACGCTGGAACCCCATCCTTCGACTTATCCTTATGGTTCATAAACGTTCCAAACAAATTCTCTGCAAAGTTCTTTTCCACATGCATGACATCCACATTGTGTCGAACATGTAGAAACTAATGAATAAATTAAGTTAAAAAACATTAGAAACAGTAATAACATATTGTAAAATAAATGTAAAATACTTAGAATAGGTCAGGCTAACAATACCTTCCAATATGGGAGACAAAATAAGTTCGATCTCTTCGACCACGGCGACTTAATCTTGACTGGCCGCTTTACCAACTTCCCAAATTCTTTATCTGCATGTTCTTTGTCTTCTCGAACAAATCGACGCCACTCAAACGGCTTGGTGCACGGCTGTAATCCTACTTTCCGTTGAACTGAGACTTCTGTCGTCTATAAGGGTGATTCCTATCTCTTAGAAACCTTCTGTGACCCATATAAGCATACTTTTTGCCCCATTTTAACCTTAAAGCCTCTGTATTTTCTCCACACACAGGACAACCAAATTTTCCAGAAGTTCGCAGACCCGAAACATGGGCATATCCCGGAAAGTCATGTATGCACCACAATAAGATTGATCTCATTGTGAAGTAAGTCTTTGTATGCGCATCATATGTTACCTTTCCGTCTGACCATAACTCAAGCAACTCGTCAATCAAAGGCTGTAAATACACATCTATGTTATGGTTAGGACCAGTTGGACCAGGAATCAGCATTGTTAACATGGTGAAATCTTTTGACGTGCATACCTCTGGTGGAAGATTATAAAGAACAATCATGACGGGCCAGGTACTGTGCGTGCTCATCATCCCGAAAGGGTTAAAACCATCAGTTGCTAGTCCCAGACGCACGTTTCGTTTCTCTTCAGAAAATTCAGGCCACTTTCGATCTATAGCCTTCCACTGAGAAGAATCTACCGGATGTCGCATGTGTGTAGCACTTTCCACAACCTTAGAATACCAAATCATCAGCTCAGCTATCCAAGGCACACTATACATTCATTTCGTAACCTCTCCGTAATTGGAAAATATCTAAGTATCTTTACCGCCACCTTTCTTGTAGTTGGAATACTCCCTTCTGGCGGCTTTTTCCATCTACTTTCCTTACATTTAGGACACTCCTCTAAATCAGCATAATCCTTCCGATAGAGAATGCAATCATTAATGCAAGCATGGATAATTTGGACCGGCAACTGAAACGGTTTAATCATATCCTTAGCTTTCCTACAATTATCAGGTAATGTATTCTCAGCCGGTAAAATGGTTTTCAAATATCCCAATAACTCAGCATGAAAACATCAGAACATTGATACCTTGCTTTCATACTAAGCAACTCAACTGTTGCCGACAATTTTGTATGTTCAGGACTACAACCTGGATATAAGGGTTGCGCAGCATCTTGTACCCTTTTACTGTAATTGACATCAGCTATATCTTGACTATTACCACCAGAACCATCTTCCACATCAGCACCCGGGGGACAATCATCATTGTTATGGCAGTTTTCAAAGTTATCGACACCAACTGCACGTCCTAATGTCTCAGTAAACAAATCGTGGATTCTCGAAACAGGAACATCTTCATTCACAACATAATTAGCGAGTAAAGGAGGAGGAGCTTCAACATTGAAAACATGATCACTAGGTTGCTCTCCGTGATGGATCCATGTTTGGTATGTTATATCAAATCCATTCTCAAGAATATCCCCATGTACATCTTCTAGAGATTTAGGTAAACAATTGTAAATTTTACATTTCATGCAAGGACATCGAACTTCATCACTAGCTTCACCAAGACTGTCTCTTGTAAATTGGATAAAGGATTGCACACCGGCAACCCATCGAGGTGAATACTTAGGTGCATAAATCCAATCTTTACTTGGAGGAACAACACGACGTCGAGACATCTGCATAACAAAAGAAATCATAAATCAATTTCTGAAATACAACAACAATTTGCGAGTAATGCATGAATCAGAACCAAAAAAAGTGTTTGAACTATTTTCAAACAGATGTAATAAGTGGTTCATGTGTTCAACTACAATTATCATTGATACGGGCATAAGCAATGAGCTCTAATTTTCACTAGTTTTATGAACTGGCATGATGCAGACATACAACTTTAACCAAATACTGTAACACACCATAAGTGTCTTCAAAACACAAAAGCTTGCACAAGGAGAACGAATATCTAATATAATTTTTTGCAAATACTAGAACACACTAAACTAATTAGCTTTCAGTGACGGAAGGGCTTGTATATTAGAACACACTACACACTAAACTATTGCAAATACTATAATTTTTTGCAAATACTAGAACACACTACAAACAAAGCCTAACAAAGATCGCCTACTGGATTTTTGCTCCAGATCTTATCTGTAAGGATTTAATTGTTTCACCTCCCTTGCCAATGATCAAACCAACCTGTATATAAATTGTGCTTGTATATTAGACACAGTAAAGATACCCACGAATTTCAAAACTATTCTAATTTACTAAAAAAAACGAACAAGGACCAAACCTTCTCATTTGGGACTTCTATCTGAATTTAATTCAACACGTCTGGTTGTTGCATATCTATCAGCTTCAGTATCTCTTGTAATTTGAATATTAGCTCCTGAATTATTCTGCAATAACCGAATTGTCTCCCCAACTTTGCCTATAAGAACACCAACCTGCCAAGAACGATTAAATTTTCATTTGTCAGGATTTATACAACACTTCACTATTTTTAGTCAAATTATTGCTGATATGTAAATGATAGAACCCCTCAATTCCTGTTTTTTAGTCAAATTATTGGTGCTATATAAATGATAGAACCCCCAATTCGACAATTTTAGTCAAATTATTGATGATATATACATTTGTATCACTAGATTACTAATTTTTTGACCTAATTAAACAAAACCCCTAAAGAAATAGAAAAAATTATTTATTACCCTAATAAATTGATACTCAGAATTTAACTCAGAAATTGAATCTCAGAATTTAACTCAGAAATTGAATCTCAGAATTTAACTCAGAATAAAGTACATACCCTAATAAGCTGGTGAGTTGAAGCTCTGATAAAACCTGAAATCAGAGGTGAACTAGTCGTTTTCAAATCTTCTGAAAGTTGTTGAACCCTAACTAGTAAATACAACCATCATGAGTTTTTCCCATGGTGATGATTTAATTTGTTCGAGACAAGTAATAAAATTGCTTGAGAGTGAGAGAAGTATTAGATCTGTAGAGAATCGCCGAGAGAGAGAGAGAGAGAGAGAGAAAGACGATAATATGGGTTTTCTTTTTTCTCGATGGCTAGCTAACAAGTATAAACATAGACCGAGTCAGATTTTCACCTGAGTCAGCTAGAGCTAAATGGGCTGAATCGGATCTCTATGAGAAACGATTATATGAAGGTGAAGTTTTCTTTAACTTTTGAGAAAGACTATAAATTTTTGGTGGTATATAGGCAATTAAAAAGACAATCCAACTTCTTAGAAAGACTGGAAATTATGATTCAGCCCAATTGAAGTAGAAACCAGAAAATCAACTGTGACTTTCTTTGAATTTTGATTCAAACTACGTAATTGAAGTAGAAAACAGGAAAAGATTGGACTTTGTCAAAAGACTTGAGAATGGAAAACAGAAAAAGAAGTTGATAAAATGAAAACAGAAAAAGAAGTTGATAAATAGAACAACATTGAAACAATTGAACAAGATTGAAAGTTAATGAAATGAAAACTAAGTTTAAAATCAACAAGATTGATGATACCAATATATTTCATTAGATAAGAGCGGGGCTCATAAACCTCGCTAAAGCTACATATAATTAGATAAGAGAGCGGGGCTCCTAAACCCGCTAAAGCTACATACATATATAGATAGATATCCGTCAGAGAACTCACAAGTTCTGTACAACATTTCTTAACTTGTTTTGAGTATCTTCTTCTTTATATAAAAAGAGATGAGACTCAAAACTACAATGCACTTCAACTGTACCCAAAAAATTTCCCCCAAAATAGTTACATCTATAACCCAAGATCATATATCCCAAAATACTTACATATATCACTTCCATTTTGTTCCCAAATTCATTGTACCCAAAAAAAGTCCCATAAAGTTCGAAAACCTCCACAAAAAATCGAACTTCCAAGTTCAGGAGAACTAAAAATCTGGATCATCACATGTGACCGAGTGTCGTGGCCACAGAATCATATCGGCTAGAGAAATGTCACCAAGAGTTCCAACACCATCATATAGATCCTCAGTAGGTACCAAAATTTGATCAATGAGGACCAAACAATCTCCATTTGTTGGCTGTGCACTCGGATCAACACGGCCAAATGCAACCGATCTCTTCCTTAAATTCCTCAACACTACCTTGTGAGCCCTATGCTCAGAACCAGTACCAATATCCATAGCCTAAGACAATATTAACATCCCCTTAGGTCAAAAAATAATAACAGGTCTTCATAAGAAAAATAGTGAAAACTAAATGGTTACCGATTCAATAACTATATTGTTTAAAATGTGTTAGTAAGAACAAAATCTTACCTGACCAGTATTAACATTGCTGGTGCCACCCCCTAGCTGCCTCAACATACTCCTCAAGAACTGGGAGACGATCTTCAACAACTCTATTCTTCACTGTTCTTGTCGCAATCGCTCCCTAGGAATTGCGAAGCAAGCAATTCAGTCTTTCGAGACACCACCTCCTATACCTCTAACGAAGCCCCCACGATCACGCCCAAATACCTACAACCAAGTAAACAAAATGAGTTAGTAAGTAAAAGATTTTATTTTTATAAGAACGAATAGCAATCTGAAATTCATATGCACACACCTTCGCGACTGCATCCCTGTCCACATGGGTCTCTTTACTATACTGCTCAGTTTGTAGCAACTCTTTTACCTCTCCCTGGAAAGTACAAAAGAAATTATAAGCAAGTCGAAATCAAACTAAAAAAAAAAAAGCATACTTGTGAACCTAAAATCAATATGCAAAACATCCAAACTTACCACATATTTCCTGCATCTTACTTCATAATCATCGTACAAATTGTTCAAGATATTCTTCCCGCAATTCTTGATACACATGTGTAGCAACAAAGACTACAGATCTGCTAACAGTCCCAGTTGGACTTTTTTGTTCCATTATATGGCGACGCCGCGCAATACCATCTCTTCCAGTACTATGTAGTGCTTTAACTGCTTTCCTTGCCCTCCTCCCTCTCACCCTGGCTACTTTATCGTTATCTTTATTAACCATGTCTACAAAAGCCTCCCAATCTTCCTTCTTCTGATTTCTTGGCCTCTTGGCTTTTTTTTCAGCAACAGTAACACCAGCTGCATCACACACTTTCCTTAGAGGAGTCTTCCCATTCCTCCAAGCTTTGTTTGCCATTTTTATAGCTTTGTCCTTGACAAATTCAGGCACGTTATACACATTCTTTATTGCTCTCCACACTTCTTCCTTGAGTTCCGCATGAACTTTCCTCCGTGTTTAAATAAGATGGTGACACAATACTCTTAGCAATCACTCCAACTTTGGTGGAATACGGCTTTGACTCTCCAATGGGTTGTCCAAGTGCATTGAATTCAATTGGAAGTAGGTGATCAACTGCATAAAACCAATATACTAATTAGTAATTATAACTCAACTGTATAGTTATCACTCATCATTTAACGATTTAATCCATGACCAAAACGGAATTCATTTCTTACTAAAGAGAAATTCATATAAAAGGGTCCTGAGTCTTAGTGTCCAAGATTATTGAAACTACACTCCAGGGTACAAAATGAAGAAAAAAACAAATGGATGCACCAGGTCTGCGCAACTATTTTCTATATAGTACCTAGCTAAGAGTTTTAATCTATCTAGCCATACAATAAACAACACATTTGAACCTTACGATCACTTCAAGAATAATAACATTAGCTTTTGGTGCTAATTACTGCCAACTATGGTTCCCAACAAAACGAAAACATTCTAGGTAGAGCTTCCTTCACTTACTGAGCCCAATACATTAAAGAAGATGCAAATATCTTTGCACTGCGCTCCTAGAATTACTAGTACTGAGAACCAACAAATGAATATCTAGTTGACGATAATATGAACAGCTAATAATGAAACTACCTCTTGCCAACAATATATCTATGTTATTACCATCACTACAAAAGAAGGAAATTGAAAGACATGACTATGTTATTACCATTCCTGCTTTCTTGAGAACTTTGAGTTTCATTGACAGACTGTCGGAATGCCTCATGCCACTGATCCTCAGTATGTACACTTCCCACTGGTTCATTCTCATGACCATCATTTGGAGAGTGCTCACCATCGATGAAGACAAATGTTCATTCCTAGAACCCGGACTTGCGAAGCATTGAGCAAGGGAGTAGGCCGCCACTTGAAGTTGACCTACTAGTTGTAGGATGATATCTATCTGCGACTTCCGCTACTAAGTCTCACCACACGTCATCTAAAATCAAAAAGAAATCATACCATTTCAGTAAAAGTTCGATTTTCATCATTAAGATCATCCAAAACATATTTAGATATTAATCATACAAATCATGATATAAATTGCATAAAAACCACCCTAAACATGATAAATCAAATATAAATCATAAACCGTAACATTTAAATAATTTTAGAAAATTTCATATTTTACTTCATTAAGAAATCTGAAAACATATCGAGATGTTAATCATACAAATCATGATATAAATTGAATAATAAAAACCCTAAACATGATACTGATCATACAATACAAAACAATAACAAATCTTAGAGTTACTTAACATTATCTTCATACCCAATCACACAAAACAATTAGAAACCACAAAATATGTGATTTTCATAGTAAAGTGATTTTACCTGAAGATCTTGCAGAAATCAAGTAAAACCCTGTCAACAAACAAACACAAACGATAATTAAAACCAACAATTAAACAAGAGGAACAAGAAAAGAAAACAGAAAAGGGGTTTTTTTTTTTTTTTTTTTTTGCAAACCCTAACTTTAAAATTACAAACCTTAACTTTACCTTGGACAAAATCAAGATTGAATTTGGTTTTGATAATGTCTGGTATCAAAGAAAATGGTTCAATCATGTGATTTTTTTCTCTGATTTGGGGTTTGGTGAGAGCTGGAGTGGGGGGCTTGGGTGAGAGAGTACTGAGAGGGTTTGAGTGAGAGAGTACTGACTAAATAAAGAGATGAAGAAAACATTAAAATTATATATTACTCGATACTAACGAGGGACACTTGTTTCATCACAGCGGTTCCAACAAAAAAATTATTTCTAACCACGCAAAGTGGCGGGAATCATCGCGCCAAAATCTATCTAGCAGTGAAACAATACTACCACCTGCGTCGTTGTACTGGTCAACTATAGTCAAACCACTACGACCACTTGACTTTATTCAGCAACAAAATCATTAGTGTCGTTGTAGAAGTCAACTAAAGTCCAACTATAACGACAACTTGACTTTAGACAACGACGCGTTCTGCGTATGGTAGTTTTGAGACATTAGGTTTTTGTGTCGTTACATTATGACTCAAATAGCCTCTTTTCCACTAGTGTCAACTCCATATTAGGACTTTTAGAAGTATCATGGACACTTCTATAGCACTTGAAACTAGTTTTGCTGACTGTTGATGGTGGTTTTTAACTTAGGGGTAAAGTCGTAAAACCCTAGTCAGACAGTGATGTCACAGAACTTGAGTAATAATGTCCAAACCAAGCACATTTATTGAACCCTTTAATTTGTCTGCGAGAAAATTACCAGGGTACCTTTTTTAATGCTAATTAGGGTTTCGACAAGCCGAAACCCTAATTCTCACACCCCTGTGCCAATGGCTCATCATGCCAGCCACATCCTACAGCGCCAAGGCATGCCAACCATGCTAACCGCACCACCATGCCAATGGAAAACCGTGCCAGCCACATCCTACCGCGCCAAGGCATGCCAACCATGCTAGTCGCACCCCCGTGCTAATGGCAAACCATGCCAGCCACACCTACCGCGCCAAGGCATGCAAACCTTGCTAGCCGAACCACCGTGCCGATGGCAAACCATGCCAGCCACATCTTCTCGCTAAAGCATGCCAACCATGCTTGCCGTTCTAACACGCCATGCACAAACGCTGGTTGCCAAAACAAAGGCCTACAACAATCTACGACCATCCTTCCATCTAAGACGCAAAATCTTAGCCGTCCAAGGTTACCAGACAACGCGTGGTAACCTTTAACCATAAAACCCTAGCTTGGTCACGTCAAACCCTTGGCCCCACATGCCAAGCAAAACCGCACCTTGCCTTGGCCCTATCCATGCTAGCCTAACCATGCGCCCTTGGCCCCGCCATGCCAAGCTAAACCATTCACGCCAAACCCTGGGCCCCACATGCCAAGCCAAACCGCACCTTGCCTTGGCCCTAGCCATGCTAGCCTCACCATGCGCCCTTGGCCCCGCCATGTCAAGCCAAACCATTCACGCCAAACCCTTGGCCCCACATGCCAAGCCAAACAGCACCATGACTTATCCCTAGCCATGCTAGCCGCACCATGCGCCCTTGGCACCGCCATGCCAAGCCAAACCATTCACGCCAAACCCTTGGCCCCACATGCCAAGCCAAACCGCACCTTGCCTTGGCCCTAGCCATGCTAGCCGCACCATGTGCCCTTCGCATGCCAAGCCCTTGGCCCCGCCATGCCAAGCCAAACCATTCATGCTAAACCCTTGGCCCCACATGCCAAGACCAATCGCACCTTGCCTTGGCCCTAGCCATGCTAGCCGTACCATGTGCCCTTGGCCCCTCCATGCCAAGCCAAACCATTCACGCTAAACCCTTGTCCCCACATGCCAAGCCAAACCGCACCTTTCCTTGGCCCTAGCAATGCTAGCCACACCATGCGCCCATGGCATGCCAGGCCCTTGGCCCCGCCATGCCAAGCCAAACCGCACCTTGCCTTGGCCCTAGCCATGCTAGCCGCACCATGCGCCCATGGCATGCCAAGCCCTTGGCCCCGCCATGCCAAGCCAAACCAGTCACGCCAAACCCTTGGCCCCACATGCCAAGCTAAACCGCACCTTGCCTTGGCCCTAGCCATGATATCCGCACCATGCGCCCATGGCATGCCAAGCCCTTGGCCCCGCCATGCCAAGACAAACCATGCCATGCCAATAGCATGCCGCGCCACCATGCTGGCCTTCCCTACGCGGCTACCAAAACGAAGGCGTGCAACAATCAACGGTCCCCCTTCAATCCCAGGAGCAAATTATAGCCATCCAAGGTTGTCAGACAACGCATGGTAACCTTTGGCCCGAAAACCTAAATTTGGCCGCGCCAAACCATGCCATGCCAACGGCATGCCAACCTAGCTGTGCCACCATACTGGCCTTCCCTACGTGGTTACCAAAGCGAAGGCGTGCGATAATCAACGACCCCCCTTCAATCCCAGGAGAAAATCTTAGACATCCAAGGTTACCAGACAACGCCTGGTAACCTTTGGCCCGAAAACCTAAATTTGGACGCGCCAAACCATGCCATGCCAACGGCATGCCAACCTAGTCGCGCCACCATGCTGGCCTTCCCTACGAGGCTACCAAAACTAAGACGTGCGACAATCAATGGTCGCCCTCCAATCCCAGGAGCAAATCCTAGCCGTCCGAGGTTACAAGACAATACATGGTAACCTTTGACCCAAAACCCTAGCTTGGCCACACCAAACCGCGCCAAGGCATGCCATTCCAACGGCTTGCCAACCTTGCCGCCACATGCTGACCTTCCCTATACGGCCACCAAAAACAAAAGCGTGCAACGATCAACGGCTACCTCTCGTCTTATGATGCAAAATCTCGACCATCGAAGGTCACCAAGCTAGCGAGTCTCCCAAGCACGACTTGCCAGACAACAACAACATGCTACATGTTTTCCACAAAAACATTCGAGACATCAACACATATCACAAACTGGAGGATCCTCTTTAGGTATTGGTTTGGTGGTTTACAGTGTGCGGCGTACACTACGCCCGTCATAAGGAAGTGTCACAAGGATGAGACGGTTAGTAAATACAGGGATTTAATGGTGAAACGTTCTTTTTATGGAACATCAATTCCATGCATTAACAGTTTTATGGAACATCAATTCTGTGCGTTAACGGTTTATGGAACATCAATTCCATGCGTTAACGTTACCACCTCCTCCCATTTACTCACCCATTTTTCCATTCCTTAATGAGACCAGAGTACGTTTCACTTCGACTTGTATAAATAGGTCTTACCTATTTCCACCGAACAACAGGTTCGGCCAGGAGCATACACCACTCAGAAAACGTTTGCTAGCTTTTCATACGTTAGCTTCCTACTTTCTGATACATGTCGTAACACAACTACTCTTACAGAATCAACTAATCTGGTCTCATCACTTTCCTTGCTTCCCTTCCCAAAACCAACCCATTCTCCTCCACTTTGTGACCGAAGCAAGTATGGAACGGACATTTCTTGGTTTAGGCCGGACTTGTACTTGATCTCTCGAATCTAAAGTACTCCTTGCGAGTACATTGTTTAGGGTTTAAATTCGTTTCTCAACCACACACCCGAAATTACCGAAATCTATAGAAACCATTTTCACCCACAAACAATTGGCGACCACGGTGGGAGATTGATCTTTCTGTTACAATGTCAATTTACGACCATCGATCTCATGCTTCGAACCAAACATCAGGATGGTAGAAGTAGGCAATCCGCTCAGGGATCGACGACTCAGTTACCAGACGACTCGATTATCAGTCATGACACGACAAGGGATGACTAGGGACTTCCTAGAAAATTGAAGCAAACGATCCGCCCGAGAATCAATGACTCGGTTATCAGGCAACTCAGTAACGACTGGGGACTTTCCACAATCACGGCGGTGCTTCCCATAAAACTCGGTTGTGCACCCGGGAGGTTTCCTTTTCATCAGGAGACCTAAAAAACCAAGTAAGTCCTACCTAGACAAGATACGTGGTTCGCTCTTTTAAGTTTTCACGGGAATGATAAAACCAATAGCCATGTTATGTTTCACCCCATGTCATCTACCAAACGCACGGTTCCATGCTTTTCCTGGGATGCTTGCAACACTTTCAATCATAACCAAGACGACATCATTTCCAAAGAAAATTCATTCCTAAAACAATTCATTCCTAAATAATTCATTCCAAAAGAATAATCCAAAACCATCAAAGTAAAATTTATCTGTCAACCCCAAAAATCCAGAAAATCAAAACCATAAACCAAGCGTTTCCATTTTCCTTTAAAAAAAAAAAACTAAAAATAAGAAGTTCAGAAGACAGAAATGTATTCAAGGAAAGTTTTCCAACAGCGGCTTGCTCCTCTTAGCAAAGTCCTCCCTCGTGCTATGGAGAGCCGCCCTTTTCAACTTCAGTTGTCTGCAAAATTTTTTGAATTCCGCTTCCTACTTCTTCACCATGTCTGCGGAAGGACCTTCGACTGTTTTAACCAACATCTTTTCAACCTCAGAAAAACCTTTAACAAACCAAGGAGCGTTGAACTCGAACTTCACGCACAGGTCACGATGGAACCTCCAACTTGTGACTACATCCCAAGAAACGGTATGACCCGTCACGTTACACATGTCGTCGATCGAAGACAGAATTTCCTCCACACGTTTAACCAACTCGTACAGACTAGTATTTTGCTTGGTCGTGGCAATATGACCATAGTTTTCCCAGATCTTAGTGTACAGTTCCGCATGTCTGGCTGGCACGCTAAATCCTCCAATCAGCACGTGATCCCGATGAGGAATCAGGTATGGAGGATTGAAAAGGGGCCCGCGACTACATCAACGACCGACAAAGGACTCCTAACAACAATTGCGCCTGCGGCTACTGGGGTACTTTTCGTTGTCTGAACAGCGACATTTTCATCTTGGTCCACATCCATATCAAGATCGCCCGGTACGGCTGCCGCAATTGAAGACAAAGCTGCATCTCCACCAGTCTCCGTCTCAGGGTCATTCTCAGAATTGGCTTCCTCTTGCGATATCACAGATTAAACACTTCCTTTAAAAAAAAAAAAAAAAAAAAAAAAAAAAAAAACACATGGAAGACTTACCGATTCGTTTTCAGATCGAACAGAGGAGGATTCGGCACTACTATCGGAAGAACTGCTCTAGCCATCACTGGACCCTGAACTTTCATCATTCTCAGCTTCCTCATCGCCCTGAACAGGCTCAGCACCACCACCCTCCGTCGCATGAAGGGGCGTTTTCTGACTATTGGCGAGCTTGGTGAAAGCGTTCACACTACTGAGACCCTGGGAGGGATGCAAAGACAGATACTTAGAATAGAAACGAAGATATGCACAATCTAACTAAAGTCAAAAGGAAAATCATACATACCCGCATGTTGGATGAACTGAAAGACGGGAGAGCTGTGGAATCTGACTGCAAACCACATGCGCGATTTTTAGACCTTCGTTCCTTCGCTTGGGAACTATCTACACTCAGGCTAACAGATTTTCGCTTTGGCGAAGAAGGATCTCTCAGCATTGGATGCTCCGCCAAAATCGCAGGAGAAGGCTTACCATGACGGTTTTCTACCACGCCATTCACGAATCCGTGAAAAACGAGAAACTCATCTTGCCAGAATATATTATACTTAGAGGTTGTTGATGGACTTCGTTCTGCAAGCAGGAAAGGAAGACTTTTTCCCGACTCAAGAACAGTAACATCGAGAACAGTTAGCCACGAAATTTCTGGAACAACAGGTTGACGAACAAGTGGGACCCCTTGGTCGAAACCCATATGACGAGCCGTCCTATCAATGTTGTAAGAGACCACTTTGCAAGATCCTCGAAAAAAAGATGGCACGGAACCAGGGGAGCAACTTCGCATAAACACCATCTCTCCAACACTTGTATCCTCTTTATCAGAAGTCAAAGACATGCCCGGAGCAGGAGCGAAGGTACTGATCTGAGTTATGGACTCATGCAGCGGAGCCCATGAACTAAAATGGACCATGTGCGAATTGTCAAGGAATCTAACCAGGTTCGAACCAACCCTTGGACGCCTATTCGACCAACGCAAGATCCTAGAGCCACCCCAAGACTCGGGAGTATCGCAACGGTTTTGGAGCATATTCTACGAAATGCTCCCACAACCACGCTTGGAGAAAGGCGGCATGAACATACGAATCCACTTTCATGTAACCATTCGAAGCGCGCATGTCCGCAACCAGCTGATCCAAGTGTGTGTACAGAGAACCGAAAAACAGGAAGCCAACAGGGAAAACAACACCTTTTGCCAGTTTCACGACAAATTTGATAAGTTCCAGTCTTATCTCCTTCTTACCCGAGCCGTCATCGAAAATATCTCTAGATAACCAAAGGACCAAAAACGCCGCAACATGGAGAGGACTGTTCTTATGATTCGGCTCCAACTCATCCGGAAACCAATGAGATACCCACCAACCGTAGAAGCACCTCGTCTCGTTTCCTTTTCGAACGAATCCTTTTGATTTCGCAACCAGAATGGCGCGCATTTCCTCTTCATCTGCACACAACTTGATATCGAGACTACTTAATACGGGAAGGCTCAGCAAGACGGCCACGCTTTCCAAGGAAATAGTCATTTTACCCCACCTGCATATGGCCGTGTGAGTGTCTAGACACCATCTGAAAATAAAAACAACCAAGCCTGGGATATCTTTCCTAATCTGAAGAATTACGAAAGCCGCGACAGCATCAACCATCTGCGCCTTGGCCAAACTGGCCTTTACCCGTTCCTGGCTCATCATGAAGTGCATCCATTTCTCGAAGGGACGCAACAGGCTTACACTGATCTTAAAGTCAACTGGAGAAGTATGATACTCTTTCCTCTGAAGACAAAACCTTATTACACCGCCCTGTCCGAACCGACCGGGCCTCTCCTTCGCTTTCCGGACCAGTCAGAAGAACCGACACATACTTGGGATGATTTTTACTAATTGTTGCGGATGTTGTGAAGAACTCATCATCTATATTCGGCTTGGAATTGCCAATATCCTTCGGTACGGCAGAAACTGTTGACATCCTAACGAAAATTCTCTTACGTTGCTTTCACCTCCGAGATAACTGCAATAGAACAATACGAAAGAAAGATTATTACGGAAAGTGCAGGGAAAATTATTTCATCGGACACAAGAATGCCATCCTGGACGCAAACCAAATGGTTTCAAAGTCATTTCGTGCATATGCGAAGAAATGGGGACTGACAGACTCTGCATCACCGCTTCATGCAGCCGGAAATTTGCGCCCAACTAAATAGGCACGCCCCACCAAAGGAAATCATACACACGGCTACACCAGAAAAAGGGGGGAAACCCTAAAATCTAGTTCTTTCACGGGAAAGGAATGACAATCCTCGTGCACACCTACTTCGCACAATAATTGAGGCGACCAACATCACTACATCATTCACACCTAAATTTTATTACAAGTTCGAGCAAAGCATACCTACGGCTAATTTTCACACCAACAATGTTTCTACAAGTACATGAAAAACTACGCCTATAACTAGGGTTTATACCAACGCAAAAGAAATGAGAAAGCAAGTTAAAGAAGAAGTATTGGAAGGCATACCTGGGATTCGCTTGTCCGCTTTGCTTTACTGCTACCACACGGCTGAGATAAAATAAATAGGCGTGAAACAAAAGGAGAGGCCAGCCCTCCTTTTATATGCGTGGTACTTGGGAGTTTGAATGAAGAAAGGATTTCCTGTTTGAGCCAAGTAAGAAAAAAGGCAACAGGTCCCGCGAAGACGAAGTTGCCTTTCCAAGACCGTCCGCACCATTGCCTTGGCCCCACATGCCAAGTCGTCCGCCATACTTTGCCTTTCAAAGACCGTGCCATGCATTGGCCCCACATGCCAAAGCCGACCGTCATGCTTGGTCTCTCTAAGTTGCCCGCGCCATGCTTTGCCATGCCAAGTCCAAGCCAGCGCAACGCCTGCCCCTCCTTTCCGAACCATACGCCAAGAACTCGCCGACCCAGAGACACGATGTTCCCTAGCCCATCCAAGGTGATGCATATGCAGACTAAACTGACAATTTTCATCTCGCAACACCACGGTCTGCACCACCAGTACAATTTATGCAAGGCCGCCAACACGGTAAGCGCGAACTCTCCTTACCTCTTGAATAAGGTTAGTCGGACTTTCCTGACCATCTTGCATGACCTACATTTCAATTTTGTCATCGTTTGTCACCATCATATGCTTACCTCACAACAAGGCACCTGTTCCGAGCTAAACAGGGGACTTAATGTTGATGGTGGTTTTTAACTTAGGGGTAAAGTCGTAAAACCCTAGTCAGACAGTGCCGTCATAAAACTTGAGTAATAATGTCCGAACCAAGCACATTTATTGAACCCTTTAATTTGTCTGCGAGAAAATTACCAGGGTACCTTATTTTAATGCTAATTAGGGTTTCGACAAGCCAAAACCCTAATTCTCACACCCCTGTGCCAATGGCTCATCATGCAAGCCACATCCTACCGCGCCAAGGTATGCCACCATGCTAACCGCACCATTGTGCCAATGGCAAACCGTGCCAGCCACATCCTACCGCGCCAAGGCATGCCAACCATGCTAGCCGCACCCATGTGCCAATGGCAAACCATGCCAGCCACACATACCGTGCCAAGGTATGCCAACCATGCTAGCTGCACCACCGTGCCGATGGCAAACCATGCCAGCCACATCTTCTCGCTAAAGCATGCCAACCATGCTTTCCATTCTAACACGCCATGCACAAACGTTGGTTGTCAAAACAAAAATCTGCAACAATCTACGGCCATCCTTCCATCTAAGACGCAAAATCTTAGCCGTCCAAGGTTACCAGAAAACGCGTGGTAACCTTTAACCCCAAAACCCTAGATTCGTCACGTCAAACCCTTGGCCCCACATGCCAAGCAAAACCGCACCTTGCCTTGGCCCTATCCATGCTAGTCGCACCATGCGCCCTTGGCCCCTCCATGCCAAGCCAAACCATTTATGCCAAACCCTGGGCCCCACATGCCAATCCAAATAGCACCTTGCCTTGGCCCTAGCCATGCTAGCCGCACCATGCGCCCTTGGCATGCCAAGCCCTTGGCCCCGCCATGCCAAGCCAAACCATTTACGCCAAACCCTTGGCCCCACATGCCAAGCCAACCCGCACCTTGCCTTGGCCCTAACCATGTTAGCCGCACCATGCGCCCTTGGCCCCGCCATGCCAAGCCAAACCGCACCTTGCCTTGTCCCTAGCCATGCTAGCCACACCATGCGCCCTTGGCCCCGCCATGCCAAGCCAAACCATTCACGCTAAACCCTTGGCCCCACATGCCAAGCCAAACCGCACCTTGCCTTGGCCCTAGCCATGCTAGCCGCACCATACGCCCATGGCATGCCAATCCCTTGGCCCCGCCATGCCAAGCCAAACCATTCACGCCAAACCCTTGGCCCCATATGCCAAGCCAAACCGCACCTTGCCTTGGCCCTAGCCATGCTAGCCGCACCATGCGCCCTGGCATGCCAATCCCTTGGCCCCGCCATGCCAAGCCAAACCATTCACGCCAAACCCTTGGCCCCACATGCCAAGCCAAACCGCACCTTGCCTTGGTACTAGCCATGCTAGCCGCACCATGCGCCCTTGGCATGCCAAGCCCTTGGCCCCGCCATGCCATGCCAACGGCATGCCGCGCCATCATGCTGGCCTTCCCTACGCGACTACCAAAAAGAAGGCGTGCGACAATCAACGGTCGCCCTTCAATCCCAGGAGAAAATCCTAGACATCTAAGGTTACCAAACAACGCTTGGTAACCTTTGGTCCGAAAACCTAAATTTGGCCGCGCCAAACCATGCCATGCCAACGGCATGACAACCTAGACGAGCCACCATGATGGCCTTCCCTACGCGGCTACCAAAGCAAAGGTGTGCGACAATCAACGGCCCCCCTTCAATCCTAGGAGCAAATCCTAGCCATCCAAGGTTACCAGACAACGCGTGGTAACCTTTGGCCTGAAAACCTAAATTTGGCCGCGCCAAACCATGCCATGCCAACGGCATGCCAATCTAGCCACGCCACCATGATGGTCTTCCCTACGCGGCTACCAAAACGAATGTGTGCGACAATCAACGGTCGCCCTCAATCCCTAGAGCAAATCCTAGCCGTCCGAGGTTACCAGACAACACATGGTAACCTTTGACCCAAAACCCTAGCTTGGCCACACTAAACCGCTGCGCCAAGGCATGCCAACCTTGCCGTGCCACATGCTGGACTTCCCTATGCGGCCACCAAAAAAAAGCGTGCAACGATCAACGGCTACCTCTCGTCTTAAGATGCAAAATCTCGACCGTCGAAGGTCACCAAGCTAGCGAGTCTCCCAAGCACGACTTGCCAGGAAACAACAACATGCTACATGCTTTCCACAAAAACATTCGAGACGTCAACACATATATCACAAACTGGGGGATCCTCTTTGGGTATTGGTTTGGCGGTTTACAGCGTGCGGTATACACTATGCCCGTCATAAGGAAGTGTCACAAGGATGAGGCGGTTAGTAAATACAGGGAGTTAATGGTGAAACATTATTTTTATGGAACATCAATTCCATGCGTTAACGGTTTTATGGAATATCAATTCCATGCGTTAACGGTTTCATGGAACAACAATTCCATGCGTTAACGTTACCACTTCCTCCCATTTACTCACCCATTTTTCCATTCCTTAGTGAGACTAGAGTATGTTTCACTTCGACTTGTATAAATAGGTCTTACCTATTTCCACCGAACAACAGTTCGATCGGAGCATACACCACTCGTAAAACGTTTGCTAGCTTTTCATCGTTAGCTTCCCACTTTCTCGATACAAGTCGTAACACAACTACTCTTCCAGAATCAACTATTCTGGTCTCATCACTTTCCTTGCTTCCCTCCCTAAAACCAACCCATTCTCCTACACTTTGTGACCGAAGCGAATCTGGAACGGCCATTTCTTGGTTTAGGCAGGACTTGTACATATTGATCTCTCGAATCTAAAGTACTCCCTTGCAGTACATTGTTTAGGGTTTAAATTCGTTTCTCAACCACATACCCGAAATTACAGAAATCTACAGAAACCATTTTCACCCACAAACACTAACATAGTTTTTCTGAACTTTCTTATCCTTTGTAGTGATTGACTGAATACTCTTTTGAGACTTTCTTTTACTCTGTCTAAGATCTTTCTTAAGTTGTTGTATAAACAGTGACAAAGTTGAGTTAAAGCAATTCTCATATCTTTTATCAATCAATTTAGGACGTCGAGACTTTCTATCAGATGTAGTAACATGGTTGTTAAACAAGTTACGCTCATCTCTTTGTTTAAGTTCAAGATCGAAAATTTTAAGCTTTCCAACAAGAGAATTTCTTGAAATAGCATCAAGTTTATTTCCCTCAACGATGGCGTGCTTCTTAGAATCGTATCTGGATGGCAGCGATCTGAGAATTTTCATCACAATGTCTTTTTCAGGAAATTTCTTACCCAATGCAAAAGATCATTAACAATTCAGAGACTTTGTGATTAAACTCATCAAATGTTTCTTCATCTGTCATACGAAGGTTTTTCGAATCAGAATTTAGGTTTTGAAGCCTAGCTTCTTTTTCACTGGTATTCCCTTCACATACGGTTTCTAAGATATCCCGGGTTTCTTTAGACTTTGAGCACGTAGTCACATGATGCTGAAGACCTGGGGTAATGGCATGTACGATAGCATTCCAGCCGTCAGAATTTTGCTTTGCAGCAAGGATTTCATCTGGACTATATCTACCAATATCCTTAGGTATGGATACATCGCCTTCTGTATTAACCGGAGGATCATAGCCATTAACAACACGTACCCATGTTTGAAAATCACGAGCTTGAAGAAAAGTGATAGACACATTTTTGTGTCTAATTTGTCTCGATTCTATATATTGATAGTTCTTATTTTTGTACTTATTATGGTGTTTTATGTGTGTGTAGGTATTTTTGGCCAATAAACATTTTTGGAAAAATCGGCTCGAAAAGTTGTGTAAAGCACCCGGAGGAATTATTATTTGGCATCCACAGTTTGGATAAGGGGCACCCCAGGACATCCCCCAAGGCAGCTGCTATTCGCACCCCCACTCTGGATAGGGGGTGGACCTTTCTTCTTCACTACTTTTGGCGGGAAACTGGTGTGTAACTGCGTATTTTCCCGGAAGCACCTTTATTGATTTACGTGGAGTTCTTCTCCATTGATTGACCTTGTAATGGATTGGTAACACCATGTTACGACTAAACAGGGAGTGTATGGTGATTAGTTTCGAAAATATAGGAGCAAGTCGTCGGTTTTAAGAGAACAGTGGAAGATAAAGGCTCGGGCTTCTGTTCGAGATTTGGGAGAAGATATTACGCTGGATATGGATGTATCTGATCTTGTTTGGGCCTTGATAGGAGTTTGGAAAGTTTGGGTAATTCAGGAGATACGTGAGAAGCAAAACAGGAAAGAATTATTATCGGAATTTTCTTGGTTCTATACATGGGATTTACTGGCAGATAAGGGAGGAATGGAAGTTGTTTGATTCTACAGTATCCTAAAGAGAGTCCGAGACGTACGATTTAGATTGGAGGACGCTTGAGAAGGTTAAGATAGCAAGAGAAAGTCTGTAGCTTTTGGAGGAGGTAAACAAGATTTCTTCGAGAGATTCTCGACCCTGTTGGCTATATAAGGGTTGGGTCTAGTCACAGAGATGGTTACGTTCACTTTGGGGAGGTTAAGGAGCATTGCAGAGCAAAAACACCAAGTTGCAGAGAACATACAGGCGAGGAAGAAGAAGAACCGTAAAAACAGCGGGAAGAAGAAGGTCACGTAATCCGTGGCCTTTTTTTCTTTCAAACTCAATACCATTTGTCACAATTTCTGTAACAATTACTTTCAGTTCGCAACAGTTCTGTGTTAGAGTTCTTGGTAACAGTGGTTCTGTAACAATTATATTTGCTACAAACACGCTGTTTGATACCTTCTCTTCTTTTTAATCAACTTTTGAGCCATAAACACATATTTTGATATCATGAATAATATGAGGAGCTAAACCCAATTGCTGAGGCGATAGAGGAAGCTATTTTTCCAACAAAAAGTGGTATATTATATTTTATCTATTTATTTGCAATTATTATATGATTATTTGCCTTGATCGAAAATTGTTTGAATGATTTTTGTTAAGCAATTGTTATTTCTTTTGATAGAGCATACTTGGACCTAGGTTTTGATGTTCTATGCTTCGAATTTACACTTGTTATTTTGAGAATCTACTTGTTGCAATACTTTAGAATCAAATTGAATGAGAAAATTGCATAAATATAAATATTGGACTAAATCACTTTGAACTTGGAAAATAGTGGAATCTTAGCCTCAGTGTTCTTTTACTATTGATATCAACTTTTTCAGTGTTTGCTATAATTATTAGTGATTTTTCTATTTTAGTTTTGAATTTAAGTCTAAAGTTATCCTTCACAAGTTCGAGAATCGAATCACTTTATTTACCACTATCACGACCACATCAATTTTTGGCGCCGCCGACGCGGACTTGTTTTTAGGGTTTTAGATTTTTTTTTATTTTTTTTTTAGTTTTCTTTTTATTTTTTTTTTGTTCTTTTTTACGTTCTTGGGTATTTATCTTTTATCTACAGGTTCTCGACCATAAAGAAAATTGAGCCAAGGAGTTTGGTGATTTCATAAAGACTTGGAGCTAAAGATTAAAGCGAAAAGAAGGAAAAAAGAAGACAATTTTATTTTAGTTATTTTTTTAGGGTTTGTTTATTTTTAGAAAAAAGAAAAAAAAATTGTGTTAGGGTTTATCTATTTTTGTTATTTTTCTTTTCTTTTTGGACACTTTGGACTTTTGGACTTTGGGACATTATTTTTATTTTTACCCTACGGAAGGGTACTTTTAAATATAAACTGTTTGCAGAGAAGGAGGACAATTACGATATTGTCTCTGCACATTGGGTTCGTACACTGACATAGGAGTCAGTGGCCTGAGTCGACTACAACCGATTCATCCCCCGTCTGGAACGGGAGGTAAGATTCTAAACACTCGAGAATCCCCTGTCAGCGAGTTACTGTCTTCCTTCGTTTGCATATATGCTGAGGACTTGAATACAGCTGCTTTAATTTCCTAGTAAAGGGCAAGGACTGGCCATACAAGATAAGGGTTCAGATTTCATCACCGTTCTCTTCTTGCCCGCCTTAGGAAAACGATACCAAACGCGAACCTAAGCTTAAAATACTGACTAGAACAAGACCGATAGGGTAAGGAGCTTAATAGGAAAGTCATTTGAAAAATATTTGTTACTCTTTTAAGCATACTTTGAAGTTCATGATGGTTTTTGTGAGTTGAATGCGTGACTGCGCCGCCTTGTAATTCCGGTGAGGCCTTGGGTATCAAAGCTCCACTAAGCTTCCCTCGCCCTGCTCAACTTACTTTGACTCGGATTGATTCCAGAGGGGTTTTCTTAAATTGTAACGAATTTCCTTTCGAAGGATTAGAAGCTGGTCTAGAAATAATCTAAGTGGAGCCATCATGCTTTTTGTTTGCTAGAAATCTTTAGGTTTGCTTTGGTTGAGTCGGCCTTGATTTGTGATTGCATATAATCCCCTTCCTTATTCTTTTGCATGCCTGAACGTAAAAGAGACGCCCTAGGAAGATTTGTTAAAGAGAAACCTAGTAATTCTAAGTGTCTCGATTACCTCAATTTAGAAAGTACGATTTATGAAGAGTCCAATTTTGAACGTCCGTCTTTTACTGAGGAGAGAATTCGGATAGTGCCAGAAATGGCAACTTTGAAAGCTTTGTTGAACCCGACTAGGACTAATCGTCCCTCGTGTATCAGGTTAGCTGAAACAGAAGCAAATTATGAACTTAAACCTGGGACCTTATAGCTTCTACCAATCTTCTTAGGGAAAGAAAATGAAAACCCCTATTTCCATGTTAGGGATTTTGAAGAAATTTGTAGTACCCTAAAAATTAGAGATCTTGATGATGATGCTCTGAAACTTAGGTTATTCCCTTTTTCCCTGAAAGATAAAGCCAAATCGTGGCTATATAGTTTGTCTTCTGGTTCAATTGAAACATATGAACAACTTACATCTTCCTTTTTGAACAAGTTTTTCCCTAGGCACAAAACATCGTCTATTAGGACGCAAATTTGCACGTTTTCTCAATAAGAGGGAGAATCTTTGTATAGGTATTTGGAAAGGTTCAATGATTTATTATCCCAATGTCCTCATCATGGTCTAGAAAAGGTTAGGTTAGTTCAGATCCTTTATGAGGGTTTAGATTATTCCACTACGACCAAAGTAGAATCTATGTGTACAGGTGGGTTTGAAAACCAAACAATTGATGAGGCAATGACATATTTTCATGAAATCGCCGAAAAGACCCAACAATGGGAAAGTAATAGGGGACCCCAGAAAACAATTCTTCTAGGCAGAGGAAACGTTAATAGGGTAGAAGGAAGCTTTGAATCAGATTCCAAAATTGCTGCTATAGTGAAAAGGTTAGAAGCTTTAGAAGTAGGTCACACTAGTGGTAGATTGGAGCCTTTTTGGGAAGGCCAGAATAATGAAGAGCAAGCCAATGCTCTCTATAATAACACTAGATTTGATAACCGTCACAAGTTTGACCCATACTCAGAAACCTATAATCCTGGTTGGAGAAACCATCCGAACTTTTCGTGGTCTAAGGGCCAAATTCAAGGTCAGTTTAGTAATTCTAATGCTCCCCCAGGTTTTGGTTACACTAAGAATTCTTCAGGACCAGAAAATAAAACGACTAGCTTAGAGGAATCTATTAAGATGTTAGCAAAAACTCAGGATATGTTAGCGCAGAACCAAATTAGTTTTCAACAGGAAACCAGGCAGAACTTTCAAACTAATGCTTAGAGCCTTGCTAAGTTAGAACTTCAAGTGGGACAAATAGCTAAGACCTTAAGTGAAAGAGATAACGGAAGGTTCCCTAGTCAGACTAATCCCAATCCTAGAGGAGTTCATGAAGTAGGTGCAAAAACATCGAATCAGTTGAATGCTATTAGAACTCTTAGGAGTGGTAGAGTAGTAGACAATCATGTAACCATGCCCGATAGTGAACATACTGTAGTTCACCCCTCAGGACCACCACTAGCTGAGGGGACTGATAAATTTTTTGATGATGCCAATTCGGTTCCTGAGAGGTCTGATTCTGTGCCTAAAGCCACGTTTCCCCAACTATTAGTACCAACAAAGAAGGAATCGAACTTTAATGACATATTGGAGGTTTTTAAGTAAGTTACCATAAACCTTCCTTTATTAGATGAAATTAGGCAAATTCCTGCTTATGCCAAGTTCCTTAAGGATATGTGTACGCGAAAGCGAAAACTTAACGTCCATAAGAAAGCCTTTTTAGCTAGTCACGTAAGTTCAATCATTCAGAACACCACAACTCCAAAGTACAAAGACCCGGGTTCCCCTACCATTGCTTGTACAATAGGTAAACACCGGGTAGAAAAAGCTTTACTTGACTTAGAAGCCAATGTGAACTTACTTTCATACCATGTCTACTTACGACTAGGACTTGGTGAAATGAAACCTACTCGAGATGACATTGCGGTTAATGATGGTTCTGTTAAAATTCCTCGAGGTGTTATCGAGGATGTTCTCATTGAGGTCGACAAGTTTATTTATCCAAAGGGATTTCGTGGTCCTAGATACCCAACCCTGTCCCCGACCCGCAGAAACCGTATACCTGTGATATTAGGTCGCCCATTTTTAACTACGTCTAATGCGATCATTAACTGTCGAAATGGTGTGATGAATTTATCTTTTGGTAATATGACTATGGAGATGAACATTTTTAATGTCAGTAGGCTACCTTATGAGCTAGATGACACATGTATTGAAGAGGTGAACACGATAGAATCCTTAGTTCAGGACTCATTACCAAATATTTTATCTGAAGACCCATTAGAAAGTTGTCTATCCCATTTTGGTTTAGATTTTGATGACGATAGCACTATTGCACAAGTGAATGCTCTATTAGATTCTACCCCTGTGTTAGACACTGATAGATGGAAAGCTAGGTTCGAACCATTAACAGTTTCTGAGACTACCTTAATTCCTTCTTTAAAAGAGCCTCCTAAGTTGGACCTAAAACCACTACCCGACACTCTAAAGTATGTGTTTGTAGGCCCATCTGAGACTTTACCCGTGATTATAGCTTCCGATTTGGATAGTGATCAGGAAAGTAGGCTAGTAAAAGTACTTCAAGACAATAAGGAAGCTTTAAGGTAGACAATAGCAGACATTAAGGGTATAAGTCCTCCGTGTGTATGCATCGATTCATTTAGAAGAAGACTCCAAACCTTCTAGGGAGATGCAACGTCGATCGAACCCTAACATGAAAGAGGTAGTTCGAAAACAAAGCTTAAGTTGTTATATGCGGGTATTATCTACCCAATTTCAGACGATAAGGGTCAGCCCCGTTCAAGTTGTCCCTAAGAAATCGTGTATCACCGTAGTCCGTAATGATAATAATAAGTTAATCCCAACCCGAGTGACCACGGGATGGCGTGTCTCAGTATTGACTACGGGAAATTGAACAAGGTCACAAGGAAGGATCACTTTCCCCTTCCTTTTATCGACCAAATGCTAGAGCGATTAGTGGACATAGTCATTATTGCTTCTTAGATGGCTACTCCGGATATAATCGGATCGTTATTGCCCCGGAAGACCAAGAGAAAACCACTTTTACCGTCCCTTTGGTACCTTTGCGTATGACGCATGCCTTTCTGGCTATGTAATGCCCTCTGCGACTTTTCAAATGTATGATGAACATATTTTCCGATATGGTAGAACGGTTTCTAAAGGTCTTTATGGATGACTTTTCAGTGTTTGGTTCATCTTTTGATGAGTGCTTGCATCATTTGACATTAGTGTTGACTAGGTGTAAGGAAAATAATTTAGTGCTTAATTGGGAAAAATGCCATGGTTAAATCAGGAATTGTGTTAGGGCACATCGTTTCTTCAAAGGGTATAGAGGTACATAAAGCCAAAGTTGACCTTATTAAGACTTTACAGGTCCCAAAAACCGTAAAAGATATTAGGTCATTCCTATGGCATGCAGGTTTTTACCGTCGATTCATTAAGGATTTTAGCTTGATTTCTAGATCTCTTTGCAATTTGCTTGCAAAAGATGTTAAGTTTATCTTTGATGATGCTTGTTAGAAGCTTTTGAGAAGCTTAAGAATTTACTCACTACTACCCCGATAGTCCAGGCACCTAACTGGAACCTACCATTTGAAATTATGTGTGATTCTTCAGATTATGCTATAGGTGATGTGCTAGGTCAGCAAGAAAACAAATTACTTCATGTGATTTACTATGCTAGCAAAACTCTGAATGATGCCCAAATGAACTAGACGGCTACCGAGAAGGAACTGTTAGCCATCGTGTTTGCCTTGGATAAGTTTAGATCCTACCTATTAGGTTCTAAGATCGTAATCTATACTGATCATGCTGTTTTGAAACACCTTTTGTCTAAGAGGGATACCAAACCTAGATTGATTAGGTGGATCCTTTTGTTACAAGAATTTTGTCCAGACATTAGAGATAAAAAGGGTGCCGAAAATGTAGTAGCAGACCACTTTTCTAGGCTAGTTGTTAGTTCCCCTAATGATTCCCTTCCTATAAGGGATAGCTTTCCTGATGAACAATTGTTCTTTGTTTCCCAATCACCTTGGTATGCGAATATAGTGAATTATCTTGTTACTGGTCGAATGCCTCAACATTGGGGTAAGCAAGATCGTTCTAGGTTTTTAGCCGAGGTTAAGCATTTCTTTGGGACGATCCTTATCTCTTGTTTAAGTATTGTCCGGACTGTTATTAGGAGATGTGTACCCGAGAGTGACCAGTCCAAAGATTATATCTTTTTGTCATGAACATGCATGTGGGGGTCATTTTAGTGCTAAGAAGACTCTTTGCTAAGATATTGTAGTGTGGTTTTTACTGGCCTTCATTGTTTAAAGACTTCCATAGTCATTTTGTTTCTTGTGAGCGTTGCCAGAGGTTAGGAACCATTTCCCGTAGAAATATGATTCCTTTGAACCTTATTTTAGTAATTGAGGTATTTGATGTGTGGGTGATAGGTGTAGAATACACCTAATTTACTATCTAGTAGTTTATGCTTTCTTTGCTATTTTTCTTGTAAATTATGTATTTTACTCTTGTTTTGAGTTTTATAGCTGCTTTGGAGTCGCACGGAGGAAAAGAAGGAGAAACTACTCATTTAGGGCGAAAAGGTCATTTTACAGGAGATTGATATATGGAGCCCAGCTAAGGTTAAGGGGCAACCCTATTTGAAGGAGTACTAAATACAGATCAGCTAAGGATAAGGGGTTGAAACCGGTTAGCCCTTATCGAACTAACCACTTATTAAGGCACCCAATTGGGGTGGTCACTATCCCCGGGTGTAACCATCCAAGTCACACAAACCTAGATCGAGGTTATCTTCTCCCAAATCATTTTCACTTTGCCAAAAATCGAGAGTCAAACAACGGCTGCCGTCGTAACTTAAATTGAGAAGAGAATTAAATCGAGACTTGGGAGGAATTTGAGTTTGAGTTTAAAATCGAGAAGTCAGTAATTGTTGGTGATTAATTAGGGTTCGATTGAGACGTTGCTTATTAATTCTAGATCGAAGGAGATGGTATGGTTCCAATTTGAAGACACGAGAGAATGGGTGTCGCCGCTCAAGACGAAAGAGAAGGTTTTGTGGTTAATTGAGTTTCGCGATGGAGTTGAAGATGGAAGATGGAAGAAATCGAAGGGCTGAAATTGTGAAGAGGGAATCGAAATGAGGGTTCCAAAGAAGACATCGTGGAAGGAACTGCAGTGAGTTCAAACTACGGGGAAGGTTGTCTGGGTTGTTTCTCCAGGTGGTGCAAAGAGTCCGAGAAGAATGGATTCTGTGTTGGTGGATTATGAAGAAGATGATGGTTGTGATGGTGGTATACTTGGGCTGCTGGTAGAGTTAGAATGGCAGGTGAGAATGAAGTGAACTCAGGGATGTGGTGGTACTGAAATTGTGAGGAACATAATGATGAAATTGCAGTGTCCGAGACTATAGATAATGCATTACTGTGTGCAATGGAGTTTCAAAGCAGGGAAGATTGGATTGTATTAAAGGTGGTTGAATGGATGTTTCAATTGGAACTGGGTCAGTTCTGTTGTGGAATTCTGTGTTGGTGGTGGTTTTGCAGTGGTGTGTCAATGTTGATGTTGCTATTGATGAGGGAATGACATTGAAATGTGAGTCTTGGTGCTGGGTTCTGAGCATGGAGGATGGTGGTGATGCTGAAGGCTAGGCAGATGGATGTGCTGATATGGAGTGGTCGCAGTGGCCTGAGCAAATGTTATTGCAGTGCCAGGAGCTGAAAGGAAGAAGCTGCGATTCAAGTGGTGGTCATGGTTCTGAAATCACAGGTGATGCTGGCCTGGGATTGTGGCTGGAGCTAATCAGACAGGCGAGAAGTGATGAGTCTGGTGGAGTGCAGGGAGATGGTGCCTGGACTGTGGTATGTTGGCAGAGCTGAGTTGCTGAAGCTGCGCAATAGGAGGCTGGTTCTACATTGTTGTGAATTTGGATGCAAGTGCAGGAATTGAATGTATGATCACCGGTCAAGTTATGAGCAGAATGGTATCTAATGATGAATTTGGTGGCCTGAGTTGATATTGCAGGTTGAGTCAGGTGATTACAAAAGAGCAGAAGCAATGGTGAAGGGCTGAGCTAAGGAAGAAGATTAAGCTAGGACTGAAGCTAGTGGTGACTGCAATGAGGTTGAAATAAATGGAAGTGATGAACATGATGGCTTGGAACAGTTTGAAGGAATTATAAATGTGGAATGAATTGGGAATTGATGTTGCAAATGCTATGCAGTGAGATGAAGGGAAGAGCCAGAATGGCTGGCAATGCAGCTATGATGCACAAGGATGGTGCTTCCACAGTTTTTGGCTCGTGCAATGGCTTGGCCTTGGCTCGGCTAAGTTGAATCGACCCAAGGCGAACCCGATTCCATCTAACTCAGTCCGATTCACCAATCTTGATCCGGTTTGACTCAGTGAGTTGACCGAGCTGACCCGGCCGTTCTGACCCGTTGACCGGTGACCGGTTTGACTTTGCCGGTCACCTGAGACACTTTCCGGCGACAATTCCGGCCGGATTCCGGCCACAATACCAGTTTTCCGGCGAGCCAAAAATTCCAGAATTTTCTATGGACTTCTCTCATGGGTATGAAGACTTGGGCTAGGAATTGGATGGAGAATTGGACTCAAATTTGGAAAGAGAAGGTGGAAGAGTTGAGAAAAGCTTGGAATTGGAAATTGAATTGCAAAAGAAAAAGGATTCTATTCCTTAGAAGATTTGGAGAATATTGAAGCCTATAAATAGAGAAGTTTTCTACAACTTCTAGACATCTTTTACACACACATCTCTACACACACAATTCTTTTCTTTTCTTATTCTTTGTGTGAACTCTTTAACATGAGTAGCTAATTTTATTGATTGAGGATGAATTCCTAGTTCTTAATATGATTTAAGTTTTTGTTTTCAATTCTATCTTGAAGTTTTTCACATGATTATCGATTGTTTTTACTAATAGGAATGATCTTAAAGACATTCATGATTGATTGATAGATTGTTTAGAATGCATGCTAAATTGATTTGTTAGTTTAATCTAAAGCTAGTGAAAGTTAGGGAGATAAGTAATCGTTTCTTGACTCTTTACATAAGTAGCAAACACGAGACCTTGCGGAGGGATTCCGTGGAGCAATTGTGTGTAGAAACAACGTTAGCAAGTAGACCTTGAGCTAAGAGTCTAACTACTAATATCAACCTAAGAAATTCACAAAACTTAATGCATGAGCCAAGTTACATCTAGGTTGAGCTAATTCTAGGTGGCTTGGTGATTAGAATCCGGTAGTCGAGAACTTCCGTGTCCGGTGATACAAGGGATTTAGGGGTTTAGCACTGAGCTAGCTGCTTTACCTACGGTTGGTGATAATTTGTGACTAATAACAAGTAGAAGAGAACATAACTTGATTCATTGTTTCGTAACGAAGAAGGATTCCTTGATCTTGTCTCTCTTATTGCTTTCAACTTTATCTTTTAATTGTTTTTGTTTATTTTTATTTTGCTTTTTACACCCCCCTTTCGTGACAATTTTTACAACTAGAATCTCGTGCTCCTCGTGGGATCGACCTTGACTACCCTATATTACTTGTTAATTAGGTAGTAAAGTATTAATTAATTTGATTGCACCTACGACACGCATCAGTGGGGCATTGATTTTATGGGTCCATTTCCTAATTGTTTTGGTTATCTTTACATACTTGTCGCTGTAGACTATGTGTCTAAGTGGGTTGAGGCGGTTCCGTGTAAAACAAATGACCACAGGGTCGTAGTCCAGTTTTTGAAAGAGAACATACTTACACGTTTTGGTACTCCGCGAGCTATAATTAGTGATGGAGGTTCACACTTTTGTAATATACCGTTTGCACTTTTAATGAAACAATATGGTATTACCCACAAAGTATCAACCCCATATCACCCACAGACTAGTGGTCAGGTAGAGGTCTCCAACAGGGAAATTAAGCATATTCTAGAGAAAACAGTTAATCCTAATAGGAAAGACTGGTCGTCGAGGCTTACTGATGCCTTATGGGCTTACCGTACTGCGTTTAAGACACCAATTGGAATGTCACCTTATCGTTTAGTGTTTCGCAAGGCATGTCATCTGCCTGTTGAGTTATAGCATAGAGCCTATTGGTCTATTAAGAACTTAAACTTTTCACTTGACAAGGCAGGAGCTCACAGAAAGCTCCAGCTCAATGAGTTGGACGAGATTCGTAGAGATGCATACGATAGTGCTAAGGAGTATAAGAACAAAATGAAACTTGTGCACGATAAGAATATTTTACGAAAGTCATTTTCTCCTGTCAAAAAGTTCTTCCGTATGACACTCGTTTGCATCTATTCCCCGGGAAGTTGCGCTCTCGGTGGGCCGGTCCTTTTGTGGTCCGTACTGTTTTTCCTCATGGCGCTATTGAGATTGAGACACCAGATGGTAGTAGTTCTTCAAAGGTTAACGGTCAGCGATTGAAGCCGTTTTTAGAGCCTTTTCCTACAGGTGATGTTGAGGAGGTCCCTCTGGAGGACCCTGTTTACCTTGATTGACCATCGAGACGGTTTGTATGTTGTATATTATTTTTGTAGGTTTTTGGTTACACTTCACCCAGGTACTATCTTTTCAAATTCTCTCTTTATTATTTCCTCATGTTACTTATATTTTTGGTACTGTTCTTTAATTAGAAACATTGAGGACAATGTTAGATTTAAGTTTGGGGGTGGGGTAGAAACTTTTGTTACAATAAATAAACTCCAGAGCCTAGAAATTTATGCTTATTAAAGATGGCACTAACCAATCTAAGTGGATGGAAGCATTTTGGTTGTAGGAGTTGAGGAACTAATCTGATTAGATGGAAACATCTAAAGAGTCTATTCATAAAAGCACAGAGCTCAGGTGTTAGAAAAAACATGATAGTTTCACCATATCTCATTGAGTCCTTTTCACTTCTGTGTTTATTTTGTTTTGTTTTTAAACTATGTTTCCCTAAGTGATTGGGTGGGGCTCACGAATCAAGTTGTTACCAATGCTAGGGTAAATTAGAGTGATTGAAATACCAAAAAAAAAAAAATTGAGACCAGACCATTAGACCAACCGGAATAAATTCAATAAAGTCGGCCACTGGTACCCTTGTATATGCCAGTTGTGTTGACCTAGAGTTAGGATTATCAACCATTGGTTCCCTTATATATGCCAGTGTGTTGATATTAGTCAGACTAGTTTCTCGGTCCATTAGGATAGGTTCATTTTTGCGGAGGCCTTCAGACAGATATGGGAAACACCGTTCACCTTAGTCAACATCAAAACCATCTATGTTTTTCCTATATATCCATCTTCTTGATCTATCCGTGTGATTAGTTTTGACTCCGGATATTGATGTCCATAGTGCGACTATCTGAGTAGAGCTCTGTGACTTATATATGAATTTTAGTATGCTTGAGTGCAAACTCGTGTACAACAATTGGAATTTCGCATCAGGGTACTTCTTCCTGTAATCAATAAGTATGCCAACCAAGGAGATTCTTTAGTGACTTCCAAGGTCCTGCGTAGATAGCTAGGGTCTGGAGTAAAGGTTTTGTGGGTACACCTCTGGTAAACCCTCCCGAGACTATAACTCGGCTACTAGGGCCACCTAGGGGTTTAAAGGCTTATTGCATACGCTAAAGCAATCGACGATGCCTGCGACAGTGAGTTAGAATTTTATTGGATTTGCTCGAGGACTAGCAAATAATAAGTTTGGGGGTATTGATAGACACATTTTTGTGTCTAATTTGTCTCTATTTTATATATTGATAGTTCTTATTTTTGTACTTATTATGGTGTTTTATGTGTGTAGGCATTTTTGGCCAATAAACATTTTTGGAAAAATCGGCTCGAAAAGTTGTTTAAAGCACCCGGAGGAATTGTTATTTGGCATCCATAGTTTGAATAAGGGGCACCCCAGGAATCCCCCAAGGCAGCTGCTATTCGCACCCCCACTCTGGATAGGGGGTGACCCTTTCTTCTTCATGACTTTTGGCGGGAAGCCAGTGTAAAGCTGCGTATTTTCCGGGAAGCACCGGATTGATTTACCGTGGAGTTTTTCTCGGTGATTGACCCTGTAATGGATTGGTAACACCCTGTTACGACTAAACAGGGAGTGTATGGTGATTAGTTTCGAAAATATAGGAGCAAGTCTTCGGTTTTAAGAGAACATGGGAAGATAAAGGCTCGGGCTTCTGTTCGAGATTTGGGAGAAGATATTACGCTGGATATGGATGTATCTGATCTTGTTTGGGCCTCGATAGGAGTTTGGAAAGTTTGGGTAACTCAGGAGATGCGTTAGAAGCAAAACAGGGAAGAATTATTATCGAAATTTTCTTGGTTCTATACATGGGATTTACTGGCAGATAAGGGAGGAATGGCAGTTGTTTGATTCTACAGTATCCTAAAGAGAGTCTGAGATGTACGATTTAGATTGGAGGACGCTTGAGAAGGTTAAGATAATAAGAGAAAGTCCGTAGCTTTTGGAGTAGGTAAACAAGATTTATTCGATAGATTCTCGACCCTGTAGGCTATATAAGGGTTGGGTCTAGTCACGGAGATGGTTACGTTCACTTTGGGAAGGTTAAGGAGAATTGCAGAGCAAAAACACCAAGTTGCAGAGAACATACAGGCGAGGAAGAAGAAGAACCAGAAAATAGCAGAAGAAGAAGGTCGCAGAATCCGTGGCCTTTTCTTTCAAACTCAATACCATTTGTCACAATTTCTCAGTAACAATTACTTTCGATTCATAACGATTACGTGTTAGAGTTCTTTGTAACAGTGGTTCTGTAACAATTATATCTGCTACAAACACGCTGTTTGATACCTTCTCTTCTTTTTAATCAACTTTTGAGCCATAAACACATATTTTGAGATCGTGAATAATATGAGGAGCTAAACCCCATTGCTGAGGCGATAGAGGAAGCTATTTTTCCAACAAAAAGTGGTATATTCTATTTTATCTATTTATTTGCAATTATTATATGATTATTTTCCTTGATCGAAAATTGTTTGAATAATTTTTGTTAAGCAATTGTTATTTCTTTTGATAGAGCATACTTGGACCTAGGTTTTTGATGTTCTATGCTTCGGATTTACACTTGTTATTTTGAGAATCTACTTGTTGCAATACTTTAGAATCAAATTGAATGAGAAAATTGCATAAATATAAATATTGGACTAAATCACTTTGAACTTGGAAAATAGTGGAATCT
Source organism: Papaver armeniacum (assembly GCA_023531295.1). Lineage (NCBI taxonomy): Eukaryota > Viridiplantae > Streptophyta > Magnoliopsida > Ranunculales > Papaveraceae > Papaver > Papaver armeniacum. Next base: position 125,566 of record JAJJWW010003705.1, on the reverse strand, counting down.
TAGCCTCAGTGTTCTTTTAATATTGATATCAATTTTTTCAATGTTTGCTATAATTATTAATGATTTTTCTATTTTAGTTTTGAATTTAAGTCTAAAGTTATCCTTCACAAGTTCGAGAATCGAATCACTTTATTTACCACTATCACAACCACATCAAAAAGCACGCATAACGATTTTCCACCATAAGTAGTTTGAGCCATCGAAGACTGATGGTACGTTTATGGAGATAGAATTCCTGTCCATAGAGTCAGATCGCTACAAACACAGACTTATAAGGTCTTTAAATGCGTTTTCCTACTCTGATACCAATTAAAAAAGCGGGGGTCTAACAACCACACCCAATATTTCGCTTAACAATCTGTATGGACAAACTTCAATATACTTTTAAAAGAATCAACTAGACAGTCAGGCTCAATCTTAATAAAAGTATATCAAAGAGTTATATCTCAATTTCTCGATTCAATACTTACTCACGCAAATAGAAATATGCGAGTCTAATTGAATACAAGAGAAATCACTTGAATGGTACCAAAGACCAATGTTCAAGGATCAATCAATTTCAATCAACAACCAAAGGTTGGATTTCCCAATTGATCGATTCAATGCATAATCTGTGATATTTCAATTATATAACAAAATATAATGCGGAAAAGAAATAACACGTACACGGAAGTTTTGTTAACGAGAAACCGCAAATGCGGAAAAACCCCGGACCTAGTCCGTTGAAGACACACCAGATTAAGCCGCTGCAGACACTAGCCTACTACAAACCAACTTCGATGCGGAATGTAGTTGAACCCCAATCAATCTCATACTGATCCAAGGTACGGTTGCGCTCCCTACGTCTCTGATCCCAGCAGGATACTGCACACTTGATTCCCTTAGATGATCTCACCCACAACTTAGAGTTGCTACTACCCAAAGTCGAAGAAATTAATAAACAAATCTGTATCACACAGAAAAGTCTACAGGAATAGATAAATCTGTTTCCCACAGAAATACCTACGAGTTTTGTTCCGTCTTTTGATAAATCAAGGTGAACATGAACCAATTGATATACCGCACTTATATTCCCGAAGAACAAACCTAGAAATATCAATCACCTCACAATAATCTTAATCGACTAGCGAAACAAGATATTGTGGAATCACAAACGATGAGACGAAGATGTTTGTCACTACTTTTCTATCTTCCCTATCGGAGAAATTAATCTCAAACCAATCCTTACGATTGTACTCAAAAATGATAGAAACAACAAGATCAGATCACACAACTATATAGAAGATAGCCGTCTCGGCTTCACAATCCTAATGAAGTCTTTAAGTCGTTAACCTACAGGGTCTCGGTAGAAACCTAAGGTTAAAGGAGAATGGACTCTATCTTACAACCAGTATCACACAGAAGGTGTGGGGATTATGTTTTCAGTTTTAAGAGTTCTCCTTTATATAGTCTTCAAATCAGGGTTTGCAATTTAAGTTACCTTGGTAACAAAGCACTCAATATTCATTGTTAGATGAAAACCTTTTTAGATTCAAGCTAATATCTTTCAACCGTTAGATCGAACTTAGCTTGTTATACACACATGAAATGTAACTTCATTTAGGTTTGAGTAACCATACCTAAACGTGTACAAGTCATTGGTTCAACGTAGTTAACCATAGGTGAGCCATATGAGCACTTTCATATCAACCTTATTCTTCTTTACCACAACTAGTTCAATGACTTAAATGAACTAGTTAGAGAGTTGTTCAATTGCTTAGATATCATAGAAGTATACAAGACACAATCGAAACAAAAACATTTTTGATTCACCCGAATCGATTCATGAACATTATAACCACGGTTTGCAAAGATTGCATTCCTTAATACATAAATGTCTTAGTTCACGAATTAAACTTTTTAGAAAATAACCTACTTAAGTACGCAGCGTCTTGGTACGCGGAATTAAGTACCCAGATTAAGTTTGTTTTCAGTTCTCAAACTCCAGCAGAAATTCACGGGATGTGAACTTCCGGCAGTGCGCGTACTTGGTACGCGGACTTAAGTTCCGTTATCCTGAGCAGCAAAGTACGCATACTTTGGTTCAAGGATATTGGACTTGCACAAGTATGAGTTGCCTCACAATGTTTATATCCAACCAAGGTTATATATTCTAAACTCTCATATCAATTATTGAAACATTCTTAGAGGACGTTATATAGTTGTTGTTCACAAACTATTTTTCGTCAAAGCGATTTTCAAGTAATTGAAACTAATATGACTTTCGTCACTAGTAAAGATGAACTTGGACAAAGCGAAAGCTTACCAACACATATTTCGAGAAATAGATAAGCAAGATAAACTCAGCTCGAAATAGTACATGTGTATAATCATAGTCTATATAGCAATACGACTTTTGTCTCAAGATAGGAGATAAAGTAGACTTTTGAGTGATTGATAAGTTCAAATCTCCACATACCTTTTTGTCGATAAAGTTCCACCAGTTCCTTGAGTAGTTCTTCGTCTTTGCATGATGAACGCCGTGGAGTCTAGATCTCAACTACACTTTCTGTCCTAGTCCGAGACTTAGCTATTAGTAGACTAGAAATCAAGACTTATAGTTTTGGCAACTAAACTTGACAAACAAGCTTGAGATAGCAACGCTTGCGAGTTCGTCCGAGCAGTGCTCTAACAGTCTCCCCCTTTGTCAATTTTAGTGACAAAACTATCATTACATATGATATACAAAATAAATAAACTTTGCAGCTTCTCTTCCACATGCATGATCTTCTTGATTCTTCAACATTACTCGAAATCTTCGTCACTTCCAAGCACTCCAATTGAAAAGGCGAGGGTACCCAAATATACCTCAAGCTAAAACTTTTCCTACATATAAGTCCTTTCTCCGAAAGTGATTGTCTATGGACTGAGTCGAGATAATGCAACTAATCGGTTCACACTTCGTGTGATCGTTTATGGATACGAGATCGAGACAATACAACAACGAAGCATGTTTACTTGATAAAAGGTTCTGAATTAACCAAACACAATAGGATTGCTTATCAAGTAAATAGGAATTAACGTTTGTGCGATTTCCTTTAATTATAATAAAACAATTATCATGCGGAAATATAAAGTAAATGACACAACAAGATTTTGTTAACGAGGAAACCGCAAATGCAGAAAAACCCCGGGACCTTGTCCACTGAATACTCTCGAGATTAAGCCGCTACACAAAATTAAACCAACTTCGTATAGTTGAGACCAAGCAACTAAACCTATAGTTCACCTAGTTCCGTCTGTATTCCCACGCCTCCAACTTATGAATAAGTCACGTACTTGGAACAATTCTTTTAGTTCATATTCCAAACAGTAAAGGAACAACAAATCTGTTTGGTATCAACTCTCTTCAACCAAGTGATGTGAGTTCAACAAAGGATCTTCTGTTTATCTCAAATAAAATCCTTCGTCAGGTTCCTAGATCTATCTTATTCTCAACTACCGAAGTAATTGTTAAGATTTTGCAATCAATACTTTTAATCACAAAGAATTGTATTGATGTCGATCTACACAACTAATCAATCCAATCTACCACAAGGATAAAATGATTATAGTCCTCTTACACCAAAACAAGTATTGTGCACACCAAAGATTATGAACCCCAAATCAGAAATCTTTAATATCTTCTTTGTCTTCAAATCTTCTTAGATCTTCAATAAACACCTGCACACAACAACTTGAATCTCTTGTGATCAATCACGCACAGAACGGAGTCTATTAACAATGGATTATCACAAGATCGTCTTTAAATCTACAAACAGTCTAAAGATCCATGTCGACACTTCGATCTAGTTTGGGTGAATCTTATATCAGAAGAGAAGATTCTCAAGCATAAACAAACTAGGTGCAATCAAAGTTCAGCCACCGTTAGTCAATCAAATCAATCGAAAACACAGGATAAACCGCAATTATATAGTTTCCCACCAACGATACTAATAGAGCTTCTCAATCCCAAAGAAGACTCTAAACTGAGCGGCCGTAAGAGATTTAGCCTAATTATGTTACTCTCCTCTTCGAATAGGCGGCTTCACCAGTAACAACACAACCGAGGAAGTTTGATGTCACGAAGGATTAGTTTGCTCGAAATGCAAACTTCAAGTATTTATAGACAAGGAAGTTTGGACACCAAGGAATTTCCAAAACCGAAAATATTCTCAAGATATTCATTAAAGCACAAATTCGGTTTCCATAATTCCTGGAAATGCTCTGTCAAAAATAATGACCGAATATTCTCAAGATATTCATTAAAGCACAAATTCGATTTCCATAATTCCTGGAAATGCTCTGTCCAAAATAATGACCGAAAATCTTTTTGGAAAAGCTTTAACTAGTAAATGCACATTACTAATTCTCGTTTTCCTAAAATAAAATTAACAACCTTAATTAAATTCTTAACTTATTTATGTTTCGATCCTGGGATTTTCTTCCTTTAGCTATTAAGGAAATAACTTTGAACAATTAAAGATAAACATTAATGCACGTGTTCAAAGTATGTCAACATCCTTACTATGTAAGTCCTCCTTCATACTTACAACCTTGAAACCGATTTGCCACACTTCCAAACAAGTTTAGAATTGGTTCATCTGACTTTCAAGAACTATGTGATTGATCAAGAACACTCAATCACAAATCATGGGTTTAACGGTTCTACCAAAACAAGTTTCGGTTCTACCTCCATGTGAGTACTGTGCATAGTCACACTAGCTTTCCAAAGATTTGACTAGGTACTAGGATCTGTTCCCCGCATATATATGGTATCTAACTTATATGTGTTTCACATGTCGATAGGATCGGTTCCACTTTGCCTAAAAACGTGTTGCACATGTCCATAAGATCGGTTCCCCTTTCTACTACAAACTTGCCGCACCTCATATAAGGATCGATTCCCCGTTGTGATGTGTTGCACCTCTTACTAGCATAGGTTCTGTAGCGCCCCCAAAGCTAGCAGCTGACTAATCCAAGAGATTAACTAAATAAAGAGGCACTAAGAATCTAAATCATATACTTAAACATTGTATTAAGAAATCTGCTATAAAACTTAACCCAAAAGCTAGCCCCGCTCTGAATTATAAATATACAATAACTCCTCCCAAATGATACATATACAATAGTCATTTGGTTTACAAATAAAATATACAACTGTTGATGGTGGTTTTCAAACAAAGGGTAAAATCGTAAAACCCCAAATAACCTAATGTCACCGGTGACACATTTTTTTGAACATTTAATACATGTAGTCAGTAATTAATAGGGGGTATTTTTTCAAATTAGGGTTACAACGAGCAAAACCCTAATTCACCTCCGTGCCAATGGCAAATCATGTCAGCCACACCTAGCCCAAGATAGCCGCGCCATGCCAAACGCACTCTTCCTTGGCCCTATCTATGCTAGTCACACCAAACGCGCCAAAGCATGCCAACCATGCTATCCGCACCTCCGTGCCAATGGCAAATCATGCCAGCCACACCTAGCCCAAGCTAGCCGCGCCATGCCAAACGCACTCTGCCTTGGCTCTAGCTATGCTAGTCACACCAAACGCGCCAAAGCATGCCAACCATGCTAGCCGCACCTCCGTGCCAATGGAAAATCATGCCAGCCACACCTAGCCAAATCTAGCCGCTGATAGGTGCAGAATACACCTTGATTTAATATCTATTGGTTATGCTTTCTTTGTTACTTTTCGTGTGAATTATGTATTTTACGAGTGTTTTTGAGTTCTTAAATACTCTGAGTCGCGTGGAGGAAAAGAAGAAGAAGTCACTCAATTTGAGCAAAATGGGCGAACACTATCTGGAGACGAATCATGGTTAAAGGGAAACTCTTTTGGAGGAGAAATAAAAAGCAGCCAGCTGAGGTTAAGGGGTGACCATATGTTATAGGGCACCTACTGGGGTATCTAATGAGTGGGGTGTGATTATCGAACCCTAGTTCCTACACCCTAAATCGAGAAACCAATTCTCAAAATCATTCTCAATCATTGTGAACCAGAAATAAAGAAAAGAGGCAGCAACTGCTGCAATCGTTACCAAGTCCAGATCGAGAAATTGATAGAAGAGAAAGATTAATAACAGAGATGGTGATGACGTTGTTGAAGAGATGGTGTTGCTGTTCTGAGATAGGTTTCGATCTGAGTATGAAATTAAAAGAAGATTCAAATCGCAAGAAAGGGGATCTGAGATTCGAATTCAAATGGGATTTAAGATAAGTGAAGTAATCCGGAGTGATTTGTGATTAAGGAGACGGGTTGAGAAGCTCAGATACATACATGGGTATGAGGTTGTGTTTGAGTTGAAGTTCAGTGGTGAGATTTGTCGGAATCTGTTGATTGAGCTCGATGGGTATTGCTGTTTAAGAAGAAATAGAGACTTGGGTTTTGAGCAGAATAGATGAGATGGAGTCTGTTGGTAGTGGTTGTTGAAGCAATGAGAGAATGAAGCTGCAATGAAGGAGAATGGAGGTAAAATTACGATTGAAATTACAGGAAATGGTGAAAATGCTGTTGCAGTTGTGCTTGAGGGGTTTGTTTTGTATGAGTCTGAGCATGGGAATGTGAACTTAGATTCACTGATTTGCAAGGAATGGTGATGTTGCCATGGATGATAGTCTGAACTGGTGAATATGTGTAGCTGAACTTGAATCTGACTTGAGTTAATATAAAGAATGGCCTGAACTAGGTTTTGCAGCTACAAGGAGTTAACTGGAGTTGTAGGAAATTAATTGCAGGTGGATGTATGATGGCCTGAGATGCAATTGCAGGTAAATGGGAGCTAAGAAGATGTTGGATGAGCTGATGTTGATGGTTGTGGTTACAGTGGTTGAATGCTCAGGTTGCAGGTTCATGTTACAGAAAGAGTGTAAAACGCTGAGCTGCAGAAATGGAGTTGCAGTTGTGAAGTTGAGCTACATATACTGTAATGAGATGGCAGTAGTGAATTTGAAGCTGATGGTGCTTTATGGCAGTCTGGTGATTGTGTTGTTGGTTGCTAACAGAGAATGAGATAATTAATTTGTGTTGCAGAAGCTACAACAATGGATTGGTTTGAGCTAGAGGTAGCGGTGAACTGAAATGAGTTTATATGGCAGAGGCTCGAGCAAGTGATCAATAGGAGTTGAAATGGAATGGTGGTGTTTTGCAGTGGTGCAACTGGGACTGAAATGGTTGTATGGTTGATGAAGGGCCATCATGGCTGGCAGTGAAGCGCAATGATGGTGCAACTCAGATTCTAGCATGTGAAATGGCTCAAGCCTTTGCAACCGTGGCTTAGGCCAAGGTGACTCAGACCAGACTCAGCCCTGACTCGAACCTAGCTCAGTTGACTACCCGATTTGACTCGGTCTGACCTTGACCGAGTTGACTGGTGACCGGTTTGACTTTGCCGGTCACCTGAGATGCTTGCCGACGACTTTTCCGGCCAAGTTCCAACCACAATACCAGTTTTCCGGCGACAGTTTTTGGGGCATATTTTCTACACGGGTATTTTCCACACATGGGCTTGATGGACTAATTGGAGATGGATTTTGAGAAGACTTGACCTAACTAAGGAAAAAGTATCCTTTTGGAGAATTGGGAGAAGCATATAAATAGAAAACTCTTTCTCTAAACCTAGATATCTCCATGAGGGAGGCTTTTACTTGTTATCTAGGGTTTCACATGATAGATTCTTCTAAACTCTTTGTGATGATTTCCAAAAACCCAATTAGTTGATTTATTTTTATTGATTAAAGATGTAGTTGGATTTTGAAAACAAGTTATGATTTTTATGAATTAGTTTTCTCTCAAAATCATTGTTCACTTTCTACGGGTTATAATAATTGCATGATTGATGTATTGCAATATGATTGAATGTTTGTTTAGTTAAGTCTAGAATTGATTGAACTCAATCCATATCTATAGTTATTTTAGGGTTTATCATCAAGCGATAACCTTGAATACGAGTAGCATGATATGATTACGGTTTGTAGTGATACATCCTTGTAATCATATGTAGAGTTTGACCATTGTCCGAATTGTCATTGCGCAATGTATGACAATTGCATTGATTAGCCTATTTCTGAAACTTAATGCTCCAAGGAATTGAACTTAATTAGCGCAAGGCGTTAGGTTATTCTTTAGGCAGATTTCACATACGCAGCTCTAATGTGTGTGTTGATGACTTAAGAAATTTACAGAGTATTCTTGCACTAAGGTATTCTTGGGCTTATGATGATAGCGAGATTAAATACGAATTCTATTCATATATTCAAAAACATGTTTGTGAATGAAAACGAAATCCTTGACCAATATCTTTATATCATTGATTCGAGTGCTTTGCTATAATGTTTTGCCTTTATATTATTTTAGTTATATAAAAATCAGAAAATCCCCCCATTGTTTTATATAGGAAACCGAAACATATTGAAAACCTAGTCCTCTCTGTGGGAACGATCCTTTCTTGCCCTTGCTTCATTATATATTTTGAGTAGTAACAAAGTGTAATTTATTTTTGACGCCTACGACAGCGATCAGCTGCGCCATGCCAAACGCACTCTACCTTGGCCCTAGCTATGCTAGTCACACCAAATGCGCCAAAGCATGCCAACCATGCTAGCCGCACCTCCGTGCCAATGGCAAATCATGCCAGCCACACCTAGCCCAAGCTAGCCGCGCCATGCCAAACGCACTCTGCCTTGGCCCTAGCTATGCTAGTCACACCAAACGTGCCAAAGCATGCCAACCATGCTAGCCGCACCTCCGTGCCAATGGCAAATCATGCCAGCCACACCTAGCCCAAGCTATCCGCGTCATGCCAAACGCACTCTGCCTTGGCCCTAGCTATGCTAGTCACACCAAACGCGCCAAAGCATGCCTACCATGCTAGCCGCACCTCTGTGCCAATGGAAAATCATGCCAGCCACACCTATCCCAAGCTAGCCGTGCCATGCCAAACGCACTCTGCCTTGTCCCTAGCTACGCTAGTCATACCACGCCAAGCCAAGCACCCTTACCTTGGCCCTAGCCACGCCATGCCAAAATGGCGCCCGCGCCTAGGCTTGCAAACCGTGCAACCTAGGCCAAATTGGCCACGCATGCCATTGGCACATGCCAACATGCATCGCTGGTAGCTTTCCTTACCAGGTCGTGACCCTAATGGCCACGCATTCCATTGGCACATGCCAACATGCATCGCTGGTAGCTTTTCTTACCAGGACGTGACCCTAATGGCCACACATGCCATTGGCACATGCCAACACGCATCGCCGGTAGCTTTTTTTACCAGGTCGTGGACCTAATGGCCGAGCATGCCATTGGCACATGCCAACACGCTCGCTGGTAGCTTTCATTACCTAGTCGTGGCCCTAATGGCCGTGCGTGCCATTGACACATGCCAAACACGCACGCCGGTAGCCTAACTTGCAAGCCGTGCAACCTAGGCCAACTTGGCCGTCGTGCCATTGGCATATGCCAAAACCCACGCCGGTAGCCTAACTTGCAAACCGTGCAACCTACCACCAAGGCATTCCGCACATGTCATTGGCACATGCCACACACGCCACTAGCGGCTCTGGCATTGCCACTTACACTCAACGTGCAACCTACCACCAAGGTATTCTGCACATGCCATTGGCACATGCCATACATGCCACTAGCAGCTCTGGCATTGCCACTTGCACTTAAGGTGCAACCCGCAACAAAGGCATTCCGCACATGCCACACGCGCCACTAGCAGCGCCACTTGCACTCAAGGTGCAACCAACACTCGAGACATCAACACAAACTAGGGGATGCTTTCCAGGGTCTTGGTTTGGCGGTCACAGCATGCAGCATACACTACGCTCATATTAAGAAAGCGTGAATAGGAATAAAGCGGTCAAATAAATGAGAAAATAATGGTGAAAACGTTTTCACCCATAAACACCATGCGGTTACCACCTCCTCCTATTATTTCACCCTTTACTCTCTTCATTCATGAGGCCAGGGTACGTTTAAATCTCGACTTGTATAAATAGGTCTTACCTATTTTCCACCAGACAACAAGTCTCGGTCAGGAGAAAAACACAACACTCTTAGAAAAGGAAACTTTGCAAGCTCTCCAAAAAATCTTTCATCTCTTGCAAGCTTCCGAAGCTTTCACTTTCTGATACAAGTCGAGACACTACTCTCCCAGAATTATTCTAGTCTCAACACCTTTCTTTTCTTCCCTCCCCAAATCAACCCTTCTCCTCCACTTTGTGACCGAAGCAAGTCGGGAACGACCATTTCTTGGTTTAGGCCGGACTTGTACAGATTGATCTCTCGAATCTAGAAAGTGCTCACGTGCAGCACATTTGTTTAGGGTTTAAACCGGTTTCTCACTCACCTCATCGAATTTACCAAAATCGGCGAAACGATTTTTACCCATAAACAATTGGCGACCACAGCGGGAGGATTGATCTATCGTCTACAATGTCAGACTGTCGATCTCGTTCTTCGACCCAGATGTAAAGATGGTAGGGAAAGGCGACTCAATCCGACTCAACTACCAGACAACCCGGTTACTAATTGTAAAGACTACACAAGAAAAATGGGGACTCGCTGAAGATGCTACCAGCGATTGGGGACTTGCTGGCGATGCTACCAGCAAAGCTGCCTTTTACATGGAAAGGGGCGTGTTCGCAGAAAAAAAAAACCCTATGAAGTGAGTAAATTTAGACTGGGCAAGATATACGATTTGTTTTTAGGTTCTTAGTAAAACCGTCATACTATTGCGTCTTGTGCCGATTGCTAGCACACACTTTCATAAAAGCAATATTCCTTTCACAAAACATAATCGAGTTATATTATCAAAACCATTCATCCCAGAAATAATCTAATATCCTCAAAAGCTACCAGCTGTCTATCAAAACCGGTCGAACTTTGAACCAGACATCCAGTATGTTTTTCAAAAAAAAAGAAGAAGAACCTAAATGAAAGTTTAACATAGAAACATTCAAGGAAAATCATCCAACAGAGGTCTGCTCTTCTTGGAGAAAGTCAACTTTGCATCTTCAAGAGCCGCTCTCTTCATAGTCAACATCTTGGAAAGCTTTTCGAGTTCTACCTCCTGTCGTGCAATCTCATCTGCAGAAAGGCTTTCGACTGCTGCATCTTTCGACTTCTGGATCTCAGCAAGGCCTTCGACAAACCACGAAGCGTTGAACTCCTTTTCTACACACACGTCGCGATGGTGCTCCAAGTCGGTAATAACGTCTTCAGAAACGGAGTGGCCAGTCACCTCACGCATGTCCTCGATGGAAGATAAAGCCTCTTCCACACGCTTAACCAGCGCAAATCGACTAGTGATCTTCTTGGTTGTGGCCATATGTCCATACTTCTCCCAGATTCTGGTGTACAACGCCTCATACTTAACCAGCACGCTGAAACCGCCAACTAGTACATGACCTGGATAAGGAACCAAGTACGCGGGATCGAAAATGGCGCCTGCAACTGGCCTCATGACTCGCAAAGGGTCTTTTTCCATGTCTACGACAGCAACCATCAGGGAATCATCCACCGTTTGAACCACATCTGTGCCCAGCGATTGGCTAACTCCCATATCCAAGTCACCTAGGTGGTCACCAAAGGCAAGTTTTCGTGTGGCTCCACCCCGGAGAATCGTTTTCCGAACCAGATTCCTCCCGCGAACTTGAGTTAGACATTTTTCAAAAAAAAAAAAAACGGAAGAAGAAAGAAAAAAAGCGCGAAACTCACCGAACCACTTCTCGAAAAAGAACCAGTGCTGTCAGAAGAATCACTCTCACTTTTCGAACTTTCTTATTTCTCTGGCTCATCACCGTTACGAGAAGGCTCAGTGCCGCCGGAATTCTTCGAAGAAATTGTCGTCTCCTGGCAACGTGCAAGGGCAGCGAAAGCATTAACACTACCGAAGCCTGGAAGAAACAAAACACATGTTTTCAAAGAGAAATTCACGTGTTTTGAGACAAACCAACAAGGAGGCGACACATACCTGGTTATTGGAAGAACTCGAAAGACATGAGAGCTGCGGGAGGATCTTTTGAAACCGCCCGAACCCGCTTGAAGATGATTCTTCGTTCTCTGTTCCTTTGCTGGGGGACTTTCCAGAGTTGCCGTGGCAACTTTCGCTTGAGATCTCTCAACATTGGATACTTCTTCAAAACTGCCAGGGAAGGTTTACAACGAACATTCTCCACCACGTTATTTACAAAATCTTGGATCATAATGAACTCATCGTACCAGAACTCATTATAGCCAAAAGTCGTCGAAGTTACTCTTCCCGTTTGAAAGAAGGGAAGGCGGATACCCGGCTCATGGGCACTGGCATTGAGGGTGGCACGCAATGAATTCTTAGGAACCACCAGCTGGTAAGCAAGAGGCACCCCTTGATCGAAACCCATGTGACGAGCAGCACAGTCAATATTGTAAGAAGCTATTCGGAAAGAGCCCATGAAGAAAGACGGCATATAACCGGACATGCAGCTTTGAATAAACAAGTTTTCACCAACACTCAAGCTGCAAATGAAGACAAAGACATGATCGGAAGCGAAGCAAAGGTGTCAATTTGAGTCAGAGCCTATGGGCCAAGCTCCCATGGGCGAAAACTGATTTCATGCGACTTATCGAGAAGACTAACCAAGCTCATGCCAACTCTTGGATGCCTGTTCACCCATCGAAGAATTCGGGAGCCGCCCAAACTCGCGGGAATCGAAGGCAATGGTTTCAGAGCGTACTTCTCAATGTGCTCCCATAACCAGGCTTGCAGAAAATCAACGTACACATATGAATCCACTTTCATGAAACCATTCAAAACTTGCATGTTCGCAACTAGGTGATCCAGATGCACATACAGGGAACCAAGGAATAGCTTGCCAATGGGAAGAACCTCACCTTTTTCCAACTTCACAGCAATCACTAGCAACTCTGGTCTTATTTTCTTCTTGCCAGAACCGTCATCAAAAATGTCTCTAGATAACCAGAGAGCCAAAAATGCCGCAACGTGAAGATCACCGCTTTTACATTTTAGGTTCCGGCTCGTCCTGAAACCATTGAGATATCCACCAGCTGTAAAAGCACCTTTCATCCTCTTCCGTACAGAATCCTTCGACTTCGCGGTGGAGTCTTTTCGAGCGAAATCTCCCAACTTAGCGGAAAGGTCATCCCGTATCTTCTCCTCACCTTGAGACAATTGGATGTTAAGATTCCCGATTCTACAAGAAAGATTCACAAGAGAGCCACACTCTCCAAGGAGAAGTTGTCAACCCCATCTACATATGATCGTATGAACTCCCGTCCTGAGATGAAAGCAACCAAGCCCTGGATATCCTTCCTAATGAGACTCAAGGAGAAAGTAGAGGTCTAGGTTGTCAAATTGTTAAGGTTTCCTAAGATAGTTTTGTGATTTTAATAAACTAAATAAAAGCAAATAAAGAAATAAGCAAACAAATAAGATAGAAGAGATTATGTCACCCCATCTACATATGATATCGATGTGATTAGAAGTTCTAATTTGCAACTTGACAAAAACAATCAATCAATCATAAAACAATATTTTAGGGTGTCCGAACTCCATCTGGAGATGAAAGCAACCAAGCCCGGATATCCTTCCTAATCGGAGACTTACACGAAGCTCGACGGCATCAATAATCAAACGCTCAAGTCAAGTTGGTATTTATGTGCTCCATACTCACCATGAACTCAACCCATCTATCAAAAGAACGCAATGGGCTTTGACATCATCCAATGAAATCAATGTTGGAAAAAGAATATACCCCTTTATGAAGGCGGCAACCATGGTGTTCTGCAGGCGAACTCCGAACGTGTTTTTTTCATCTTCACCACCGGTTAACAAAATTAGCACAAAACACAGGTGATTCTTCGTTTTGCCCATAACTTCTTCAGGGCGAGGGTTTGTAAGAATTCATCATCCGTGTTTGGTTTGGAATTATGAACATCCTTCGATGGAAAAAAGAATATACGAAATTTTGTTCAGGTAACATCTTGTCGGATTTCTTCATAACAATTTGGTAACAAGATATCTGCACAAAACAAACGGAGAAAGACGAAATTATCTCCCTGACACATAACCGGACCCAACAAAAGGAAAACCTGAAGAAAAAAAAAGGGGTATTCTCTACGGGTTCAAAACTGCACGCGCAATATTTTCTTCAGGTCCGAAATTCATATATGCAATATTTCCTATGGGTTTGAAGTCATATGAAGCACATATACAGTATTCTTCTTCGGGATTCATATACAGTATTCTCTACGGGTTCAAAACTGCACACGCAGTATTTTCTTCAGGGTTCAAAACTATATACGCAGTATTTTCTACGGGCTCGAATGCGTCTATGGTATCCTTCTTCGGGTTCAAAATTATATATGGAGCATTTTTCTACGGGTTCGAATCATATATGCAGTATTTCCCTTGGGTGCATATATACAATATTTTCTACAAGAATCACGCCAAGAAATCATATGCGCAATATCATTGCAAGGATTATAAAAGAAAAACGCATACTCTTAGGGTTTGCACCTACATGAAAAGGGAAACAAGAGAAGTACTGGAAGACATACCTGGAAGCCGGTTTTTCTTTGTGACTCTGCCGCTAGTATGAAAAGATAAAAGAACAAAGTGCAAGATGAGAGAAAGGGATTTTATATATATGGGCGTGAAGATTCTGAAATAGGGAAGGATTTCCCTTTAACAAAAATTGTGCGAATAAGGAACGGGCCCACAATTGCGCCCAACTTCCCAACGTCGCCCAAGTTGCACCAGTCCCACCATTTGCGCCAACTCCCCAGTACCGCCCAAGCCACACCGGTCCCACCAATTGCGCCCAACTTCCCAATATCGCCCAAGTTGGACCGGTCTCACCAATTGCGCCAACTTCCCAATGATTGCCCAAGTCGCGCCAGCTAGCACGCTCAGCTTCCCCACCTTGCGTCGGTTCCACCAGCTAGCACGCTCAGTTTCCCAACCCGTGTCAACTTCTCGATGCCGCCCAGCTTCCTGTCTCTCAATGATGTTGACTTCCCGATTGAGCCAGCCTCCCGATTTGTGCAAAACTGCCAAAGTCAAGGATTCCAAATCTTATTTATAAAAAGGTCAGACAAGCCTCCTCAATTTTCTTTACGACTAACTGCTGATAGTTTGTCACCATCTTATGCTTACCTCGCAACAAAGCTCCTGTTCCGAGCTAAGCAGGGGACTTAATGTTGATGGTGGCTTTTAAACAAAGGGTAAAATCGTAAAACACAAACAACCTAATGTCACCGGTGACACATTTATTAGAACATTTAATACATGTAATCAATAATTAATAGGAGGTATTTTTTCAAGTTAGGGTTACAACGAGTAAAACCCTAATTCACCTCCGTGCCAATGGCAAATCATGCCAGCCACACCTAGCCCAAGCTAGCCGCGCCATGCCAAACGCACTATGCCTTGGCCCTAGCTATGCTAGTCACACCAAATGCGCCAAAGCATGCCAACCATGCTAGCCGCACCTCCGTGCCAATGGCAAATCATGCTAGCCACACCTAGCCCAAGCTAGCCGCGCCATGCCAAACGCACTCTGCCTTGGCCCTAGCTATGCTAGTCACACCAAACGCGCCAAAGCATGCCAACCATGCTAGATACACCTCCGTGCCAATGGCAAATCATGCCAGCCACACCTAGCCCAAGCTAGCCGCGTCATGCCAAACGCACTCTGTCTTGGCCCTAGCTATGCTAGTCACACCAAACGCGCCAAAGCATGCCAACCATGCTAGCCGCACCTCCGTGCCAATGGCAAATCATGCCAGCTACACCTAGCCCAAGCTAGCCGCGCCATGGCAAACGCACTCTGCCTTGACCCTAGCTATGCTAGTCACACCAAACGCGCCAAAGCATACCAACCATGCTAGCCGCACCTCCGTGCCAATGGCAAATCATGCCAGCCACACCTAGCCCAAGCTATTCGCGTCATGCCAAACGCACTCTGCCTTGGCCCTAGCTATGCTACTCACACCAAACGCGCCAAAGCATGCCTACCATGCTAGCTGCAACTCTGTGCCAATGGCAAATCATGCCAGCCACACCTATCCCAAGCTAGCCGCGCCATGCCAAACGCACTCTGCCTTGGCCCTAGCTACGCTAATCATACCACGCCAAGCCAAGCACCCTGACCTTGGCCCTAGCCACGCCATGCCAAAATGGCGCCCACACCTAGGCTTGCAAACCGTGCAACCTAGGCTAAATTGGCCATGCATGCCATTGGCACATGCCAACACGCATCGCTGGTAGCTTTCCTTACTAGGCCGTGACCCTAATGGCCACGCATGCCATTGGCACATGCCAACATGCATCGCTGGTAGCTTTTCTTACCAGGCCGTGACCCTAATGGCCACACATGCCATTGGCACATGCCAACACGCATCGCCGGTAGCTTTTCTTACCAGGTCGTGGCCCTAATGGCCGAGCATGCCATTGGCACATGCCAACACGCTCGCTGGTAGCTTTCATTACCTAGTCGTGGCCCTAATGGCCGTGCATGCCATTGACACATGCCAAACACGCACGCTGGTAGCCTAACTTGCAAGCCGTGCAACCTAGGCCAACTTGGCCGTACGTGTCATTGGCACATGCCAAAACCCACACTGGTTGCCTAACTTGCAAACCGTGTAACCTACCACCAAGGCATTCCACACATGCCATTGGCACATGCCACACACGCCACTAGCAGCTCTGGCATTGCCACTTACACTCAACGTGCAACCTACCACCAAGGCATTCCGCACATGCCACACACGCCACTAGCAGCTCTGGTATTGCCACTTGCACTCAAGGTGCAACCCGCAACAAAGGCATTCCGCACATGCCATTGGCACATGCCACACGCGCCACTAGCAGCGCCACTTGCACTCAAGGTGTAACCAACACTCGAGACATCAACACAAACTAGGGGATGCTTTCCAGGGTCTTGGTTTGGCGGTCACAGCATGCAGCGTATGGTAGGCCCGAAGATGTGTATGTATTTTATGGCCTACGGGTTATACCGCAAGTGCACGGCGTCTATCGGAGACGCGGCAAGTACGGGTCGAACCACAGAGACTTGTGGTGCTCTTGTATTGATCAAAGGGCTTACTAAACTGAATTCTAGTGACGTAACAAGTGATAACAGATGGTAACATAGATATTTTTGTGCCAATACGGCTGATTTTTAGTGAAGAGAACCTAAACTAAGGTAAACAGTGAGATAAAGGGTGATACTAGGGCTGCAAATCCACCACTAACCTCTATTGTGCTTTCAACTAAGTCAAATGTCTTGTTCCTATAGTAGCTAAGGCGGTGTGTCAATTCTCGCCACTTAACTAAGGAGTTTCTCCATGTAAAACTTCAAATACCAGCTAAGGGTACTAACCCAGAGCATTAGTTATCTAATCAAGTATAACTAATCAAAGGAATTAGCATTTAATAATAGAAACAAAAGATGCAACACACTCAACATAGATATAACCTAACTACAATGCATACTTGGCATGCATTGTGAGAGAAAACATTGAGGTGTTAGAATTGAAGTTATCTAATAATATTAAGCATGCAAGAACATTTCAAGCGAGTTTAAACACAACCTTGAATTAGGGTTTCATTGAAACCCTAGCAAATTAAACTAAAACAACAAATAACAACAATTAAATCTAATTGACAAAAGACCTTTGGCTAATCCAAAGTAAGTCTCTACACACCCGACTTACTTCAATTTATACATGCAAATAAAAATTCCCAAACCCTAATTCTCAAAATCGAGATAAATCAAAAGTACTCTCTCACCCACGTCGCTCCCTCACTTGTCTCCTCTGTCAATCGTTTGGCTACTCCATGCGTCCACAGTTGATGAAAACCCTAGACCTAATCCTCTTCTCTTTCTATTTCTCACTTAGTCTCTAGGGCAGAAACTATGAGAGAAATAGAGGGAGGCGGGGAGGTGGTTGTTGCGGCTTCTGTTGTTGTGACACGAGATGGTGGTGGTGATGGCTTGTCGGGGAGAGGAATGGTGGTGAAGGTGATGTTGCGAGAGGTTTGGTCGGGAGATGGGTTTGTCGGGGTATGGAGAAGGGGGTGGCGGAAGAGCATAGGGAAGAAGAAAGAGAAGATGAAAATGAAATGGAGTGGGTCGACTAGGGTATAGGTATAGAGGTCTTCAGTGTTGAGCGGGTACATCGACTGACGATGGGACAGGCCGAGCGAGCGTTGGATGAGGCGGCTACGATCTGAACGGCCCAGGGAGGTGAGCGGTTTTGGCGTGATCTGGTGTAGCACGGAGCAGCGATCTTCGATGCACGTGGAAGCAGCGACCGTTGGATGAGGGAGAAAGAAATCTCAACGTCTCAGAAGAGACGGGCTCGGATCCGGGTCGTGGGTAGCTCTAGCCCATGTCTTCCTTGTTGGTTTGTAACTAATTCGCGCGCGGGCTTTGGCTATCTACTCCATAGATGCTCGACTCCAAGTCTTCGCTCTTTTGGCTCCTCAGATTCTCCGAACTTTATTCATTACCTAAAAACACAAAATTAATTAATATAAATATTTATTCTTGAAAACAAAGAAAACACGAGAATGGGGATATATCGATTTATAAGCGCAAAAGATGAGTAAAATGCCAATAAAAGGTGTATAAATATGCACTATTTGGCACTCATCAAATACCCCCAAACCTGAATTTTACTTGTCCTCAAGTGAAACAGAAAATAAGAAATCCTAACTATACCCCCCTGTCGCAGTCTCTCGAATGCATTTAGCGTATGCACTAAGCCTTTAAACCCCTAGGTGTCCCTAGTGGACGAGTTGTAGTCTCGTGAGGGTTTACAAGAGGTGTACCCACAAAACCTTCTCCAACTTCTCAGAGTGTAAAAGAGTCTCAAGCCTCCAAGAAGCTATGAGGACATAGAGTTTCGCATGCTAGTAACAGAAGTTAGAACTATCGAAGAACGCATTCTCATCCTTAAGTCTTTGAGCGAGAAGTAACCATACCATATGAAAGAATTCGGATTCGATTGTGATCATAAGCCTCGACTTCGCCTCATCATTAGGGTTTTATGATAATTGCACTCAAAAAGATCGCTTTTTAGTCTCTCATGTGTGCGAGCGGGGAATAAAGAGAGAAATCCTGCACACGTTGTAGGTAAGAAGGATAACCTTCCGAAATAAAATCTGGAGACTCCACAGAGGTGTGGACAAAAAGAATCTTTTTCTAATGATCTCTAAGAAAGGAAATCAATCATTAGCAAGGGGTGGGAGTACTCACTCACTTCTCACCCGATCGGCAATTAATATCACTCTCTCATAAGAACCATAGAAACGTCTTCAATCTTCGGTCTTCAAATGTTGATGACGAACTTCTGAACTTTACAAAAACTTGACAAAATAATTTATTTTATTTTATTTTATTTTATTTTATTTATTTTATTTTTTTTAAGTTACAATAAAACGATAAACTCAATTTTTCACAAACTTCATTAATTCTCATCCTATTTTCTTTCTTTTCTTTGTTGCATAAAAACCTTGGACTATCTCAACTTTTCTTTCAATATTCTCGCTTACTGCTCCGGTTCTTTGACGATGATGTGTTTCTATGGGTCTTCTGATTGAGAGAGAGAAATGATGCTAACTACAAATCGGTATTTAGAAGGAGTTTTCATCTTTAGACGTCACCCTCATGATTGACAAAAACTAGCACTCAAGAGATCAAAAGTAGTCTTGAAAATGGTGCGAAGTTGGGTAGCTCACCATTCCTACCCTAATTTACGTAAGGTGACACACACTCTATGACTTTTCTAGAAAGTTGCAAAAAATGAAGGTTGGTGCCTCACTTGATGTAAAATGGGTAGTCTCCACTATGGGTGATCACAATTCTACTACCGAATATCTAAACAAAGACCTAATTCGCCCTCCGTATGGTTAAATCCAACTTTAACACTCTAATCAACTAAGGAACCCGATTGTGTTCTCCTAAGTACTTCCAAGTTCTGTTATTTCGGTCAGACTCTCTATGTAAACATAGCTAAAAGCATGCTAGTGACTCTAAAATCTCTAAAAGTTGGTGGTTTTTAAAAAAAGAGTTTTGATTTTTTGATTTTTTTTTTTTTTTTTTTTTTTTTTGAAAATAAAAGGTAAAATAAAAGACTAAAAACTCTAAATGCAAATGCACCCCCAACCTAAATCAAACATTGTCCTCAATGTCACGAGATAGGAAAAATTTAAAAGTCACGTACCACGAGAACTATCTTTGATAAGATAAAAGGGAAGAGATTACGGTATGTCGGCGGGAGCAAGGTTTGAGCTTCATTCGTCAAGGCTAGAATCCAATATTCTCAACGGAGATCATATCGGATTAGCACAAAAAATGCACAAGAAGACTCAACCGATTCAAGAAAGAAAAAATTAACAAGTTCTACTGGATTATATACAAAAATTTACTAACAATCTAAAGAGTTGAGGGTCAACTCAAAAGATAATGTAAAGAAACATCAACATGAAAATGGGCTTTGGTTTATGTGGGAATTTGGTTTGTTTGGGATTTGGTTTGTGTGGGAATTTGGTTTTGTTGGGAGCTTTGGTTTATGTGGGAATTTGGTTTGTGTGGGAAGCCCAGTTTGTTGCAAAGTGTGTAGCCCCGAAGTGGATTGAGTTGGGCTGAGTTTTGTGTAGAGCCCAGGTTATAATGCTAGTATGGGCTTGGCGGTTAAAGGTTTGCTTCAGCCCAGCTGTGTGTGCAAAGCCTAGAGGTTGGGCTTCAGCTTATGTGCAGAGCCCGACATTGTGCACACGACCAGTAGAGCCCGGATGTACGATGGCTGGTTTGGTTTATTGTGGGTTAGCCCCGATTCTTGTGAGTTTCAATTATGCTCGGCCCGACTTGATTGCAAGGGAGCAAATGAGCCCGATTCTTAGTGACTTTTCACCCCCGAGTCCGATTAGCGGCCCGGGTTGTGGGTTGATGTGGGCTGAAAGTTTAGAATGGTTTAGCTTGATAAGTGGGCTTCGACTTATGCAGCCCAGTTTTTGTGACAAACAGGTAGTTGGGTTTTGTGTACCCACGTAATACGAGGCCTCTACCAATGCTCGGATGAGAACTAACACAAAATCTCACTTGAGCCTTGATAACTAGGCTATCCAAATGGTGGCTTATAGCTGCGGTGCCGAGGGCTTGCCGGCTAAGCTCGGGTGTTATTCGATTATGGCTCGATTGTTCACACAATGTTAAAACCAATTCACAAAGGCCACACGGGGTTGACGGGGCTGGTGACAGGGGAAGATGCTCACAAATTTGGCTTCCAAGTTATGACCCAACACTTGCGGCTTGGAGGCTAGCAAGGTGGTTTCACACGAGCTCACATAAGGGAGTAGATGGATCTCGAGTTAAAGCATGCAAAGGTCGGGGCAATCGGAGTGGCCTCTACGGGGTTGTGATTCACAAGTGAAGCTCAATGCAATGTTATACCCAAAGACTCGGCAATGCACTGGATGAGCTGGTTAAGCTTTTAAAACATGCAACGTATGGCTCACAAGATCACACAAGGCAAGGGCGAGGTGACAACTAGGCTTTAAAGCATAGGTCTTGTAAAGGCCAAGAATTCACAACTCTACCACGGCTCGACTCACGGCTTGTAAAAGATCGGGGCGAGATGGTTATGCTCGGGGTTTGCAAAGCTCGGCGAGATATCAAGGCCCGGTCTGAGGTTTAATAGCACACAACACAAGGTCTCACACAATTTTACTGGCTTATCAGCACAGGTAAGCCTGAGACTAGCGCAAGGCACCACTCACCTTACAAGTCGCGGGGTTTGCTCAATTTGCACCTTATGCGCCTCCTGCCTTTCCCGGGTTGCCTCGACAACGGCCTGACAGGCGAATGCCTGGCACACGAGGTAGGATGCACCTGCTGGCTCACTTGAAAGGGTTAGCTCTTCTGAGGTTTCAGTGACCAGCTAACACTAAGTGAAAATGCAGATGGGGTATGGGTAATAATGCAAGTGATTACAAATAAAAGTTGAAGCTAAGTTAAACAAAAATGCAATGGTATAATGAACAGCTAAATGAAACTAAAACAAGTTACAAGTGATTAAATTGACAGCTAAATGCAAGTTACAAGTTACAGATGCAAGGATGCAAAGATAGATGATTAACCACTAAGTTACTAAGAACAGATGAAGTGATGCAATGACAGGGTGTAAAAATGTAAACAATAGAGAACAACTACATTACACTAATACAGGGTTAAAGATGACAATGCACGGTGAGTATGTACAGGGGATAGAATGAAATTTCAGTGAAGCAAGCAATGAATCACAGGGCACACGCCAAGTCCCCGGCAACGGCGCCAAAAACTTGGTAGGCCCGAAGATGTGTATGTATTTTATGGCCTACGGGTTATACCGCAAGTGCACGGCGTCTATCGGAGACGCGGCAAGTACGGGTCGAACCACAGAGACTTGTGGTGCTCTTGTATTGATCAAAGGGCTTACTAAACTGAATTCTAGTGACGTAACAAGTGATAACAGATGGTAACATAGATATTTTTGTGCCAATACGGCTGATTTTTAGTGAAGAGAACCTAAACTAAGGTAAACAGTGAGATAAAGGGTGATACTAGGGCTGCAAATCCACCACTAACCTCTATTGTGCTTTCAACTAAGTCAAATGTCTTGTTCCTATAGTAGCTAAGGGCAGTGTGTCAATTCTGCCACTTAACTAAGGAGTTTCTCCATGTAAAACTTCAAATACCAACTAAGGTACTAACCCAGAGCATTAGTTATCTAATCAAGTATAACTAATCAAAGGAATTAGCATTTAATAATAGAAACAAAAGCTGCAACACACTCAACATAGATATAACCTAACTACAATGCATACTTGGCATGCATTGTGAGAGAAAAACATTGAGGTGTTAGAATTGAAGTTATCTAATAATATTAAGCATGCAAGAACATTTCAACTGAGTTTAAACACAACCTTGAATTAGGGTTTCATTGAAACCCTAGCAAATTAAACTAAAACAACAAATAACAACAATTAAATCTAATTGACAGCACTGGCTAATCCAGGCGTAAGTCTCTACACACCCAGCTTACTTCAATTTATACATGCAAATAAAAATTCCCAAACCCTAATTCTCAAAATCGAGATAAATCAAAGTACTCTCTCACCCACGTCGCTCCCTCACATGTCTCCTCTCAATCGTTTATTTCTCCATGCGTCCACAGCTGATGAAAACCCTAGACCTAATCCTCTTCTCTTTCTATTTCTCACTTAGTCTCTAGGGCAGAAACTATGAGAGAAATAGAGGGAGGCGGGGAGGTGGTTGTTGCGGCTTGTTGTTGTGACACGAGATGGTGGTGGTGATGGCTTGTCGAGGAGAGGGAATGGTGGTGAAGGTGATGTTGCGAGAGGGTTTGGTCGGGAGATGGGTTTGTCAGGGTATGGAGAAGGGGGTGGCGGAAGAGCAGAGGGAAGAAGAAAGAGAAGATGAAAATGAAATGGAGTGGGTCGACTAGGGTATAGGTATAGAGATCTTCAGTGTTGAGCGGGTACATCGACTGACGATGGGACAGGCCGAGCGAGCGTTGGATGAGGCGGCTACGATCTGAACGGCCCAGGGTGGTGAGCGGTTTTGGCGTGATCTGGTGTAGCACGGGAGCAGCGATCTTCGATGCACGTGGAAGCAGCGACCGTTGGATGAGGGAGAAAGAAATCTCAACGTCTCAGAAGAGACGGGCTCGGATCTGGGTCGTGGGTAGCTCTAGCCCATGTCTTCCTTGTTGGTTTGTAACTAATTCGCGCGCGGGCTTTGGCTATCTACTCCATAGATGCTCGACTCCAATTCTTCGCTCTTTTGGCTCCTCAGATTCTCCGAACTTTATTCATTACCTAAAAACACAAAATTAATTAATATAAATATTTATTCTTGAAAACAAAGAAAACACAGAATCTGGGATATATCTGATTTATAAGCGCAAAAGATGAGTAAAATGCCAATAAAAAGGTGTATAAATATGCACTATTTGGCACTCATCAGCGTACACTACGCTCACATTAATAAAGCGTGAATAGGAATAAAACGGTCAAATAAATGAGGAAATAATGGTGAAAACGTTTTCACCCATAAACACCATGCGGTTACCACCTCCTCCCATTATTTCACCCTTTACTCTCTTCCTTCATGAGGCCAGTGTACGTTTCAATCTCGACTTGTATAAATAGGTCTTACCTATTTTCCACCAGACAACAAGTCTCGGTCAGGAGAAAAGCACAACACTCTCAGAAAAGGCAACTTTGCAAGCTCTCCAAAAAAGCTTTCATATCTTGCAATCTTGTGAAGCTTTCACTTTCTGATACAAGTCGAGACACTACTCTCCCAGAATTATTCTGGTCTCAACACCTTTCTTTGCTTCCCTCCCCAAATCAACCCTTCTCCTCCACTTTGTGACCGAAGCAAGTCGGGAACGGCCATTTCTTGGTTTAGACCGGACTTGTACAGATTGATCTCTCGAATCTAAAAAGTGCTCACGTGCAGCATATTTGTTTAGGGTTTAAACCAGTTTCTCACTCACCTACCGAATTTACCAAAATCGGCGGAAACGATTTTTACCCATAAACAGCATAATAACATAGCAGAAGTTAACTAATAACAGACTCAACTCCTCGAAGCTTTCGCTGCACAACTCTGATCTATCTCTGAAACTGAAAGTGGGAATGGGTGAGCACGTCATCCCTAAAAGGGGTGCCCAGTGGAAATAACAACTAGCTTTCAAGTAATCATTAATATGATTCGGAGACAATGCAGGTATTATTGAAAGTCGATAATACACGGAAAGACAGTAAAACACAAAGTACAAACTTCTTCAAAGACATCCATAAATAACAATAAACATCCATGTATGAGATATGTGTTGCCGCACATAAGGTAAGAATAATATTTGTGCTAACCACACTCATTAGGTAATATTGCGGTGTATCGCCCTAGTCATAGAATATTGATATATAAAGGAAGAATAATATTTATGCTAACCACACTCATTAGGTAATATTGCGGTGTATCGCCCTAGCCATAGGATACTGATATTGTGTCGGAACACATCTCATACCACACAGAGCATACAAAGATATGCATGAATTTCACAACACCAAGATTGATTTGTAAAACAATAATGAATACAAGAAAGTTCGTTATCGATTCCCACCTCTTTTGATGACAAGCCACGCCTACCTCGAGATCCACAGTCCACTGGTTCATCCTTTGAATCGATCGTTGTTAATATCAACTAACTGTTAATCACACAAGAAGTCTAAGAATCTAGCCATAAGGCTCACACAAGGCTCATAACATAATCTCATATAATTCTCTAGTTATAAGCTAAGTGAACTATCTAATGGTTCTAAGGCCCATTTATGGTTCTACACCTTTTCATTCTCTATCTTTATTATAACTAAGGTTTACTAATCCAATTAGACTGATTCGATAGTCCATTAGCTAAGTCTTAAGAAATTCTACAACCTTGTAGAAGGAACCAAATGCTATTTCAAACCATAAAGGTCCAAACAATCAAAGAATGAAACTATGCCTAAACCCAAGTCCATTAACCCGACTCATTAACCTAAGGCCCAGTCCATTCGGGTTAACTAATAGTCACTAACCATCACAGGTCTACTAACAGTCCACGTTAAGTCAAAGTCCAGGGTCAATGGTCAAATAAGTCAAACAGTAATCGGTTAACGATCCGACTCAGAGCAAGATAGGGAAACTCGGTGAGTCAACACGATTCGACTCAGACAACCAAAGGTTCTTACCCATCTATAATTCTAACATCAGCTCAACTTCAATCTATTTCATTACAACAAAACAATCATTTCAATATTCATCTAAAAGCAAACTTCAAACTCAATTACAAATACAACAAACTAGCTTTACCTGCAAATGCAGTAACAAGCCTCCACTGGAGCTATTAGCCATTCCCTACAATCATCATTACTAATTACACATCTCAGGCCTAAGATTACCCTTCAACTCTAACTCAGTCATATAAAACAACACCACCATATCTCAGAACCACAACTACACAGGCCTACGTATATTCCAATAGCAACAAAACTCAACTTCAGAATTCTCTTCTACACTCAATACATCATCTAATATCACTCAGTCAACATTGCTCATAAAATTGAATCGCTCTAACTACAAACCATCACTGTTCCTCTATCAACAGACTTCCAATATCTTCCCTCCATTCTATAATATCACAGCAGCTATACAATAACATAACAACAATAGTCCAACACCACCAGCAACCATTCATCAATTCTCAATTCAGATAGCAATCATCCACCAAATTCATCACAACTCCCTGTGAACCAGAACAAACCTCCAATTCATTCCCTGCATTCCACAATACCACAACAACAAAATCTAAACTCTAACAAACAATAACAGCACCAACTCCAAATCTGTACATTCATTCTCAATTTACTATCCCCACTAGTTTCATGTTTCAACTGTAATTTCATACTTGAATCTAATATCAGTTCACTTACCCCCAACATCCTTATTCATAAATTTTATTCCCAATTAAATTCACAAAGACCCTGTAATTCAAAACAACAACCAAACTTCATTCCATAACCAACACAGACCTTAGCTCAATTATCCCAATTTAGTTATACTAATTCTAAATTTTAAACAACATAACAAGTAATTAAATTGGTCGAGAAGATTTACCTCATACAAAAATTAGAACCTTATTCACTTGTAATTTCAATCCATGAACCCTAGATCTTCATTTGAGAATCATAACTGATATTGCCTCTTCCTACCTCCTCTGAACAATTCCAAGAACATCAACTGTGAAGACCCTAAATAATCCCCAAATCCTTAAATCTGTTCAACCATTAATTCAAGTTCTCAAATCGACTAAACCCATCCAATAATTCTCCTACTTCTTGATTTACAGATTCAATCAAACCTTAATTCCCTAATTAACTTCTTAATCTCAAATACAGGCCAAAGCCCTAATTCCAATTACGGTTGCATGAGGTTCTACTTCACCTGAGATCAAAATCTCAATCCAGGTCTTCAATTAATGCAAACCCATCCTTTAATTCTCCTCTTAATCATCACCTAATCGAACTCCAATTGATTTCTCAGAAACCCTAACTCTTAATTCATTATCTCCTTCGAATTTGAATCAACAACAAATAACATCAATTAAACGTCAACCCATTCAATCTTCTTCCATCAAGAACTCAATACACAATTCAATTCCACGAAACTCAATCAAACTTCATCTTTCAGAAACCTTAACTTCTGTTTCTCTTTGATCTATCGTTTCTTCTTCATTCAAAGTTAAACCAACTTCAATATCATCACCAACAATCAATAACTAATGTTTCCCCTAAGTTTGCTTTCGATTTCACGGCCTCAGAATCGCCATAGGCGATGAACAGAATAAGAAGAAGAAGAAGAAGAAGAGAGGAGTAGAAAGAAGAAGAATAATGAAGAAGAAGAAAGAAAATGAGAACGAGTTAATCTTCTCGCTTGAGATAAGGCCTACCAAATTGATAAAGGCACCCATACAAAAGATATGGGCAGCCATGTTATTTACCCTTCGTACTAACCCAGAAATATCTTCTTCGTCGGGTATCCGATTGAAACGTTCGAGTATCCCATTTTGCTTAACTTTTTGAGATCTATCCAGCGGTATTAGTTTCATATCTAAAACGTTGTTAGATTAATTTCTATTAAATAAAGTTCGTGTTAAACTAATCGATTTATTATCGGATAAAACATCTCTTGACTGGTCTAATAGTGTTGACCATCTTGAGGGTCCTTACAGGTTCCCCTTTTGTAGGATCAGAATATCGCAACCTCAACACTTCGCGAGAGTAATAAACGACAGCATCACGAAGGAGTCGCAGGGAAGTAAAATAAATGACGCAATGGATGACGACAGCCAGAACACGAGGAAGATGTGAAAATCTGGCGAAGGTTAAGAGTGTCGCGAGGATGAACACTTATACACTTGCGACACTTCGCGAGTCATTCCCGAAAATAAAGGACAATTTGTCATCCACTTATGTACTACCCTATATAAAGGGGTGAGTAAGTCTTGTTGTGAGAGAGAGTTCTTTTTGAATTGTTAAGCAAGTCATTAGGAGAGAGAAAAATTGGATTGATTGTAATTTCTTTAACCTTGTTCTATCTATCTTTGTAAACATTTCAAGAAAATAATCAATAAATTCATAGTGATTCATCTTCAAATGGATTAATTGTGTGAATTCTAGTAAGGGGTGTAGTGCAGGATTTCCTGCAACTACATATGCGCTAGAAACAGGGATTGAAGGAGGATTGAAGATAGAAGATTGCAGTTAACATCATTCGAATCAAGAAAATGAGAAAGGAAAATGTTAAATCAGATGAAGTAGAGGAGTTAAAAAACAAGGAATATGATGAAGATATGGAGTACAGTTCGATTACAAAAGCAATGATTAATGAATTTCATGAAAATATCAGAGGAAGAATACATAAACGAGATTTTGAAGGAAAGAAGATTACAGATAGGGAAAATACATCGTCTTTGAAAGAGTGGGAAAAGCAGAAAATAACATTCACGGCAGCAGAAGTACCTAGAGAGGGTTTAAATCATACATCTCCACTAGTGATCACGATAAATGCATACAAAAGAGGAAGAGAACCGGCAAAAGCAGCGGAAGAATGGGCAATAAATAGAACTTTGGTGGATACATGGAGTTTGGTGAGTATCATGTTTTATCATACCTACAAAAAATTAAGATATAAAGATGAAGAAATGACTTCCCCAACGTATTGTATCCATGGTTTTGGTAAATCTATAACAAAACCAAAAGGAGAGATAAAATTACGAATTTTGCTTGGAGAAATTGAAACACGGGTGATATTGAGTGTAGTGGATATGGAATCGCCATACAACGTGTTGTTAGGGAGACCATGGGTACATGCAATTAAGGCTGTAGCGTCAACGTTTCATCAGTGTATCAAATTTCCTATGCCAACTGGAATTGGTGAAATCAGAGGAGATATTGATAAATGAAGAATATATCATCAAGTCGAAGTAAAGCATTATGAAGAACAAGTGAAGAAACGAAGAGATCGCAGGAAGATGGTAAAAGCAGCTTAGAAAGAAGAAGATTTTAGAATTCACATGATAAGAGCAAAAGAAGGAAAAGGAATACCTAGCAAAACTTTGAGAGAATAGAATGAGCTCGCGAATGAGATGAAAGGACCAACCCCTATGGGAGAACCGAAAGCTAGCTATATCGCAGCAGAACAAACAAAAGAAGTGAATGTTGGAACTGAAGAAGAGCCCAAGATGTTAAAAATTGGGACTAAAATGGAAGCAGGATGAAGAAAGAAGAAGCTGTTGATTTGCTTGCATGAGATTATAAAGATATTTTCGCGTGGGATATGGATGAAATGACCTGTATAGATCCATCTGTGGCTTGCCATAAATTGGAAATTGACGAAATGTAAAACCATTCAAACAAAGAATTAGAAAGATCGCAACAACATATCATCCTCAAATAGAAGAAGAATTGCGAGAAAATGCTAGATGCAGGTATCATTAGACAAGCAAAGTATCCCGAATGGATAGCAAATATGGTTATAGTCCCAAAGAAGAAAAAAGGGATAAGAATTTGTATAGATTTTACCGATCTAAACAAAGCTTGTCCTAAAGATAGCTTCCATTACGGACATTCGAATTGGTTGAAGCGTGGCGGGAAAACGAAAGGATATCATCTCTTGATGGATATAAAGGTTACAATCAAATTCCTCTCGCCAAGAAGATCAAGAACATACTGCTTTCTTCGCTCCAAGAGGATTGTACTGTTACACAAAAATGCCGTTTGGTTTGCGAAATGCTGGAGCAACATACCAAAGAATGGTAGAAAAGGTGTTCGCGAGATGGATACACAAAACATTAGAGGTATATGTTGATGATATGCTAATAAAAAGTAAGAGAGCAAAAGATCACATACAAGATCTGAAAGAAATTTTTGAACAAATGAGACATTTCAACATTAAAGTAAATCCAGAGAAATGTACCTTTGGAGTGGCATCTGGAAAAAATTTAGGTTACATTGTATCAAAAGAAGGAATACAGGTCGACTCGGAGAAAGTACAAGCAATTCGCGACATGCCAACACCAGCAACGGTAAAAGATGTTCAGAAGTTAAATGGATTATTAGCCGCTAGGAGATTCATTTCGCGATCATCCGATAAATGCAAGCACTTTTTCAACATCCTCAAAAAGGGTGGAAGTTTAGATGGACAGATGAATGTGAGAAGGCTTTACAAGGGATAAAGGAGCATTTAATGGACATCTCAATTTTGCAAAAAGCAGAACCAGGAGAAGAATTATTAATCTATCTTGCGACAACCTCGCATGCGTTAAGTGCAGTATTACTGCGAGTGGACGCAGGGGTAGAGAAGCCAATCTATTACATCAGTAAAACTTGCAATGCCGCAGAAAGAAATTACTCAAAAATTGAAAAATTGATCTTGGCATTAGTTTATGCAACATTTAAACTTCGCATATACTTTCAAGCGCATATTGTTAAGGTAGTGACAAAAATACCAATCGAATCAGAAATGAAAAATTCAAAAATATTGGGAAGAGTTGAGAGATGGAATGCTCAAATAAGTCATTGCAAGCTCAAATATGAAATATTGTCTTCACCAAAATCACAAGTTGTCGCAGACTTTCTAGCAGAATTTCCTTTGGAGGAGGATGAACCAGTGGAAGAAATGATGGATGTAGAAGAAGAACATGGAGATCCAAAAAACTTGTTAACTGAGCCAAATAGATGGGAAATATTAGTAGATGGGTCATCCAATGGAGAAGGTAATGGGATTGGAATTGTTGTGATATCGCCAAGGCAATAAAATAGCTTTTCTTTGATTAGAGTTTGCGTCAACCAATAATGAAACAGAATATGAAGCTATAATACATGCTTTGCGATTCGCAATAGAAATGAAATTGGAAAATGTGAGGATTACCAGTGATTCACAATTGGCTATTCGCCAAATAACAGAGAAATATACTACAAATGAACCATCTTTGCAAAAGTACAAGATACTAGTTGAAGAATTGTCAATGCAGATACCGAGAATAAAATGGAGGCATATATCAAGGAGAAATAATAGACTCGCAGACGCCTTTGCCTTTATATCAAGTATGATGACGAGATCATTCGCGAAACATAAAAATACAAACACTTCTAGCACCATCAATTGATAAAGAGGAAGAGCGAGAAACGAGATGTAATGCTAATAGAAGATGGAACACAAACGCTTTGCGAAGAAGATTGGAGAGCAGAACTTCATGCATATCTAATGAAAGGGGAAAAACCAAGAGACAGATTAGAGGCGCACAAAGTAAAAAGTCGTGCAACAAATTATGAATTAAGAGATGGCGTACTATACCGGCGATCTTTTGATGGACCGTTATTCAGATGTTGCATAGTGGGGATGCTGGTAATCATAGCGGCGGAAGATCTTTAGCACATAAGGCAAAAATGCAAGGGTATTATTGGTCGTATATGCATGAGGATGCGAAACAAATATCAAGGCGTTGCGAAGATTGCCAAAGACATGGGAAGAAGATACATGCACCAGGAGCGCCATTAAATTCTTCAACAAGTGTGTGGCCTTTTGGAAAGTGGGGCTTAGACATTGTGGGACCGTTTTTACCAGGAACAGGACAGAGAAGATATCTTATTATCGCTACAGATTATTTCACAAAATGGGTCGAAGTGAAAGCGGTACAACACATTCGCGATAAAGATGCTTTTACCTTCATATTTGAGAATATTATATGCAGATTTGGGGTTCCTGCACAGTTGGTATCTGACAATGGGAAACAATTTGAAGGACAAAATATAGAATTGTTGCTTAATGCATTCTGGATAAGATGTGGAAAATCAACTCCTCTATACCCGCAGGCTAATGGCCAGGCAGAAGCAACCAACAAA
Source organism: Papaver armeniacum (assembly GCA_023531295.1). Lineage (NCBI taxonomy): Eukaryota > Viridiplantae > Streptophyta > Magnoliopsida > Ranunculales > Papaveraceae > Papaver > Papaver armeniacum. The sequence goes on along the minus strand of JAJJWW010003705.1, from coordinate 93,515 downwards.
ACAATTGCAGACATATTGAAGAAGAAGTTAGAGGGACACAATAAAGGATGGTGCGAACAAGTGCATAATGTAGTATGGGTTTATAATACAACCAGAAGAGAGGCTACAGGAATGTCGCCTTTTTGTTTAACATATGGGGTTGAAGCTGTGCTCCCAACAGAAGTTATGATTCCAACAACAAAGAAAGAAGCTTGGGAGAAAAATCTTAGTGCCGGTAACATTCTAATCAAATTAGATGAATTAGAAGAAAAAAGAGAGAGAGCATTACAACATATGGAGAATTATCAGCGAAGATTGGCTAGAGAATATAATAAACGTGTCAAGATACGTGAATTTCAACCAGGTGACTTGGTGTTGCGAGAAACACCAATATATCAGCGAGAAAATGGTGGCAAGTTGGCAAGAAAGTGGGATGGACCTTATATCATCAAGGAGATAGTTGGCACGGGGGCGTATATTAATGATTAATGGATCCATGGAATAGGTTATATCTCAGAAGGCAAAGATGTAATTAATCCTTAGAAAATATAAAAACAAGAACATTTATTGATTGAATTCATGAATAAACACTTAGAAGTGGAATAGGTTATATCTCGAAAGATGGATATATCTTTATCCGTTTCGAGAAATTTGATTATTAATGTCTTTTCTTGAGGACACAATTATATGAATGGGATCCATAAGAAGTTCACCCTAGTTTTACTCTATCAACCATTCCTAATCGTGAAGTATTACAAATGTATGAAATCTTGGCCCACCTATATCAATTAAATAGAAGGATCTTTATACCCTAACAACATGTCCCATCTCTTGGATTATAATGTCTCCCGAAATGAGAAATGTATTTTTAGTTTCGTAATTTTCTTTCTATAATTCACGGTTGTGAAACCTTTGAGATTGACCTTCAAGGATAGATTAATGGATCCATGGCGACAAATTGCGGGACGTCTTTACACTTGCATGTAAAGACCCGTTGATCTTGTCATCATTTTCCAGTATTTTTGCCTCTGCGGATGTTTTAGTTGCGACAATATGACGGGCCTTAACATAAAGCCCCAGGCAAATCGCGGGACGTATCAAGGCAAAGATGTAGGACAAAGATTGAATAAACCATGGAATAGGTTATATCTCAATCTCGAAGTATTACCCATAGAAGATGGATGAAATGTATTTGCCAACTATATCTTCATAAGGTTATACTGGTTGGAATGAATTGTATTTTTAACTCTAAAAGTTGAACATGATTCTTTCCCTCATCCTGAAATTGCTTAAAATAAAGAAATATTGTGCGAATATCTAGCAAACAAAAATGTAAGACCTTAAAATTCTTCATTAATATTTCTATTGGCACGATTTTGTTCCCTTCTTCTTTCGCAAATATAAGGGAAAGAAATTTTTGAACGAATTGACACAATGATAGATCTCTGCCTCATATTTTCCGTCTTTCATGGTCTTGTCATTTGCCAACTATATTTCTGCGTTACCTAAGAGTTCTCCAAGAGTGAATGGGACGAACCTTTATGGCATACACCCTAGTTCGTGAATGATATTTAATCGCAAGAGGCAAATGTAAGACCTAAAGTATGTCATATAAGGGTATCTTTGACATGGCTCGTGTCGCCGAGGAAAAGGTTATACCGCTCCTGGAACTGAGTCATGGAGATTTGGGGCCCATAAAGCCTATCCGGGAGAGATACCTTGGATTTCCAACTATATATAAGGTTATACTCGGTTGGACGCCCGAGGGTCTCTTCCAAGAGCGCAGATGTGTATGCTCAAGGCGCCGAGGTACACGTTGAGCCAAGAGTGCACAGGGCATTTGAAGTGTCTCGGCCATTCTTGGCAAGTCTTGGCATATCTTTTCGGCCGAAGAAAACTCCACTTAGGGTGCGATCTCGTAACCATAAACCATATAGGTATAAGGGATAAAAGGCTGCAAAACAACCAGTTTTGTTAAGACCGGATGGGAGGAGCTAGTCTTGTATGGCGATGTCGCCTCCTTGAAGGGGCAACCGGGGAGAAGATAAGGGCGGAACCCTCCATTAGGGAGCTGATAAGTGTCAAAAGACGCAAATGTCACGAGGCTTTATTTTCGCAAGAAAATTTAGGCTTGTCATATTTGTGCGATGATCCTGTAGAGGCAATAATACTAACGCAAGGATAACACGATATCAATGGGTTTTTGCATGAAAATGTAAAGACGTCCTGCGATTTCGTCGCAAAGACGGCAATGTCATGGGATTTTATATTCGCAAGAGTGTTTAAGCCTGTCATATTGTCGCAAATAACATATCCTGCAGAGGCAAAAATACTTAAGAAATGATAAGACAAGGTCAATGGGTCATTACATGAAAATGTAAAGACGTCCTGCGATCTTGTCGCAACGAGGGGTGGCGAAATAAGACCTTTAATTAGGAAGGCAAAATAAGACCACACAATCAATGATAAGACAAGATCAATAGATTTCTTCATTTGTGAAGACATCCTGCGATCTTGTGATGATTATTTTCAATGATGTTGTAGTAATAGGTTCGTTCAAGACTTGTGAAAGCAGATTTTTTTAGACTTAATTTTCGTAAATAAAAATAACAAGCTCAATTAAAAAGTTGTTTGGAAATTATGGAGAGGCTGGGGCTAGGATTCCGCTATTTACCAATTTCAAAGTGATACTAATTACAATCATGCAATTTCACACGTTTAATTTGATTCTCAACTATTGCAAAAGTAGATTTTTTAGAAACAACAAATGTTAATCCAAAGCATGGGATATCAAAACCCTAGGGCAAGCATATTCCATCAATAGAAAATACAATTGTTTAACAAAATCATAAAATCTATTTTCAATCTAGGCAAATAATCATAATTAAAAATTGCACAAATTAAATAATTAAGAATTACCACTTTTTCATTGGCAAGATAGCTTCCTCCGTCGCCCCAGAGGATGGGGTCTAGCTCATCATGTTGGAAACACGCTCAAAAATCATTTTTATTGTTCAAAGGAGGTGTACAAATGATGAAATGGAGAAAATGATGAAAATCGGGTGTTTGCAACGATTATAAGTGTTGCAAACACTGTTACAAAGAAGGTTAAAAACCGTTACTGCTTTTAAGTCTGCCTCCGTATTACGACCCACGCCGAAGTGTCGTTGTCGCTGTAGAACAACGACGGTTCCTTGTGCGTTGATGTTCTTCGTGTTCTTGGTGCAGCAGCAGCAGAGAAATATTTTGTAACTCGATTTCTATTGCTCTGTTCTTCTCCAAAACTCTCACAAACTCTCCGTCACTCTTCTCTATGCTCCCACAGGCCTTTTTATACTCTCATGCACGAGAAATCTCCTCCATAACTCCAAATATTTTCTTCATTACTCGGCTTTAAACAAAATATTCCGGGGATATTTTCTTAACCTTTTGAATCTCCTCCGAGCCTTGATTTGCTTCAAACACACTCCATACACGCTGATATATCTTCCAGGAGTGGTATAACACGAGCGGTGCACGAAAATCTCTTGAACACACATTCGAGCTCGGAAAACCCGAGACTCTGTTTTCTCCCATGCGAGATTCTAGCCAAAGTTAGTCGAGAAAAAGCCTATACCATGCACTGTTTAGCCAAGAGGAACAAACCCAAATCATTCCCGGCCCTTTAGTCTCACTACATCAAGCCCAAAATCGAAACTCAGTTAACGCGGCGAGAACTTATTTTTCCCGCCATTTTTTCATTTTCAAACGAAGAAGGAGGAGGTGCCCCTTAACCAGCAGCTGGGGGTGCGAATATCAGTTGGGTGCCCCTTAGTAATTGGGTTACCCCTTATCCAAACCGAGGTGCTGAATAGTAATTTTCTCCCACGAGCGCAAATACCACTTTTCAAGCCAATTTTCCCGCAAAAGCTTATTTCTCCAAAAACACCTACAAAGACATAAAATACCAAAATAAGCGCAAAATCAAGTACTAACAATATATACAATTGAGATTAAATCATACACAAAAATGTGTCTATCATCTTGTCGCAATGATAAATTTCAACATAAATAAAGGTAAGCGAACATGCTTGCGAGATTAGAATTGCAAATCTTAAATGAGATAGAAAGAGAAAATAAGGGAATTATTCAACAAGGGATTTAGTCTTTCCAATCAAAAAGAATACTTCAACAGAAATTGAAAAGCATCTTATGCAAAAAGTCATACAGATAAAGAGACTGGAAGATGTAAAATTACAAAAATAGCTTAATTTTCTATATGACATTCTCGAACTAACAGGAGATGATAAATGTTCTTCAACAATTTTATCAACTTCACCTTCTCCTCATTGGAGGATTTTCATCAGAAATTATTTCATTTGGATTCTTATTGATAATTTCATTGTTAGCGAGATCTTCGCAGCTTTCATAATCGTAATCACTATCAGGAGAATTAGGAACTTCATCATCTTCAACTTCCAAAGGTTCAATAGAGACAGGGTCAAGGGATTTAGAAAGTAAGATCTCATTCACAAAAACTTCACTTTGGGATGAAATTGACGAAGAAGTGCCTTCGTTGATTCCTACTTTGGATATCTTTAAGATGGCTAAGATAATTAAGCTTTCTTGCGACGATCACGAGAATGGGCAAGAGTAGCAACAAGTGTTGCATTTTCCTTGCGAATCTTGGCATGGGCGGATTCCAAAGTAGATGAGAGGAGCGAAGATCTTTCTCGATTACAGAAAATAAAGAAGAACAAGAGAGTTACAAATAAAAAGTAATGTAAGAAATTAGAAAAGGAAAACGGCGGATGAGGCGGTCAAATCTTATGACTACCTTCCTTTTGCGAGATAAGATGTTGGGTCGTACAAGCAACTATTCTCCAAATGATCCATGGCATTATCAAAACCATCACCGACAAAACCTTTTAGCAACCGAACGCAAGCTTTTTCATTAGAAATCGAGTAAATTATTTTTCATTCGCAAGGGAGGAATGAGATTCTTTTAACTTGGTATATTCATCCTTGAGATGGTTCGTTTCACACTTAGAGTTATTCTACCTGAATAAGCTTATCTCTTTCGGTAGTGGTTTCTTTGAGTTTATTTCTCAATGAGCGGATAGATTGTTCTTGCTCATTCGGTCTTTTCGACAAACATCAAGTTGTTGCGAGATATCGCCACCTTGTCCAACAAAGCTCGCTTCTCTTGAGACAAAGTTCCATTTTCATCTGATAAGGTTTCCAACTCCAAATTAGATTTAGTCAAAGAATATGAGAGATGCGACAATTCGTTACTTAATAATTCTTTCTTCTGGACTAAGTAGGCGTTTTCTTGGGTAAGATAATTTATCTGGTCAATAGAATATGTATGGAGGTTATCTAATCGGTTATATTGCTCCATCCAAGCATCTCTTTCCGTTCGAGTTTCTTCCACGATAGATTCCACTTGATATATCTCCATTTTACGTTTCTGATTCAAAGCTTGAAAGGCAAACAAAGTCTTCAAAAAAAAAAAAAAAAAAAAAAAAAGGGAGGAAATGATACCTTTTAGTTCTTCATTCTTCCTGCGAAGATTATCACGGTCCAGCGAAGTATTATGAAGGCTATTCTTCAAGGTCTTAATTTCTTGTTCCAAGGATGCTCGCGGCATTGTATCAGAACCAAAATACTTACTCAAGGATTCATAAACACTAGATCTGATAGGATCAGTGGAGATTTTCTTAACATCATTCATGGTATCCGATAAAACTTTAAAAGCTACATCTATCCCTTCCAAGTTTTCTTTAGTAAGAGAGATAGATTCAGAGGAAGAGGAAATGATGGAGGAAGAGGGAAAGTTTGAATCATCTTTAGTCATAAGAATGTCAGTTAAAGGAACCTGATTAACAAGTGGGGGCGAGGTAGAGGTATTAAGGGTAAAAGTAGAGAGAGGTTCATCTTGAAGAATTTTATTAACGGAAAATTCAGGGATTGACTCATCATGCGAGATCCTCGCAACAGAAGGTGGGTCATCATGAGAGGAAGGAATTGGTTTATCTTGCGAAGAAATCGCTAGAGAAGATGAATTATCCTGCGAAGGTATTGTAGGAGAAATAGCAAGCTTAAACCCGGGAAAGAAACAGAAGCGCAACGAGTTTAGAATGGCGAGGCTTCTTGGGGGATTTATCGGCATCCTGCAATTATAAGCTAAATAAGAAACAGGCAACAATATTGTTATGAAAAGAGTAAATGTTTCTTAAATACCTTATTATTCACGAGGCTTTCTTTTTAGAGGCAAAGGATTTGGTTTGCGAACCCATGGAAACATTAGGATTATGTAATGGTGAATTTAGTGCTAGATTTATCCTTACAAAACAAAATGGCAAGGGAAACATTAAAAGAAGAATAATATCCAAATAAAAGAATTCAATAAGAGAGATCAATCATGAAATAATCAAAATTAGCAAAATTAGCAAAATCAACAGACCTTGATGCCATAGAAACGATGGCGAAGAATTGTAGCGAGAAGACGATGAAGAAGACGATGAAGGAAAACGGCGGAGAAAAGTTGCGAACAATAAAGAAGATGAAGTAAAAGAAAAGAAGAATTTTCATAAGGAACTCTCCTTTAAATAGATGGGAAAAGAGTAATTGGATAACATTAAATGTGCTTAGGTAAAAAGTGAAATTTTAGATACGTGTAAACAAATCATTCCTAAATTCACGGAATCTTGTCGGTAAAAAAATGGATAGAAAACAAACGGTTGCGACATTTCAAAATGTTAGTTCTCATGACATTCTCTTCTTCGCAGAGAAGACATGAGAAGAGGCAAGATGTAGGATCGAATATCGCAAACCTCAACACTTGGCGAGAGTAATAAAAGACAAGATCACGAAGGAGTCGCGGGAAGTAAAATAAATTACGCAATGGATGACGACAGCCAGAACACGAGGAAGATGTGAAAATATGGCGAAGGTTAAGAGTGTCGCGAGGATGAACACTTATACACTTGCGACACTTCGCGAGTCATTCCCGAAAAATAAAGGACAACTTAGTCACATCCACCATGTACTACCCTATATAAAGGGGTGAGTAAGTCTGTTGTGAGAGAGAGTTCTTTTTGAATTGTTAAGCAAGTCATTAGGAGAGAGAAAATTTGGATTGATTGTAATTTCTTTAACCTTGTTCTATCTGTCTTTGTAAACATTTCAAGAAAATAATCAATAAATTCATAGTGATTCATCTTCAAATGGATTAATTGTGTGAATTCTAGTAAGGGGTGTAGTGTAGGATTTCCTGCAACTACACCTTTACCCAGATTCGGTCAACCACAAACAAAAACTCGATCATACCATCTCAGGTGATTACTTAAGATCGGTTTCACTAATAAAAGTCATACCATTACATAATTCAGGCCTTTGTGAATAATTTTACCAAGAACACAAACAAGTCGTGAGAGGTTATACTAAATCACACATATTGGTTGTTCACAAGATATGCAACGAATAACAATATCAATAATGCCTGGCGATTTCCTTTTCGATTCATAAACAAGTTTATGAACTTACTTCCTTAAAACACATGTAAAACATTGTTTCCTAGGATAAAATCCTCACCTTGTACCCATACATAATCACAATAACATTTAAACAATTATGTCGATGTCTTATCTACGAAGTTTAATGGTTAAGCAATAAACCTCGTATTGTATTCCTTAATACTATGTCTATCTAGAGTTCAATCATGCTTCATAGTTAAGTTTTCAGTATGCACGACTTGAAAGATACATTAGGGAATGAAACTATTCAAGTCAAATATTACTAACCTCAAGTGGAAGGATGATGTTGTCGTTGTAGCTTCTTACTTCTTCACTTCTTCATGTCTTCGCAATACTTGTAATGTCTCATATCTTAATACTTTCAAGCTAACCTATACGAAGTTGACTCTAGTACATAATCAAGCGACTCTTAAATTGAGTTTTGATTCACTAAAATATGACAACCAAACTTGACATACCAACGCTTGGTGGGTTCAACCGAGTCATGCTCTAGCAATCTACCTCTTTGTCAATTTTAGTGACAAAACTCTTACAATCATTTGGATAAACAAATTACAAGAATTTATTACTGATAGGGTGTAGAATACATCCTATTTACTATCTATTGTTTATGCTTTCTTTGTTATTTTTCTTGTAAATTATGTATTTTACGCCTGTTTTGAGTTTTATAGCTACTATGGAGTCACACAGAGGAAAAGAAGAAGAAATCACCCAATTTGAGAAAAAAGGGCAAAATTGTCATTTCATGGCGAACACTATCTGGAGCCCAGCCAAGGTTAAGGGGCAACTCTATTTGGAGAAGCACTAATGAAAGACTAACTGAGGTTAAGGGGGAGCTATATTTGGGTGGTTCTCGTACATTTGGGTGTGTAAATCCACCCCAAGTTTATAACCCTAAATCGAGAATCACATTTCTCTTGTTTCCAATAATTCACATTTTTCCCCTGAACCAAAGCAAACAGCGGATGCGTCTGGAATGGAGAAATTGAGAGAAGAAATCAAGAGCACATAGGATGAAATTCAGAGGTAAATCTAGCAGCGAGAGACGATGGTGTTATAAATGGAAGATGAAACAAAGACGAGCTCGTGGTGAAGAAACCAGATGGAGTTCGAATGAAAAGAAAAGGTGATCTGGTGATTGAGCTTGATGGGTTCTGAGCTGGTGGATAATAGAAATGGAATGGGGTTTGTGGATTGGACATTGAGGTCGATGATGGTCTCTGGTGAAGATTAAAGAGTAGGTGAAGGAGGCGCTGTTGTTAGATGGATTCGATGATGGAAATCGAACTCAGGGATGATGAGGTCGGTCTGCAAGAAGAAACTCACAGATATGTGAATTTGGTTAAGATAGAACCAAGAGAAGTAAATGCTGCTGTGAGGCTCGAGATTCAGAGAAGATGATAGTTGAGTTTGTTGCTATGGATGATGTGAAATAAGAGAAATTGATAAGGAAGGGTTAAGGTTTGTTGTTGATGGTTCTGAGAATCCGATGCTGCTTCCATGGTGATGGGTTCGACTCTCTGGCGATGTTGATGGCTGCTGCTGTGAGGTGATTGAGATCCAGAGATGTAAATCGATGCTGCTGTTGCAATCGATTCAGGGAAATGGAGATGAAGAAATAAGCAGAGAAGATTGATTTTGTGTTGCTGCTGTCAAATTGAGACAAGAAGAAGCTCAAATGTATGAAATGGGCTATGTGTTGGAGGAAGAATTGTTGGGTCAGTTGCAGAAGAAATTATGAAGAATCGGTGATTGGAATGGTTAACAGGGTCGTGGTTGGATTCATTGAAGATGCAGCTGAACAAGGTATTAGAAGATGTCTGAAGCAGCGATTGTGAATGGATTGGTGGCAATTAGAAGGCAACAGAATGAGGCAGTAAAGCTTAGATGTATGTGTAGGATTCTTAACAGGAATTGAAGCGAGAGAACGGCCTGAATTTGGCATGTGCAAGTCCAGCAAACAAACGAAACTCGGGCCGGTTTTACGCACCGCGAGTCAACCCTGGCGATGACCGATCGAGCCGATCCAACTCGGCTGAGTAAGACAATCGATTAGACTAATCAGCGACTCGCTGCGACTCGTAGCTAACTCATCATCTGCCTTGACCGTTGACTGACGGTTTGACCCTTTGACCGTTAGTCCTAACGGTGGACTGACGGAATATTTCGTCGAATATACCGTGACGGTGAAGAATTCGGGTGGCCGTGATGACTATTCTTCTTGGGATTCAGGTCAACTTCCGCCATAATACCAGTTTTCCGGCGACCAAAATTACAGAATTTTGTGTGGATTCTTCTCATGGGTGTGAAGACTTAAATTTGGAAATTGGATGGAAATTTGTGGAGAATTCTCTAGAATCATCTAAACTCATGGGTTTGTGGAATTGGGCTAAAATTTGGAAAGAGAAGATGGAAGATTTGAGAAAGGCTTGAATTTGGAAATTGAATTATTATGGAATGAGGATTCTATTCCTTGGAAGATTTGGAGAATATTGAAGCCTATAAATAGAGAAGTTTTCTACATCTTTTACACACCTCTCCACACACACAACACTTTTCTTTTCTTTATTCTTTGTGTGAACTCTTTAGCATGAGTAGCTAATTTTCTTATTGATTGAGGATGAATTCCTAGTTCTTAATATGATTTGAGTTTTGTTTTCAATTCTATCTTGAAGTTTTTCACATGATTATCGTTTGTTTTTACTATTAGGAATGTTTATACATTCATGGTTGATTGATAGATTGTTTAGGGTGGCCAACTAAATTGATTTGTTAATTGATCTAAAGCTAGTGAAAGTTAGGGGATAAGTAATCGTTTCTTGACTCTTTACATAAGTAGCAAACACAAGACCTTGCGGAGGGATTCCGTGGAGCAATTGTGTGTGAAAACAACGTTAGCAAGTAGACCTTGATCTAAGAGTCTAACTACTAATATCAACCTAATAAGTTCATAAATATTAATGCGTTTATTTAAATTACATCTTGGGTGATCTACTACTAGGTGGTTTGGTAAATAGAATCCGGTAGTCGAGAACTTCCGTATCCGGTGAAATAAGGGATTTTGGGGCTAGCTAAGTGAACCTGCTATCCTACGGTTGGTGATAATCTGTGACTAATAACAAGTAGAAAGAACATAACTTTAATCATTGTTTTGCAACGAAGAAGGATTCCTTGATCTTGTCTCTCTTATTGATTTCAACTTTATCTTTAAATTGCTTTATTTACTTTCTTTTGCTTTATACCCCCCTTTTCGTGACAATTTTTACAACTAGAATCTCTTGCTCCTCGTGGGAACAAACTTGACTACACTATATTACTTGTTAATTAGGTGGAAAAATATTAATTAATTTGTTGTGGTTACGACACGCATCAAATTTTGGCGCCGTTCTTAGGGAGCAATGGATGATTTTAGTTGTTTTTATTTTCTTTTTGCTTTATTCTTGCTTTGTTAGATTCTATATCGTATCTAACTTAGTTTTGAGAATCTTATTTCAGTCTTAGGTTTTCCATGTATGGTGGACAAGAGCAAGCATATTACAACAATCAATACGATTTTCAACCTCAACATTATGGCAACTTCCAACCATCCTTAGGACACAATCAAAACCAATCTTTTGGCTATGATCAATTTCCTACAGAACCTTATGGATATTCTCATACATATCAACAACCTTATGACGGGTATGTAAGTGGACAATCACAAGGATGGGAGGATAGTTTTGTTTATGATCAGAAATTCTCTAGTTTTGCGAGATAAGATGTCTCGCCATGATTGGGGATCTTCAACAAAAGTTGCAAGAATCACTACAAGACCAACAACCCTATGTTTGGGAGGAACCACGTCGAGAAATTCAAAGGAATTCGGAGAAATTATACGAACAAATTACTCAACTCGATAAAAATAGGGATGAGCAACTCCAACAACTTCAAGACGGCATTGCTAAAGAACGAAGAGACATGGATCAATACAAGGAGGATAGGGATAAAGAAGAATTTTGCTATCAAAGCAATAACTATTCTAATGTGCCTATGGTGTGTAGTGAATATTTGATCGATGATTATGTTGGAAAAGGCCAACCTTTGGATACTTTTGATGATGCTAGTGTAGCTTACTCGAGACTTGATCTTAGTAATGATCAAACACCTATTCAAAAGGTAGAGCTTAAGGAAGATGCAATTAGTGCTTGGAAAAATTTCCTTAGGGAAAGATATGAGTCCGCGGAAGTGTATGAGCGTTGCAACAATGAGGAAGTTATTCCAACTCCGGATCATAATAACGATCCTTCGCCTATTCAAAAGGAGGAGATTGGGTGTAACTTACCTATTGTTATAAACGGTGTAACACCCTCACAAGAAGATCTTACAATTTATACCGACGAGAATCATTTTAGTGAATGGCCCGATTTCGATGATGAGAATGTTGAAGAGATGATGCTAGAGGACGAAGCCAAATTGATTGATTTTGTGGAAGACCCAATTGAACTTTCCAATGATTTTAATGATGCCAAGACTTTGGTTAAGGTAGACAATAACGAATGGTTGGTTGCAAGATTTGATAGAGGACCACGATATACAAGAGGTAAGTAATTCATATGAATTCTCTAAGGATGAAGAGGATTAGTAAAACAAGAGATTGTGCAAGGTTTGTCTAACCCTTTGCATATTGATTCTTCTCCTTTACCTCTTATTGGTTTGAATTTATGTGCTTCGAAAGTATTTTTGGATGATTTTGTTTCTAAATACCCACCATTGGAAACACTTGATGCTAACACTATGCAGGTTTGCCAAGAGTAATACATGGAATTTCCCAAATTCTATGTTCTTTATACACTTCCGAGTGTGGACAAGAATAAGTGTGGGGGAAATTTCTATCGAGCGATAATTTCACTATTATTTTCTTGTGCTAACATTTGTATGGAGTTATTGTTTACAAAACAGGTATTATGGGAGGACGCCCAAATTTTCAGATTGTTAGTATATGGCTAATGAATCGTGCAAGAGCTAAGTCGGGCCGTCGACTTTAAAACAAGCGCTTAATGGAGGCAACCCATAGGTTTTGTATTTCTTATCCTTTTGCTTTTTGGTTATTTCTTTTTCTTGTTCCATATCATGTTAAAATTTCCCACCTTGACTTTCCTAGGAGGATTCAATTACATTGAGGACAATGTAAGGTTTAAGTGTGGGGGAGTGGTTAAGCATGTATTTTAAAAAAAAAATTAAAAATTAAAATTTTTTTTTTTTTAAAAAAAGGTTTTACATAAAACCTCCAACTTTTAGAGATTTTAGAGTCACTAGCATACTTCTAGGTATGTTTACGTAGAGATTTTGACCGACATAATTGAACTTGGAAGTGTTAGAGAACTAAATTCGGATTTCTTGCTTGTTAGAGTGTTAAATAATGGATTTAATCACGCCGGTGATGCGAATTTGGTGCAGGGAGAAATGCATTATTAGAGTTGCTGATCAATCATTAGTGGAGACTACCCGTATTCATATCATGTGAGGCACCGACCAGAAATTTTCCATATACTAAAGAGCTTTCTTTTGAGTGTGTCACCGTACGTTAATTCCGGGTAGAATGGTGAGCTACCCAACCTCCCACCAATAGAAGCACTACTTTTTGATCTCTTGAGTGCTAATTTTGTCAATCATAAGGGTGACGTCTATAGATGAAAGCCTCCTTCTTGTAGTTCGATTTGCAGTTAGCACCATTCTCTCTCGACAACAACGGGTCCATAGAAACACCATCATCATCAACCAGGAGCGACATCAAAATCTACAAGGAAAGTTGAAAAAGTTTAAGGTTTACGAGCAACGGAATGAGAAAAAGAGCAAATTTCAAATACAAGTAAAGCAACATACAAAGAGCAGATTTTTACATATTTGTTGAGGACTTACAATACAATGAGCATAATTATATATCCAAGTATGAAGACTTATTTATAAAAGCGAAGAAAATCAAAAGGTGAGAATTGGTTGAAGTTTATGATTTCGAGACGATACAAGTTGTGAAGAATCAAGCGGTAAAATACTTCTCCCACGGCCATGGTTTATTTTTTATTTTGTATTTTATTTCTCTTGTTTCAAAAAAAAAAAAAAAAAAAAAAAAAAAAAAAAAAATTGAAAATTTCATAAAAAAAAAGAAGATAAAAAGATTAAAAAAAAAGAACAAGAGAAATATTTGTATTGTTTTTATTTTTATTTAATAAGCCGGGGGGAAGGAAAATCTATAAGGAAGTTTCAAGCGACAAGGATTTAAGGAAAAAAAAAAAGTTACAAATTGTCAAGGATTTATGAAATTCGAGAGTTTATCATCAAAAGTTGAAGCCGAAGACGAAGACCATGAAGATCAAGACGTGGAGCGGAAGACGTTTCTATTGGATGCCGTGAGAGTGGTGTTATCATAATTGGCGATCGGATGTGAAGGTGAGTAAGTAATCTCATCCTCAATAATAATGGTTGATTTCCTTTCTTAGAGATCGCCAGAAAAATGGTTTTTCAAAATGTTAAAAGATGTGGGTTTTTAAAAATATTTCGGAAGTTGTCCTTCCCACCATTCAATGTGTTGCAGGATTTCTCTCTTCATTCCTACCTACACACATGTGTGACCCATAAAAAAGCCGTCTTTTTGAGTGCAATTATCATAAAATCCTTTTTGGTGAGGCAGAAGTTGAGGCGAAATGCTTATTGATCGTTTCTCAAACACGCGTTCTCTCATTATGGTGTGGTTATTTCTCACTTAACATTTAAGAATGAGAATATGTTCTTTAGTATTTCTAACTTCTTATTACTAGAATGCAGAAACTCTATGTCCTCATAGCTTTTTGGATGCTTGGGACGCTTGAACGCTTTGAAGTTGTGAGTTTTTAATTTGATTTGCTCGAGGACTAGCAAAGTCTAAGTGTGGAGGAATTTGATAGGGTGTAGAATACATCCTATTTACTATCTATTGTTTATGCTTTCTTTGTTATTTTTCTTGTAAATTATGTATTTTACGCCTGTTTTGAGTTTTATAGCTACTATGGAGTCACACGGAGGAAAAGAAGAAGAAATCACCCAATTTGAGAAAAAAGGGCAAAATTGTCATTTCATGGCGAACACTATCTGGAGCCCAGCCAAGGTTAAGGGGCAACTCTATTTGGAGAAGCACTAATGAAAGACTAACTGAGGTTAAGGGGGAGCTACATTTGGGTGGTTCTCGTACATTTGGGTGTGTAAATCCACCCCAAGTTTATAACCCTAAATCGAGAATCACATTTCTCTTGTTTCCAATAATTCACATTTTTTCCCCTGAACCAAAGCAAACAGCGGATGCGTCTGGAATGGAGAAATTGAGAGAAGAATTCACAGAAGATAAAATTCAGAGGTGAATCTAGCAACGAGAGACGATGGTGTTATAAATGGAAGATGAAACAAAGACGAGCTCGTGGTGAAGAAACCAGATGGAGTTCGAATGAAAAAGAAAAGGGGATCTGGTGATTGAGCTTGATGGGTTCTGAGCTGGTGGATAATAGAAATGGAATGGGGTTTGTGGATTGGACATTGAGGTCGATGATGGTCTCTGGTGAAGATTAAAGAGTAGGTGAAGGAGGCGCTGTTGTTAGATGGATTCGATGATGGAAATCGAACTCAGGGATGATGAGGTCGGTCTGCAAGAAGAAACTCAAAGATATGTGAATTTGGTTAAGATAGAACCAAGAGAAGTAAATGCTGCTGTGAGGCTCGAGATTCAGAGAAGATGATAGTTGAGCTGTTGCTATGGATGATGTGAAATAAGAGAAATTGATAAGGAAGGGTTAAGGTTTGTTGTTGATGGTTCTGAGAATCCGATGCTGCTTCCATGGTGATGGGTTCGACTCTCTGGCGATGTTGATGGCTGCTGCTGTGAGGTGATTGAGATCCAGAGATGTAAATCGATCTTTGCTTTATTGCAATCGATTCGAGGAAATGGAGATGAAGAAATAAGCGAGAGAAAGATTGATTTTGTGTTCTTCTTTGTCAAATTGAGACAAGAAGAAGCTCAAATGTATGAAATGGGCTATGTGTTGGAGGAAGAATTGTTGGGTCAGTTGCAGAAGAAATTATGAAGAATCGGTGATTGGAATGGTTTACAGGGTCGTGGTTGGATTCATTGAAGATGCAGCTGAACAAGGTATTAGAAGATGTCTGAAGCAGCAATTGTGAATGGATTGGTGGCAATTAGAAGGCAACAGAATGAGGCAGTAAAGCTTAGATGTATGTGTAGGATTCTTAACAGGAATTGAAGCAGAGAACGGCCTGAATTTGGCCCTGCAAGTCCAGCAAACAAACGAAACTCGGCCGGTTTTACGCACCGGCGAGTCAACCGGCGATGACCGATCCGAGCCGATCCAACTCGGTGAGTAAGACAATCCAGTTAGACTAATCAGCTGACTCGCTGCTGACTCGGTAGCTAACTCATCATCTGCCTTGACCATTGACTGACGGTTTGACCCTTTTGACCGTTAGTCCTAACGGTGGACTGACGGAATATTCCGTCGAATATACCTGTGACGGTGAAGAATTCAAGTGACCGGCGGTGACTATTCTTGCACTAGTGGAAAATGCAAAAAAAAAGTCTGCCAAAAACACACTTAAAACCTCTAAAAAGGACTGTTTTTGGGAGCTCTAAGATTGTAGTCTTATTTCTCAAAACGTTTGCTTCTGAGATTCATTGATTTTTTCAAATTACAACTTCCTTGAACAACCCATGAATGGTAACTGGTGGAAGCAGACGTTTCATTAATTTACAAAACAAAACAAAAAAAGATTTGTTTCAACTGATTCTTTAGCTGAAATAAAATATGATTGAAACAAAACAAGAAACTGAAATTGAATTTAACTTATATTCACTAAACTCATTATACAACCCCTACAAACTAAATCTGCAAAAAATTCACTGAACACATGGATTTCATTTCACAATAACAAACTAAAATTAGTTCCAAATCTGGAAACATACAGAAATCTAAAAAGCAAATCACTATAGAAAAACTAACAAGGCAACATGGGTCAAACTCCACGTAACCATAATGCTTCTCCATAGTTCCAGTTCTTGTCTGGTGGTGTCTTTAAAGAACATGAATCTGCAACACTTGAAATAAGAAGCTTTTGCACTTGGTTTCATGTCAGAAACTAATAGGTCAATTAGCTTGTTATTGCATTTTCAGATCCCTGAAATCACAAAACAAGTCATAAATATCCAGTGAAGATTAACAAAGAGACAACTAGATGCAAACTAATAAAGATTACACAAGGACTTGCAGTGACTAACAAATAAATAACTAAATGCATATAAACTATTGTAATGACTGAAAAATCGTGTGATTATCTCATCGGTTTCAACTAATGTAGTGACTGCAAAATAGTTCATTATCTCAGCAATCATCAACCCTTTCCAGATAACAATAACCAAGCTCTCATTCCCAAACAAGTTGAGGCAGGCACCACATGCCACAACAACAAACAAAATTCAAAATGATGACGAACATTTATTTAAAAGTAGTTTGATATCTTTAACAACACCATTAATTACCTTTCAGAAGTCGGTGATGATTGAGAGTGCAACAAGCAAGAGAGTTGTTCTGCGAAGAAAAGAAGACACTCTATGAGAGTCAAATACCAGGAGAGAAAAAAATGTGTAGAACGACCTATGGAAGACAAGTAAGAGCACAAGCCGAGAAAAAAAGGCAGTTGGCTGCCTAAAGAGTTATCTTACATGGTTGACGCTAAACTTAATGAATAAAATTATTAAAATGAACCGTAACCCCAACAGAGATGCAAGAGAGTAATGATGTTATCACACAATGTGGTTCAAATTACAGACACGTGTACAAGACCTTAGTTAACGTCCACAAATATAGTTACTACTGCAATCGTACTATCATGGCACTAGGGAAGCATATAGTTGTACCTTGGGTGGATGTATAATGCCAGGTTTGCTAATTTTGCAAAGGGGACGCTGGAAAGCTGGGTGTACCTTTCAAGGGCATCGACAGAAGCTAATGTGGAAGGAATCTAGAAACACGCAAACAAAAACAATTAATCATGCCTGAAAACAGCATAATGAACCTCTAACTATGCCTTCTCAAGCAAAATGATCTGGAAGGATTCTACCCTCACTACATGAAGAAATAGTACATCCTCTGACATAGTTAAATGTGAAATCATTTATTGACGGAAATGTTAATGCTGCAATGGAACATGATCCTGCTTTCATTGTTACCTGTGGGAAAAACCAGTTTGGGCGTTAGAAGGTTAACTGCAAAGATATCAACTAAAATTGTAGGTGAGACCATCAATTAGTAACCATAAATTAGAAGTTTAAAACAAAATATTAGTCAAGTTTAATGAATAAAAAAACAAAGAACTATGTGGATGTCCTTCAGGGTAACAAAATTGATAGATGACATGCTTCTTATATATAGTTAGCTCAAAATAATACATACAAATGATATGCACTGATCAAAAGATTAAGATAATACTATGAATAAAGGGAACTAAGTAGAGGGTCTAATGACGGGTTTTACCTGCAAATGCACTAGCCGTATATAGATTCCAGTGCATATCCACCCATGCATAGTACTACGAATCCCAACCTCCACCATCTTCGATTCCAGTGCATATCCACCCATGCATAGTACTACGAATCCCAACCTCCACCATCTTCAATACCAGCTCTATATATAGTACTACAGCTCACTACACCATCATCTCATGCACCTTCCATACTACTATATAGCAACACCTTGGCCATCTCGGGTACTATCCGTTTCAACTACAAGTCACCACCAACACCACCGTCACCAACAGAACTACCGCCGACGATATTTCTTACCATCTCACACAGTTCATTCTCTTGCTCCGTCATGTATTCATAGAAAACCTGGACAGAGTTAGAAGTGGAAGACTTAGTATTTCAATTCACTAAATTTCCTGAATTGAGACCAAAGAGATCAGTAAACACCCACATGAAAGTGCTTATTTTTTGCTGTTGTGGCATGCAAATATGAGTTTCTTCTCTAGCACTGTTCTAGTACTTTGAAGAGATTATAAAATAAAGGTTAGTAATAGTATCTGAATCAAAAACTCCTCACGCCAGTTGTTGAGGTTCTAAAATGACTTAGCAACATTCACATCATATACCAGAACACAGCAATCCGCACCACGGTAAAAAGCCACCCTAAGGATTTGAAACCTTTCCTTCCCTGCGGTATCCCATATATGAAAATATGCCCACAAAAATTTCAATTCAATTACTTCCTTTATTAATTACACGTCCAACCAATTGATACGGATACGAAACTTTAGAACAGATTTATATCACACGACAAAATTACGAAGCATAATGGTTTCATACTTGAATTAAATGAAGAACTCAAATAAGCACATGAATAATAGAACCGCAACTGTCAAGCTAACTGGATACTTGTTAAATGAGGTATTTCCAAGTGGTAATCAGATGCATTTCACACCATATCAATATTTTGGTCATTTAGAAATATCTGCACCAACGAGTTCACCTACAAAGAAGTTAAAAATGAAGACTAAATACCAATGGAGATCAAAAATGAAGATTAAGAATATGTGCACCATTGAAATCAATCAAAATGAAGATTAGAAACCATACTAAAGAAAACCATTTCACTCGGTACTTGCTCATTATAATCGAGATACCAAGTTCCAACTCGGTTTTCTGCCAAATAAAGCAATGCTTCTGCATCACTAGTAACTCTACCAATCTATGAATAACAACTAGCCATTAACAAAATGAAATTGAAAAAACGGTTTAAAATAAGGGTAACCATTTATGTTCCACCAAGCATGAAATTGAACCAAGAACGGGAGCTTGAGATCAATTAAACATAAAAACAAAAAAAAAACAAAAAAATCCCTAAACTTTATAAACAAACTGAAACATTGAAGACATGAAACCTTGTATTTCAAGAGTTTTCTTTCTTACCATAGTACCAAAAAAAAAATAAAAAAAATCACTGAATACAGGAAAACATAAACAGAACAAGTTAGTTAATTACAGATCTGATACTTATAAGAGTTATTGAATCAAAATAGAGGGGTTTTTACCTTGTAAGAGTCAGGGCATCATCAATTACTAATAAACATCAAAAACCTTTTAAGTATTAGTGAGATTTGAAAACAATCCAGGGTTAAAATTTTGAATAAAAATTACAGAACAAGTAGTAGGACTTGATAATAATAAAGAATTAATGGAAAACTAAAGGTTTGAAGATCATTACCTTCAAATTCTATAGATAATATACAAAATAAAAATAGGATTTCAAAAGCTAAACAAAAATTAGGGTTCGCTATACGGCTAATATTGAACAATTATTGGTTGAGAAGGTAATGAAACAGGTGAAATTGTGTGTGATTGAATAATTGAGGGTTAGGGTTTGATATTATTCAGTCATATAAACTCTGAAGAGGAAGAAAACTTAACAATTCTGTCCACTTTATACGATTGAAAACCAAATTCAATGAAATAAAGAAACTAATATTGGGAGGAAATCAATCAAAACTTCGCTCATGATAAAGGAGCATAGAAGAAGATGAAGAAAAAGAGAGAGGCGCAGTGAGGAAGCAGATCGAGAGATAAGAATTTGGTCTAAGAAGAAACCAAATCTAGAACTATAGAAACTATTTTATCTAGCAGTTTTAATCATATTCCTTCTAGAAGCTCTTTCTATTTACTAAACTACCCTAAGATATTACGACTTCCACGGGTACTCCATTCTGTTCTCCTAGTTTTCTCTTATAGAAATGTCTACCATTGAAAGCCCATTTTATTAAGAAAACCTTAGGAAGTCGTTTTTATAAATCCCAATCAGACTTAAAAAACCCATTTTCCACTAGTGTTGCCGGATTCCGGTCAACTTCCGGCCATAATACCAGTTTTTCGGCGACCAAAATTACAGAATTTTGTGTGGATTCTTCTCATGGGTGTGAAGACTTAAATTTGGAAATTGGATTGAAATTTGTGGAGAATTCTCTAGAATCATCTAAACTCATGGGTTTGTGGAATTGGGCTAAAATTTGGAAAGAGAAGATGGAAGATTTGAGAAAGGCTTGAATTTGGAAATTGAATTATTATGGAATGAGGATTCTATTCCTTGGAAGATTTAGAGAATATTGAAGCCTATAAATAGAGAAGTTTTCTACATCTTTTACACACCTCTCCACACACACAACACTTTTCTTTTCTTTATTCTTTGTGTGAACTCTTTAGCATGAGTAGCTAATTTTCTTATTGATTGAGGATGAATTCCTAGTTCTTAATATGATTTGAGTTTTGTTTTCAATTCTATCTTGAAGTTTTTCACATGATTATCGTTTGTTTTTACTATTAGGAATGTTTATACATTCATGGTTGATTGATAGATTGTTTAGGGTGGTCAACTAAATTGATTTGTTAATTGATCTAAAGCTAGTGAAAGTTAGGGGATAAGTAATCGTTTCTTGACTCTTTACATAAGTAGCAAACACAAGACCTTGCGGAGGGATTCCGTGGAGCAATTGTGTGTGAAAACAACGTTAGCAAGTAGACCTTGATCTAAGAGTCTAACTACTAATATCAACCTAATAAGTTCATAAATATTAATGCGTTTATTTAAATTACATCTTGAGTGATCTACTACTAGGTGGTTTGGTAAATAGAATCCGGTAGTCGAGAACTTCCGTATCCGGTGAAATAAGGGATTTTGGGGCTAGCTAAGCGAACCTGCTATCCTACGGTTGGTGATAATCTGTGACTAATAACAAGTAGAAAAGAACATAACTTTAATCATTGTTTTGCAACGAAGAAGGATTCCTTGATCTTGTCTCTCTTATTGATTTCAACTTTATCTTTTAATTGCTTTATTTACTTTCTTTTGCTTTACACCCCCCTTTTCGTGACAATTTTTACAACTAGAATCTCTTGCTCCTCGTGGGAACGAACTTGACTACACTATATTACTTGTTAATTAGGAGGAAAAATATTAATTAATTTGTTGTGGTTACGATACGCATCAATTACACATACGCTTGATTCCCGAATTAACAACACAATAACTTGTATACATTCAATCCTTAAATACCGCCGTTGACATTCTAATAACAAAGCTAATACTTCCCCTAAAGGTGAGATAGGTAGATTTTATAAATCCACACGTCTTTGTTATACCAATTAATGATATGTTACGCCCCCTTAGTCTATGCTTTCACTCTTTCGTTAGATAAACGTTTTAAGCACCAATTGTCCTTTACCTTAGTGATACCAATCAATATAAAATCAATGCTAGTATCACTTGTTTACTCCATATATTTCTTCCCCTTTTTGTCACAAAATGACAAAGAAACGAAAAAATAAAGGACAAATCGAAAAGAATCTTACAAATCTCAAAATAGACTTGCAACCTATAGAGTTAAGCACGAGGGTTCCACACATCATTTCTGATAACCAATATCAAAACCGAAACTACAAGTAGTTTTATTTTGATATGTTACCAAGGAAACAATTGCCCGAAGCAATTTTCCCTAATAGTTTAGCAAACCAAAAATCAACTAAGCACCTTAGTTCCTTTGCTAAACCGATTGTACAAATGCAACCGCTTCGTTCGATAAGACCAAAATAAAGACAACTCTATTTTTCTCATCAGGTTCTAATTATCCATATAACTTAGACCTTTCAATTTTAAACAAGACAAGTACTAGGTTGGTTAAATAGCATTTCTTGTTAAGGCATTTAATTAGACTTGAATAACTGAAACCTCCACTTTGATAAGTCTAACTAAGATAAACTTAGTTTCTCTTATCCGGAATCGAATTGGACTAAACAATTCATCCCGTTGTTTGAAGGTGAGAACCGTTTCTGCTGATTTTGGTAATTTTGGGTGTGTGTAGGTGAGAAACGAATCTAAACCCTAAACAATGTACTGCACGGGAGTACTTTTGATTCGAGAGATCAATCTGTACAATCCTGGCCTAAACCAAGAAATAGTCGTTCTAGGCTTGCTTTGGTCACAAAATGAAGGAGAAGGGTTGGTCTTAGGGAGGGAAGCGAAGAAAGTGTTAAGACCAGAATAGTTGATTCTGGAAGTGTGGGCGTTTTGTGACTTGTATCAGAAAATTGAACTGGCCAGCTGGATGAAAAGCTATCAGATGATTTATGGATGTTGTATTGTTCTCCTGACCAAAACCTCTGTTTTGGTGGAAATAGGTGAGACCTATTTATACAAGTCATAGTGAAACGTACCCTGATCTCGTAGGAAAACGATTGAGTGGTTGAAGAAAAGAGTAACGTGTAACTGTCAGACGTTATGCTTCCATGATGAGGGAAGTGAATTCGTGTAACCGCCAGTCATTACGCTTCCATGATGAAAGAAATGAATTGTTTACACCATTACTTTTCACCACCACTAATTATCATACTTCATGACACTTTCTTGTAACGGGCGCATTGCACGCCGCACGCTGTAAACCGCTAGACCAATACCCTGATGAGCATCCCCCACTTTGTGACATATTTTGATGTCTCAAGTGTTTTCTTGGAAAACATGTAGCATTTTGCTACGTATGGCAAGTTAAAATCGAGAGGCTTGCCGCAGGTAAATAGTATGTGATGCTAGGCTCGTTTTGGCTAGTTGCCTAAAACTTGTCGCGACCTTACCAGTTTGGTGACGAACTTCGATGGCTGAGATCGCATCTTATGAATAAGGGTAGCCGTTGATTGTGGCTACCTTCTGTTGGCGCTTGACAATTGATAGGTGTCATAAACACCTTCATTTATATCTATAGTTTATGCTTTCTTTGCTATTTTTTCTTGTGATTTATGTATCTTATGTGTGAGTTTGAGTTTATTAGGTGCAATGGAGTCATTGGGAGCAAAAGAAGGAGAAATCATTGATTTGGAGCGAAAAGCGCAAAACTGGTCAATTCACAGGCGAAGAATGAACTGTCGGTTTCCCGAAACTGACAGTGGAGCAAAAAAAGTGAATGGAGTGTCGGTTATCTGGAATTGACATGCAAGTTATTTGAGGTGGCCCTTATCCAGTCGACTAGTGCCGATAGTGGTTTTGGTTCCTACATGGCCCTAAAATTGAGAATCATCTCTCAATCTTTCTCGTCTGAAATTCATAGAGAGTAAAATAGAGAACCCATGGCGGCACCATTTTTATCAGAAAGATCTGAGTTTTATGATTCCAATGGTAAATTCAGTGGCTGTGAGATGGAAAAGCAGTCTGTGGTAGATGAAGAATTGGGAGATCTGAGATTATTTTATATATTTCTGGGTTATAGGTCAGGGTTTGGTGAGGAGTAGATGAAGAAATTCAGGGCGAGATGAAGTGAGAATTCAAGCACAGATGAGATGTAGAAATAAGAGAATCGATAAAGAAATGGAGAGGTGTGTCAAATTTTGTTTTTGCATTTGGTGTGAGAAGAAGATGATGAAGTTTTGGTTCTGGGTTGAAATGGAATTTAAGATCTAGAGAGGGGTTCTCTGTTGATTGAAGAGTTGGGGCGTTGTTCAGTCAGAAAGAGTACATAAAATTAATGTTCCTGCCATCGAGTTAAAAGGGGTTTTTCCTTGAATCTGTGTTTGAACCAAGAATAGAAGAAGATATCTGTTGAGTTAGAAACTGATGGAGCGGACGGCAGTTGGTGGTGATAATAAGCTCAGGGTTTTGAATCGAGAAGATGCTGTAAGTCTTGTGTTGGTGAGAATGATGAGAGATTATGGTGTTGTTGGAATTGTGACTGGTTATGAGCTGGAACTAGAGGCTTAAGAGGGATGGAGATATGGTAGCAGATTATAAGGGTTTTGGATTGTATTGGGGTTTGATTATTCAAGATGGTGATGTTGTTGGTTGAAGTGAAGATGGTGGTACAACCACAGATGGGTGCAAAGGAACTCTTGGTGGTGGTTAAGAATTCATGTGTCAGTGGTGCTTGAAATGGAGTCAAACTGCAACTGGTATTGTTTGCAGGCAGAGACTTGGAGTTCAATCTGTGAAGCTTGACTAAGAAATGGGTTTGTGATGATTCTACAAACAGGGCAGAAAATATTGGTTATGTTGCAGGGAGAATCATAGATTGATGGCGCTGTAAGGAATATGAGAAGCTGGAAGGAGAGTTACAATGGTTGTAGTGGAGTTGAGCTAAGATGGTGGTTTTGTAGGTGTTGATTACAATGGTTCTTACTTTTGGTGGTTTGAAGCTACAGCAGTGAAGACATTACAGGGGAGAGCTGAAATGGTTAGAATGATATCGCAGGAAATAGCCAAGTTGAGGCTGAGTTAGGTTAACAGGGTATGGAGATGAAGAATGAGGAATTAATGTTTTTCTGCTGTGATATCTGAGATGGAGTAATGGTGGTAATGGTCTCAAACAGTGAGGATTTGGAGTTATTTTTCATGGGTTGTGTTGAGTGGTTGAGCTGGAATTGCAGAAGTTGGTTGTGATTGGTACTAATGATATTGCAGGGGTGGTTGGAATGGTCTTATGCTGAGAAGTTAGTGAAGGTTGTGCTGGTACTGCAGCTGCAGAACTGATGCTTGTGTAACTGAGATTGGAGAGAGAGCTCGAAATTACATGCAATTATGAAGCTACAAAGGGAGACAGGCTAGAGGTTGTTGTTGTTGCTAAAATGAGTTTGCAGGGAGGAATGGCTCATGAGTTGGATAAAGATTACAGAGTGCTGCAGTGAATGTGTGCAGCTGAAAGTTTGCATTACAGGGAATGATAAATGAGCTGACATTGCAGGTGATGCTGTGAGACTGAATTGGCAGTGGAGGTGTATGTAGATGAATGTGTAGGCTGGTAAAAATGCAGGATGAACAGCCATCATGGCTGGATGGGTGTTGGTGAAGCACAATCTTGGTGCAACACAGCTGAGGCTAGTGCAATGGCCCTGTCCACTCAGCCCATCCAGCTGAGTGAGATGCTGACTCGGTTCTGACTCACCTGATGACATCAATGAGTTGAGTCATCTGACTCGGTGATTTACCTGGTTTGACTCAGTGTCCTAACTCGGTTGACCCGACCGATTTGACCCATTTGACCGGTGACCGGGCGGACTTTGCCGGTCACCTGAGATACTTTTCGGTCACTTCTCCGACCAATTTCCGGCCATAATACCAGTTTTCCGGTGACAGTTTTTGGGGCATATTTTCTACATGGGTTTCTGACCGCTGTCGTAAGCGTCAAAAATAAATTACACTTTCTTACTACTCAAAATATAAATATAGCAAGGGCAAGAAAGGATCGATCCCACAGAGAGGTCTAGGTTGTCAAATTGCTATGGTTTCCTATATAAGTAACACGGAAGAATTTCTGATTGTGTAAATAAAAATAAACAAAAAGCAAATAAAGTACGCAAATCAAGGATGTGAAAATATTGGATAAAGGTTTCATCTTCAATTGTAAACAAGTTTATGAATATATGAATAGAATTCGTATTTAATCTCGCTATCATCAAAAGCCATAGAATACCTTATTGCAAGAATACTCCATAATTTCCTAAGTCATCAACACACACATTAGGGTCACGTATGTGAATTCTACCTAAAGAATAACCTAACGCCTTGCGCTAATCATGTTCAATTCCTAGGAGCATTAAGTTTCGAAATAGGCTAATCAATGCAATTGTAATACATTGCGCAAACAATTCGAACAAAGGTCAATTTCTACATATGACTACGAGGATGTATCACTACAAACCCTAATCATATCATGCTACTCGTATTCAAGGTTATCGCTCGATGAAAACCCTAAAATAGCTATAGATATGGATGTGAGTTCAATCAATTCTAGACTCGACTAAACAAACATTCAATCATATTGAAATCCATCAATCATGCAATTATTGTAACCCGTAGAAATCATACGATAATATTGAGAGAAAACTAATTCATAAAAATCATAACTTGGTTGCAAAATCCAACTACATATTCAACCAATAATAAAAACTTAGTTACTTGTGTTTTTGGAAATCATCATAGAAAGCAAAGAAGAAAACTATCATGTGAAACCCTAGAACAAAGTAGAAGTCTCCCTAATGGAGATATCTCTAGGTTTAGAGAAAAAGTTCTATTTATATTCCTCTCCCAAAAGGATACCCAAAAGTAGGTCAAGTCTTCTCCAAACCCGTCTCAAATTCGTCCACCAAGCCCATGTGTGAGAAATATGTCTCTGGAATTTTGGGTCCAAAACTGGTCGCCGGATTTGCTGACGTCATCACCGGAATCCGGTCGCCATCGACGAAATACGGTCACCGGAAAAATATCTCAGGCCACCTTTGTCATCAGGTACTATCACCAGGTGATTCTACACTTCCAGTAGTTCAACTTTGCTTCTCTGCAGTCCACACATTCACAAAAACCATTTTAGCCAATTCCTCGTTTCTTGCGAAAACGCGCCTAAAAGCGTGTCATGTAGCTTATATTTCCGGCCATCAATTCTTGCATCCGACTCATACCCCCCTCGCGATTCACTGAAATATTGCGATCGACACTTTAACCTCTGAAATCCGGCTACCGGAACTATGCTCACCGGCTCACCAACTCGCTCTATTTTCGCGCAGTTTACGCGGCTCCAAATCTGGTTAAAGCATTTCCCACTCGAGTTTTGAACTTCTCTGCATTCCACCAAAGATGCCCAAACCCGGCTAATGCTCATCTACCTGCAGCTGCCAACCATTTCTACTTTGCACCACCAGCCACCGCGCAACTTAACCTCATTCCATCACCAAGCCACATTGTGAACAAAAGCACCAACACTATCCGGCATTGCGGCCACCGGCTCCACCTGCCGCCGGCCCTTGCTGCAAGTCAATCCCTGGTCATTGCGGCAACATCAAGTAAACCATCTCCTTGTCTTCTGCTGCAATCTGTCAAGCCATTGCCAGAGCCTTCCTTTTCGGCTCGGGTCACCCCGTAATACCACCAACAAACCAACATCCACAGAATTGAGCTCCAACACAGTCCCTGTAACCAACCAACTCCTCCACTGCATCAAACTAAAATCCCAGCTGCTCATTGCAGCCAACACAACAACTGCCCAGATGCATCTCATTCTGCGGCTCATGTGAAACAGTCACT
The DNA here is from genome assembly GCA_023531295.1 of Papaver armeniacum. Lineage (NCBI taxonomy): Eukaryota > Viridiplantae > Streptophyta > Magnoliopsida > Ranunculales > Papaveraceae > Papaver > Papaver armeniacum. The sequence continues at coordinate 65,905 of JAJJWW010003705.1, read as the reverse complement.
TGTCCTGCTTCCTTGCATTGCAGCATCACTATCCATATTGCTCCCCTGCTTGCAAACTCGTGCCTGGTGCTTCTTTTGTAACTCACTCGCAATGCCACCATCAAACTGCTCAGCTGCAACACTTCTGCCTAGCCTTCACTGCACTGCCACTCACTGCGAAACCACCAAAACAGCCACCAGCATTTCAGTTGCGCCAGAACCACGGCTAACTCTGCCATATCATTCATGCCACCTGCACAAGCTCGAGGCGAGAACCATAGCTCCACCTTCCGAGTCCTGCATCTGCAATGAGCTCAATCCATCACAAACAACTCCAAGTTCGAATTCCCATTCTGCATTGCTTGCTTCCCTTGCCATCACTGTAGACCTATCATCTTGGCTTCTAGCTTCACCTGCTGCCCGTCTGCTATAAAACAATAAAAACCCATTGCAGAACCAACATATTCATCCTAATCCGGCTTGAATCTCGAGCTCAGAAACCCAATTCATAAACCCTCAATTTCTCCTTTGAATTCCTCCATCAACAACCAACGACTTCCCTCTTTATTCTCATCGACTCCGTCTCAAACACCAGCCATTCTTCTTCACTGCCATCACCAGTGACCTTAATCCACGGCAGCCACACATATTACCGATCATTGTAACCCCTTGTATAACCAGCAGTGATGAAACCTGAGGGAACTGAGCCAGTCACCGACACAGTGGTTCAGACATCTGCTCGAACAGTTTATATGCGTTTTTCTCACTGGTACAGGTTGTGTGCTGCTTGTATATTGGAGATCACACAACTCCTTCCCTGCAAATAATCGGATTCGCATAACACACAAACCCATAAACCATTCAGAGCTCTTATCGTTCATCAGCACAAACCGAATGCAACAACTTCTCCTTCTATCCAACACAATTAATGGCACTTCATTCGATCGACTAACAGCCATAGCAATCCTTGGCATACACCCATCGAAACTTGGCTAGGAATGGTGATAAAAAATCATGGAGCAACCAGCAAGTACTGGCATAAAAACACAGCAACTTCTCTGTTCACGACTTTGGGTTCCTCTCATTTCTTCTGTTAAAACTGAACTGATTTCAGATAACCCTAATTCACCCCCTTCATCTATTTAACAATAGCAGCATCAATTTCTCCTTCTTCCCTGTAAGATACAGGTTGCCAGAATTCATCACTGCTTCCATCATCTCCAATCGAACTTCCTGGATCTCCGAATTAATTTCTCAACAAAGACCTCTCTCAATCACTCGGACCAACGGCGTAATGGCGGCTCGAAAACCCCCATCGATCTCCTCCTAATCGATCTCCACTCTCATCTCAAAGAAGCCATGCACACTTCTTTCTCTCAATCTCAGGTGCTTGTACTAAATGTCTGAGAAACACTCGACCTAGCTTAGTTATAAGGGAGTGGGTGCCCCTTAACGAACCGTAGCCTGTCTTTAGCAATTCACAACAAGTTACCCCTTATCCTCACTGGTCTTTTTAACACTCCTCCAAAAGAGAGCTGCCCCTTAACAGAATGACTACCCCTTAACGTACAGCGGGGGTGACAATAGCACTTCTCTATGAAATAACCATTTAGCCCTTAGTCTTCCGAGTTCTTTCGCCCATAACTTCTTCATACGAGCTCTGAATAACTCCGTTCTTTCGCCATTGCCTTCGTCTTCTCGTCCTCTACAAAATGATGACTAGAAATCCTCCATTTGAACGAGTTCCACTGGGTCTTTGGCCCTTCTTCACTTGTGACTTCACTTTTGTAGCTATTTCCACTTCTTTTTGCTCCAAATGACTCCAAAACACCTGATAACTCAAAACCAATATTAAATACATAATTTACAAGAAAACTCGCAAAGAAAACATAAATACTAGATATAAAATTAGGTGTTTTACAACACCTATCAGATTCCCCCACACTTAGACTTTGCTAGTCCTCGAGCAAATCAAACAAAACAATAAAATACAACAACTCCGTGTCGTCGAGGCTACGGTCACTTTTAGCATAAATAACAAGCCTTTAAACCCCTAGGTGTCCCTAGTGGACGAGTTATAGTCTCGTGAAGGTTTACTAGAGATTTACCTACAAAACCTATATTTCCAACTCCATCTATTCGTGACAAATCAATAAACGAATCCAAAATGACTACAGGAGGAGGTACCTTGCAATTCAATTATTAGTAAATAAACTCTAATTAGATAATCGAACAAGCCACAATACTCGGAAACTAACAAACCACAATCACAATGAAAAGATTAAGAAGATGGATATAGATGTAGATGTTGGCGAATATTCACAAGTGTTCGATGTTTCCCATATCTGTCTGAAGGTCACTGCTAAGATGAACCTAATCCTATTGGATTGAGCTGTTGGTGCTGAATGCTACATCAACTCACTGGCATATACAAGGGAACCAAGAGTGACTTTATTCAACACAATAATAATTTTTTTTTTTTTTTTATATGATTGGATCAAACTGGATCCAATTTCTCTTTTTTTTTTTTTTTTAGACGGCATGATTAGATCTTTTGGATCCAAGCGCATGCTTCTTGTCAGCAAGTACATGATAGTTGCCTTGGATCCTGCATTCCACGCTTGTTTAGGCGACGGAGACAGGGACTACGTTTCACACATACTTGCTATTCCCAATTGTCTTTTTATTCCTTTTTGGTCTAATTGTTCGGTCTTTTTTTTTTTTTTTTTTTTTTTTCTTTTCATATATATTTTTTTTCATCATTTCTTTTTTCTTTTTCTAGTAACTCAATCACTCTATTTCATCCTAGCAGTAATAACACGTCGATGTTTAGTGACCCACCAAAGCACTTAGAGAACAATAGATAAATATGGAAAAATAAAAATAGAATGTGATATGGTGATATTCCGAGATATGGTAACAACTATCATGTTAATTTGTGATTTCGAGCTATATTCTTCCCTTTTAGTTAATTGGTTCCTCAACTCCATTTCAAAATGGTTCCATCCACTAATGGTGTCATCCTAAAGGCACAAGTTTCTAGATTTCGGAGTTCAAAAAGCACAAATTTTTTCTTGGTTTTTTTCTTTTTTTTTTTTTTTTTTTTTATTTTAAAAAAAAACATAAGGCAAACTAAAACAAATTATACAAACATATAAATTCTCCCCCACACTTAAACTTTACATTGTCCTCAATGTAAAATTGAATCTTCCAAAGAGAGTTCAAGGTGGGAAATCATATAACAATATGCGAAAAGAAAAAAATAAAAACAAGAAAAGAAAAATTAAAAGATAAGAGATACAAAACCGGTGGGTTGCCTCCCACTAAGCGCTTGTTTTATAGTCGTCAGCCCGACTATATCCTCGCAAGATTCATTCCCCATATACCAACAATCTGAAAAGTTGGGGATCCTTCCATAGAACCTGTTTTGCAAACACTAGCTTCACACAAATATTAGTAAAATAAAGCAAAAGTGAAGCTATTAACTGATAAAAGCTTCCCCCACACTTATTCTTGTCCACACTTGGGAGTGTATAAAGAATATAGAAGTCGGGTACTTCCACGGTTTCTGGTTCCATAACCTGCATAGTATGAGAATCAAGTTTCTCTAATGGCGGAAAACGAGAAACAAAGTCATTCAACAATATTCTCGAAGCACATACATTCAAACCAATAAGAGGTAAAGGAGAAGAAACAGTAGGCAAAGGGTTAGATAAACCTTGCACAATCTCTTGTATTACGGAATCCTCTTCATCCTTGAAAAACTCAAGTGAATTATTCACCTCATGTATATCATGGTCCTCTATCAAACCTTGCAACCATTCTTCGTCCGTTTCTTCCTTAACCAAAATCTCGACATAAACATCATCATTATAAACATTCACAAGTTCAATTGGGTCTTCCATAATATTGGTCATAACGGTCTCATTCTCAACATACTCCTCTTCATTAGACTCACACCTTGTTGCAAGGAAGTTTTGTAACACACTAGTTTCATCATACTCATGTACCTTTTGAATAGGTGGTTGATCATTATAAAGATCAAAAGTTGAGTCTACTACACTAATGTCATCAAATATTTCCAAAGGTTGGTCCTTTTCAACACAATCAACTTTACCGCAAAAGGCTCCATTGTACACTCCTCGGGGTTGCCACCATAAATTGGTACAAACGATGTATTTGCATAATAATCATCATCACTATCATAGTCATCATAAGATTGGCTACCACTTCCCAAAGTTTGGTCTTTCGCAGAATTTTTCATGTCCTCTTTGTATTCTTCAATGCCTTGTCTTAAAGCGGAAACACCTTTTGAAGCTCTTGGAGTGATCCATCCAAATTTTGAAAATAGTGTTCCATTTGTTGGTAAAGCTCATTCGACAAAGAAAAAGTAGAATTACTTACTTGATGTTGTTAAGCCAATTATATTCCCTTTGAATGGGTGGATGATCATAACTACGATCAGAAATTGGGCCAAACATACTATGAGCACATTCGGTCGATGAAATTGGTTCCACGCTTGGTTGTCTACGAATTGACTCCATGCTGTCCATAAATTGTTGCATTTCATCTACCAAATTAGAGGAAATATTATAAGGAAATATTATAAGGAAATATTGATGGATTGCAATATGATTGAATGTTTGTTTAGTCGAGTCTAGAATTGATTGAACTCACATCCATATCTATAGCTATTTTAGGGTTTTCATCGAGCGATAACCTTGAATACGAGTAGCATGATATGATTAGGGTTTGTAGTGATACATCCTCGTAGTCATATGTAGAAATTGACCTTTGTTCGAATTGTTTTGCGCAATGTATTACAATTGCATTGATTAGCCTATTTCTAAAACTTAATGCTCTAGGAATTGAACTTGATTAGCGCAAGGCGTTAGGTTATTCTTTAGGTAGAATTCACATACGCAGCCCTAATGTGTGTGTTGATGACTTAGGAAATTATGGAGTATTCTTGCAATAAGGTATTCTATGGCTTTTGATGATAGCGAGATTAAATACGAATTCTATTCATATATTCATAAACTTGTTTACAATTGAAGATGAAACCTTTATCCAATATTTTCACATCCTTGATTTGCGTACTTTATTTGCTTTTTGTTTATTTTTATTTACACAATCAGAAATTCTTCCGTGTTACTTATATAGGAAACCATATGTAGGATCATAATATCGCAACGGACAAGGTTCGCGGGATAAATAAACGACGGTGTCGCGAGGGAGTCGCAGGGAGCTAAAATAAACGACGCGATGAATAACGACAAACAAAACAATTGGAAGACATGAAACCTGGCGAGGGTTAAGAAGTGTCGCGAGAATGAATATTCGTGCACTTGCGACACTTCGCGAGACATTCCCGAAAATAAAGGATAGCTTAGCTGTCATCCACTATGTATTACCCTATATAAAGGGCTAAATGAGTCTGTTGAAGGGGAGAGATCTTTTTGAATGGTGAAGCAAGTCATTAGGAGAGAGAAAGTTTAAGAGCGCTTTAATTTCCAAGTGTAATTCTATTGTACTGTGTAAACATTTCATGGAATCAATTAATAAATATTCTTGATCACACGTCTTTCAATGGATTAGTCAAGCAAAACTGAGTAAGGGGTGTAGTGTGGGATTTCCTGCAACTACATATGCGCTAGAAACAGGGACGATCATTTGTAAAAGAGAGAAGATTGCAATTAAAGTTGTTTGAATCAGGAAAATGAGAAAGGAGAATCTTAAATCGGATGAAAAAGATATGGCATGCAGCACAGACACAAGAGTAATGATTAGCGAATTTCATGAAAATATCAAAGGAAGAATACACAAACGGGATTTTGAAGGAAAGAAGATTACGGATAGAGAAATGGCATCACCTTTGAAGGATTGGGAAAAGCAAGAGATAACATTCACGGCGGGGGAAATATCCAAAGAAAATTTGGATCACACATCTCCACCGTGATCACAATAAACGCGTATAAGGAAGGAGAGGAATCGGAGAACACGGTGAAAACATGGGTGGTGAATGGAGTTTTAATCGATACAGGGAGTCTGGTGAACATCATGTTCTATCACGCTTACAAAAAGATGGGATATAAAGACGAAGATATGATTTTCGCGGCATACAATATTCAAGGTTTTGGTAAATCCGTAACAAAAGTTAAAGGGGAGATAAGAATACGTATTCCGTTAGGAGGAATTGAAACACAGGTGACATTAAGTGTAGTGGATATGGAATCACCGTACAACATATTACTAGGAAGACCATGGGTACATGCAATAAAAGCTGTGGCGTCAACGCTTCATCAATGTATCAAGTTTCCTACACCCACTGGAATTGGCAAGATCAAAGGGGATGCTACTAAAGGAAGAATATATTACCAAAATGAAGTAAAGTGTTGCGAGGAACAAGTAAACAAGCGAAAGAATATATCGAGGTATCGCAAAAAGATGGCGAGGGTCGCAAAGAAAGAAGAAGAGTTTAGAGTTTATATGATAAGAGCAAAGGAAGGAAAAGGCATACCTAGCGAGACCTCGGAGGAAGAAAATGATCTTGCGAAAGAACCAAAGGACCAACCCCTATGGGAGAACCGAAGGCCGATTACGTCGCGGCGGAACAAACCAAAGAAGTGAATATTGGAACTAAGGAAAAACCCAAGATGCTAAAGATTGGAACTAACATGGAAGCAGATGAAGAGAAAAAGAATCATCGATCTGTTGCGAGATTATAAAGACATCTTCGCGTGGGATATGGATGAAATGCCTGGTATAGATCCGTCGATCGCCTGTCACAAGTTAGAAATTGATAAAAATGTGAAGCCATTTAAACAAAGAATTAGAAAGATAGCAACAGCATATCACCCTCAGATAGAAGAAGAACTGCAGAAGATGTTGGATGCGGGAATTATTAGACAAGCAAAATATCCTGAATGGATAGCGAATATGGTTATAGTTCCAAAGAAGAACAAGGGAATAAGGATTTGCATTGATTTCACTGATTTAAATAAAGCTTGCCCTAAAGACAGTTTTCCATTGCCAGATATTCCACAACTAGTCGAATCGGCGGTAGGGAATGAAAGAGTATCATCTCTGGACGGGTACAAGGGTTACAACCAGATTCCTCTCGCCGAGGAAGATCAAGAGCATCTTTGCTTTCTTTGCTCCAAGAGGATTATCTTGCTATACCAAAATTCCGTTTGGTCTGCGAAATGCTTTGGAGCAACGTATCAAAGGATGGTAGAAGAGGTATTCGCGAGAATGGATACATAAAACACTAGAGGTATACGTAGATGACATCTTTGGTAAAAAGTAAGAAGGCGAGAAGATCACGTGCGAGACTGAAAGAAATTTTTGAGCGGATGAGGCGTTTTAACATCAAAGTAAATCCAGAAAAATGTACCTTCGGAGTTGCGTCGGGGAAGTTCTTGGGTTACATTATATCAAAGGAAGGAATACATGTTGACCGGAGAAAGTAAAAGATTCGCGATATGCCGACACTCGCGACAGTAAAGGATGTTCAAAAGCTGAATGGGTTGTTAGCATCATTAGGAAGGTTCATCTCGCGGTCATCCGATAAGTGTAAACACTTTTTTAGCGTTCTGAAAAAAGGATCGAAGTTTAAGTGGACGGACGAATGTGAAAAGGCTTTACAAGGGATCAAAGAGCATTTAATGGATATATCCATTATGCGAGAAGCGAGAACCGGGAGAGGAACTATTAATATACCTCGCGACAACTTCGCATGCCTTAAGTGCGGTTTTACTACGAACGGACGCGGAGTAGAAAAACCAATCTATTACATCAAAAAACTTTTAATGCCGCGAGAAAGAAATTATTCGAAGATCGAAAAATTAATCCTGGCATTAGTTTATGCAACATTCAAGCTTCGCATATATTTTCAAGCGCATACTATTAAGGTAGTCACGAAAATACCAATTGAGTCAGTGATGAAACATTCAAAAAGATCGGGAAGAGTTGAAAGATGGAATGCTCAAATAAGCCATTGTAAGCTCAAGTATGAGATATTATCCTCAACAAAGTCACAGGTTGTCGCGGACTTTTTAGCAGAATTTCCCTTGGAAGAAGATGAAGCGATAGATGAAATGATGGATGTAGAAGAAGAGTATGGAGACCTAAAAGACACTGCTTAACTCGAGCCAGACAGGATGGGAAATATTAGTAGATGGTTCATCAAATGGAGAAGGAAATGGAGTGGGAATTGTTATGATTTCACCAGAAGGCAATAAATTAGCTTTTTCTTTTAGATTGGAGTTTGAATCCACGAATAATGAAACAGAGTATGAAGCTATAATACATGCTCTGCGACTTGCAATAGAAATGAAATTGGAGAATATAAGGATTACCAGTGATTCGCAACTAGCAATTCACCAGGTAACAGAGAAATACACTACAAATAATCCATCTTTGAAAAAATACAAGAAGCATGTCGAAGAATTGTCGGCACAGATACCGAAAAAAAAAAGGAGGCACATATCAAGGAGAGATAATAGACTCGCAGACGCTTTTGCCTTTATATCAAGTATGATGACAGACCCGACTCACGAGGAATATCAAAATACGAGACACTCTGGCGCCATCAATTAATAAAGAGGAAGAACAAGAAGCGAGATATAATGATGGTAGTAGATGAAATGCAATGTCGCGAGTAAGACCGGAGAGTAGAACTTCACGCGTACTTAATGAAGGGAGAGGTACCAAAAAAATAGATTGGAGGCACACAAGTTAAAGAGCCGGGCGACAAATTATGAATTACGAGATGGCGTGCTTTATCGGCGATCTTTTGATGGGCCTTCGCTTCGATGTCTAACAAGGAAAGAAGGAGAAACCATATTGAATATGTTGCATAGTGGGGATGCTGGAAATCATAGCGGCGGGAGATCTTTGGCGTACAAAGCAAAGACGCAAGGATATTATTGGCCATATATGCATGAGGACGCAAGAGCAATATCAAGACGCTGCGAGGACCACAAAGACATGGGAAAAAGATACACGCGCCCCGGCGCTGTTAAATTCTTCCACAAGTGTGTGGCCTTTTGGAAAGTGGGGTTTAGATATTGTAGGACCATTTTTACCGAGAACAGGGACAAAGAAGGTACCTAATCGTCGCAACGGACTATTTCACAAAATGGGCAGAGGTGAAAGCGGTCCAAGCATATTCGCGATAAGGATGTCTTTACTTTCATATTTGAAAATATTATATGCGAGATTTGGGATTCCTTTAATTGGTATCGACAATGGGAAGCGGTTTGAAGGGCAAAATATAGAGTTGCTTTGCTTAATGCATTTCGGATAAGATGTGGAAATCAACTCCATTATATCCGCAAGCTAACGGCCAGCGAGGCAACAAATAAAACGATTGCCGATATATCAAGAAAAAGTTGGAAGGACACAATAAGGGATGGTGCGAACAAGTACACAATGCGGTATGGGCTTATAATACAACTAGAAGAGAAGCCACGGGAATGTCTCCCTTTTGCTTAACTTATGGAGTGGAAGCAGTACTCCCAACAGAGGGTCATAATCCCGACAACCAAAAAGAGGTTTGGGAGAAAAATCTTAGTGCAGGCAACATTCTAATCAAGTTAGATGAATTGGAAGAAAAACGAGAAAAGGCATTGCGACACATGGAGAATTATCAAGAAGACGGCTAAAGAAATATAACAAGCGTGTCAAAATACGTGAGTTCCAACCGGGAGATTTGGTGCTGCGAGAAACCCCAGGTATATCAACGTGAAAGTGGAGGCAAGTTGGCGAGAAAATGGGATGGACCTTATATCATCAAAGAAGTAGTTGAGTACGGGGGCATATAGATTGATGGATCCCGAAGGAAAAGATGTGGGACAAAAATTGGATAGACCATGGAATAGATTATATCTAAAGAAATATTACCCATGAAAATGGGAGAGGAAAAATGAATCAAGAAGAAGTACTTCTACGCAAAATATTTGCGAAATTCAATAAAATGCAGAGAAAATCCGCGAAGATCTCGCGATAAGAATAGCAAAGAGTCATGAATGGCTTAACAAAAATGAACGAACAAAAGAATGGGACGAACCTTTATGGCGTACACCCTAGTCCGCGAATAACATTTCGTAAGAGGCAAATGTAAGACCTAAAGTGCGTCATATAAGGGGGTATCTCTCGACATGGCTCGGGGGAAGGTTACACCGCTCCCGAAGCTCCGAGTCATGAAAATTTGGGGCCCATGAAAGCCTATCCTAAGAGGTACCTTGGATTCCCAACTATATATATAAGGTTATACCCTGGTTGGGCGACCGAGGGTCTCTTCCTAGGAGTCGATGTATGCTCAAGGCGCCGAGGTACACGTTGAGCGAGTGCCCGGGATGGATGAACCTACCACAGGCCATTCTTGGCAAGTCTTGGCATATGTTGCACTCTCCCGAAGAAAACTCCACTTAGGGTGCGACCTTGTAACCATAAACCCTATAGGTGTAGTAGCAGGATTTCCCACACTACACCCCTTACTCGATTTTGCCTAATTAATCCATTAGAAGATATAAGATCAAGAACATTTATTGATTGAATTCATGAAGTGTTTACACAGGAAAATAGAATTACACTTAGAAGTTAAAACACTCTTAAGTTTTCTCTCTCCTAATGACTTGCCTAACAATTCTAAAAAGATCTCTCTCTTTACAGACTCACTCGACCCTTTATATAGGGTAATACATAGTGGATGACAGCTAAGCTATCCTTTATTTTCGGGAATGTCTCGCGAAGTGTCGCCAGTGTACAACTATTCAATCTCGCGACACTTCTTATCCCTCGCCAGGTTTCATGTCTTTCAGCTATTTTGTGTGTCGTTATTTCCCATTGCGTCGTTTATTTTAGCTTCCTGCGACTCCCTCGCGATGCACCGTCGTTTATTGATCCCAGAGCCCTATGCATTGCGATATTATGATCCTACATCTTGCCTCTTTTTCCTTGAATATTGCTTGGAGAGCGATCTTTAAGGAAAAATATGTTGTTGTAGTGATCTTTGGTTTTCGTTGATGAAGGAGCGAGCAGAAGAATATTGTACTTGAAAAGTACGTACTTGCCTCTATTCTTTTGCGAAGTTCCGAGCTTCTTTGAGATATATATGAAGTATCGTCTCTTATCTCTCCTCATATTTCTCCTGCGAGGGAAAGAGTACCATGAGATTTTTACAATATTGTTTCCGCGACTGCTTATCTTTAGAATCTTCAGTTTTGTACTTTTACACGGATTTTGATTATTAATGTCTTCTCTTGACACGTCTCTTTCAACCACTTTTTCTTGACCGTTCATGTCTCTTCGCATTAAATGACCTCGTTTTTCTCGAGGCTCTTTTCCCCAGATATAGTTTTCTTTTCCCCTCCTTTTCATCTTTTAGTTTGTCTCTGCAACTTTCCTTTGATTCTCTCCTTCCGCAATTTGCGCTCTGCTCTTCTTTAAATTTTTCTTCATCCTTTCTAGCTGTTTTTTTAATCTCAATCTTCCACCCATTCCCATACTGATAAATGGCTTCCATCAGTCGTGGATACAAAACTTCTTTTGAAGAAGTTCAACAGAAGTTGCTCGAGAAGGGTTTTACTCTGTCAACCATTCCTGATCAAGAACCCTCATCCATTCTTTCTGAGAAATCTTTTCTCTCGATCATCAATGTGATGATCAAAAGATTATAGTCTCGCTCGATCGACTTCTCGCGGGACTTCCTATTCCCTTGTACAATCCTGAGTTGCCTTTATTTTATGAAATTTTGGCCCATGAAAAATTTTCTCGGGCTGTTTATCAATTAAGTGGCGATTGTATTCGCCTGATGCTTAAGTTCGCGAACCGCGGTGCAGGCAAAGGATCTTTATACCCTAATTCTGCCAGAAATCCCAAATTCGCAGATTTGGAAATAGGCTGTTGAGAAATACACTTTGTGGAAAACTTTTTTGAAAATTACTCGGTGATAACTATGGTGAATGCGAGATCTCATTTGGGGCGTTAAATCAAGAAAAAGGATAATGTCTCTGAAGATAAATTAGTCATGCAAGACATTGATTGGCATCCAGGCAATAATACCTCTCCTCGTCATTCCAAAGATGAGAAATGGTGGGTCGTACCCTTGATCTTAAATGGTCCCTACATCGCGGGCTCGCATATTCTTCCTGCGAATCTCGCAGGATATCATCCTTGGGAATTCAAATGGCCTGAGAAGAAGAAAGAGGTATGTTTCCGACTTCAAATTTGGCTTTCGTAATTTTCTTTCTATAATTGCTGATTTTGTGAAATCTTTCAGATAGCCAGGTTGAAAAGAAGCTACAAAAGGGATCCGTCGGAGGATACTCTGACATTGCTTCGATCGCTGACGAGTGAAGTAAGAATCACTTCCTTTCTTCTTATTTAAAACAATATTGTTGCCTCTGTTTCTTATCTTTACGCGTATGCGAAGGTTGAAGTTGAAGAAACTATTGCTGCGAAGACTAAAAGGAAGGGTAAAACTGTCGCTCGCAAGGGTAAATCCTCTGCCCCTTTAACTAAGAAGCGAAAGGTCCAATCCTCTTCTCGCCTTAGCTCAAGCTCTGAATCTTCTGACGAGGATAACCATGAATCGAATCCTTCTCTCGCCAAGAAGATTCCATCGACCAGTTCTTCCATGGATCAATTATCCAGCATCTTCTCAGATTGTTTCCAAGGAATGGGAGATGCTCCCTAGCTTCTACTTTGTGGGGCTCTCGCAAACGTGTGTAATCTTTGCTTTCTTTGAAGGCAATAATTCATTCAATGGAGTCTCTAGAGTTGTGTCTCCTGACCTTTTGAATGCACTTGGGTCTCTGGTATGTGTACAGGCATACTTCCCTGCTAACTTTAAATTGTTTAGTATATATATATGTTTTAATGATTTTTCTATCTTCTTTTATAGGTTGGAAGATCTTCCTTTGTAGTCGCCTCAGACCTTGAGAGAAGACGCAACAATCTTGAAAAGAAGAATTTGCAATTGAGCAAGAAGATTCAAGAATTAGAGACCGAAGCTGCGTCATCTCGCGATAAAGACGAGAGAATTCAAAAGTTAAACACCGAACTTAACTCCCAAAAGGATAAGGTGTCCACTCTTCAAAACGCCAATCAAAGAACTTTATGGTATAAAATTTTTCCTCCTTTCACTATTTTTATTTTATCGGTCGCATATTGCTACCTAACTTATTACTTTCGCAGATGTATATAATCTCTCCGATGAGGCTATCCTTCTCCATACATTTCCCGATCCTATGGATAATAACCTTCTTCTCGCTCACCTCAACAATTCTTTAAGTAGTTCTTCAAACAAAATTAACTCCCTTTCATTAAATGAACTTGGACCAAATATCGTCTTTTAGAAATTGAACATAGATCTGGTTTAAGTGCTTTTTGCCAACCAATTTAAACGAATGTTTCTCGAGTCCAATAAAGAAATCAAAATTTTGAGGAAGAAAATTAGCGACCTTATAGATGATAAAGATCGCATTGCTAACAATGGTGCACGAGGCATTAGCAACATTTCAAAAATCTCTCCTTGAACTACAAATTGAGCGGGATAAATTGCTTCGCGAAATTCCTTGCTTAGTGAGCGAGAAGATCAAATTCGTTCCCTCCTTGTTATAAATAGTGATGATGAATTCGCACTGGGCTGCGAAAGTTTTAGATAATGCCAGGGAATAACCTAGGTGTTGATGTTAGTCTTCACGCCGAGCATACTTCCTTGATTAAAGATATGATATCGATAGAGAAGGTTATTTATTACACCTTACTACTTCTTACTACTGTAATATTGCTTGTAAATTATTAACTTGTTGTTACTTATTTGCGAGAATGCGAGAAGAGGCTTCAGATTAGAATTAGAGAGCTTGAATCGAGAAAGAACAACTCGCCGAGAATTTTCCGGCGAGAATTGAAGAACTTCGAAACCGAAAAAGAACATTTCGAAAGAATCTCTCCTTCGCGAGAATAGATATTCCAGTTGAAGAAACAATTTCTAACGACAGGTGGAGAATTTTAGCAATGATGTTGTTCGTTTTTCGCAATGGAGGCATGGAGTATGTTTGTAAGGATCACAATATCCCTCTCGCATTCATATCCTGTCTCCTTGAAGAGATTCTGAGAATCTGCCTGTCTCAGACGTTTCTGATAGCGAGGCTGGCGAAGAAGAAAATTCTGGCGATGAGAATAACCAGACTGAAGAATCATACGAAGAAGAAGAATCGCCAAAGAAATAACTCTTTTTGTTTTCTTTTTCTGCTTGTAATATCTGTACATTTCTGTATCCTTATTATAGTGTATTTCTTGGTAGTTCTTCCTTGTGATATAATTGGCTAACATTATTGATGTATAACTCTTTCATCAGAATATGAATAACAATATTTCACTTTCCCATTCCCATACTTGCCTCTGTTATTTATCTTCGGATGAAAGATCTTATTTGTCATCATTGTTATTAAAATGTATCGTTGCGACAATGTCGCCTTATGCTTTGGTGGTCTTCACTTTATTTTTGCTTGTTGCGACAAGGTCACAAGCTGCCTTTACATTTTCATGCAATGGCCCATTGACCTTGCCTTATCATTTTTGTGTGGTCTTCCAAGTCAGACCTCCCTAATTAGAGGTCCTCCCCTGCCACCTTTTATCGCGACAAAATCGCAGGACGTCTTTACACTTGTATGTAAGGACCCCTTGATCTTGCCTTATCATTTTCCAAGTATTTTTGCCTCTGCAGGATGTTTTAGTTGCGACAATATGACAGGCCTAAATATCCTTGCGAACATAAAGCCCCATGACATTGTCGTCGTGCGACGAAATCGCAGGACGTCCGTACACTTTCGTGTAAAGACCCATTGATCTCGCCTTACCCTCGCGTTAGTATTATTGCCTCTGCAGGATCATCGCACAAATATGACAAGCCTAAGTCTCCTTGCGAAGACAAAGCCTCATGACATTTGCGTCTGTTTTGACACCCCCCCTAATGGAGAGCGTCGCCCTTATCATCTCCCCGGTTGCCCCTTCAAGGAGGCGAAACATCGGCCATACAAGACTAGCTCCTCCCATCCGGTCTTAACAACAACCAGTTGTTTTCGCAGCCTCTTATCCCTTATACCTATATGGTTTATGGTTACGAGACTGCACCCTAAGTGGAGTTTTCTTCGGGCGAGTGCAACGCATGCCAAGACTTGCCAAGAATGGCCAGGGTAGGTTCATCCATCCCGGGCACTCTGGCTCAACCGTGTACCCCGGCGCCTTGAGCATACACTGACTCCCTAGAGAAGAGACCCTCGGTCGCCCAACCAGGTATAACCTACATATATAGTTGGGAATCCAAGGTACCTCTTCCGGATAGGCTTTCATAGGCCCCAAATTTCCATGACTCAGGCTTCAGGAGCGGTGTAACCTTCCCCCCTGAGCCATGTCGAGAGATACCCCCATTATGACGCACTTTAGGTCTTACATTTGCCTCTTACGAAATGTTATTCGCGAACTAGGGTGTACGCCATAAAGGTTCGTCCCATTCTTTTACTTATTCATATTTGTTAAATCATTCAATCATTCAAGTTTCATTATTTGCTGATTCTTGTTTGCGAAGTATTCGCACAATTCTGTATTTTCATTTTTCTTTCTTAATTGAATTCCCATATGCTCTTGGCTGCGAGATTCTCGCACATCATTACTTCAATTGCTACTTTTTCTCCTGTTTTTGTTGATTGTTTACTTCTTATGTCTTTTGCTCCTCATATCCTTTGCTTCTTTATTACCATAATATTCGCCTGTCTCTAGGCATTCACCTCGCGAGGTATGTTCAGTCCTTACTTCTATGGCATCCACCATCAGTTTTTCCTTTCTCTGCTCATCTCTCACATGCTGTTTCCACCCTTTTCTTTTGGCATTCCTTTCTTCGCAGCTTTCTACATCTACTTCATGACATTGTTGCGACTCCTTCCAATCTCCCTGTATAATACCAATGCCATTTGGATGTGGGAATTTAATACATTGATGATACGTCGACGCGACTCCCAAGATTTCATGAAGCCATGGCCTCCCAATCAGCGCATTGTATGGAGATTCCACGTCAACCACACGAGAATAAAATATCGATTTGATAATCCTTGTAGAGGTATTCTCATGTGAACCTCTCCCTTTGGTTTGTTTGCAGTGCCATTAAAGCCATATATCTTGTATGTAGAGGGGATCAAATCCTCATCTTTTCCTCCCATCGTCTTGTAAGTATGGTAGAAGAGAATATTCACCGAACTTCCGGTGTCGATTAAGATTCGGTTGATCGCCCAGCAAGCTTCTGCTTCATCATCTTCTCCATCAACTGGTTTCGGGTTAATCTCTAGTTTCACAACCAACGGGCTATCATGTGTTTCTCTCCCTTTTGGCACTTCATCTGCGAGAGAAAGAAATAGTCTTCACTGCCACTTTTCTAATCTGCGTCGTTCTCGCCGGGCTCATTATTTCTTTATCATCGCATCTCTCGCAAAGACTCTACCGAGCACGTTGTCATGAAAATCTTCGATTGTGCGATAAGAGTGGACGATAGAGTTGCAATTCAAATTTTTGGCTTTCGTTCGATTTCTATCACAAATGTTTCCTTTCCTTTCGTGACACTATTCTCACATTGCATTTCGGTGGTGGTGGTAATGTCGGCCTTTTCTTCTCCTTTTAGAAAGTGATTCACTTCCCTTGATCAATCATCCCGAGAATAATTCTCTTTACGTTTCTGCAGTCGTTTGTTTGATGTCCATGGAAGCGATGGTAAGAACAAAACTCATGACTTAAATCGCTGGTGGTGGTTCCATCCCCGCGTTCCAAGGTCTTTGGTACTTCTTCCATCACGCAGTATAGCCTCCCGGATCTTTTCCACACTAGCATTCAGTGGAGGCATCCTAATTGGTTCCCACACTATTCTGCGGCTTCTCTGTCCTCCATGGTTATATTGCCTTCGTCCACCATAAGTTTCTTGCACATTGTCTAGCCTCTGAATCTTATTATTGCTGTTACGGTTATAGTAGTTCCTTCCTTGTTCAAATTCCTCCTGGTCATGGCTTCCCATAGCTACTATCTTCCGCTGTCTCTCATCATCCTTCCCTGCTTGCTTGTCCTTGCGAAGTGCTCGCCACTTGTATTGATGAACCGAGGTAACAAACTTGCGTTCGCAGCATTCGAGTTTGTGTTCGCGTATTTGGATAAGAATTCATTTCATTCTCTTTCTTCTAAGGCGATATATTCTTCCTGTAATTCTCGCAGTTCTGCCATCGTGATTGTATTTTTAACTCTAAAGATTTGAACGTACAACAAGTTAGTCGCGAAAAGAGCATTCACAAATGAGAGGATGAGATATCTTTCCTCAACCCGTCCTGCCATTTCGCTACACATGGTTCTCCATCTTATTGTCAACTGCCTTAAGCTCTCGCCAACCCTCTGTTTCAACCCGAATACATCTTCAATACCTGGTCGTGAAGAATTGTTACTTATGTATGCTCCTAGGAATGTGGCTTGTAAATGATTGAATGATGTGATTGTGTTCCTTGGTAGTCCCTCAAACCATTTTAGTGCTTCTCCATTAGGCTTGATGCGAAATACTTGCACAAGTATGGCATCATGATTCTCCCATTGCAACATACACCTCATATAGGCCTTAATATGTTGTCGCCTTGCAAAGTTGTTCCGTCAAAGATGTTTGTTAATGCGGGAGATTGCACTTAGGAGGTATTCCTCCCATCTGTACTTCTAACGTGAAGGGATTCTTCCCGGCCTGCGATGGCTTCGTCCAATTGTTTCCTTCCTCCTTCCCTTCTATTATTCAACAATCCTCTCATTTCAGCCAATTCTCTTAAGATTTGTTCATTTGCCTCGAACTTGATTCTCTTTGGTCTTTTTAGCTCTGCTTCTCTCCCTCTTCGCTCGTTTGTTTTGACCTTCTTGTTCGTTATTTTCTTCTCTCCTTTCCTGCGACGCTCTTCTTCTTCGTTTCTTTCTTCAATTCGCACGCCATTATATCGGTTGTTATCTCTTCTTGGTTGTCTCTCAGCTCTCACCTGCGCCCTCTCATATTCTTCATTAATATTTCTATTGGCACGATTTTGTTCCCTTCTTCTTTCGCGGTTATCATGGTTATTCTGCCGGATTGCCTCCTCCATCTCTTGATTTTCCATTTCTTCTCTTAGCCTTTCTCTCTCGCGAGCTAGCCGCGCTTGTTCAATGTAGTGTCTCTCAATGTCATCCTCGATCTCTCGATTTCTTCTCAGTTCTTCTCTCCCGTGCAAGATTATTCTCCCTTCAGCAGCTGGGTCATTCAATTCTTGGAGTTGCATGTTTCCTTGATTTTCCCTATTCCGCTCATTTTGAAGGTTTTCGGGCTGAGGAATATAACGATCTTCTATTTCTTCTCTTCTCTCGCCATGCTCTATATTCGGATTTTGTGTTTCTCCATCGGTGCTTTCTGTTGGTAAGACTCTCCTTCTTTCTTCTCCATTCGATCTTGAACTTGATCTCACGCTACTTCTAGATCTCCTATTTTGCAACCTCATATTTTCCATCCTCAATTCATGATTCTGTCTTGTCAAGTTTGCTCGTTCCTCTGCCTCTAGCCGTCTCTCCTCATGTATTGTTTGTCTCAATCTTTCTAATGCTGCGATTTCTTCGTTACCTGGATTCATTTCTCCATTCATTTCTTGCTCTCCTACTCCTTGTC
Source organism: Papaver armeniacum (assembly GCA_023531295.1). Classification (NCBI taxonomy): domain Eukaryota; kingdom Viridiplantae; phylum Streptophyta; class Magnoliopsida; order Ranunculales; family Papaveraceae; genus Papaver; species Papaver armeniacum. The sequence goes on along the minus strand of JAJJWW010003705.1, from coordinate 47,217 downwards.
CATTGTTCACCAACTGCTTGCTCCTCTTCTCTCTCGTCTTGAGAATCAGATCTCCAAGTATGTACACTTACTCTATCATAATCCTCAACCGCGTTTGCTCTTTGGGGAGTTCGGTGGCTGATTTTGATCTTCTCCATCATGTCTCCTGTTCATCCTTGATGATTCTCCCCATTCATTCCTCCTTTCTCCAGCAAGTCTCCCACTTCTTCTTACAACCGTTGATTGCCCTTGTACATTTCTTCTTCTAGCCATTTTTCTTTTTCAACGAATTCTTGAGGATCTTCTCCAAATCTTTTTTCTTAATCCAAATTCCTTTCAATTTCTACGTCAATCTCTGCCTGAGTCCACATTTCTAGCGCATATGTAGTAGCGGGATTTCCCACACTACACCCCTTACTCGATTTTGCCTAATTAATCCATTAGAAGATATAAGATCAAGAACATTTATTGATTGAATTCATGAAGTGTTTACACGGAAAATAGAATTACACTTAGAAGTTAAAACACTCTTAAGTTTTCTCTCTCTAATGACTTGCCTAACAATTCTAAAAAGATCTCTCTCTTTTACGAGACTCACTCGACCCTTTATATAGGGTAATACATAGTGGATGACAATGACTAAGCTATCCTTTATTTTCGGGAATGTCTCGCGAAGTGTCGCCAGTGTACAACTATTCAATCTCGCGACACTTCTTATCCCTCGCCAGGTTTCATATCTTTCAGCTATTTTGTGTGTCGTTATTTCCCATTGCGTCGTTTATTTTAGCTTCCTGCGACTCCCTCGCGGTACCGTCGTTTATTGATCCCGCGAGCCCTATGCATTGCGATATTATGATCCTACAATAGGTATAAGGGATAAGAGGCTGCGAAAACAACTGGTTGTTGTTAAGACCGGATGGGAGGAGCTAGTCTTGTATGGCCGATGTTTCGCCTCCTTGAAGGGGAAACCAGGGAGATGATAAGGGCGGCGCTCTCCATTAGGGGGAGTGTCAAAACAGACGCAAATGTCATAAGGCTATGTTTTCGCAAGAGAATTTAGGCTTGTCATATTTGTGCAATGATCCTGCAGAGGCAATAATACTAACGCGAGGGTAAGGCGAGATCAATGGGTCTTTACACGACGATTATACGGACGTCTGCGATTTCGTCGCAAGACGGCAATGTCATGGGGCTTTATGTTCGCAAGGATATCTAGACCTGTCATATTGTCGCAACTAAAACATCCTGCAGAGGCAAAAATACTTGGAAAATGATAAGGCAAGATCAATGGGTCTTTACATGCAAGTGTAAAGACGTCCTGCGATTTTGTCGCAATGAAAGGTGGCAGGGAAGACCTCTAATTAGGGAGGTCTAACTTGGAAGACCACACAATATTGATAAGGCAAGGTCAATGGGCCATTGCATGAAAATGTAAAGGCGGCCTGCGACCTTGTCGCAACAAGAAGAGATAAAATAAAGACTACCCAGAAATGTTAAGGCGAGAAAAGTAGATTTCTCCATTCATGGAGATACTGCGACCTCGTCGCAATATAAAATTCGACATCGATGAAGAATACATTTCAAAATGATGATGACCTGAGTAAAGATCATTTCGTAAAATTGAAGGCGAATAAACTTGCGAGATTATAGTTATAGTTAAGAAGAAGAAAATAAGAGAATTATTCAAAAAGAGATTTAATCTTTCAAAACAAAAAGACAGTCGCAGCAAAAGTTAAAAAGCAGTTAATTCTCTACATCAATTTTATCATCTTCACCAATAATTTTCTCAGCTTCACCTTCACCGGTCAATGGATGTTCATCGAAATATTTTCAAAGACCTTCATTCTCGCCACCGGTGGATTTTCATCGAAAATTTTTTCAATCGGATCTTTGTTGATAACTTCGGTATTAGCGATATCTTCGCCGCTTTCATAGTCATAATCACTATCGGGAGAATCGGGGACTTCATCATCACTTACTTCCAAAGGATCAACATGAATAGGAGCAAGGGATTTCGACAATAAAATGTCATTCACAAGGACTTGACTTTGAGGGGAATTGACGAAGCAACGCCTTTTGACGATTCTTACTATCTATGTCTTTACAATAAGACATATAATCAAATCTTAGTTACGCACGGTCGCGAGAACGAGCAAGAGAAAGCGACGAGTAACCCATTTTCTTTGCGAATCTTAGAGTAATCTGATGCGAGGGTGGAGATAGTAGAGCGAAGTTTCTTCTCGAAATCGCAAAACAAGTGCACAAGATTAAACATAATTAAAGATTTTTAGAATAATTAATGGATTCAGATAGTCAAATAATATGACTACCTTCCTTCCGAGAAGTAAGATCTTTGAATTAAAGCTGCAAAATTATTCCCCAAACAGTCCATGGCATCATCAAATGTATCTCCAACTAGGCCTTTCAATCGAGCTCGCAAGCTCTTTTCATTCGAAACAAGTATAGAATTCTCGGTGGCGAGAGTAGAGTTGGATTTTTCTAATTTGGAACATTGATCTTTGAATTGGTTTGCTTTTAGACTTAAGGTTATTCTACCTTACTGAATAAGTTTATCTCTCTCGTGATAATTTCTTCAAGTTGCTTTTTCAAAGTATAAGTGGTTTGTTCTTGTTCTTCACGAAGTTTTTGACAAGCATCATATTCTTGCGAATAGGTCGCGACCTTGCTCAGCAGAGATCGCTTTTCCTGAGAAAGGGTCTCATTCTCATCGATAAAGTTTCCAACCCCAAATTAGCCTTAGTCAAAGAATAAGAAAGGCGAGACAAGTCTTTACTTAATGAATCTTGCTGCTGAACTAAATCAAAGTTTTCTTTAGACAAATTATCTATTTGATCAGCGGCATATGTATGAAGATTATTTAAGAAGTTATATTGCTCCATCCAAGCATCTCTTTCAACTCGAACCTCTTCAACAGTTGATTCCAACTGATATATCTCCATTATTCGTTTCTGGTTTAAAGCTTAAAGGGCGAACAAAAGTTTAAGTTGTAAAAAAAAAAAAAAAAAAAAAAAAAAAAAAAAAAAAAAATGATGAGGTGGCGAGAGTATACCTTTTAACTCCTCATTCTTCCTGCGAAGATTATCACGGTCTAGCGAGATGTTGTGAAATTTTTGATTTTCAAGATGGAAAGCTGTACATTTCTCGGTCATAGCTTGGAGATCATTCCTCAATCTAGTGATTTCTTGAACCAAAGATGCTTGCGAAATCCTATCGGGACCAAGATGTTTACTTAGAATCTCGCAAACATCGGACTTGACAGGTCGACGGAAGTTTTCTTGGCATCATTCACAAGATCCGAAAGGACTTTGAGAGCCACTTCTATCCCTTCCAAGTTTTCTTTGGTAAGAGGATTTGCTCGGATGAAGAAGTAATAATAGCGAGTGGAAGGAGGAGACGGGGCATCTTTCATCAAGGCAGCGTCACGGGAAAGGAAGTCTCGGGAAGGATGATGACTGGAGAAATGTTAGAGGCATGAATAGTAGGATTATTATGAGGAGCTTGATCTGCGAAGAGTTCAGGTATAGGAATGCTGTCATTAATAATGTTCTCGCGAGAATTAGCCAAGAAACCATCTTGCGATGATCTTGCAACCGGAGAAGAAGGTGTAAAGGAGGAAAGGAAACACTGGGAGTAACGAGGCTTGGGTTGGCGAAGTCTTTTAGGAGTTTTGTCAATACTTCCATCATCCTGCGAATAACAAGTTAAATAAGAAACAGAGGCAATAATATATTATTAATAAAAAACAAATGTTTCTTAAATACCTTGTCACTCATGAGCTTTCTCTTTGAAGCCATAGATTTTACTCGCGAAGAGGGCTTTGATTGCGCAAAGGGATTCTTGTTGCGAAATAGATTTCGACAATGAGCCCAAAGAAAGAAGAGGGTCCTTCACGGTAAATTTAGTTACGGGCTGGTTCTTGCTAAATAACAATGGCGAAAAGAAACCTACGGAATTAATCATACCAGTGTGATTTTAACAAAGAAAGATAATCTCAAAATTAATCAACAACAAAATCAGTCAGATATGGCAAGATTAACAAACCTAGACGCCATGAGAACGACAACTGATAAAAATGGTAAAGAAGATGGTGAGAGAAAATAGCAGCCGACACTTGCAGAATGATGAAGAAGAAGAACACTTGCAGACGATGAAGAAGATGAAAAAGAAAAGGAAAATTCTTCACAGGGGACACTCCTATAAATAGATGAGAAAAAATATTACGACCGGATAACATTAAATGCACCGGTAAAAGGGGTAAATATAGACACGTGTAAACGGTCACTACTAAATCCAAGAAAACCAGGCAAAAGTAATTTCAGTAGGATCCAAATATCGCACAACATATTTCCTAACAAACGAGAAGAGCTTGCGAGATTGATTATTTTCCGTAACTCATGAGGCAAGAAATGACACTTCATATATATATTACAAAGAAGCTCCAGAACTTCGCCAAAAGAATAGAGGCAAGTACGTACTTTTCAAGAAAAGTATTCTTTCGCTCGTTCTTTCACCAATTAAAACCAAGGATTATTACAACAATGAATTTTTCCTTCAAATCGCTCTTCAAGCAATATTCAAGAAAAAGAGGCAAGATGTAGGATCATAATATCGCAGCGTACAAGGTTCGCGGGATAAATAAACGACGGTGTCGCGAGGAAGTCGCAGAAGCCAAAATAAACGACGCAATGAATAACGACAAGCAAAACAATTGGAAGACATGAAACCTGGCGAGAGTTAAGAAGTGTCGCGAGAATGAATATTCGTGCACTTGCGACACTTCGCGAGACATTCCGAAAATAAAGGATAGCTTATCATCATCCACTATGTATTACCCTATATAAAGGGCTAAATGAGTCTGTTGAAGGGGAGAGATCTTTTGAATGGTGAAGCAAGTCATTAGGAGAGAGAAAGTTTAAGAGCGCTTTAATTTCCAAGTGTAATTCGATTGTCTTGTGTAAACATTTCATGGAATCAATTAATAAATATTCTTGATCACACGTCTTTCAATGGATTAGTCAAGCAAAACTGAGTAAGGGGTGTAGTGTGGGATTTCCTGCAACTACACCATAGCAATTTGACAACCTAGACCTCTCTGTGGGATCGATCCTTTCTTGCCCTTGCTATATTTATATTTTGAGTAGTAAGAAAGTGTAATTTATTTTTGACGCTTACGACAGCGGTCAAATTTTGGCGCCGTTGCCGGGGATACGGTCACCGGAAAAATATCTCAGGCCACCTTTGTCATCGGTACTATCACCGGGTGATTCTACACTTCCGAGTAGTTCAACTTTGCTTCTCTGCAGTCCACACATTCACAAAAACCATTTTAGCCAATTCCTCGTTTCTTGCGAAAACGCGCCTAAAAGCGTGTCATGTAGCTTATATTTCCGGCCATCAATTCTTGCATCCGACTCATACCCCCCTCGCGATTCACTGAAATATTGCGATCGACACTTTAACCTCTGAAATCCGGCTACCGGAACTATGCTCACCGGCTCACCAACTCTGCTCTATTTTCACACGGTTTACTGCGGCTCCAGATCGGTTAAAGCATTTCCCGGCTCGGTTTTGAACTTCTCGCATTCCACCAAAGATGCCCAAACCCAGCTAATGCTCATCTACTGCAGGCTGCCAACCATTTCTACTTTGCGCCACCAGCCACCGCGCAACTTAACCTCATTCCATCACCAAGTGCAAGCTGTGAACAAAAGCACCAACACTATCTGGCATTGCAGCCACCAGCTCCACCTGCCAGCTCTGCCAGTGCAAGTCAATCCCTGGTCATTGCGGCAACATCAGTACAACCATCTCCTTGTACTGCTGCAATCTGTCAAGCCATTGCCAGAGCCTTCCTTTTCAGCTCAGGGTCACCTGTAATACCACCAACAAACCAACATCCCTGAAATTGAGCTCCAAACACGGTCCACAGTAACCAACCAACTCCTCCCATTTGCATCAAACTAAAATCCCAGCTGCTCATTGCAGCCAACACAACAACTTGCCAGATGCATCTCATTCTCGCGGCTCATGTGAAATGCAGTCACTTGTCCTGCTTCCTTGCATTGCGGCATCACTATCCATATTGCTCCCCACCTCCGCAAACTCGTGCACAGTGCTTCTCTTGTAACTCACTCGCAATGCCACCATCAAACTGCTCAGCTGCAACACTTCTGCCTAGCCTTCACTGCACTGCCACTCACTGCGAAACCACCAAAACAGCCACCAGCATTTCAGTTGCGCCAGAACCACGGCTAACTCTGCCATATCATTCATGCCACCTGCACAAGCTCAGGCAGAACCATAGCTCCACCTTCCAGTCCTGCATCTGCAATGAGCTCAATCCATCACAAACAACTCCAAGTTCGAATTCCCATTCTGCATTGCTTGCTTCCCTTGCCATCACTGTAGACCTATCATCTTGGCTTCTAGCTTCACCTGCTGCCCGTCTGCTATAAAACAATAAAACCCATTGCAGAACCAACATCTTCATCCTAATCCGGCTTGAATCTCGAGCTCAGAAACCCAATTCATAAACCCTCAATTTCTCCTTTGAATTCCTCCATCAACAACCAACGACTTCCCTCTTTATTCTCATCGACTCCGTCTCAAACACCAGCCATTCTTCTTCACTGCCATCACCAAAGACCTTAATCCACACAGACCACACATATTACCGATCATTGTAACCCCTTGTATAACCAGCAGTGATGAAACCTGAGGGAACCGAGCGAGTCACCAACACGGTGGTTCGGACATGCTGCTCGAACGGTTTATATGCGTTTTTCTCAGTACGGGTTGTGTCTTTGCTTGTATATTGGAGATCACACAACTCCTTCCCCGCAAATAATCGGATTCGCATAACACACAAACCCATCAACCATTCAGAGCTCTTATCGTTCATCAGCACAAACCGAATGCAACAGCTTCTCCTTCTAGCCAACACAATTAATGGCACTTCATTCGATCGACTAACAGCCATAGCAATCCTTGGCATACACCCATCGAAACTTGGCTAGGAATGGTGATAAAAATCATGGAGCAACCAGCAAGTGCGGCATAAAAACACGGAACTTCTCATTCACGACTTTGGGTTCCTCTCATTTCTTGTTAAAAGCGAAATCGATTTCGAGATAACCCTAATTCACCCCTTCATCTATTTAACAATAGCGACATCAATTTCTCCTTCTTCCCGTAAGATACAAAGGTTGCCGAAATTCATCACTTGCTTCCATCATCTCCAATCGAACTTCCCTGGATCTCTGAATTAATTTCTCAACAGCACCTCTCTCAATCACTCGGACCAACAGCAGCAATGGCAACTCAGAAAACCCCCATCGATCTCCTCCTAATCGATCTCCACTCTCATCTCAGCAGCCGCACACTTCTTTCTCTCAATCTCAGGTGCTTGTACTAAATGTCTGAGAAACACTCGACCTAGCTTAGTTATAAGGGAGTGGGTGCCCCTTAACGAACCGTAGCCTGTCTTTAGCAATTCTGTCAGCAAGTTACCCCTTATCCTCAGCTGGTCTGTTTTTAACACTCCTCCAAAAGAGAGCTGCCCCTTAACAGAATGACTACCCCTTAACGTACAACGGGGGTGACAATAGCACTTCTCTATGAAATAACCATTTAGCCCTTAGTCTTCCGAGTTCTTTCGCCCATAACTTCTTCATACGAGCTCTGAATAACTCCGTTCTTTCGCCATTGCCTTCGTCTTCTCGTCCTCTACAAAATGATGACTAGAAATCCTCCATTTGAACGAGTTCCACTGGGTCTTTGGCCCTTCTTCACTTGTGACTTCACTTTTGTAGCTATTTCCACTTCTTTTTGCTCCAAATGACTCCAAAACACCTGATAACTCAAAACCAATATTAAATACATAATTTACAAGAAAACTCGCAAAGAAAACATAAATACTAGATATAAAATTAGGTGTTTTACAACACCTATCAGATTCCCCCACACTTAGACTTTGCTAGTCCTCGAACAAATCAAACAAAACAATAAAATACAACAACTCCGTGTCGTCGAGGCTACGGTCACTTTTAGCATAAATAACAAGCCTTTAAACCCCTAGGTGTCCCTAGTGGACGAGTTATAGTCTCGTGAAGGTTTACTAGAGATTTACCTACAAAACCTATATTTCCAACTCCGTCTATTCGTGACAAATCAATAAACGAATCCAAAATGACTACAGGAGGAGGTACCTTGCAATTCAATTATTAGTAAATAAACTCTAATTAGATAATCGAACAAGCCACAATACTCGGAAACTAACAAACCACAATCACAATGAAAAGATTAAGAAGATGGATATAGATGTAGATGTTGGCGAATATTAACAAGTGTTCGATGTTTCCCATATCTGTCTCAAGGTCACCGCTAAGATGAACCTAATCCTATTGGATTGAGTGTTGGTCTTTGAATGCTACATCAACTCACCGCATATACAAGGGAACCAAGAGTGACTTTATTCAACACAATAATAATTTCTTTTTTTTTTTTTTTATATGATTGGATCAAACTGGATCCAATTTCTCTCTTTTTTTTTTTTTTTTTTTTTTAGACGGCATGATTAGATCTTTTGGATCCAAGCGCATGCTTCTTGTCAGCAAGTACATGATAGTTGCCTTGGATCCTGCATTCCACGCTTGTTTAGGCGACGGAGACAGGGACTACGTTTCACACATACTGCTATTCCCAAGTGTTTTTTTATTCCGTTTTGGTCTAATTGATCGGTCCTTTTTTTTTTTTTTTTTTTTTTTTTTTGTTTTTCATATATATTTTTTTTTTCATCATTTTTTTCTTTTTCTAGTAACTCAATCACTCTATTTCATCCTAGCAGTAATAACACGTCGATGTTTAGTGACCCACCAAAGCACTTAGAGAACAATAGATAAATATGGAAAAATAAAAATAGAATGTGATATGGTGATATTCCGAGATATGGTAACAACTATCATGTTAATTTGTGATTTCTGAGCTATATTCTTCCCTTTTAGTTAATTGGTTCCTCAACTCCTGCATTCAAAATGGTTCCATCCACTAATGGTGTCATCCTAAAGGCACAAGTTTCTAGATTTCGGAGTTCAAAAAGCACAAATTTTTTCTTGGTTTTTTTCTATTTTTTTCTATTTTTTTTTTTATTTTAAAAAAAAACATAAGGCAAACTAAAACAAATTATACAAACATATAAATGCTCCCCACACTTAAACTTTACATTGTCCTCAATGTAAAATTGAATCTTCCAAAGAGAGTTCAAGGTGGGAAATCATATAACAATATGCGAAAAGAAAAAATAAAAACAAGAAAAGAAAAATTAAAAGATAAGAGATACAAAACCGGTGGGTTGCCTCCCACTAAGCGCTTCTTTTATAGTCGTCACCCTGACTATATCCTCGCAAGATTCATTCCCCATATACCAACAATCTGAAAAGTTGGGGATCCTTCCATAGAACCTGTTTTGCAAACACTAGCTTCACACAAATATTAGTAAAATAAAGCAAAAGTGAAGCTATTAACTGATAAAAGCTTCCCCCACACTTATTCTTGTCCACACTTGGGAGTGTATAAAGAATATAGAAGTCGGGTACTTCCACGGTTTCTGGTTCCATAACCTGCATAGTATGAGAATCAAGTTTCTCTAATGGCGGAAAACGAGAAACAAAGTCATTCAACAATATTCTCGAAGCACATACATTCAAACCAATAAGAGGTAAAGGAGAAGAAACAGTAGGCAAAGGGTTAGATAAACCTTGCACAATCTCTTGTATTACGGAATCCTCTTCATCCTTGAAAAACTCAAGTGAATTATTCACCTCATGTATATCATGGTCCTCTATCAAACCTTGCAACCATTATTCGTCCGTTTCTGCCTTAACCAAAATCTCGACATAAACATCATCATTATAAACATTCACAAGTTCAATTGGGTCTTCCATAATATTGGTCATAACGGTCTCATTGTCAACATACTCCTCTTCATTAGACTCACACCTTGTTGCAAGGAAGTTTTGTAACACACTAGTTTCATCATACTCATGTACCTTTTGAATAGGTGGTTGATCATTATAAAGATCAAAAGTTGAGTCTACTACACTAATGTCATCAAATATTTCCAAAGGTTGGTCCTTTTCAACACAATCAACTTTACCGCAAAAAGGCTCCATTGTACACTCCTCGGGGTTGCCACCATAAATTGGTACAAACGATGTATTTGCATAATAATCATCATCACTATCATAGTCATCATAAGATTGGCTACCACTTCCCAAAGTTTGGTCTTTCGCAGAATTTTTCATGTCCTCTTTGTATTCTTCAATGCCTTGTCTTAAAGCGGAAACACCTTTTTGAAGCTCTCGGAGTGATCCATCCAAATTTTGAAAATAGTGTTCCATTTGTTGGTAAAGCTCATTCGACAAAGAAAAAGTAGAATTACTTACTTCAGTATTGTTAAGCCAATTATATTCCCTTTGAATGGGTGGATGATCATAACTACGATCAGAAATTGGGCCAAACATACTATGAGCACATTCGGTCGATGAAATTGGTTCCACGCTTGGTTGTCTACGAATTGACTCCATGCTGTCCATAAATTGTTGCATTTCATCTACCAAATTAGAGGAAATATTATAAGGAAATATTATAAGGAAATATTGATGGATTGCAATATGATTGAATGTTTGTTTAGTCGAGTCTAGAATTGATTGAACTCACATCCATATCTATAGCTATTTTAGGGTTTTCATCGAGCGATAACCTTGAATACGAGTAGCATGATATGATTAGGGTTTGTAGTGATACATCCTCGTAGTCATATGTAGAAATTGACCTTTGTTCGAATTGTTTGCGCAATGTATTACAATTGCATTGATTAGCCTATTTCTGAAACTTAATGCTCCTAGGAATTGAACTTGATTAGCGCAAGGCGTTAGGTTATTCTTTAGGTAGAATTCACATACGCAGCCCTAATGTGTGTGTTGATGACTTAGGAAATTATGGAGTATTCTTGCAATAAGGTATTCTATGGCTTTTGATGATAGCGAGATTAAATACGAATTCTATTCATATATTCATAAACTTGTTTACAATTGAAGATGAAACCTTTATCCAATATTTTCACATCCTTGATTTGCGTACTTTATTTGCTTTTTGTTTATTTTTATTTACACAATCAGAAATTCTTCCGTGTTACATATATAGGAAACCATAGCAATTTAACAACCTAGACCTCTCTGTGGGATCGATCCTTTCTTGCCCTTGCTATATTTATATTTTGAGTAGTAAGAAAGTGTAATTTATTTTTGACGCTTACGACAGCGGTCAAATTTTGGCGCCGTTGCCGGGGATACGGTCACCGGAAAAATATCTCAGGCCACCTTTGTCATCAGGTACTATCACCAGGTGATTCTACACTTCCAGTAGTTCAACTTTGCTTCTCTGCAGTCCACACATTCACAAAAACCATTTTAGCCAATTCCTCGTTTCTTGCGAAAACGCGCCTAAAAGCGTGTCATGTAGCTTATATTTCCGGCCATCAATTCTTGCATCCGACTCATACCCCCCTCGCGATTCACTGAAATATTGCGATCGACACTTTAACCTCTGAAATCCGGCTACCGGAACTATGCTCACCGGCTCACCAACTCTGCTCTATTTTCGCACAGTTTCTGCAGCTCCAAACTGGTTAAAGCATTTCCCAGCTCAGTTTTGAACTTCTCTGCATTCCACCAGCATGCCCAAACCCAGCTAATGCTCATCTACCTGCAGCTGCCAACCATTTCTACTTTGCGCCACCAGCCACCGCGCAACTTAACCTCATTCCATCACCAAGCTGCAGCTGTGAACAAAAGCACAAACACTATCTGGCATTGCAGCCACCAGCTCCACCTGCCAGCTCTGCCAGTGCAAGTCAATCCCTGGTCATTGCGGCAACATCAGTACAACCATCTCCTTGTACTGCTGCAATCTGTCAAGCCATTGCCAGAGCCTTCCTTTTCAGCTCAGGGTCACCTGTAATACCACCAACAAACCAACATCCCTGTAAATTGAGCTCCAACACAGTCCCTGTAGCCAACCAACTCCTCCACTGCATCAAACTAAAATCCCAGCTGCTCATTGCAGCCAACACAACAACTGCCCAGATGCATCTCATTCTGCGGCTCATGTGAAACAGTCACTTGTCCTGCTTCCTTGCATTGCAGCATCACTATCCATATTGCTCCCCTGCTCGCAAACTCGTGCCTGGTGCTTCTCTTGTAACTCACTCGCAATGCCACCATCAAACTGCTCAGCTGCAACACTTCTGCCTAGCCTTCACTGCACTGCCACTCACTGCGAAACCACCAAAACAGCCACCAGCATTTCAGTTGCGCCAGAACCACGGCTAACTCTGCCATATCATTCATGCCACCTGCACAAGCTCAGGCAGAACCATAGCTCCACCTTCCAGTCCTGCATCTGCAATGAGCTCAATCCATCACAAACAACTCCAAGTTCGAATTCCCATTCTGCATTGCTTGCTTCCCTTGCCATCACTGTAGACCTATCATCTTGGCTTCTAGCTTCACCTGCTGCCCGTCTGCTATAAAACAATAAAAACCCATTGCAGAACCAACATCTTCATCCTAATCCGGCTTGAATCTCGAGCTCAGAAACCCAATTCATAAACCCTCAATTTCTCCTTTGAATTCCTCCATCAACAACCAACGACTTCCCTCTTTATTCTCATCGACTCCGTCTCAAACACCAGCCATTCTTCTTCACTGCCATCACCAGTGACCTTAATCCACGACAGCCACACATATTACCGATCATTGTAACCCCTTGTATAACCAGCAGTGATGAAACCTGAGGGAACTGAGCCAGTCACAGACACAGTGGTTCAGACATCTGCTCGAACAGTTTATATGCGTTTTTCTCACTGTACAGGTTGTGTGCTGCTTGTATATTGGAGATCACACAACTCCTTCCCTGCAAATAATCGGATTCGCATAACACACAAACCCATCAACCATTCAGAGCTCTTATCGTTCATCAGCACAAACCGAATGCAACAGCTTCTCCTTCTAGCCAACACAATTAATGGCACTTCATTCGATCGACTAACAGCCATAGCAATCCTTGGCATACACCCATCGAAACTTGGCTAGGAATGGTGATAAAAAATCATGGAGCAACCAGCAAGTACTGGCATAAAAACACAAAGAACTTCTCACATTCACGACTTTGGGTTCCTCTCATTTCTTCTGTTAAAACTGAACTGATTTCAGATAACCCTAATTCACCCCCTTCATCTATTTAACAATAGCAGCATCAATTTCTCCTTCTTCCCTGTAAGATACAGGTTGCCAGAATTCATCACTGCTTCCATCATCTCCAATCGAACTTCCTGGATCTCTGAATTAATTTCTCAACAGCACCTCTCTCAATCACTCGGACCAACAGCAGCAATGGCAACTCAGAAAACCCCCATCGATCTCCTCCTAATCGATCTCCACTCTCATCTCAGCAGCCGCACACTTCTTTCTCTCAATCTCAGGTGCTTGTACTAAATGTCTGAGAAACACCGACCTAGCTTAGTTATAAGGGAGTGGGTGCCCCTTAACGAACCGTAGCCTGTCTTTAGCAATTCTGTCAGCAAGTTACCCCTTATCCTCAGCTGGTCTGTTTTTAACACTCCTCCAAAAGAGAGCTGCCCCTTAACAGAATGACTACCCCTTAACGTACAGCGGGGGTGACAATAGCACTTCTCTATGAAATAACCATTTAGCCCTTAGTCTTCCGAGTTCTTTCGCCCATAACTTCTTCATACGAGCTCTGAATGACTCCGTTCTTTCGCCATTGCCTTCGTCTTCTCGTCCTCTACAAAATGATGACTAGAAATCCTCCATTTGAACGAGTTCCACTGGGTCTTTGGCCCTTCTTCACTTGTGACTTCACTTTTGTAGCTATTTCCACTTCTTTTTGCTCCAAATGACTCCAAAACACCTGATAACTCAAAACCAATATTAAATACATAATTTACAAGAAAACTCGCAAAGAAAACATAAATACTAGATATAAAATTAGGTGTTTTACAACACCTATCAGTTTCTCTCACTTATGGGCTTGGTGGATTTTCATCTAATGGACTTTGAAGACTAGACCTAATTTTGGAACAAGAGGAGCTATAAAAGAGAAGTCCTACAACTTTTGGAAACACGTTTTTATTCTTGGAACTTGGAGAGCCGCTTTTGTTTACGCTACTAGGGTTTGCTTTTGTTCATCTTCTTCTTTATTCAATTCATATTTTTGTGATGAACTCCATAGCTATGAGTAGCTAAATTCTATATTATTGGTTAAGGATGTAGTCCTATTTCTAAAACTTGTGCTTGATTTATGTATTAGTTTTCTCTCTTGATTATCGTTCATACTTCTATTGTTTTTATGATCACATGATTGATGTATTGTGATAGGACTTAGATGTTTGGTTAGTTAAGTGGCCAATTAATTGAACTTGCATCCTTGTCCATAGCTATTTTAGGGTTTTTCATCGAGCGATAACCCTGAATACAAGTAGCATAATATGTTTACGGTTTGTAGTGATACACTCTCGTAATCATATGTAGAGTTTGATTGTCCGAATTGTTATGCGCAACGCATGACAATCGCATTGATTAGCCTATTTCTGAAACTTAATGCTCCTAGGAATTGAACTTAATTAGCGCAAGGTGTTAGGTTATTCTTTAGGTAGAATTCACATAAGCAGCTCTAATGTGTGTGTTGATGAACTTAGGAAATTAATAGATTATCTTGCTCTCTTGATTCTCTAGGCTTTTGATAATATAAGAGATTAAATCGTAATTCTAATCATACATGCAAGCACATGTCTAAGATTGAAGATGAATTCCTTGACCAATATCTTTTTCTATTGATTACTTTCTACAATTTACTTTGCTTGTAATTTACTTTTATTGCTTACTTAAAAATCAGAAATCCCCCCAATTGGTTACTTTAAGAAATTGATTACATAATAACTACAATCGCCTCTCTGTGGAAACGAACTCTTTCTTATCATATACTTTAGGAAAGTGAAATTATTTTTGACGCATACGACAGCGATCAAATTTTGGCGTCGTTGCCGGGAAGGCATACGGCTAGTTATTAAGTTTTTAGTTTCTTATTTCTGTTTTGCTTTTATCTTTGCTTCTTGTTTTCTTGTCTTGTTTCTCACTTATTTGCGAGAATTGTTTTCAGGTACCTAATCCCTGGCTTCTAAAGATTGGAATTATCCAAGGTGCGGGATAACTACTCGAAGAGGCACAATACTCCAACCAAGTCAAGACACAACGGAAGAACAAGAGTTGGAAGTAGAAGAAGAAATTTTCCAGCAAGAAGAAGAAGAAACAATGGGTGATACAAATCGTTCACTCAAGGAGTTAGCTTCTCATAAGCTTGATACACAACAAGGGTGTATTCAAACAGACTCTACTTTTGATATCAAGCCGGGGTTGCTTAGAGAATTACCAAAGTTCCATGGCATGGTGAATGAAGACCCAAACAAGCATCTTATGGACTTCCACACCATTGTCATGGCCATGCTTCCAGCGGATGTTGAGGTGGATGGTGCCATGTTGAAAGTTTTCCGTTTCTCTTTGATGGATAGTGCTAAGGATTGGTTGTACTATTTGCCTTCCGGAAGTGTCACGACATGGAATGGGCTGAAGAAACTCTTTTTAGAGAGATATTTTCCTGCATCCAAGGCTACTCAAATTCGAAAGGAGATTTGTGGGATGAAGCAAAATGTGGGAGAATCCTTATATGAATGTTGGGAACGATACAAGAGATTGGTGGCAAGCTGCCCTCACCACCAATTCAGTGACGCTATGATCATCCAATATTTATATGAAGGACTCCAATCAAGTGATAGGAATCTTCTTGACGCTGCGGGTGGTGGTGCACTAGTGAACAAGACGGTGGCACAAGCTAGAGAGTTGATTGAAAACATGGCAGCAAACTCCCAACAATTCTTGAGTCGTGGTTCGGATGTGCTTCTTAGGAAAGTGAATGAAGTAAGCGAGGTCGAGGAATTTCGTCAACAAATGGGTAACATGAACGCAATGCTGCAACAAGTTGCAGCCGCGGTGATACCAAGTTCCTCTCAAACTTATGAAGGCGAGCAAGCTAATGCGGTCTTTCCAAATCAACAAAGACGGTATGATCCCTACTCTAACACTTACAATCCGGGATAGAGAGATCACCCAACTTTTATCTATGCCAATAAGCAAGGAGCGATTCAACAACCTAATTTCAAAAACCCGAGTGGATTTCAACCTCAACAACAACAATTCCAGCCGATACAACAATTTCAACAACAACAACAACTTCAAATTATGGGGTCCAATATGGAAGAGTTGCTGAAATCTTTTATGCAAAGAACGGAGAGTACGGTTAAGGATTTGCAAACTCAAGTTGGTTCTATGGCTATTGAGTTGAATCAATTTAAGACACAAAATGGTGGGAAACTCCCTTCTCAACCTATCAACCCAAAAGAGGGTGTCAATGCAATTACGTTGAGAAGTGGTACACAACTTGTGCAACCCGAGGTTACTGATTCGGGCACGGTGGAAGCACCAAAGGAACCTGTTTTGGAGGAGAAAAATGAGGATTCTCCCCAAACTTCTGAGGTACCTATTTCTAACTCTAAAACTCCAGTTTCTACTTATGTTCCTCCTTTACCTTTCCCTCGCAGATTTGCAAATTCCAAGAAGGCGGAACTAGAAAAGGAGATTTTATACATTCTCAAGAAGATCCATGTGAACATACCACTCATAGATGCAATCAAGCAAGTTCCAAAGTATGCAAAGGTGTTGAAGGACTTGTGTACCAATAAACAAAGGCTCAAAGGTAATGAAGTGCTTAGTGTGGGGGAGAATGCTTCGGCAATCTTACAACACAAACTCCCACTTAAGTGCAAGGATCCCGGTAGTTTTGACATTCATGTCACAATTGGTAACACCACATTTAACAAAGCTATGTTGGACTTAGGTGCATCTGTTAATGTTATGCCTGCGTCTATGTATAATTCACTTGATCTTGGTCCTCTTAAAAAGTCTGGAATTGTGTTGCAATTAGCCGATTGTTCTAATGTCTATCCAATGGGTATTGTTGAGTATGTTCTTGTGCAGGTTAATCAACTTGTATTTCTAGCTGACTTTTGCGTGTTAGAGATGGATGAAGGTTCACCGGACTCGTCGCTTCCATTGATACTTGGGCGTCCCTTCATGAAAATGGCGAAAACCATTATTGATGTTGACAAGGGAACACTAACTATAAAGTTCGATGGAGAAATAATATGTTTCAACATTTTTGAGACGATGAGATATCCTAGTGATGTCCACTCTTGTTTCTCCATTGATGTGATGGACACATTGGCGCACAAATGTTTGAGTTGAATGGTGTTGATACTTTGGAAACCGTGCTCACTACACCATTGACGATGGTTATGAGTATAGTGATGAGATTAAAGAAACCATTGGTTCTCTTGACTCATTACCGGAAAAATCAGCACTTAAAAATATTTCATATGCTTCTTTACTTTGCAATGATGAAAAACTTGTGCCATCTATTGTTAAATCTCCAAGTTTAGAATTGAAACCTCTTCCAAGTCACTTAAAGTACTTGTACTTGGGTGACAAGGAAGATTTACCCGTGATTGTTTCTAATGAGCTTAGTGAATTACAGGAGCAAAAACTTCTAAGGGTGCTAAGGACATACAAGACGGCCATAGGATGGACAATCGCCGATATCAAGGGTATAAGCCCTGCCGTTTGTATGCACAAGATCCGTATGGAGGATGATACAAAACCTACAATGGAAGCGCAACATCATTTGAACCCTCCCATGATGGAAGTTGTGAAAAAGGAGATACTCAAGCTTTTGGACGTGGGTGTTATCTACCCCATATCCGACAACAAGTGGGTAAGCCCGGTACAAGTAGTACCAAAGAAATCAGGTGTGACGGTGGTGGAAAATGATAAGAACGAACTTGTCCCAACTCGTGTGCAAACCGGTTGGAGGGTTTGTATTGTGATAGGTGTTATAAACACCGTGATATTTATCTATTATTAAAAAATTGCTTTCTTTGCGAGTTTTCTTATAAATTATGTATCTTATGATTACTTTTGAGCTAATCAGGTACTTTGGAGTCATGTGGAGCAAAAAGAAGATAAATCATTCATTTGGAGTGTAAAAGGCAAAAACATCAATTCCTAGGCGAGCGATCCTTGAAGCCAGCGAAAGTTATGCGCACGGAGGAGGTGAAGAATAAACTGTAAGTTATCCATAACTGACAGTTGAGTTGAACAGAGAATTAGGCTGTCGGTTACTCGTAACCGACAAGCCATATGTGAAGTAGGCGGCCCTCTATCCAATATATGGGTGCCTAAAGTCATCCTGGGGTTTCCCAGGAGCTGGGGCATTTTAATCCAAAGTCATTCCTACACTAGCCCTAGATTTCAGAGGAAACTATCTCTTAATCATTTCTCATCTGAAGTCAGAGAAACAAAATTGATGGCTGTTGTTCGACTGTGGTTCCGAGAGATTGATAACAGAAGTAGCAAATAAAAGAAATGAGTGTGGTGATACAGTGAGGATTCTGATGTTGCTGCGTACAGGGAAGAACTCATATACTACTCTGATGGTCGATTCGAATGGAAGAAGCTAGGGTTTGGTGTTGCTGCTGAATCGTGAGATTCAGGAGATAGATTTGAGTTGATTTGGGGTTGTTGTCGATTCATGGGAGTACACTAAAGAAAACGAAGATACAAGGGTTTTGGTTGAAAAACAGAGATTGTGGATTTCTTTTAGGGTTCAGGTTGAATCGATGAATACAGGAGAAGAAGACAATGGAGGAATAAATGGGTTTCTTTGTGATGATTTTACGATTAACAGGATAGGAAGAGAAGATGAAGAAGAAAACTTCTGCTGCTGTTGATATTCATGGGGTTTGCTGGGGAGAATTGTAGCTGCTATTGTTGATGTTGTTGTTTATGGAACCATGGTTTTATATCTGAGGTTGGAACCGAGCTGAAAGAGAGATTTGGAGTGCAAATGAAAAAACTAGGGTTTCTGGAGCTGAATTGGGTGCTTTGGGTTCACATAAGGATCTGTCAATTTGGGTTTGGTTCAGATTCAATAAAATTGGAGGTTTTGGCAATGTGGTGGAGGAAGCTACTTGAATCTGACCTGAGTTAATAGATGAATGCCTAGGTACATGTTATCATATGAATTGAATGAGTCTGGTGTTAGTGAAAGAGCAAAGTGGAGATTTCAAAAGTGGTGTCAGCTGTTGCGAATGGTGGATGATGTGCTGCTGCTGTGGTGATGAACAAAGAAAGTTGGGTTATGCTGTTGAGCTCGATTTATCAAGACGAAGAGATATTTGTGTTGCCATTGCAGTTGGCTGGTGGTGAGAAGAACTCAGGGAAATACTGGTGGATATTGCAGGTGCTAGTGCAGTCACAACCGAGATTTGATGTTGTTGCAGGTCTTAAGTGCAGTGGTGATGCTTGATGTGACTCAATAATGTTGTAGTAAAAAGGTTCGTTGAGACTTGTGAAAGCAATGGATTTTTAGACTTATAAAAATTAATAATAAAGAAAATTTAACACAAAATTGATTCAAGATATGAGAAAATAACCAAGACACTGATTCCACTATTACACATGAATGAATAACAATAAATAACCCAAAACTTTAATTATCTTTTAAATTCCTTGTTTCTTAATTCACAAATAATCAGACAAATTCTCAAAAATTAATTGTATCCCTAAGCATAGATTATCTTAATACAAAGCATAACCTATCTAATTGAATCACAACTAATGAAAATAATTTTGCGAACGATTTAAAACTCTGCAAAAGCAGTGATTGAGTGAATTATAATTTATAAATTAGAGAAAATATAATAGTTACCACTTATTCATGCGTAAATAGCTTCCTCATTTCCTTGGTTGTGGGAGAATTAGCCTCTCATCATGTTGGAAACACGCTCAAAAATCATTATTATTGCTCAAAGGGTGTTTACAAAGATGGAATGGAGAATAAGATGAAAATCGGGTGTTTGCAACGATTATAAGTGTTGCAAACACTGTTACAAATAGGGTTGAAAACTGTTACTGATTTTAAGTCTGCCTTCCGTATTACGACCCACGACAAAGTGTCGTTGTCACTGTAGAAGAACGACGGTTCCCTGTGCGTTGATGTTCTTCGTGTTCTTCAATGGCGGCAGTAGCAAGATATTTTGTAACTCGATTTTTTTGACTCTCTGGTGCTCTGCAACTCTCCCAATCTCTCTGTAATTCTTCTATGATATCTAAGCAACTATTTATATCCCAACATAAGCAAAATCTCACGTCAATTAATCCGGAATCATCCTCACTTACTCTGCCAGATACGGGAATATATTCTTCCCTTTTTCTTCTCTTGCACGCGTCTTCCAGATGAAAACTCTCCATAATTAATTCCTACACGCTCTTGGTTGCTGCTCTAGTCACAAAACACGTTCAAATTCTCATGCACTGACCGTGAAAAACTCCCTCGACTCCCTCGTAATACGTCTTTGCTCGATTTCTTCTCTGGGATTATCCAGCCAAAACTGGTCGAACAAAAGGCCTATACCAGCCCTGTTAGGCCCAAAGGAAGATACCCAATGAATTTCAGCCTTTGAATCTCCTTCTAGTGCTCCCAAAATCACAACTCAGTTCTGCCAGGCGTGAACATATTTTTTCCCGCCAAATTTCATTTTCAAACGAAGAAGAAGGTCACCCCTTATCCAACAGCTGGGGGTGCGAATATCAATTGGGTGTGTAGTTGCAGGATTTCCTACACTACACCCCTCACTAGATTTAACACAACTAAACCATTTGAATATGAATAACTATGAATTTTATTGATTATTTTCTTGAAATGTTTACAAAGAAAGATAGAACAGAGCTCAAGAAATTATAACTACTCCAAAGTTTCTCTCTCTTAATATCTTGCTTAACAATTCAAAAAGACCTCCTTACAACAGACTTACTCAACCCTTTATATAGGGTATTACATAGTGGATGACAGCTAAGCTGTCCTTTATTTTCGGGAATCCTTCGCGAAGTATCGCAAGTGTATAAGTATTCGTCTTCGCGACACTCCTAAATCTCGCCAAGTCTTCACACTTTTCTCATGTTCTGGCTGCCGTCATCCATTGCGTCATTTATTTTACTTCCCTGCGACGCCTTCGTGATGTAGTCGTTTATTACTCTCGCGAAGTATTGATGTCGCGATATTCTGATCCTACATCTTGCCTCTTCTCATGTATTCTCTGCGAAGTAGTGAATGTCATGAGAACTAATATCTTGAAATGTCGCAATAGCTCATTCTTATCTGTTTTAATCCCGTACTTTTACACGGAACTTATTACAGATGTTTCTTCTTCCATTCCTTTCTTGACACGTTTCATTCAACCGTTTAGTTTTGACCATTCACGTCCCATCTCGCATTAAATGCATTTATTTTCTCGAGGATCTTTCTCTATATATATAGTTTTCTCACCCTTCTCTTCTTCTCTTTTATTTTCTCTCTCTCTGAATTTTCCTTCAACTTCCTTCCTCACTTAATTTGCGCTCGCTCTTGTAAATCCTTCCTTTTTTCTTTCTCTCGATTTTTCACTTCTCCCTTCATTCCCATACTCTGATAATGGCTTCACTCGGTCGTACATACACACCCCTTTTCAATGAAGTTCAACAGAAGTTACAGGAAAAGGGTTTCACTTTATCAACCATTCCTGATCAAGAATCTTCATCTATACTTTCTGCAAAATTGTTTTCTGATCATCAATGTGATGATCAGAAAATCATAGTCTCACTAGGTCAACTCCTCGCCGGTCTTCCCATTCCTCTATACAATCCCGAGATACCATTATTCTATAAAATCCTTACTCATGAAAAATTCTCGCGAGCTGTTTATCAGTTGAGCGGCGACTGCATCCGTTTAATGCTTGAATTCGCCAACCGTGGCGCTGGTAAAGGATATTTATATCCTGATAATGTCAAAGATCCTAGATTTGTAAATTTAGAGATAGCCGCTGAGAAGTATACTGTAGAGAACTTCTTTGCGAATTATGCAGTTATAAATATGAGAAATGATAAATCTCGCTGGGGTGATCGACTGAAGAAAAAAGATAACGTTGATGCTGATAAACCGCTCATGCAAGATATTGACTGGCATTCGGGTAAAAATAATACTCCTCGCCACTCCAAAGATGAGAAGTGGTGGGTTGTTCCTCTATTTCTAAGCGGACCTTATATCGCAGGTTCACATGCACTCCCTGCAAATCTCGCAAATTATCGTCCTTGGGAATTTAAGTGGCCCGAGAAGACAAAGAGGTATACTTCCTTTTTCAGTTTTTGCTTTGCGATATTTCCCTCCTCTTATATTTATTAAACTTGCAAAATTTTTAGATTGACAAACTGAGGAAAAGTTATAAAAGAAATCCAAAACCGAATACTCTAGCGATACTTCGATCGATCACGGATGAAGTAAAAAACATTTTCTTTTGTTATTTTAAACAATATTGTTGCCTCTGTTTCTTATCTTTATTCGTGTGCGAAGGTTGACGTTGAAGAAGCTGAAGCTGCGAAGGTTAAAGGCAAGAATAAAACCACTTCTCGCAAGGATGCATCTTCTGGTCCATCTTCTAAAAAACGAAAAGTTCAATCTTCTTCTCATTCAAATTCTTCATCTAGTGAAACATTTGATGATGATGACAACGATTTAAACACTTCTTTCGCAAAGGGAGTCAATCAACTGAATCCCCTATGGAGCAATTATCCAACATCTTCTCAGACTCCCTGCAAGGAATCGGAGACAGTCACCTTTCTAGTATTTGCGAAGCTCTCGCAAATGTGTGTAATGCTACTTTGCTAGAAGGCAATGACTCTTTTAAAGGGGTTTCCAGATCTGTATCTCCCAGCTTCTTGAATGCACTTAATGCCTTGGTATGTCAGAATTTCTATTTTTCCTTATGATTTTAATTTTTATTATATCTTGACAACCTCTTTATCTCTCTTTATAGGCCGGAAGAACTTCTTTTGTCGTTGCCTCGGATTTTGAGAGGAGACACAATAATCAATGAAGAAGAATACTCAACTTCAAGTTGAAATTGTGGACTCTCGCAAGAGGCATGAGGATGAAACCGCTGCTCTTCGCGAAAGAATCCAACAATTGGAAACTGAGTCGTCCACTCAGAAGAATAGAATCTCTACTCTTCAAAGCGCTAATAAACAACTTTATGGTACAAAAATTTTTACTCTTCAAGTCGTCTTTATTTTGTCATTTGTTCTTCTTTGCCTAACTTACTATTTTCACAGACATATATAATCTCTCCGAAGAAGCTGTTCTTCTTCATTCATTTCCTGAGCCTATGGATAATGATATTCTTCTCACTCATCTCAACGAATCTTTAAGTAGTTCATCAAACAAAGTTAATTCCCTTCCGTTAAATGAACTTCAAGCCAAATATCGCATCTTAGAGATTAAGCATAGATCCAGTTTAAGTTTAGCCAACCAATTTAAACGAATGCATCTTGATTCTCGTAAGAAAACCAAAACTTTAAGGAAGAAAATTAGTGACCTTATAGATGACAAAGATCGCATTGCTAACAAAGGTGCACAGGCATTAGCAAAATTTCAAAAATCTCTTCTCGAAGTACAAATTGAACGAGATGAATTACTTCACCAGAATACCATACTTAACGAGCGAGAAGATCAAATTCGTTCACTTCTTGTTATAAATAATAATGATGAATTTGCTTGGGCTGAAGGTTTTAGACAATGCCGGGAATAACTTAGGTGTTGATGTTAGTCTTCATGCCGAGCATACCGCCTTGGTTAAAGATATGATATTTGTGAGAAGGTTGTTTATTATACTTTTTACCGCTCCTTATCTCTCGTAGTATTGTTATTGAGTTGTTAATTCATTGTCATATGTCTTGCAGAATCCGAGAGGAGATTTCAGACAAGGATTGAAGAACTTGAGTCTGAAAAAGAGCAACTCGCACAGGATTTTTCTCTTCGCAACAACAAGTATTCTAAGTTGAAGAAACACCTTCAAGCTACAGTAGCGAACTTCAACAATGATGCTGTTCGCTTTCGCAACCAAACTATTGAGGCAGTTTGCAATGATCATCGCATTCCTCTTAGTTC
This sequence comes from Papaver armeniacum, assembly GCA_023531295.1. NCBI lineage: Eukaryota > Viridiplantae > Streptophyta > Magnoliopsida > Ranunculales > Papaveraceae > Papaver > Papaver armeniacum. The sequence continues at coordinate 22,992 of JAJJWW010003705.1, read as the reverse complement.
ATACCCTTGTCTTTTTGATGATATTCCTGAAAATAGCCTTTCTCGGATGTTTCTGATAGTGAAGCTAGTGAAGAAGAAGAATTTGGCGAAAAGAATGGCGAGATCGAAGAATCTGATAAAGAAGAAGAATCCTCAAAGAAATAACTTCTTTTTCTTCTTTCATTTCTTGTAATATCTGTACATATACTCTTTTAATCTTCCATTTCTGTAACCCCTTATTGTAAATTTCTTGGATTACTGAATATGAATTCCACCTTTGTTTTCTTTACTTGTGCATACTAATCAAGCAATTCTTCTTTATTTTCTCGTTTCCTTTATGCATAAATCTATCATATGAAAATGAATAACAAAATTTCATCTCATTCATTCCCATACTTGCCTCTGTTATTTATTTTCAAATGAGAGATTTAGCCACTCTATATGAAGAAACATAATCATCTTCGCAAGCTTATTTTATGTTTAAGTTCATCATTGCGACAAGATCGCAGGACATCTTCAAAAATGAAGAAATCTATTGATCTTGCCTTAACATTTGTTGTGTGGTCTTATTTTGCCTTCCTAATTAAAGGTCTTATTTCGCCACCCCTCATTGCGACAAAATCGCGGGGACGTCTTTACATTTTCATGCAATGACCCATTGACCTTGTCTTATCATTTCGCAAGTATTTTTGCATCTGCAGGATATTTTACTTGCGACAATATGACAGGCTTTAATATTCTTGCGAATATAAAACCCCATGACATTGTCGTCTTTGCGACGAAATCGCAGGACGTTTTTACATTTTCATGTAAAAACCCATTGATCTCGTCTTATCTTAGTATTAGTATTATTGCCTCTTCAGGATCATCGCACAAATATGACAAGCCTAAATTTCCTTGAGAAAATAAAGCCTCGTGACATTTGCGTCTTTTGACACTTATCAGCTCCCTAATGGAGGGTGCCGCCCTTATATTCTCCCTGGTTGCCCCTTCAAGGAGGCGTACATCGGCCATACAAGACTAGCTCCTCCCATCCTGGGTCTTAACAACCCGCTTGTTTTCGCAGCCTCTTATCCCTTATACCTATATGGTTTATGGTTACGAGACTGCACCCTAAGTGGAGTTTTCTTCGGGCCGAGTGCGACATATAACAAGACTTGCCAAGAATGGACGAGACACTTCAAATGCCCTGGCACTCTTGGCTCAACCGTGTACCTCGGCGCCTTGAGCATACATGACTCCTTGGAAGAGACCCTCGGGCGTCCAACCAGGGTATAACCTTATATATATAGTTGGAAATCCAAAGTATCTCTCCCGGATAGGCTTTCATGGGCCCCAAATCTCCATGACTCAGGTTCCAGGAGCGGTGTAACCTTTCCACTGAGCCATGTCAAGAGATACCCCCTTATATGACGTACTTTAGGTCTTACATTTGCCTCTTGCGAAATATCATTCGCGAACTAGGGTGTACGCCATAAAGGTTCGTCCCATTCACTCACTCATTCATTTTTGTTAATTCAATCAATCATTCATTTTTGATAATCTCTTGTTATTTTGTTTGCGAAGCTATCGCACAATTTTGCTTTGTTTATAATAATCTCATTTCAATTCTTCAATCGGATTGTCATACATTCTTGAGATTCTCGTACATTTTTTCTTCAATTATCATTTCTTCTTCTTATCCTTGTCATGCTTTCATCCCTAAATCTTTGTCACCTTTGGCAACTATTCACTTTTTACACCTTTTACTCCTACTTCCCTCTGCCTCTGCATCATTCAGACCTTTTAATGATTCTTTTCCATCATAATGTTCAATTGCTTTCATGCACTCACTTCGCAATGTATATTCTTCCTTTGTATCTATGGTATCCACCATCAACCTCTCTCTTATTTGCTCATCTTTTATATTTTGCTTCCAACCCTTCCTTTTTGCAGTTCTCTCTTCGCAGCTCTCTACATCAACCTCGTAACATTTTTGTCCTTCCATCCAGTCGCCCTTTATAATTCCAACACCGCTAGGATGGGGAAACTTTATACACTGATGGTAAGTTGATGCTACACCCAAGATTTCATGCAGCCATGGCCTCCCGATTAATGCATTGTAAGGGGATTCCACGTCCACTACACAGAACAAAATTTCCGTTGATAATCCTTGCAAGGGTATTCTCATGTGTACTTCTCCTTTGGGCTTGTTCGCGGTACCATTGAAACCATATATTTTGTATGTTGAAGGGATCAAATCTTCATCCTTTCCTCCCATAGTTTTGTAAGTATGGTAAAAAGAATGTTAGTTGAGCTCCCAAGTATCAATTAAGATTCTATTGATCGCCCAACAATTTTCTGCTTCATCATCTTCGCCATCAACAGGTTTTGGATTAATTTCCAGTTTTACAACTAATGGGCTATCATGTATTTCTCTTCCTTTGGGTATTTCATCCGCAGAGAAAGAAATAATCTGCAATTGCCACTCTTTTAACTGAGACGTTCTCGCAATGTTCATTACTTCTTTATCATCGGCATCCCTCGCAAAAACCCTACTGAGTACGTTATCATGAAAATCTTCAATTGTGCGGTATGAGTGTACAATGGAATTGCAAGACAAATTTTTAGCTTTCGCTCCAACTTCTATTACGAATGTTTCTTTCCCCTTTGCTGGTGGTGGCGGTAAATGTTGAACTTTCTCTTCACATTTTAGAAAGTGATTCAGCTTTCCTTGATCAATCATTCTGAGGATGATTCTTTTTATGTTTCTGCAATCATTTGTCAGATGTCCATGAAAACGGTGATAAGAGCAGAATTCGTGACTTCTATCACCTGGTGGCGGTTCGTTCCCCATGTTCCATGGTGCAGGTATGTTTTCCATCAAGAGTATAGCTTCCCATATTTTTTCCACACTAGTATTTAGTGGTGGCATTTTGATTTCTTCCCATACTACTCTGTGGCGTCGCTGCCGTCCATGATAATTCTGTCTCTGACTTCCATAAGTTTCTTGCGGGTGATCAAGTCTTTGGATTTTGTTGTTTCCACCACGGTTGTAGTAATTCCTTTCTCTTTCAAATTCTTCCTGATTTCGGCTTCCCATGGCTACTAACTTTGGCTGTCCATCATCTACCACTCTTTCTTGTTCTCCTTGCGAGGTACTCGCCACTGTGTGTATTAATTTGGGTAGTAAACTTGCATTCGCAGCACTTGAACTTGTATTCGCAACCGGGTACGATTCCATTTCATTTTGTCTTTCTTTCAAAGCAATATATTCCTCTTGCAGTTCTCTCAACTCAGTCATTGTGATTGTATTCTTGACTCTGAAAATTTGAACATATAATAAGTTGGTTGCGAACATAGCATTTATGAATGACAGGATGAGGTATCTTTCATCCACCCGTCCAGCCATTTCGCTGCACATTGTCTTCCATCTTACAGTCAAATGTCTCAAACTTTCGCCAACTCTTTGTTTTAGCCCAAATACATCTTCAATACCAGGTCGCGAAGAATTGTTACTTATATACGCCCCTAAGAATATAGCTTGTAAATGGTTGAATGACGTGATTGTGTTCCTTGGCAAACCCTCAAACCATTTCAATATTTCTCCAGTCAAACTTGATGCGAAGTATTTGCACAATATGGCATCATGATTTTCCCATTGTAGCATACATCTTACATAAGCCTTGATGTGTTGTATTGCGCAAGTTGTTCCATCAAAAATGCTGGTTAATGTTGGTAGGTTACATTTTGGGGGTATTCCTCCTAGCTGCACCTCTAATGTGAAGGGATTCTTCGCAGCTTCTGCGATGGCTTCATCTAGCTGTCTTCTTCCTCCTTCTCTTCTGATGTTCAAGATTCCTCTTATCTCTGCCAATTCTCTCAAAATTTGTTCATTTGCCTCAGAATTCGAATTTATTGGTCTCTTTAATTCTGTCTCTCTCCTTCTTCGTTCGTGTCTACTTATATTTTCTGGTTCATCGCTCTCTTCTCTTCTTTCTCTGCGAGTTTCTCCCTCATCTCTTTCACGAATTCTCACATCATTATATCTGTCATTTTCTCTTCTTGGTTGTCTATCAGTTCTTCTTTGTATTCTTTCATATTCTTCGTTGATATTTCCATTGTTGCGATTTTGCTCGCGCCTTCTTTCTAGATTATCATGATTATTCTGCCGAATCGCCTCTTCGAATTCCCGTTCTTCCATTTCTGCTCTCAATCTTTCCCTCTCGCGAGCTAGACGCGCTTGTTCAATATAATGTTTTTCAATGTCATCTTCAATTTCCTTTTGTTTCCTTCGTGTTTCTCTCCCATGTAGTATTCTTCTTCCTTCTTCCTGATTTTCTTCATTAACTGGATTATTCTGCCCTTGACGCTGCCTATTTTCTTGATTTCCGTCATTTTGACCATTCTGTAGATCTTCAAGACGTGGAATATAACGATCTTCTACCACTTCTCTTCCTTCGCGACCTCCTTCGCCAAAATCTAGCTCTCTTTCCAAATTTTCTTCATTAACGTTTTCTACAGGTAATGTTCTTCTCATGTCCTCTCTAACTGATCCTGATCTTGACCTGGTGTTACTTCTTGACCTTCTATTCTGCAATCTAATATTTTCCATTCTTAATTCATGGTTCTGCCTTGTTAAATTTGCTCGTTCTTCCGCTTCTAACCGCCTTTCTTCATGTATTGTTTGCCTCAACGTTTCTAATACTGCGATTTCTTCATTTCCACGAATAGTTTCTCCCATCTCTTCTCGATTTCTCTCCTCTTGTCCATTATTATCAATTGTTGCACTTCTTCTCTCTCCTCCATAGAATCTGATCTCCATGTATGCACACTCACCCTATCATAATCTATTACTCTATTTGTTGCTGGTTGAATTGGTGGTTGAATTTGGCTTTCTTCTCTATCCCTTATGTTTACTCTTGAAGGTTCACCTGCTTCATTTCTCCTTTCTCCAGCTAATCTCCTGCTTCTTCTAACAGTTGTTGGTTGTTCTGATGTATTCCTTCTTCTAGCCATTTCTTAATTTCTGTAACTTGTTGTAAATTGTATGAAATTCTTTTCTTCTTACTCCAAATTTGTCCAAATTACAATGTTGATCTTCACAGAATTTGATCTTCACAGAATTCTTTTCGTAAATTCAGTCCCTGTTTCTAGCGCATATGTAGTTGCAGGATTTCCTACACTACACCCCTCACTAGATTTAACACAACTAAACCATTTGAATATGAATAACTATGAATTTCATTGATTATTTTCTTGAAATGTTTACAAAGAAAGATAGAACAGAGCTCAAGAAATTATAACTACTCCAAAGTTTCTCTCTCTTAATATCTTGCTTAACAATTCAAAAAGACCTCCTTACAACAGACTTACTCAACCCTTTATATAGGGTATTACATAGTGGATGACAGCTAAGCTGTCCTTTATTTTCGGGAATCCTTCGCGAAGTATCGCAAGTGTATAAGTATTCATCTTCGCGACACTCCTAAATCTCGCCAAGTCTTCACACTTTTCTCATGTTCTGGCTGTCGTCATCCATTGCGTCATTTATTTTACTTCCGTGCGACGCCTTCATGATGTAGTCGTTTATTACTCTCGCGAAGTATTGATGTCGCGATATTCTGATCCTACATGGTGCCCCTTAGTAATTGGGTTACCCCTTATCCAAAATGGGAGTCCGAATATCAAATGTCCTCCGGGGGTGTTCCGAGCAACTTTTCGAGCCGAATTTTCCAAAAATATTTATATCCAAAAATACCTAAAAATACATAAAAACACAATATTAGTACAAAAATCGAGTTCCAACAATACCAACACTGAGGACAATTCAGACACAAAAAATGTGTCTATCAAATACCCCCAAACTGATTATTTGCTAGTCCTCGAGCAAATTTATTCTAGAAAGTAAAAATCATTTGAACCCCTAGGTGGCCCTAGTGGCGGAGTGTTGTCTCCGGAGGGTTTACCAGAGGTGTACCCACAAAACCTTTACTCCAGACCCTAGCTATCTACGCAAAACCTTGGAAGGCACTAAAGAATCTCCTTGGTTGGCATAATTTTTGACTACAGGAGGAAGTACCCTGATGCGAAATTCCAATTGTTGTACACGAGTTTGCACTCAAGCATACTAAAATTCATATAAAGTGACAGAGCTCTACTCAGATAGTCGCACTATGGACATCAATACCCGGAGTCAAAACTAATCACATGGATAGATCAAGAAGATGGATATAGAGAAGAACATAGATGGTTTTGATGTTTACTAAGTGAATGGTGTTTCCCATATCTGTCTGAAGGCCTCCGCCAAAATGAACCTATCTTAATGGACTGAGATACTAGTCTGACTAATATCAACACACTGGCATATACAAGGGAACCAGTGGTCGATAATCCTAACTCTAGGTCAACACAACTGGCATATACAAGGGTTCCAGTGGTCGACTTTATTGAATTTATTCCGGTTGGTCTGATGGTCTGGTCTCAATTTCTCTCTTTTTTTTTTTAGTATCTCAATCACTCTAATTTACCCTAGCATTGGTAACAACTTGATTCGTGGGGCCCACCTAATCACTTAGAGAAACATAGTTTAAAAAGAACAAAACAAAATAAAAACAGAAGTGAAAAGGACTCAACGAGATATGGTGAAACTATCATGTTATTTCTAACACCCGAGCTCGTGCTTTTATGAATAGACTCTTTAGATGTTGCCATCTAATCAGATTGGTTCCTCAACTCCTACAACCAAAATGCTTCCATCCACTTAGATTGGTTAGTGCCGACCTTAATAAACATAAATTTCTAGGCTCTGGAGTTTATTTATTGCAACTAAAAACTAACAAGAAGTTTCTTCCCACCCCCAAACTTAAATCTAACATTGTCATCAATGTTTAATGAAAGAGCAATACCAAAAGTAAAGTAACATGAGGAATCGGTAAAGAGAGAAGTCGGAAAGATAGTACACAGGTGAAGAGAGATATCGAAACTAATATACAACATACAATCGCCTCGATGGTCAATCAAGGGTAAACGGGGTCCTCCCGGAGGGACCTCCTCAACATCACCTGTAGGAAAGGGTTCTAAAAGGGTTTCAATCTCTCGGCCGTTAACCTTCGAAGAACTACTACCATCTGGTGTCTCGATCTCAACAGCTCCATGAGGAAATACAGTGCGAACAATAAAAGGACCCGTCCACCGATAACGTAACTTCCCAGGGAAAAGATGCAAGCGAGTATCATACAGAAGAACTTTTTGACCTGGAGAAAATGACTTCCGTAAAATATTTCTATCATGCACAAGTTTCATTTTGTTCTTATACTCCTTCGCACTATCGTAAGCATCTATACGAATCTCATCCAACTCATTGAGTGGAGTTTCCTATGGGCTCTGCCTTGTCAAGTGAAAAATTTAGGCGCTTAACAGCCCAATAAGCTCTATGTTCTAACTCAACGGGTAAATGACATGCCTTGCCATAAACAAGCCGATAAGGCGACATTCCAATAGGGGTTTTAAACGCATGCGGTAAGCCCATAAGGCATCGAGTAAGCCTAGACGACCGGTCTTTCGATTAGGATTAACTGTTTTCTCTAATATATGTTTTATCTCCCTATTAGAAACCTCTACTTGACCACTAGTCTGTGGATGTTACGGGGTATCTACCTTATGCGTAATACCATATTTCTTCATCAGAAGCCTAAAAGGTCCATTGCAAAAGTGCGACCCTCCATCACTAATTATAGCTCGCGGTGTACCAAAACGTGTAAGTATATTATTTTTCAAGAACTCAATCACAACCTTATGGTCATTGGTTTTACACGCAACCGCCTCAATCCACTTAGAGACATAGTCTACGGCGACAAGGATGTATAGGTTACCAAAGGAATTAGGAAACGGACCCATAAAGTCAATGCCCCACACATCAAAGACCTCAACGATTAAAATTGGGTTCAAGGGCATCATGTTCCTACGGGAAATGGTTCCTAATTTCTGGCAACGTTCACAAGTAACACAATAATCGTGGGAGTCTTTAAACAACGAAGGCCAATAGAATCCACACTTTGCAATATCTTAGAAGCGCTCTTCTTAGCACTAAAGTGACCCCACAAGCATGATCATGACAAAAGGAAATAATCTTGGACTGGTCACTCTCGGGTATACATCTCCTAATAATCTGTCTGGACAATACTTAAACAAATAAGGATCATCCCAAAAGAAGTGCTTAACCTCGGCTAAAAACCTAGAACGATCTTGTTTACCCTAATGTTGGGGCATTCGACCCGATAACAAGATAATTCACTATATTTGCATACCAAGGTGATTGGGAAATAGAGAACAATTGTTCATCGGGAAAGCTATCCCTTATATGAAGGGAATCATTAGGAGAACTAACAACCAGCCTAGACAAGTGGTCTGCTACTACATTTTCTGCACCCTTTTTGTCTCTAATGTCTGGACAAAATTCTTGTAATAAAAAGGATCCATCTAATCAATCTAGGTTTGGTATCCTTCTTAGACAAAAGGTATTTCAAAGCAGCATGATCAGTATAGATTACGATCTTAGAACCTAAGAGATATGGTCTAAACTTGTCTAAGGCAAACACAATGGCTAACAGTTCATTCTCCGTAGTGGTATAGTTCAACTGGGCATCATTCATAGTTTGCTAGCATAGTAAATTACATGAAGTAATTTGTTTTCTCGCTGACCTAGCACAACACCAATAGCATAATCTAAAGCATCGCACATGATTTCAAAGGGTAGGTTCCAGGTTAGGTGCACGGACTATGGGGGCGGTAGTGAGTAAAGTCTTAAGCTTCTCAAAAGCCTCTAAACAAGCGTCATCAAAGACAAACTTAACATCTTTTGCAAGCAAATTGCAAAGAGGTCTAGAAATCAAGCTAAAATCCTTAATGAATCGACGATAAAAACCTGCATGCCCTAAGAATGACCTAATATCTTTTACGGTTTTTGGGACCTGTAAAGTCTTAATAAGGTCAACTTTGGCTTTATCTACCTCTATACCCTTTGAAGATACGATATGCCCTAAAACAATTCCTGATTGAACCATGAAATGACATTTCTCCCAATTAAGCACTAGATTCTTTTCCTTACATCTAGTCAACACTAATGACAAATGATGCAAGCACTCATCGAAAGACGAACCAAACACTGAAAAATCATCCATAAAGACCTCCAAGAACCGTTCTACCATATCTGAAAATATGCTCATCATGCAACGCTGAAAAGTCGCAGGGGCGTTACATAGCCCGAAAGGCATGCGTCTATACGCAAAGGTACCACAGGGACAGTAAAAGTGGTTTTCTCCCGGTCTTACAGGGCAATAACGATCTGATTATAGCCAGAGTAGCCATCTAATCTCTCTAGCATCTGGTCGATGAAGGGAAGGGGAAAGTGGTCCTTCCTAGTGACCTTGTTCAATTTCCTATAGTTAATACAGACACGCCAACCCGTGGTCACTCGGGTAGGGATTAACTCATTGTTATCATTACGGACTACAGTCTGGGATTTCTTGGGAACAACACGAGCAGGGGCTGACCCACTTACCATGCGAAATAGGGTAGATAATGCCTACATCTAATAGCTTAAGAACCTCTGTTCGAACTACTTCTTTCATATTGGGGTTTAGTCGACGTTGCATCTCCCTAGAAGGTTTGGTATCTTCCTCTAAATAAATCTGATGCATACAAACTGTAGGACTTATACCCTTAATGTATGCTATGGTCCACCCTAAAGCTTCCTTGTTATTTTGAAGGATGGTTACTAGCCTACTTTCCTGATCACTATCCAAGTCGGAAGCAATAATCACAGGTAAAGTCTTAGAAGGGCCTAAAAACACATACTTTAGGGTATCTGGTAATGGTTTTAGGTCCAACTTAGGAGGCTCTTCTAACGAAGGAACTAGGGTAGACTTAGAAATGGGTAGAGGTTCGAACTTGGGTTTCCAGCCATTACTAGTGTCTATCAATGGGGTTGAATCTAACAAGGCATTCACCTCATTAATCACATCATCATCATCAAAATCAATCCCAAAGTGAGCTAGGCATTTCTCTAATGGATCTTCTAACAAAGTGTTTGGTAATGACTCCTCGACTAATGTTCCTATCATGTTCACCTCTTCTATGCTCGAGTCATCTAGTTCAGAGGGTAGATTACTAATATGAAAGACGTTCAGCTCAATAGTCATATTACCAAAAGATAAATTCATAATACCAGTTCGACAGTTAATGATCGCATTGGATGTAGCTAAAAACGGGCGACCTAAAATTACCGGTATCCGCGGTTCTCTGGGGTCAAGGACAGGTTGGGTATCTAGGATAACAAAATCTCTGGGATAAATAAACTTGTCGACCTCTATGAGAACATCCTCGATCACACCCCGAGGAATTTTAACGGACCTATCAGCTAACTGTAGAGTCATCTGGGTAGGTTTCATTTCACCAAGTCCTAGCTTAAGGTACACATGGTATGGAAGTAAGTTCACACTGGCTCCTAAGTCAAGCAAAGCTTTCTCAACACGGTATTTACCTATTGTGCAAGAAATGGTAGGGGACCCTGGGTCTTTATACTTAGGAGTATTGGTATTCTGAATAATGGAACTCACGTGACTAGCTAAGAAGGCTTTCTTTTGAACACTAAGCTTACGCTTTCGTGTACACAAGTCCTTAAGAAACTTGGCATAAGCGGGAATCTGCTTAATCGCATCCAATAATGGTAGGTTGATAGTTACCTGCTTAAGAACCTCCAACATATCATTAAAGTTGGACTCCCTCTTAGTTGGAACTAGCAGCTGGGGGAACGGGGCTCTGGGAACAAAGCCTGGTTCAATATGAACCTCATTGGTCTCTTTAGAGACTCTATTAGTCTCCTCGTTTTCTGGCTCAGAAGGGTGAACTACAGCATGTTCACTATCAGGCATGGCGACCTTATTGTCAACTTTCTTTCCACTCCTAAGGGTTGTAATAGAATTCACATGATTGTACGATTTCTCTCCTTTAGGGTTAGGAATAGTATGACTAGGGAACCTTCCATCTTCTCTCTCAATAAGGAACTTAGCAATTTGGCCCACTTGAAGTTCTAATTTAGCAAGAGATTGGGAATTATTCTTAAAATTCTGCTTGGTTTCCTCTTGAAAATTACCCTGGCTCTTTACTAACATTTCTGGCTCTGTATTAACATATCCTGGCTCTTTTTAGTATACTAAAAGATTCCTCTAAGCTAGTCATTCTATTCTCGGAAGGGTTAAGGCTGGGTTTGACACAAGAACTCTTATTATAACCAAAACACGGGGAGAGGCCGAGAATTACTAGATCCGACCTTGATTCTCGGCCCTTAGACCAAGAGAAATTAGGATGGTTTCTCCAACCAGGGTTGTAGGTCTCGAGTATGGGTCGAACTTCTGACGGTTCTCAAACCTAGCATTGTTATAGATAGCATGAGCTTGCTCTTCACTAACCTGACCTTCCCAAAATGAGTTATCGGGCTCTATTCCACAACTAGATACTTGAGATGTTTTATTAGGTTCACCAAGGGACCTATTTTTAGATTGACCCATTTCCAAAGATTCTAACCTTCTAGACAAAGCAGCAAACTTAGCATCTGACCCGAAGCTTGTATCTACCACATTGGTGCTACTTCTATTGACCAAGAGTCTTTTAGGGGGTTCAACACAAGACTCCCACTGTTGGGATTTCTCAGCAACATCTCCTAAGAAGGTAAAGGCATCCTCAGCACTTTTATTAGTAAACTCACCAGCACACATAGACTCGACCATGGCTTTGGTCGAATAGTCTAAACCATCATAAATAATCCCTACAAGTTTCATCTTATCAAAATCCATGGTGAGGACACTGGGATAGGAGATCATTGAATCTCTCTAAAAACCTATAAAGAGACTCTCCCTCGTGTTGCACACTAGCACTAATTTTCTTCCTAACCGCTGCAGTTTTATGCTTAGGGTAGAATTTCATATAGAAAGCAGCAATAAGTTCCTGCCATGTTTCAATGGATCCAGATGGTAAGTTGTTTAGCCAGGTCTTGGCTTTATCTTTTAAGGAAAAGGGGAACATCTTAAGTTTCAAAACTTCATCAGTAAGGTCTTTTATTCTAACTGTCCCACAAATTTCCTCAAAGTCCCTAATATGAAAATAAGGGTTCTCATCATCTTTTCCTAATAATATAGGGATCATCTGAAGGATACTAGCTTTTATCTCGAAGTTAGCCGTATTGGCTGGCAATTTAATGCATGAAGCTCGGTTGGTCCCAGTTGGGAACATGTAATCTTTCAAAGTTGCCATCGTTGGCACAACTGAAGTACTAGGGGTACTTTCCTCACTAAGAGACAGATTTTCAAAACTGAAGTTTCCAAAAACGGGGCTCTCAAAAGAAGAGTCTTCGAGTTCCCCGCTTTCACAATAAGAACTACTAGGTTTGTCACTAATCAAACGACCTAGAGTGTTTCTTTTCCAAGCCCGTTCTCTAATGACCTCGGGCATACACTAGAAAAACAACAAAATAAAATTCCTAACGGAAGAGAGGTTCTATGCAAACACAAACAAGGCTGACTCCACCACAGCAAACCTAATGATATCTAGCAAACAAAAAGCATGATTGCTCCACTTAGATTGTTTTCTAGACCAGCTTCTAATCGTTCGAAAGGGAATTCGTTACAATTTAAGCAAACCCCTCTGGATCAATCCGAGTCAAAGTAAGTTGAATCAAGGCGAGGGAAGCTCAGTGGAGCTTTGATACCCAAGGCCTTACCACTATTACAAGGCGGCGCAGTCACGCATTCAACTTTACAGAGACCATCATGAACTTCGAAGTATGCTAAAAGAGTAACCAATATTTTTCGAGCGACTTTCCTACTAAGCTTTGACCGCTGTCGTAAGCGACACAAATATAATTACACTTTCTTACTACTCAAAATATAAATATAGCAAGGGCAAGAAAGGATCGATCCCACAGAGAGGTCTAGGTTGTCAAATTGTTATGGTTTCCTATATAAAACACCCGAAGAATTTCGATTGTGTAAATAAAAATAAACAAAAAGCAAATAAAGTACGCAAATCAAGGATGTGAAATATTGGATAAAGGTTTCATCTTCAATTGCAAACAAGTTTATGAATGTATGAATAGAATTCGTATTTAATCTCTCTATCATCAAAAGCCATGGAATACCTTATTGCAAGAATACTCCGTAATTTCCAAAGTTATCAACACACACATTAGGGCTGCGTATGTGAAATCTACCTAAAGAATAACCTAACGCCTTGCGCTAATCAAGTTCAATTCCTAGGAGCATTAAGTTTCAGAAATAGGCTAATCAATGCAATTGAAATACATTGCGCAGACAATTCGAACAAAGGTCAATTTCTACATATGAATACAAGGATGTATCACTACAACCTAGAATCATATCATGCTACTAGTATTCAAGGTTATCGCTCGATGAAAACCCTAAAATAGCTATAGATATGGATGTGAGTTCAATCAATTCTAGACTTAACTAAACAAACATTCAATCATATTGCAATCCATCAATCATGCAATTATTGTAACCCGTAGAAATCAAACGATAATATTGAGAGAAAACTAATTCATAAAAATCATAACTTGGTTGCAAAATCCAACTACATCTTCAACCAATAATAAAAACTTAGTTACTCATATTCAAGGAGTTCATCACAAGAAGAAAGAGAAGAAACTTCATGGTTCTAAACCCTAGAATAAAAGTAGAAGAGAGATAATAATAAAAACGTGGTATAGATAAAAGATATCCCCAAAGATATTAAAAATCTTCTCTTTATAGCTCCACTCCTTCCAAAACTAGGTTTTGTCTTCAAAGTCCATTAGTTGGAAATTCACCCGGCCCACCATGGAGAGAAACCCGTGTAGAAATTATGTCCCAAAAACGCTCGCCGGAAAACTGGGATTGTGGCCGGAATCCGCCGGAATCGTCGCCGGAAAATATATCTCAGGTGGCCGGCAAAGTCAAACCGGCCACCGGGTCAACGGGTCGGGATCTCTGCACTAACAACACACACACACACCAAACCCAGGACACTGCAATATCATTTACCACCTTCGCATCACTCCATTCCAGTTCCACAGGCTGCAACACACCCATTCATTCAATCAAGCACACTGCCTCTTCTCACATTTCAAACACAACCCTTGAATCTCCTCAAGCTTCCATTTCTATCATTGAATTCCACAAGACATAGCTCATACTTCCATCAGCAGCACCATCTCAGCAATCCAATGTCACCGCCTTTGCCTCTTCCCTGCAACTTCCACCACTGTCACAGTTCATCAAAACCTCAGCTCATCTCATGCCTTTGCATTGCAGCAGCATCACTCCAGAGCCTTGCCTTGATCCTCACAGACTTACTCTCACTGCCATGAACCATCCTCTGTTGCCTCAAACACTCCATCAACGAGCACCAATTGACACCTCCCTGTACTAGCTTAGCCTCACAGTTCAAATTCCAACCTTCTCAGGCCATTTCACCGCCTCATCAACCTAAGCAACAACATCGCAACCATCCATTTCAGTCCACCGATCCGAACCCATTCTTGCAACCACTCGAGCCATAACCTCTCTCCCTTACTTGCACAACACCAAAAGTTCAAGACCCATCCTACCTAGCCCCTGACAATCATCCATAGCATTACCCCTCAAGACCAGATCATCTTCAACTCTCAATCCTGCAATCTTCACAACATCTACCTCCTTGTTACGCAATCTCAGCGAGGGTCCCTTTGGCATACATCTAATTGTACCTACAATTTCAGGCATGCAATACTAGCCAACAAACCCCTTATCCTCCAAGCAACAGTTCACCATGGCATTCCCTGGAAACTACACACACAAGTCGCATCTTCAACATGCCTTAATATCTCCTCTGTTGCTTCCCTGCTCAGCTCACTGCCACAACCATTAACACACAGACCCAAGCCAACACCTGCACTCCAGCTATTTCCTGTGACAATTCCTAGCATACATCTAGTTTTGCACAGCCAATCATTTCAAGCTCAACTATAGTTCTGGCATAGATAACCCAGTCTTCATACCATTCTCAGCTTCGAATTCCCTGTTATAACCACCACCAAACTCCATCCAGAACCAGTATCTCTACCAGAAACAACTCAGACCCCTTTCTTCTCTCAATTCTGGTTCAATTCAAAACCTAATTTCTCATCTCTGAATTCATCTGGCAGATTTCAAAAACTCTCAATCCAACAAAAACCCATCTTCTTATACTTCAAAATGATCCAAACTCGAATTGAGTTTCCCATGAAAATCATCAACCAACAGAGCCCATCTCGAATCACCAGAACCCCATTACTTCTTCTTATTACCTGAACTTCAATTTAGAGTCAGCCCGGACCGTAATTCTCAATTCGATCATCAATTCCTGCTGCTTCAAATTGAGACTCTACTGAGAAAATCATCCAACCAACCCCTGTCTCATCGATTTCAGTGACATACTACCAGTTTGACTTCTAGCCATCAAATCCCCTTTCTCAGATCTCCTTCTCAGCAAAGAAAACTTCATAAAATAAAAATATAATCTGCCGTTGCTTTCTTGTTTTAGACTCAAGATTTCTCTAACTTTGACACAACGCATCTCGAGATTCCATTAAAGCGCCATTCTTCCATCGCAGTTCATCCTCGGCAACCGCCATTTTTCCCATGCCTGTGAATTTCTTCCTACCGAGATCGAGATGGGGTAATGATTGAGACCTCCTTTGTCTCAACATTTTAGGTCTGGTGTAGGAAGTGATGTTGGATTCAACCATGGTCGGCAGATAAGGGTACCATGTTGGTAGCCCCTTAACATTGTTGTTGTCATCTAACACCTCTCCAAAAAGCTGTCCCTTAACCTTGGAGTCGGCTCCATATATCACTTACTGTGAGATGACAATTTCGCCCTTTGGCTCAATTTGGGTGATTTCGCTTCTTTTCCTCAGTCATGACTCAAGTACCTAACTCAATCAGCACACATAAGATACATAATTTACAGAAAACTGCGAAAGCATAAATACTAGATATTAAATACGGTGTATTCTACACCTATCTGACCATGGTTTATTTTTGTATTTAATTTCTCTTGTTTGAATTTCAAAAACATAAGTAGCTAAATTTCCTATTGATTGAGGATGAATTCCTAGTTCTTAACATGATTTGAGTTTTGTTTTCAAATTCTATCTTGAAGTTTTTCACATGATTATCGATTGTTTTTACTAATAGGAGTGATCTTAAAGACACTCATGATTGATTGATAGATTGTTTGGAGTGCGCTAAATTGATTTGTTAATTGATCTATATCTAGTATAAGTTAGGGAATACGTAATCGTTCTCGACACTTTACACAAGTAGAAAACACGAGACCTTGCGGAGGGATTCCGTGGAGCAAGTGTGTGTAGAAACAACGCTAGAAAGTGAACCAATGCGAGCAGAGTTTAGCTACTAGTACTAAACCTAAATTCATAAATCTTAATGCATTATGGGAATTACATCTTGTAAGCGGACCTCAAGGTGGTTCTTTTGAATAGAATCATGATAACTAAGCGGACTGTTACTCGGTGAAATTAGGGATTTTGGGGCTAGCTAGCGGACCTGCTATCCTACGGTTGGTGATAATACGCGACTAATAACAAGTAGAAAAGGACATAACTTTAATCATTGTTTCAGTAACGAAGGATTCCTTGATCTTCTCTCTCTTATTGCTTTCATCTTTCAACTTTCGATTTTAATTGCTTTGTTTATTTTTATTTTGCTTTTACACCCCCTTTTCGTGACAACTTTTACAACTAAGATCTCTTGCTCCTCGTAGGAGCGAACTTGACTTCCATTATATTATTTTTAATTAGTGGAAATATTGAATTAATTTGATTGCACCTACGACACGCATCAATCACCACACACAACTCACTACTCCATCACTCCACTTCCTCCACTTCCCACGAGAGACGTGAATAAGGCTCAATGACTTGTATAAATAGGTTCTCCGCCCTATTTCCAAACAACGGAGAAAAAGCGAGAGAAAAACAACAAGAAAACATCGAGCCTCGCTACACCAATCGTAAGCTTGTTCACTTTCATGTTGCAAGTCATAAGCAAGTCCACACCTTCACGTTCTCAACACCTTCTTCGCTTCCCTCCCTAAGATCAACCCCATCTCCTTCACTTTGTGACCGAAACAAGTCCTGGAGCAGCCATTTCTTGGTTTAGGCCGGACTTGCATGAGATTGATCTCTCGAATCTACAAGCACTCACCGCGCGAGTGCATTTGTTTAAGGTTTAAATTCATTCCTCATCCACACCACAAATTACCAAATTGCAGGAGTAGTTTTCACCCATAAACACAAGGTCACTAACATAGTGAAATCCGTAAATGAGAAGGAATTCAAACACTGCTTCCAAGCAATGGGATATGTTGCTCATCGTCTCTGCACCAGCGCATTGATCAAGCTGACTTTCCCTACGACTACCTAAATCAACGATAAAGTCAGATAATAATCCGTTAATGCGTTGCTTAAAGAGACTAATTAGGTGATACAGTTCACAATCTACTTCGCGAAACTTAAACATATTGCTAGTAGAGGGTTGGATGACTTATATGGCTCGATTACATTTATAATTTAACAAATTAGAATTATACATGTGTTATACTCTAATTTAACCAAGCACAGACCTTTATGAGATTTGGTTAGTTTTGACATTACATAATGATATTACCCATAAATTTCTTTGTTAATAATCTCTTGCATATCTTATATGAATCAAATTGATGGTTATTTGAGTTCGTATTTATCACTCCACGGAAGATAAGTACTTTGAATGTGAATTCTTTATATTTAATTAAATTACATATAAATTCAAGAATTACAATTTCATTAAAAGTCTGGATGCCACAATGCTAAACTAATAACTATTACTAACTACGGCATTTATGCAAAATGTATGTATCTTAGTTCGTAAAATTGTCACTGTGAATAGTACCATTTACCTATCCTAATGAAAATATGTCGCAAATATAGTTAATTATCTAGTGTTTTATCTTAAGACCAAGCGAAAAATATGACTAACGGAATAGGATCTAAAACACTTGCTAATTTAGGAAAAATTGAAATGAAAAACAATGCAAGGAAAGAATAGATAAGATCCGCGAGTCAATCGACTAAGAGAAACAAATACGCAAAAACTTTTGATCTTTAAGCCCGATTAAATACCGCATGCTCTGTCCTTCACTCATTAGCAACCACATCTACAACAAAATTTTCACGACTTTTAGCTCCATCCGTCTCTCTCTCTAAACCATAAAACAAATATTCATAAGTTTAACTTTATAGAAGAAACCAAGTGGAGCAATATTTAGGTATTGGTTTCCATTGGCCTTTATCACTCACCAAAAATGAAAAAATTTAATTATTAGACAATGAAATTTATTGAACAAAACAAAAGCACAAAATAAGAGTATTACCTATTCTTGTTAGCTCATTACAAACTTCTGTTGGTGCTTGATGAAATCCTCCTAATGGAATCTCCATAAGCTCATGTTATGGAATTCTATCTTTCAAATCATCTTCCTGCAACAACAAAAAAGTAATTTATTATTAATCAGCTATACCTATATTTCTAGTTCATTTGATTAGATCTATTGCGATTCATAATATTAATGTAGAATTTCTTTCCACTGCAACGTCTATAACTTTAAATTATTAACTGGACTTTTTCCCTAAAATAATTCAACCATTCATTACGAGTTTGGCAGCAAGCAAGCCTGACTGGTTTATATCGATCTGTAATTAGAAATAGCGACACAATTTTTCAAGCAGCAACAACAGTTTAGCTCATATTGCCAATAATTTGAATCCAGCCGGTGTAATCTTCCGTTTCGTAGAGGATCTGGGACTTGCATTGTAAGTAGGACGGACAGCCATTTTCATAGAATAACAGGTTGACACGCTCCAACAAACACAAAAGAAAATTACAATATATACTCCAGAATGTCAACCTTGTTGTGGGAATTTCCACTTTCGACGGCATTTTGGTCCACCACAGGTCACCTGTAAGATGTTAGCATTATTGCATAAGTAATATCAATGAGCTAAGATGCAGTACTAATATTTTTTCTGGGGTGCCTTAGGCGCGCCTAGCCTTAACACAACATAGCTCTAAAGCCGATATTTTTCGATTGCGGTTTCTTTGAATTTGAAGAAGAGATCGGCTTCTGCGAGAGGACAAAAACGACTAGCAACCCAAAACCATCCATTGCCGGTGGGACATCAAGATATACGATTTGGAAGAATTTCTACATGGATTCATGGTAATATCTTGGTGCACAAGAGTGAAGGATCAAAGACACCTTTTGTATGTGAGTGCAATATGCAACCACCAATATGTGGCTTAGTTTTTAACCGTTCAACCCTGTTAAGTAAATTTTCTTTAGCTGAGTTCTTTTGAATTTCTTATTGATCCGATGTTATACTGAAATGAGAAAACCTATGTCATCTACAAATCCATGAATACGTAGAAAAATGTGGTTCTTCGAGCCTATGTGAAATCAATATCTATTTAATAGTATGGAATTTATTTAAATTCATATCTTTCTGATTATATCATTTGGGAAGAGTTAGTTCTTAGCCGTTCAACCATGTTAAGTAAATTTTCTTTAGCTGAGTTTTGTTTGATGTTTCATACTCTTGATAGCTATTGATTTCGTATAGTCTCCTGAGAACCACATTTTACGTATTCATGGATATGTAGACGACATAGGATTCCTTATCTCATCTTTGTTGTTCCATTGAATTAAACTTACACGGATGTGCATGGAAAATCCTGTCTTCTTAAATGTGTATAATGTGCTTTATCGACACAAGGTTGAGCGAGACTTAATTAGGTAGGTGACCGAGTTGAATTAGGCATGGGATGTGACCAAGTTTTAAAAACATTGGTGATTTCTATTTGATTTGTGCTAACATCTTACGAGGTGACATGTGGTGGACCAAAATCTGCGTCGAAGTGGAAATTCCACGACAAGGTTGACATTACGGATAAAGCATCCTCGTAAAAGTCATGTTAAGAGCATATCGTGCCAATATTTCTTAGAGTACATATCTCAATGGGTGTAAAATATCTCGAGTTAGTTAGATCGAAACAACCAATATAAATTGTATAGGTTCACGCAAAGAATGAAGTAAATGCCAAAATTATTATCAAAGAGAAGGTTTAACCAAAAGGAGACTTTGAGCCTACCAAGTAAATGCTACACCGAAAAGGCTTTTATTCTCCTTGAACTTAAGTAAATAGTTATTAAAATTTAATGCAACTTACTCAACTTCGTATGATACTGGAAGCTCAAGTTTAGGATTAGTAGATCAATCTGTATCTTCTCTTACTTGCAAGACCATGAAAATAAACGAACACAATAGAAATACAAAATAAATAAAGATGGCATCATCAGAACAATTTCAATACTCAAAAATACTTTAGCACTTGATCCAAAAACTTCAGTACATATTGAATATACTGAATATTTGACATACATGTAAGATTAATTTTGTGACTATTGTCAATATGATTGCTAAGTTCATTGTATTATGAGAATGTGAGTTTTTGTTGTGGAATCACTATTGAATTTGGTTCCAAAAACTTAGCCCCTACATCATTCTATAAAATTGCATAAACAAAATAAATAAAGATGGATTTTAGATAGAAACATTTCTATTTGCAAAACCTTGTTGTGAGATTCATGTCTGGAATCAATCTGTAAGAAGCTAATGAAGGCACTGTAAACCCTAGTAAGATGACTGGCTTTGCAAAACAAAATTGAATTACCCAAGAATTTCCAAAAACTCATTAACAAAATTGCAGAAACAGAAAAAAAAATCAAAACGAATTAAAAACCCTAAACAAAATTGAATTACCCAAGAATTTGCAAAAACTCATTAACAAAATTACGAAACAAAAAGAAAAAAAAGAATTAAAAACCCTAAACATCATATAAGAAATTGATAAATAGGTATTTCTTAGCAAGTTAGCACAACAACCATTAAACTTATAACAATATATTTAAAACCCCCAAATTAACCCCCAGATATATGAAACCTAGGTTTTAATTTCTGAAATATTAACAAAATCCAAAATCTCTTCTTACCTAGCAAATCCATGACCAACTGAAATCAACAAAAAGAGGAGAAGATGATGTGTGGTTCACTTCGAATCATTGTGGTGAAGGAGAAGAACTATAAATTATGGGGTAATTGTGGTGGTGGCAGTGCCGGAGAACCAAGAAAAACCGATAATGTTGAAGAGGAAACCTCTCTAACTCTCTGCTCTCAGTGGAGGTGGGAAATTGAGAGAAAAGGCCAAGAGCGTAAACCAGCCCAATATTTGGTTCACCCAAATCAACCAACTTAACATGAACTGAACTTTGCTAGCCGTCCATGTAAAAACCCAATCGGAGCTTCCAGGCCTTCGGATCGGGATCCCCATTAAATGATGTCCGTCTGATAGCCCGGCTATCATGGACACAAACCTCATACCTTTTTATAACCATGATTCTAAATATGGTTGGCACTTGCAAGCAACAAGGCTAGAATTGATGATCAAGTTATCAAATCAGCGGAGATACTTTAAACTACTCCCTCAACCAACGAACCTATTTCCCCTAACATTGGCATGGGGTGGTGAAGCTGGTTTTGACCGAAGATGCTGAGCTTGTAACATAGATACAAGTCAATTTACTACTAGTTGTCCCACGTTTCGGGGAGTCAAGCCCCTACCCTTATCTTTGATTTACGAGTCGTCTTCTATCAATCTTTCAAAACATCAAAAACAATAAAAAAAAAAACAATTTCGCTCTTCTAATGGCTGAATTCGATTCTAAAACAATGGCCTTCTTGCAGTATTGCAATGATCTTCAGCGTTAGTTGTATGGTTGTTGCACAAGACATAGCACGTCTCCATCAGCTGCACCTTCCAGATTCGCATTTGGACTTCATCATTCAAATGTCGCCGTCTTTCTTTGGCTCTCTTACGTCTCTGGTGGTTAGTACTTACTAACCAAATTCATCACACATGCGGATATATGCTGACGTTAGGAGTTTGGATCCAAGCGATTTGGCCTTTCAATTGGAGCACATTGTTGGCCTTCAAGTTGCTTTCCTTCAACATTCACGAGGAAATACACAAAAGTGTGATTTGAAAAGTGACTTTCTTCCAAAAGTGTGGCTGATTCCAATATCTTCCAAAAGTGTAGTTGAAAATAACTAATGGCTAAGATACCCTTTGACCCTTGATGTCCACATATGGCTGCGAATTAAGATAAATATTAATCCGTATATTTTCACTAATTCAGTACACCCCAGTATACTGATTAGTACACCACTAATTCAATACGCACCCAATACACACCCATATCACGGATTAGTACTCCACACTATTTCGATACTTCTGGAGAAGGTTCATTCTCCTCTCAAGAACTACGGCGAGCGGAAAATCTTCGGAGAAAATTTCAAAACTCGAGAAAATTTCAAACTCCCTTCTCAATCTCTTCAATCCACTTAACTCGGAGAACTCTCAAAGATATCCTAATCGAAGGTATCAAGAACCGTCCTTTTAAGTCTACGTTCTCGGAATTGAATTTTAAACCCTAGAAATTTTAAACCACTAGAAATTTAAATTCTAATCTTAGCTTTGATGATAATCGCGGGGAGAAGAATCGGTGCAAATACTTGAAGATACTTGAAGATTCGATTAGAAAGGTATAAACTCTAAGCTGGTTCCTTGTTTGTCATTTATCTCTACGGTAAAATTACTAAATAGACAAATCAATCTAGATTTTGCAATTATATGTGTTTTTTAGTTGAATCATAATGTCTAAAAGCTTAGGTATGTGTTTGATTTCTCTTTTGTGACATGATTTCGGTTTCAATTTTGTTTAATGTCATGTTTGAGTTTGTCGACATGGCATACAATTTGGGGTTTATGTTTTGTGTTAGTTTTC